>JAGQAX010000016.1:39473714-40073714 GCA_019142605.1 Cephalopholis sonnerati | reverse complement strand
CAGGATGTCCAGGCCGTCTCCCAGGCTCTTGGTGTGCTCCTGCAGCTCCTGGATCTTGTTGGAGATGGTGCTCTGGGCCGGGTGAGGCAGGGTGTTCGCAGAGGTGGACAGGACGTTCAGGGGGTCGGCCCAGGCTTGGAGCAGAGAGCGAGCCAGGGACAGCAGGTCGGACTCCTGGAGAAGAAGTCAAACAGAGAATGATGAGAGGACACAATAAGCTGAAGGATAACTGGAGAGACGGGAGATTAAAATGCTGAGAGAAAATAAATGTGGTGAATTGCTATAGTCTGCGCAGACAGTTAGAGGTTTGACCACCACTCGTAATTCCAACTGTTGGCCTACAGAGGTCAGGAAGTAGGACAGATTTTTTACAGCTAATGTCACAATAAAGATAAAATGCTTTTCCCCTCATTTGCTGACTATAAAGTCATATCAACCCTAGAAATGCTCATTTTATTTTCATTCTGCCACATTTTTCAAAGTATTATTTACCTGCAACAGGGCCTCTTAAACAAATTGTGCATCTGTTGCCAGACAACAGACACATTTATAATTTTGATCTTTCAGATTTGTAATCAAATTGTTGGGCAGCACATTGCTTAGAATTAGAAAAATATGGTGGTTACTCGAATCTGCTTTAGAGCATCTACAGTAATCACTCCAGTAATTTGGATGAAAGCTGAGAAGCTCAGTGATCTTTGTTTGTACTCATTCAGGCTGATATCACAACTGGCTTTTTAATAACAGCACTATAATAATCAGAAACATTGCAGATTAAACGTCTTGACTCCGGCTGGATGGGAGATCTGATCTGATGTAAAATAAAGGCAGAGAAAAAGATAAGTAGCCCAGTCTCACTCTGAAGTCGTCGAAAACCGGCGCTTGGTCAGTGAATTCTGGCATCAGACCCTGCTGAAAAAATGATCCGTGGCGGTTTGCCATTATAAATGTGATGTCATGATTCTGACTTAACTGTGCCAAGGACCAATGAATACTAAAAAACAACAGTTTTGAAGACAGGTACACAGAGTTTTTTCTTAAGTATGCCTTTTTACACAAAGAAGGACTGTGGATCTTGCCCTCATCTTTTACAGTGAGGATCTCTTTATGCATGTCATCCTCCCATGTCCACTAGGGTCCACACAGGCCTCTCTGCAGACGTCCGCTTGCAGCCCAATTTTTTGTGACCGTGCGGACTGTAGCTATAGCAAGTGCGTTTACTGTGCATGCTCCAATCTCTGCTCCAGTCTGGTTAAAAACACTGCTGTCAAGCCAGCCACAGCCTCACCACAGTGAAGTTAGTTTTAAGTTGGATATTTGACCAACCAGGTCTCACTCCGAAGTCATTGAAAAATGGCGCTTAGTCAGTGACTTCCGGCGTCAGACACAGATGAAAAAAGCCGTCCTTTCACGTCGGCATGATACTCAGCCAGTCGCCATTATTGTGTAATGGCGCTTGGAAGCATCAGTGGGAGACGTGTCGAGACAACACAAAAAGTAAAGGCGGCGGATGTCCCTGTAGGACAGACAGGAGGGGTGGTGGATGGGCCCAGCAACCACCGACTTTCTCCCAGGAGGAGGAAGAAAACAAACGCCAATTTGCGGTGTTGTACCATCGCCATCTTGTGACATCAAGTGACCCTATTTTGAAAAGAGGGTGGAGCTAACCCTGATGCTTGCTGCTAGCTTGGTTAAGACGTGACAAAGAGGTAAAGTGAGACAAATGAAAGATGAAGGAAGAAATGAAAAGGTATACAGTAACTCACTGATACTTGAAGAGCTTGCTCCTTGTCACTGGGTGTCTGCAGGGAGGAGGTGTGGCACATTGAGGGGCGGGGCATTACCATTCGGCCTATAGGAGGAAAATGAAAGTCCTGGAGGGGGACAGAGGACAAATATTATATTCCCTTGTGTTCATGTTGTAGAATATTCTCACTGTGATGAATACATGAGAAACCAGACTTGTCTAACTCGGTATGACACAGGTTATACCCACAACAATCGGGACTGACCAGGTCGTGGCTGAGAGTCGTGCTGAGGGAGTGCAGTTTGTCGGAGCGCTGAGAGGCTCGGTCGAGCAGGTCGTTGATGGGGACGGCGCTGCACGCTGCCACCATGTACAACACTGTGGAGCACAGGACAGTGACAGAGAACATTCAGAGGGCGTGTTTATGCCTCCACGCTGGCGACAGCCATGGCTGGAGGTGTTATGTTTTCAGATTGTCCGTCCCATCCTTGTGAGCTTGATATCTCAAGAACGCCTCAAGAGAATCTTTTTAAATTTGGCACAAATGTCAACCTGGATTACACGATGAATTGACTAGAATTTGGTGGTTGAAGGTCAAAGGTAAAGGTCACTGTGACCATGTCTGTCTCATCTTAATGACGATGCTCTCTCAAGAACAGCATGAGGACATTTCTTTCCATTTGGCACAAATGTTCACTTGGACTCAAGGACAAACTGATGAGATGGTTTTGGTGGTCAAGGGTCAAAGGTTAAGGTCGCTGTGACCTTGCATCTCCTTTATCTCTCATTCTCGTGAACTCCGTATCTTCAGAATGCCTTCAGGGAATTTTTTTTCAACTTTGGCACAACTGTCCACTTGAACCCAACGATAAACTGATTGGATTTTGGTGGTCAAAGGTCAAGGTCACCTTGTGACCTTGCATCTGAATCATTGGATTCTTAGTCATCCAATGTCTAATGGTAATCTTAAGTGCTATATCGTAGGCAACTGGAGTTGCTTGAGCAAGTTGTGTATGATATAACACTTAATCCGTTTTTAGGAGGCTTTTTGCTCATCAGCTTTTCGGGTCATTTTAAATAAAAAACAAAAATTGTTTCAGGTATATTTGTTTGATAAATGTTGACTACCAAAGTGCTTGTATTTACATATTAGCCTGTTTAATATTTTCAGGATTACAAAGAGTTTTCATACAGTTATTAGCCCATATACATGAACACATGTAGAGCATGTGTGTGTCCAGTGTGAACCAACAGCAGCAGTTTCATCTTCTTCCAACCACTCAATGATGGCTGTTTCCAGTACTGCACTAATCTGCTTCCACGCCTGCTGTTTTCTGTTGAGGTGGTGCTAACTGTGGTTTCTAAAGTCGTATAGCTCTGAAACACAACCCAAATTTATCATGATCACCCAACCAAAAGAAGTCAGCATTAATAAATCAGGTCAGCTTGCTGAAGGTTCGTCCCTCATGTTTTTGTATACAGGACAGTCAAAACAAGAAATAAACCCCATTCTTAAATTTACCTCAATTACACTACAAACAAATTCTGTCCTCCTCTGTATTAGCATTAAACCCTCCAGTCTCTAAAGCTCCTGAACCCATCTGTGCACATACAGACCTCTGTCTTTGGTTTAGATTCTACTTCACTAAGTTTTCACACTGCAGCAAATAACTCATCTCACCCGTCATCAAGAGTTTGTTGCCATCGTTGTTTCTTTGAGCCATCTCTCTTCTTCTTCTTCTTCTTCTTCTTCTTCTTCTTCTTCTGTGACCTGTTCGTCGCTGTTTCCTTCTGTCTGTCCATCCTGCCTCAGTTTTATAGTCCTCGTCTTCATCAGTTTGGTTATGCAGCAGTGTGAGCTGATTGTTTGGTCCAGCTCATAATGAGAAACATGGTGAAGGAGATCTGAATGGATGCAACAGCCAGGGTGTGTGTGTGTGTGTGTGTGTGTGTGTGTGTGTGTGTGTGTGTGTGTGTGTGTGTGTGTGTGTGTGCGTGTGTGTGTTGTTAATTGGATGAATAAAAACACTGATTCCCACACGATGTTTGGTTTAAACGTTGCATCTGAATTCATTACAACATCATTTGATGGTTAAATTACTGATGACCGTGTACGTCCATCACTGACCACACATCTCCATGGTTACAGGGCAGGTTAGCCACCTGCTGCTTCCTGTTTCTCAAACCTGACAGTGAAAAATCTTTTTCTGAAATGCACTTAAAGGAGTGACAAAACCTAAACACAGTGTTGAGTTGTTACAGACCGGCTCCGGCTGTTTCCTGCCCTGCATTTAAATCCATATCTGTCACATTTCACTGCATCTTAAATTGTGTCACGTCGGCTTTTAGATTTCTTAGGGCTTTTAATTGTGTTATCATCCAACACATTCTCACTCCCAACCTCATTAAACACCGACGCTCAGTCAGTGACCCGTCACACCAACATATGATGCTCCAGATACCCCTCCAGCGTCAGTTTTAGATGTTCAAAGACAGCGTGTCAATTTACGAACATTACATACCCTGTCTCTTTTCAGCATAAATTTCCATTTTCACAGGACATGTTCACTTTCCTCTCATTAAATGCAGCACAGTGGTGCAGTGGTTAGCATTGCTGCCTCACAGCCAGAAGGTTCCCGGATCGAATCCAGGGTGGGGGGTTCAAACCCCGGGGTGGGGGTGCCCTTCTTTGTGGGGTTTGCATGTTCTCGACATGTTATCATAAAGTTGAGATTCTCCGTCTAGTTGGTGTTTGTTTTTTTCATATGATAGATAAGTAAATGACACATTACCATAACTGTCCATTTTAATATTAGAGAACACCTTGAAACCAGTATTCTGTTGCAACCCTGTTACAGACCTCTGCCTCTTTTTGTGGCTATAAATATATCCAATAAAAAATAAATAAATGTACAGTTATTGTATTTTTATCATCCACTGATTTTAACTGGTGCACAGTGTCCTTACACACTGAGACATTGGCTTTACGTCTTAGTTGATTTGGAGCCCACAGAACTCACTGCTGTAATATGTTTTTAAAAGATAGAAATGTTTATTTTTCTTAAAATATTTTCCTCTAAAATCTAAAAACCAAACATGCTTACAATGCATTGTGATATTAATACAATAGTGGTAATGTTTCTTTAAGGATTTTTTTTTTTTCAGGTCAAAACTGAGTCACAGAAATTTAACGCAACTGGATTTTTTACAATCAAGAACATGTTCACTGCAGCTGGCCTGCAGACATCAGTCCTCAGAGGACAGATGAGGTGGTGGACTGAGGCAGGAGCTCAGTAGGGACGTCTGGTGGACATGTGTGGAACGGCAGAAAGAGAGACAGACTGAAAACAGAGAGACGAAAAGGTGAGGCAAAGCAGCTTTATTTGTGTATCACATTTTATACACCAGGTCAATCCAAAGTGCTTTACAAAGCAATAAAATACAAAACAAAAAAAAGGGCACAGATTTACAACAAAAGAGTAAAAAAACATATTAAAGGTAAAGTTATACCTAAATGATTTTCAATCTTAAAAAAATCACCAGTAGAAATAGAAAAAGTGCAGACGAGAGATGCAAGGATAAAAAAATTATTTCAAATTATTTAAAACAGAGTTTAAAAATCAGTTTGCATTACATTACAGGGTGGAGCAGGTGGTGTGCAAAAGGAGTGTTTTTAACTTTGACTTAAAGGTGTTCAGAGTCGGAGCTGTCTAACATCATCTGGGAGGTTGTTCCAGGTTTGTGCTTCATGATAACAAAACACTGCTTGACCATATTTTGTTCTGACTCTTGGGACGGTCAGCAGAACGGCCTCAGATGTCCTCAGAGTCTGAGAAGGTTCATATGTCACAGGCATGTCAGAGATATATTTATGTGCTGGGCTGGGACAGAACAGAGACAGAGACAGGGACAGAGGCCTGAAGACAAAACTGTGCTCGTACATCAACGTGACATCACAGATAAAAAATGTGCTTCTCTGGCTCTGAGTGAGTTTAATTTAATATTCAAATTAAAGCATTTTTTAATTGGTAAAATCAACACAAGTGATGAGCTCATGCCATAAAGCCTGGAGTATATAACAGACATATGATGATGTCCTGACAGACAGAGGGTTGAAGGTGAGCAGCAGATCGGTTTAGTTCAGGACTAGATGTTACAATCCTTTGATGAACATACTTTAGACTGTGAGTGGGAGTGATGGTGCCGTTTGGAGGTTTTCAAATAGGAGCCAAAGGATTAAGCTTAGATGGACAGAAAAGTAAGGAGGATGAGGGAAGAGAGACGAAATTAACAGGAGGAACTCTCCTAACTTAAGGTGGAGGAGGTGGAGTTGAACTGGTCAACTGTTGTTGCACATACTTGTGATTGTGAGTGAAAGCTGGAGCCATGCTAGGGGAGGAGGTGGAGGTTAAGGGAGGGTAAAGACTTCACTGGTGTCATCAGGTGGGTTCCCTCCTTCACTGGTGTTTCAATGATAAGCCCACAACACCTCCAGTGGGCTCATCAGCCACACTTGACGTCCCAGCTGTGCCTCCCTCTGCTTTCACTCCCTCGCACCCTGCTGCTGTTGTTGGTGGTATTTCAGGGCCTAGGTGATGTCTCTCCTCTTAATCCATAGCTTGTCTTCGCTTGGCTGCGTCAGAGAGAGCTCTGATGGCCTGACGTTGGGCTCAGCCTCAAATTCCCTTTTCTTTACGCACTTCAACTGGGCAAAGGCCTCCTCCACGGCATCCTCACAGGCCACAGTGAGCTCAGTGATGTAGACGGGGCGCAGTGAGGAGGACTGATCTGATAACTGAGGATTTATGTGTTATTATGTCTCGTTTTTTTTATTGTTTTTGTTTATTTGTGTTTTGGTTATTAACCTGCAGTATTTTTACTGTTGAGCTTCAGCAAACAACATGTTTTTTTCTTGGGGTGGGGCGAAGGCTCGCCTGGGGCACCAAGTGTGCTGGGGCCGCCACTGACTAAACCAAACCCCTCCTGCAAAATTCTCCTGAAACAGTTAAACCCAAATAGACCATACCCTGCAGTTATTTATCTCCCTGCCTTCGGTTTCGTTTACCTTTTCCTCCTCCTCACACTCTGTTCTCTGCTGCTCATCGACGCCCTTTTTGGTTTCATTAATCAGTGATGTCTGTGAATCTATCGATGCTTTTCTTTGTTAGTATTTGTTAGTGCATCCGTACCGTCGACGTGTGTGTGCACAAACTGCTGAATAAAAGGATTTTTTTTTTTTATTTGATAACTGTAAATAAATAAAACATTTTGTATCAGAGCAAGTCAGAACTGACTTGGGGCATTTGTGACTGACTCACCCGGTCGGACAGGTGAGTCAGAAATGTATCTGCCTGGAGACAAAATCGTTGAACCCTGCAGAAAGACAACAACTTAAGTGTTTTTACTTGTTTAAACTGTTACGACAAAGTTAAACTTTGTTCGACTCAACTGGAGCAGAACAAGAGGATTCTTACTTTGTGCTCAACAGACCTGAGTTATTTTTCTGTAAAGATGTTAATCAACCAGTGTCTCCTCCATCTGGACTGAACATGATGATTGAAAATACAAAGATGACCATAAGGCTCTGATGTTACACCAAACAAGGACGTGTTTCCTGTTTTATATGTTGTGTAAACTGTGCATGACGACATATGAAGATTCAGAGACAAAGACGTGCAGTGTGTTATCCTACCAAGTTAGCAGTCCAACTTCCTGTTAGACCTCTTATGAACAAACTGTCTAACAACATAAATCCAAATAGACTTTTTAAAATCTTGAATAATGTGTTAAAAGTCATGTTAGAGCTCCAGTGTGTAGGAGTGAGGGGGATATATGAGCTGAAATTGAATATAATATAATAAGTATGTTTCTTTAGTGTAAAATCACCTGAAAATAAGAATCACTGTGTTTTTGTTACCTTAGAATGAACCGTTTATATCTACACAGGGAGCAGTCCCCCATCTACAGGGACAGCCATGTTGCACCGCCATGTTTCTACAGTAGCCCAGAATGGACAAACCAAACAGTCAGTATGTTTCCATGCACAGTGAAGTGGAGCTACAGCTCGACCAGGCCCACTGTGACTAATTCACTTTAGGACCATTTCAGTCAGACTAACATGTTTACATGGATTTTAAAAGTTCAGTTTTAGTCAGACTGACGCAATAAATCCATTTTCTCTGATGTCATGTAAACGCACTGAGTGGCTCTAGAGGGACATTCACGTTTTCACATCGGCTGCTGTAGTAAAGATACTCTACAGCAAAGGATCAAGCATCACAAGCTGCGCCAGAGGTACAAAAAGATGTACTTCTGATCTCATAAGTGGGCGTGGTCATTTCTCCCCCAGATCCCTCCACCTTGTTTGGAAGTATTGTAAATGTTGTGTGGATGATTGAAAACAATACAACATTATATAAAGTACAATTTGCTTGTTCCTGATTTTGCCGCTCCGTTTTATCTGTTCGCTTAACAGCTGATATCAGATCTCGTGAGAGTGTGTTCCTGAAACAGAGACATGTCTCAAACAAAGTTAATTTTCTCCTGATTTTTCTGTCTATAATAAAAATGACATTTCAGTGTCAGAATGTCTAGAAGCGTTTGGGCTTGTGAAAATATGGGTCCAGTATTTTCTTTAGTGGCATAATCTGTACTCGTGTTCACTTTTCCTGTTGGAGTGAATGGTCTCAGGGCCGCTGCTCGTCTCCTAAAGGGACGACGCAGTGGTGAAACCCAAGTGACAGAGATACAGGAAATGAATCTAAGTGGACCGTCTCAGTTTATCAGCGATCTCTGACTGTAATTAGCAGCCCCTCTGCAACGAGAGAGTCAGAAAAACAACAATTTTTTTTAACACGAAACTGCTTTATTCAGAGTTTTTGCTGGTTTAAATCACCTGGTCTGTTTGTTTCAGAGAGGAGGAGACCTCTGTGGACAACTTGTCCCACAGTAAAGACACCAGCTGCCGGCAGGTAGGCGGGGAGCTCTGGGGGAATCCAAACAGTGTTCATCTGCACACACTGCGATGACACACAGCTGATTAAATATCAGCAAAGTTTCCCTGTTTCCCGTCACTGGCTCCTGTTACGCAGGGAACGTCTTTATTCACTGTTAATCATTTAAAAGGAAAAAGCAGCATGTGTATACATTCAGTAGCTACTTAGCTAACCCTGCACTTTTCAGGGTTTGATTTTGGTTCTGGCGCAGGTAAGAAACATTTATCTCCTCCTAATAAATGTCTTCTTCTTCTAAATGTGTTTCACACTGACAGAAGTTATTCTCTGTTTAGTTCAGAATCACGTTTATTAGTGAAGTCCAGGTGAAGTCATGAAGACGTAACCCTGAGCTGTCAAAGAGGACCCTAAACACAACACTACAGAGCAGGAGACCTCTTCAGAAAGTTACACATCAACTCTCCCCTCAAGGACGGCATGGCCACAGGTCATCTCGTTCAGGAGGTCACCACTGCAACGTATTTTACCCATGACCCTCTGCCTTAAACATCACACTCAGCTGCCTGCCTGAAGCCTCCTCCTTTAATCCACCTCCCATCATGTGTTATACAAACACACACATGCGCAGCAGGCGTCCCATGTCTGACCTACACACTGACATTGAAGGATTGTGTCACCTGTAAGGTGTCACCTCTCGTCATGATGCTAACCTCAGACACATTTTTATCTTCAAACGCTGCAAACTGGTGTCCACCTGTTGACAGGAAAAACAGGTTCATGTTGCCGGTCTTGTTTTAAAAGCAAAAATGAGGGTGTGTGTGTGTGTGTGTGTGTGTGTGTGTGTGTGTGTGTGTGTGTGTGTGTGTGCGCGCGCCTCAGGTGTGTGACAGATATATGATGTGCAAAGTCAGCATGACGCCTGAGGGTCTTATCTGTGTGCACATGTGAAGAACCTGCAAACAGAGAGCTGGACAATAAAGGAAATAAGGACTGAAATGAAGGAGGACTGTGAGGAGACGTGAGAACCACCGGAGCCATATTTCACTCTTTATGGGCCTGCATGTCGACCTTGCCGCAGTCCGCCACTGCCAGCCAGACATGCTATATGCTGTGCAACAAATGCACAGCCCCTCCCCCACCTCCCCTCTGCCTATAGCTCTGTATGCATGCATGCATTTAACCCTCCTGGAATCTCAAACAGGCGTGTCTTCTTTCTCTCTCAGTCCTCTCTCAAACTTCCCTTACAATAAGGTTTTTTTTTTTCCCTCTCTTTCTGCCCCCTCCCCCCGCTGTGGCCGCCTCTCAGCCCCTGGCAGTGCACATACCACATGCACACACATGCACACACATGCACACTCGCTAGTAAAGCACAGCTACACACCCCCTTCCAGCGAGATCACATTCAGCACAGAGCAGTTGCAGCACTCTGAAGCCCACTCTGCTGCCTCCTGCACACACTTGTACACTTTTTGAGCCGTCTAACTCAGGACCAAGACGTCCCATCTGCAGATAGGTAGGAACTCATGGGTTTGTTTCATGAATTCAGTCTCATGTGCAGGGTTTCTGCACAGGAAGACACTGGTGCTACTTAAAGTACATGATGTTCCCTCTTGTGTCTGTGCACATGGGCTCACAGGGAGGTGTGGAGCTGAACACAGGAGCTTTCTTTGTTGCTCTAAAACTTCACAGGACCTGTAGAATTTAAGACCATGTGCTGTGATGAAGAGTCTGGTGCTTCATCACACACATATAGTTTCACTTTTACACTTTTTTTCTCACTTTAAGATGCTGTTGGGTTTTAATCTGTGCCTGTGTTATCTGGTGACCTCATGTCAGACAATTTATGCATGACAGAGCATTATTTCTGCAGCAGGAGGTTTTTCCACGCAGGAAGTTAATTGGTTGACATTTTATGCTGATGTAATTTAGGCACTGCACACTTTTTCTTTCTCTTTGTGGAATATGAATGAGCTCTATTTTAGGAAACAGCAGAGGCCAGTTAATGTGAGCTGAGCATGTTGAGCCGAGGCCTGCTTTAAAAAGAGTTTTAAAAATATGTAGTTTCTTTTTGGTTTGGCTTTAACTGTTGAGCAGTGAGTCTGTGGAGGCAGCGGGGGCTGGGAGGCTTCCATTAGTGCACGGGGACTACATATCCCATAAGTCATAGCATGCATTAAATTGACAGAGCTCTACCAGGTGTGTGGAGCCAGTTCAAAGGTCGTAAACCACAACGAGGTGTCGGTACGCACGACGCGCCAGGACAGGTAGTAAAATGAACCGCTTTCACTCATTAAAATGATTTATGTGTTTTAGGAAAGGGGGAGATAAATGTGTGCACTAATGTGGGTGCAGGTTTGTAGTTCGGGTGCAAACTTTGCAGAGAAGTTCGTGCATTTCTGTGCACACAGCAGCGGCTCCAGCCGTTTGCACGCGGCGCAGCGTGACCTCTGCTGCAGCAGGCTGTTGTGTAACGCCTCATGTAACGTTACACAAGTGTCCGTTAAGTGTCGCAGTGACGGTGCATGACAGTCAGTCTGAGCCTCGTCACAGTAAAGGCTCAGTTCACCCAAAATCACGTTTTTATCACGTCTGTGTGCAGAACAAGAGGCGCAGGAAGTTCTGCAGTGATGAGGCAAACTAGTCCCACCTGTGCTCCAAGCATTGGAAAAACAGTGATTTTATTAAATATCGTGTAGATAAAAATGTTGCATGTCTTTTCTCACGTGGTGTCAGTTATTGAAGGCAGTTTTTAGTCATTGTAATCCAGGTTTCAGAGTTGGCTTCTTGCAGAGTGAACATATGGCTTCTGGTCTGATTGTGTTTGGTGGGCTCAGATAAAAAAAAAAAATCCTATCAGTATTAGCATAAAAATCAAATTTAAAATGACCTACCTGTTGTTGTGCCGCTGTTTGGATCCAAACTGGAGCTGCAAACTTAAGTCAGTGGACAGAAAAAGGGACGATTTAACAACTGGTTGATCGTTTCAATGATTGTTTTCAAGCAAGAAATGGCGAAAAGGACATTTCTGTTTTTCTTCATTTTTTTTGTCATTTTAAACAATTTTGGGCAGTCCCAATTTTCTTTTTTTGCAGGTAATAGTCTAACAATTAATTGATTAAATGCAGAAAACACAAGCCAAATAACTATTAGTTGCAGGCCCTGTTCTTGCCTTGTGTTCTTCATTTTATGTCATTTTAAACTCAACATTTTTGGTTGGTTTTGGTCAAGTTGCAATATTTTTTTTTTTTTTTTTTTTTTTTTTTTTACATTTTATGGTCTAACAATCGATAAACCAAAAAAAAAAAAAACCCCAAGCAAATAAATAAACTGCTAGTTGCTGCCAAAACTTTAAAGTTCTCAATAAGGAGCTGAAACATTGACGGTAAGTTTTAGACATTAAAAATATAAAATCAGCTGTTGAAAAAGGAAACACGAATGCTGAAAAAAGTTCCACTGAAAAATAAAACACAGGTATTAAAATTATTTTATTTTTTTAAGTTTTTTTTTCGTTGCATTCTTGTTTTTTTGTTTTTGTTTTTTCAATAAAAAAAACTTCACGTCACTCTTGAAGGACTTTGTGTCAAAAAGAGCCATTCTCTCCTCAGTGTGAGGATTACATGTAAGTCACACCCTCCTTGCCCCCTCCCCTCAAACTCCTTCCCTCCTCACCAAGACAGGAACAGGAAGTTGAAACTAAAAAAAAAAAAAATGGAAAACCTGTCAGTGTAAAAAAACAAAATACACTGATGGAAAATAAAAAGAGTGACATACAGGAAAAAAAGATCAGTAGAAAAAAATAAAGTTTTTAATGCCTTTGTTGTATTATTCAGTGTTAATGTTTCCTTTTTCAACAGCAAATTTTATTTGTTTCAGCTTCATAATGAGAACTTTTAAGTTTTGAGGAGCACTGCCACTAATGTTTTTTTTTTAAATGCTCATTGCAGCTTCCCAGTGAAACTTTTTCAGTGTTGATGTTTCTGTTTTTAATTTCCAAAACTTCCTGTCACTGCTGTAGCTCCACAGTGACATTGTGACGGTGACCTTGGACAACCTTGAGTTTGTTCCCACAGTGACACAGGTCTCCATGTGGCCTCTGAACTCAGGCTGAATAAATGCAGCAAACAGTTCTGTTAATGTTTCTGATCATGAGAGAGACTCCTGGAGGACAAACGTCCTCTGACTTTGTTTATCCCGTAAACATGGAGCAGCTTTTCATTCCCTGACCTTTGAAGCATGGCTGCCGCGTGTGTGATCAAACTGCAGCAGCACAGAGCTGCCACCAGGTGGTGACATCATGATGGAGGACACAGTCCATCACTTTGTGCTTGAGCTCTGAATGAATGAATGAATGAATGTCTTCAGTTTAAAGTCAGGTGTTTTCTCCACTGTTATAGATAATTTATTATCTGTTGAGTCCCTGTGTGAAGTTCCTCCATGTCAGAGCTCCTCTTGGAGCCGAGGTCATCCTGCACACCAACCGTCCCCTCTTTTGTCCCTGTTGCCCAATCTTCTGCCTTCAGTCTGGGTCACTGCCCCTTCACCCTCACACTCCCCGCCCCTGACCGCTGTGTACACACGTGTGCTGCCCACTCACATGTTTATCTCCTCCCACCTCCTCCTCTGTGCCCTCCCCCTTCCACAAACTCACTCTCAACCCCACTCTGTCTCTCTCTGTCTCTGTCTCTCTTGGTGGCTCTGGGTCCATAGGCGGAGGACAGGAACAGGACAGGACACGCACCCTTGACACCACACAGCAGCACCGCAGACATGTCGGACTCCGAGACCGCCGCCGCCCCCGCTGAGGCCCCCGTCCCTGCTGCTTGTGCCTCTATCAAGGCTGACCTGGACAAATGGTAGGTGATGGCGTGCACGTTGTGTGAATGTGGTTCTTCTACGGTTTTGTGCAGCGAGAACACCAAACTCAGAGGACGCTCTTGCAATCATTGGTCGGTCCACCTCCTGAGTGAAGTTCTGCCTTCGTGAGGCACCTTCAAATGTTCACATCTGCAGAGATGATCTGGCTGAAGGTGGAGAAGCTCAGAGACAGAACGAACATTTGAATTGTTACCAGGCGGTCCAAAAACATCCATGCTCAGCAAATATCGCCCAAAATTCAGAGCTGATCGACCCGTGCGCCGGTCTAATGGCGCTTGAATTAGCAAACCACAGCATCCTAAAATGCGCCATGTCAAAATGGAGTCTCTTCGCTGCAGTCGGCGCCGAAAACCACCAGGAGAGAACAGAATGTTGAAATGTAACTGAGTTGGACACCCCGGGTCTCTGCGGGGGACGGGGGTTATAAAAACTCGGGGGACCCTCTGCAAAGGGAGAGTGATTTTGGGATTAATGATGCTTGGCAGCGGGGTGATGTTTGATGCTCATCCGCACGCATGGATGGAGGCTGGGAATCTGCTCGCGTCACTAGCCTCCCCGTTTCCCCAGAGTTCCTTGCGTTCACTTGTTCCGTTTGTCCCCACTGTCTCCTCGTTGTGTCAACGGTCAAGGACACTAGCTCTGCGGGGTTTTTGGGGTTTGTTGCATTTATTCAGAGCTGACACAGTTTCCTCTGTGTGTGCAGAGACGTGACACAGTGACGTGACATTTTGCATCATTTTGGCTTCTGCACATTAATCCTTCACACATCCTCTCTGGAAGAGTCCATTTTGACAGAGTTATGATGGAGGATCACTGAGCTTTGATCAGACGGATTATCACTGAGCAGAACGTTTCTCAAACACTTGAGGGATGGTTTGAGATCGTGAATGTGCCTGTTTGTGTTTTATATCGTGCAGAGTGAAGACCTCTTGTTGACAGTGGAGGCTTTCTTGTCTGTTCCAGTCAGACTGTCGGGTCGTGATAAGGTGACAGTGAGGGTGTGACGCCTTCAGATAAGACAGCAGGTTGAGGTGGAGGAGGGAGGGCTGACAGAGGAAGGCGTGGATGGTCGGCTAATCGAGTGTAACAGTTGTACAAGTGCCCATTTTGTGCCCCCTTTTATTTCCTGTCAGAAGATGGGTCCATCTGAAGTTACTGACAGTTTGACAGACATGTCTGTGACAGGTCTGTGGTCATGTGTTACGGATATCAATGATCCGTCACTGATAGATCATTAGCTGTGGTGTAAAAGCTGCAGACGCCGTTCAGTCCTGGTGAGCAGCCATATTTAAACTTTACTGCAGCTTGTTAAAGAACAGGCAGCGCTATACTGGGAACTCTGGCCAAGGTCGGCTCGCTATAGGGTGCTTTGAAGTGCCGCAAGATGTGTTGGTGGCTTCATTCTACACGTCATGGTTTCAGGTGATTAGTGTATGAATGCCTTTACATGATGCAGCAGCAGGGGTGTAACGATGCATCAATCTGGAGCGATCAATGATTTAGTCTTACAGATGCAAAGTTGAAACATCGATACGTTATCTTTAAGATATGCCTTCATTTTAAAATTCCCATGACATGTCTGTGTCACAATTTCTGTCCAAGCGCACCTTTTCCTAACCCTTGAAACAGTGCTAGCTGCTTAGCGCCAAGTAGGAAACGGACAAATGAAGATATTTACTGATAGGGTCTCGTATCGATCGCAGGCCTCTGAATTGAATGGAATCTTAATCGTTCCACGGCAGACTTTGTGGTATCTGTAAATATCATATTGTTGTCCAAAGAATCAATACTTATTGTATCGTGGTGAAATTTGTGATTTGCACCCTTGAGCAGATGACCTTGAAAGGTGGGAGTCTGGTGGGACAGCATCTGGCGCTATAAAGGGATAATTCTGATTGTTTTGTATCGCCCAAGGAAAAACAACCGTCGATGTACTCAGCCATTTGCTGACCATCAATATTTGTCCCAATGCCCAATCCTAAATCAAACCTCATGATGGAACATAAATGATTAAAAAACTTGGATTAAAACTGTTCTAGAGCTTTTTACTTTCACAGCGATAACCATGTGCAGCTTCAGTATTTAACAGATGTCAGATTGTTACCTTGACCCACTGCTGGTGGATTTGAAAGACGCTCATTTGACTGTCGTTTTCCATTTTCCCAAACCAGGGGACAGTGAAAGCATCACCACAGGTCACATGTGACAAAGGTATCTTGGGATCGTGGGTGGGTGGAGAGGTTGCTCAAATCACTGAAATCAACAGGCCTTTAATTCCTCTCACACAAAACTGTTGCTCAGCAAAGATCAGGAAATACAAACTGTTTATTTAACCTCCTGAGACCCTGTGTCCTCATGAGGACATCACATTTTGGGTTTACTCAACCTTATACTTCATGCTACTTCACTCAGACCTGTTGTCCTCGCTCTTGGGCACTTTTTGTGCCATCCAGTGGTGGTAAGAGCACAATACACTAATACATGTAAAAACAAGATGGCTGCCATCTCTGCCAAGTCAGTCTGCAGCCGATCCCGACACAAAAGTGGACAAGATCCAAAACCTGATCACATGTTATGATTGAAACGATATGATTAATAATGTTTGTAGTTTGATATGGCAACAAATTTGTACTTCTACTCGTTTGACATTGGGGCTCAATTATTGCCCTTTTTGAGGACGTTGACACCTAATTATCGCTGACAATGTTGAGTTTTTTTTATACTTATCAGTTCCTACTGATCCCAAATAGTTAGGAGAAAAAAATCACACTAAACAAAGGTTTGGGTCTCAGGAGGATAAACCAGAAAACGGTTGATGCTCGATCCTGCTCGCTCTGGATCCTTGTCCCTAATCTGTGAACTGGACGTGCTTTGGCTGTTCAGAACCACCTCTCCACTCAACCCACCCATGTTCCCAACATACCTTCGTCACACGTGACCTGTGGTGAATTTATGATGCTGTCACTGACCTCTGCTTTGGGAAAATACCAGCCAAATGAGTGTCTTTGAAATCCACCAGCAGTGGGTCAAGGTAACAATCTGACATCTGTTAAAAACTGAAGCTGCACATGGTGATCGCTGTGAAAGTAAAAAGGTCGAATAGTTTTAATTCAAGTTTGAGGTTTGCTTTAGGGTCAGGCATTTGGACAAACATACAGGCGACCAGTACATCAGCTGTTGTATTTTTTCTCTGGTGATTTTTCCCTTTTCTTATTTTGCTAATTTTATGATCTGCCTCAGAAGAACAGGTGAACTATGCCGCACACATCTGCGCAAATATATCGTCAGTTGCTGGTTGGAAAATTTCAACATGTCTCCCAACTCTAGTGTCCATAAAGGAAAGTCATTCAAATTCTGAAATACTCCCACTTTGATTCAGGCTCACCCCCCCTTCATGTACCATCTTAATGTGACGTATACTCCTACGTGTTACCATGTGTTTAGTCGTTTGTCGAGGCTGCTCGCCTGTCTGGATCTTCCATTTTATTCCAACCAGGCCACACTGGGAGCCAACTGTAGATCCAACATGGCTGACTGTGTGTAATGAACACCAGAACTCTTCTGTATTTATAGAGCGCACAGACAGACGTGTGTATGAGTGAGGCTGTATGTGCAGGACACCATGACATGTTCCCTGCCGTAGATCACGTTACCGCTCCACCTGACACCTGCTACTTTAACCAGAGCGGCCACATAAGCAGCAGCCTCACAGTCACACTCAGACGTATGGAGGCGGCCATGTTGGCTTCAGGCCTCTCATGTTGAGGTGATAAAACGCTCTTTGTGCTCAGTGTCGGTCAGATGTGATTGTTTCCCTGCTGTTTCAAGACGAGGCTTTTATGTGGTTTGATGGGAGAGTTTATTTTTATTAAACTGTTAAATTGAACAGCAGCAGGAGCTGCGACCTTGACAAGGTCACACAGAGGTGAAGGATGAGCAACAGGCTGTGAGCATATCTGAGATGTGACACATGTTGAGCAGTATTTTTACCCACACATGAGTCATTTTATTACTTTAATTGAGGTTTTGTCACATGCAGGTGTGTCTGCAGCTGGAGTGATGTCACAGCAGTGTTTCTTAAAATGTTTCTGAAGATGAGACCAGTCGTGTTTTTTCTTTCCAACTTTGATAACTTAGATTTATTCTAAGTTAAAGTAATTTGACGACATGGCCAAATGCACGATTGACGCTGAATGTGTTTGACTGGCCGTCGAACTAATGACTGAGGAGAAATCTGGACCAGTCGGGAACCACTGCTCTAGGTAACACATGAAGGGACCCCAGATGTTGTGAAGGAGTGATTGACTACCTTTGATGGCATATGAGTTTTTCCAAGGACAGAGTTATTGATAATTTAGAAATCCATTTACCCAAACTCAACCTACCAACTGTCTTCCACAAAAGAACAATAACTTTCAGCCAATAACAGGCCTGTTTCTTGTCCTTGTGACGTTGTGATTGGCTGGATATACCCTAACCCTAATTCAACAATTTTAAGATTTTCATCAGAAATAAAGCGGCTTTTATTTCAAGAGGAATCACAGGAAGTCATCAGGCCACAGTGGAGTGTTCAGTTAAAACAATACAGCTGAGCAGACTTATCCAGCAGCAGCAGAAGTCAAAGATGTCATATTAAAGTTCATGTTCTGCTTGTTCAACAGTTGTTTGATAAACTGCTGTTGAACGCATTCAGAGGGGATTTGTCATCATGTTGATGCTGTTAAACTTCTCAGAGGGCGCCAAATATTCCTTTCATGAGGAAAAACCCTAGACCAAACAACATAAAGTTTTTCTGCAGTGAGTCTGTTTGAACGTTGATTATCGTGCACGCAGCACAGAGCAGAGATGTGTAGTGTTCACACTGACTGACACACAGAGCAGACTGAGGCCTGTTGGTTCCTCTCTGCTAATATTTACCATGAAACTCCTCAGTATCATGTTTAGTGGTGAGTGTGTGTACTTTGAGACTCTGGGCTCTTTCATAACCCACACACACACACACACACACACACACACACACACACACTCAGAGTCTCTGTTACTGATTGCCTGCAGTTGTATGTGCAGACACGCATGGACATTCTTGAAACCGTGCTGCTGGTTTTCATTTTGGAATTCGGTGACTCGGCAGAAGTCAGTAATCTGAGTGCTGTAGTAGTGTCACACTGGCACCGATATACACCCAGACACACACACACACCCTCCAACCCGCTGTACCATCCATCATGTATCCTCGTCAACACATTTAAGAATAGTTTCTTTCTATGATTCCCTGCTCTCTATGTCGCTCTGAGAATACTGTCATGGCGAGACGAATCTTCCTGTAGTTTACACATGGTCAGAGTTTATTACTGACAGTAATAAAGATAAATCCCATTCTTTACAATTGTAGATAAACTTAATACACTCATTGCCAACGTATGCAGTTAAAATGGGATTTTAAAAAAGTGATCATGCATATTATGGCACATAAAATAAGTTATTGCAGTAAAGAAAAAGAACTGTTCTGTGTTGTAGTGAGTTCGTTTCAGTTCAGAGTTCAGGATGTTGAATGGCTTCAGGGTAGAGACTGTTTATGAATCTTGTGGAGCATTTTACTGTAATTGAAGCTTTCTCCAGCACAAGAATTTCCTTCAGGATAAATAAAGTTCTACTGAATTAAATTAACGTCCAGAGATGATAAAGCTGAGCACACAGGTCAGTCAGTCATCATGGTGCAGAAACAGTCAAAATTAGCTTTATTCTGACGTACAGTATTTTCTCTGGAGTACAGGATATGAGTTCACTGATCCAGAGTTTGTGCGCGCTGAGATTTTTCAGATTTCCAGTTGTAAGTCTCCATTTTCTCGTTGCAGTGTTTGCAGCAGGATAAAATACTTACAAGTGAGATCACTTAGTATCCGAACTTTAGGATCAAAGTCGCAGAAATTTTATTAACTGTGGGAGTCTGTAGTCGGACTGACGTACTGAGATAAAAGTTTTTGGGGTTTTCAAGCACAAAATTTCACCAAGTGCTATATCGTAGCAGATGCAACTTAAGGGTCTCAGCTAATAAAAGCCCTCAGTGGCACTCTCAGGCGCTTCCAGCTGAGGGTTTCCAGAGGAGTGCCTCCCATTTTTCAGCTGGACAAAAACCACTTTTGTGGACACGGTCCACAGTTTTTCTAGAATCTTCAGAGGCTTTCACTCTTTTAAGATTTTTAACCTGTTTAAGTTGCACCTATGTTTTTATCCTGAGGCCGGCATATTTTTAAAATTCTCCTGCGATGGGGGCGCTCTCAGCATTCAAAACAAAAAATTCCAAACCTGCAGCGCTCAGTGCAAAATAGGCGTTCAGCGCCTCGTCATGCTGCTGCCGTTTGGAGCGTAAATATGCTGCCTTGACATTGCAAAGAATTTTAAAAATACGCTGAAAAAATAGGATAAATTAATGCAACTTGAAAAACAGGTTTAGCATCTGTTTTAAAAAAAAAATGAATACCTTATGAACTTTGACAAACCCAAAAGGACTTTGTTTACAACCTGTTGAGGTTTTCCTAGAATCTTCAAAGACTCGTTCACTCGAGGATTTTTAACCTGTTTTTCAAGTTTCAAGTTTTCTTAACTTTGCTTTTTTTTATGCAGTTCTGAATTTGTGAACATCGGGGCGATTTTAGCATTCAGAGCTTTTTACAAATTATTAAAACAAAACAAAATCTATGGTTTTTCTAAGAGGTCCAAACTGGCATTCTCAGCACACACAGACGATGGATCACAAGTAGACATCACTTTGTTTGACAGGGTCATAAACCAAAAGTTTTGGCAGCGCTCTCCAAAGACGCCCATTATTTATCGGCGTGCTCCCCGCTGGGTAATGACGGTGCACACTCAGCCTTAATCACATGATCTCTGGACTAAAATTTGGCCTCGCCATCATCTTTTACTGCCTGCACCTGCTCAGTGATCCATTATGCATGTTCGTCCCAGAGGACAGACTTCAGCGAGCTGCGTCTAAATAATTCAGCCTTCATTTCCTGATTGTGTCCAAGACGGGAGGACGACGTCACTCTTCACTCAGTGGAGATGAGTTGGACCGGGACCTGCTGACATCACTGCGTCAGGAAACAGCTCGTGAGGTTTAGATCACAAATCATGCAGCTGATTTGATGCAGATGAATTCACTGATTTCAGATCTCAGATTAGAAGCTGTGTTTAATCTATAGAGTATACTCTGGAGCCTGGATTGCCCAGACCCTCCACCGGTCGCCATAACAACCCAGCTTTGCCCCATGACCCTGTAACATGACCCCGCTCAGAGTCGGGCTCGCTCTCAGGAGACTGCGTGATGCTGCGGTTGTGGTGATGTCATCGCTGCCCTCCCCCTCCTCTCGCCTGCACATGTGAGCGCTCTGCTCTGATGCTTCCTGTGATGCACAAACATACCTGTGTGCAAACATGTCAGCAGCTGAGGGTCAGTGATACTGCACCGCGTGCTTTTATTTTGGAAAATACAAATTTGAGGAGAGCCCATGTTGTCAGTGTTGCATCATAAACCTCACGCTGGTTAGATGACATCTGATTGTCCCTCCGCCTCAGCTCAGCTCCTCTCAGGATGGAGACGTACACACGTGTGTGTCGTGTTGGACGGATTATCTGACAACACACTGCGGTGATGACCCAACATCAGTGCAGCAGGAAGTCCAACATAAGCACTCATTGACTCTGTCCACACACACACACACACACACACACACACACACACACACACACACACACACTCACACTGTAACACACCAGCAGATATGCATGCTCACAGTGACACAAACTCGATGGCTCTCCTCTCCTCACACACACTCTGCGCTCCGTCCCTCCTGGCGGAGCAAAGCGCTGAGTGATAATCTTTAGCAGCCAGCTGTGTGTTACATCACTAACCGGCAGCCGGCCACACACACACACACACACACACACACACACACACACACACAGATAAAGCAGCAGAGATCAGTGTGTGTGGCTCAGGGAGGATATTAAAATGGTCATGACGCTGTAATGTGACGGTGTGTTCACATGTTTTAGAGTTGCAGAAGAGTGCTGTGTGAATCTGATGAATAACGCCTCACGTGATGTCACTTGATCGTGGAGTTGCATTGTGGGTAACGTACAGTTTACAGCGGTACAGGAATGTGATCCAAAATCTTTGGCGTGGTCCCTTGGTCCTGGTTTATTTGACCTTATTAATGGCTTTTTTTTAATGACAGACTGCGGTCAGTGTATTTCCTGTTGCCATTTCACAATAAAAGCTCCCCTTGTTTTGCCACACTTATGCTGATATCAGTGAGATAAATTTAAAAACGGTCATATGCATGCATTGTTTCCTGTGAATCCCTGGAGTCCAGTCGTTCAGGAGTAAGCAGATTGGATCAAATCTTAAAGGGGTGGTTCAATAGACAAAAAAAGGCTCCTGAAATCAGATTGGATCACATAATTCAGTCTTGGTTTTAATCTGGATCAAACCTTCAGTTTTAGTAGGATTCGGATACTTTGATCCAAAAAAAATCACTGTTATCTTGATCTCAGCAGAAAGGTGTATTCAGGATTTCAACTTTTAAATCAGTCAAATGTATGTGCTCGGTCTGATGACGATCTTTTTTTTTCTTCTAAATCACGACTAATCAGTTAATTGTTAATGTTACCAGCTATAGATCAAGGAAAGTGCTCACAATTTGCAGCCCTAATATATACATTTATTTATATTTTATCAAGCAGATAAAGTAGACGTGAGGCTACGGTAAAGTACAGATTTTGCCCCAATAAAATATCCCAAATAGTCAACATGAGACAAAAACGATTTAAATTTACAGTCTTGAAGATCTGTTTTGCTGTCTGTCAGTTTGTATCTGCCTCACAGGGATCCAGTCCAACGTCGCTTTGAAAAACTGGCACAAAAGTAAAAACGATTTGCTGATCCTGACGTCAGAACACACTGTGCTCTGCACATATGAATGTAATTTGAATCCCCCGAGGGAATGGCGGACTCCGCCACTAACAATAAAAAAACACTGCATGCAGAGGTATTTACTGAGTGTTTATATACAGAATGTCTGTTGCTCAGCCTGAAAAAAGACTGGCCTTATCCTTTAAACGAGTACGTCTACATACTGAATAAGAATCTGTTGGTTTTAATGGTTTTAATGGTGAGCAGGAGCTGCTTAAATGTTAAACCGAGTGATGTTCAGGAGAAGAGGATTCCTGGGTTGAGGATGAACTGGAGGAGAAGCAGAGCAGAGGGATGTTCAGATGACGTGATGGGAGGAGCCAAAGGTTTTTTGGTTTACAGTCATGCATCATGAAGCTCCTCCTCCTGTGGGCTCACCCTCTTACCTCCGAGTCATCTCTGCATGATCACGCAACCTCCCTCCCCCTCCTCCCTCCCTCTCTGGTGTCCGATCACACAGATGGGTTCATCCACACAGCTTTCTGTATCCTCCCTCCTCCTCCTCCTCCTCCTCTTCCTCTCGCTGACTCCCTCCCTCCTTCTGCTCCATCACCCTAATGCACTGTGGCAGCGTCTGCTGCTGTGTTTGCCCTCCGCATGGAGGCCTGAAATAATCTGTTTGCCACTGTTCTCTCTCTCTCTCTCAAACTTTCATCACCTATTGTCTCATCATTCGTTCTTTGTCTTTCTCTCATTTTCTCTCTCTCTGCTACTCTCTCACCCGCCCTTCATTGTTCTCCACCTTATTTGTCTTCGACCTTTTCTTTTGCTGTTTTCTAGGGCTGCCCCCCCGATATAGAGTTTTCCTAGTGGACCAACAGTCCTCATCAGGGTCCATCAGTGGACTAGTGTCCCTCATGTTTGTGATATGAATGTAATGATGAAATGATATATTTTGTTGGTTTGAGATGAAGGTGTGAGAAAGAATAGTCTCAGTAACATTGTTAACACTGTGCTACATTACAGAGAAATACAAACCGTACTAATGAACCTTCATTAATATAGGCCTATATTTTATCTCCAAGTGCACGTCACACACTGAGCGAGCCGCCTGTTAATGACGCTGTGGGCTAATGGGCATGTAGCTACTTCCATGTTTCACATGATACGTCATGTTTGTAGTGGACCAATGAAGATGAGTTTACATATCACCTTGGGTTGGTCCTTCACCTTCTCAAAATGAGCCCACACTTTGGATTTCCTGCCCCACATGTTATTAACTAGCCTGTGGAATAACCGCAGGTACCAGCCCTGGAGATTAACCTGACTCCTGTCTGACTGCTGAGCGTGGACACTTCCTGTGTCTGTCCTTTCAAATTAAAGTCACACATGGTCCAGTCATATAGGTTTAGATTTATTTTGACAAGGTGCAGCTCCTGATAGTTTCACGTTTGTTTTTTTTTCTGCGGCTAAGCGACCAATGAAATCTTGCCGACTAATGACCTTTCTGGTCGACTATTTGAAGGAAGCCCTGCTGTATTCTACATGTCTTTCTTTCTTGTCTTTCTCTCCTGTTTCTACCTTTCTAATTGCTTTTTTCTGTGTAACAGATTTCCATTAGTTTTGGTACTTGTCGTGTTGGTGATCAAGCTTTGAAGGAGTCGATGTTGCATTGGCGGGCACACATAGCACCCTGACAGTCTTAGTCTCTTTCCATGTCTTCATAAAATCTTCCAGAGCAGGAACATCATTCAGTTGTTCTTCACATTTTGTTGTTTCTGCCCTTAAAGCCTGTTGGCACACGAAACACGCCTCTGTTTTGTCAACAGAATCGCTGTTGGACTGAGTGGAGTCCGTTAACTGCTGACAGAAGCTCGACTAAAGCTCTGTCAGTCCTCTTTCTGTGTCCAGCTTACACACCGTCTGTGTGAGCAGGTGACGCTGAATTGTGACAGCTGTTTGTGAACGGAAATGTTATGTTATGAAGGTATTCAGATGTGTGTTATCATGACTGAGATCTGTCATTAATCTTTGTTGCAGTGTGGCAGAGAAGGGAGGCGAGGGCTGCAAAGATCTGATGGAGGCCTTTGCTGCTTGTGTGAAGAGTGCAGCTGAGGGGACGTCATGAGGAGTCGCCCTCCAACCTCAAATGTAAGGATGTTACCATAATCTGCTGATTCATTCACAGGCGACGAGGAGCGTCTCAGGTTTTTCTTTTACCCGCCTTTAGATAAACTCATTAAATGTCAACCAAAGTGAAATCTTTACAGAACAGACCTTTTTCATGGAGGACATTCAGACATGCACAGGTGTAAGGTGTCCATGAACGATGGCTGAATTCCATGTAGCTGCTTTAGTTTCATGCTGACTCATAACTTCGGACAAGTCCAATTGTCTGCTGGGGAAAAAAGGATGTTCCCCAAGGGTCGGTAAACCCAAATTACACCCTCTCTCTCAAATGACATCTCACCACTTGAAATCTGCAGATAGTTTTGGATTCATTTAAATAACAGCTGCAATAAAAACTGCTCACAGAAAAGTCAGTGGATTATCCAGCACAGTGATGTTTCTGTGAAGAGAGATTTTAAATGTTGTTTTCAGAAGCTCTAAGCTCCACAAAGGGAAATCCAATCACTTCAGCTGTATTGAGTCGAGGCGAATCAAAACCATAACAACAATGAACGCTTTAATGCTTGATTTAAAAAATTAAGCTGAAGCTCATCTGAGGGCTGCCCTTAATGTTGTGAGTGGCTCATGAATAAAGATCAAGATTTAGAGAGCTGTAACTCTACCTACAGCCACACTCAGTGCGTTTACCTGACATCGAGAAAACTGGTTCATTGTGTCAGTCCGACTAAAACCGGACTTTTAAAATCCATGTCAACATGTTAGTCTGACTGAAAATTGAATGCGTCCCAGTGGGACTAACACACCCAGATCATGTGACTCCTGCATGTATACAGTCAGTCAGACCCAAACTGGCCGAGGCGCTCTGAGCATGCTCCACAGTTTCCGCCCCGGGCTTTGACCCGGAAGTCCAATAGCATTAAATGTGTAAGAGAAGAAGAAGCCGGTAACAACATGGAGAAATCTACATCCAGAGCCGTGACTTTTTGGACGGACCAAATGTACAGAGCTATAAAGTTGTCCACCATGGTACCAGTTAGCTGCTAGCTAACCGTAGCTAACTTGTTTGTCCATTGTTTGGTCTGTGACGTAATAGGTCAACAGGAAAAAGGTCCAGTACTAACAAGCTGAAAGGGGGCATAAATCATAAATTTTTAAACTGTACCAGCCTGAGGAAAAACAATGCTATTGTGTTACACAGTGCGAACAGCTCAAGTGCACTGTGGCCAGCTAAGGTGATCAGAGATAACGCGCAGATGTTTCTTGGTCAGTCGACCTATCGATTGGTTGAAAAGCAGATTTGTTAGTTGACTACAGCCCTTATTTGGTCTATTAAATTTTTCCACAATTTTTCCTTAAATGCTTCAAATGATCCATCGACGATCAAAATAGTCCGTTTCCTAATGGATTAATCACCTTCTCGTTTCAGCTCTGACCTAAATAATGTGTCCAGATTCAGATTACATAGCGTCTTCCTCTCTCTCATCTCTCTTCCAGGTCCACTGCACTGAGTCCTCCAAGTTCCCAGCATTCCCTTCTGCACAACAGCACTGGACTGAATGATGACAACTACGATGACGACGAAGATGATGATGATGATAACGATGAAGATGATCATGGCGTGACAAACATTGTGTTGATTCGGGCTGAATTTGGGATGTGGTGGCAGTAACCACAGTTTCCTCCCCCTGTCCTCCCCCCTGTTATAGGCTTATCTGATGTCCCTCAGTCTTACCGCTGTTCCCCCTCTTCCTCCTCCTCCTCTTCCTCCCTCCTCGGCTGACATGCAGCGCACCAACGTGTAGACAATTCCAGAAGAGCTGAGCTGTAATGTAAATTGTCGACTTGAGATGAATACTTATAAATGGAAATAAAAGTATCAAATAATTGGTATAAAAACAAACTGTGATTTTTAGCGTCTTTGTTTCACCATCAGAGGACGGATGTCTTTCTTTGAGAATGAATCCCATAAAGTCGTAGTTTTCTTGTATGTCTGAATATCTTGATGTTTGGGAGCATAAAGTGGACCAAAGCAATTAATTTTCTTTAACTAACCTTATATAGTGGTACAAAGTTGAAGGTGCTGAAGTAGGACCATCAAAATCAAACTAGAATTGACAGGCTGGGGGGAACCTATGGGTGCTATCAGATCTGTGGTTGTCTCCTTTGGTCTGAATCAGGGACTCATGTTGTTCCAAAGTTGTATAATTGCCTAGAGTTGGTTGGTGTTCTCACGGCAGCATTTACAAGCGGACCAGATCAAATGCCTTGTGTGAGAAAGCTGCTCTTGATTGGTCAGAATTTCCATGTGGGAAAAATCCAGGAAGTAAAGCAAACGTTGAAGAAGAGTACACTGTCAAGATAAATGTGACACTTTCTAATGTCACAATGGAGGGACAACTACGCAGGTTGATTTTAGCGCTGCTCATCGTGGACTATATTGCTGTCATTGTTCATTTGAGTCAAAGCATACAGTTTGAAAACGAGGCGCGGCTCCAACTAGAAAACAATGTTTTGATGCATTGGATGTGCTGAATGTGCATATTAAGGCAGTACAGGAGGAGGCGCACATTAATAATCCTCCAGGACTGTAACATGCTCATGTTACACACCTGAGTGTGATTGCTGTGTTCACACCTGCACAAACGAACCACACTGAGGGGGCAAACGGACTTGAGTTCAGTTGAACCAAACCAAACAGAGCAGTTGTCAAAGCACCCTAAAAAGTAAATTAGGCAGGTCGCTACAAACAAACTCTGAGTGGCAATCAGAAGATGTTTGTGCTCATCCAAAGATAACCAAAAAAAAACCTTGATAGAAGCTCAAGCTCAACACTTTTATCCTTTGTTAATGGTTTAGTTTTTCATCTTGTGCAAAACAACAAAAGACTACAAGTCCAATGACACCATTTCCAGGAAGTGACACTTTTTTTTGGAGGGAACTAAAAGCAGAGAAGTCGAGTGAAAAGAAACTTTTAGTAGTGTGTTTTTCTCCATGTTTCATGATGTTTATCAGCTTAGTTGTTTTAATCCTGTTTAGAGCTAAATGACAAAGAAAGTTGGTTCGATCAAAAAATGTTAAACACTAAAAAGTTTGTCTTTGTGAAGAAGCTAAATATGCATCACTCACAGAGCTAAAGCTAACATAGCTAAAACTACTCCACCCTGTGACGTTTATGGTCTGGTCTATAAACAATGCAACCATAAAGATTATTATTTAAGTGCCTGAGATTGTTCAATATGTTTTTATGACATTTAAACATTTCACTTTTCTTATATAATTCAGAAAACATGAAAAAACAAATGATCTCACTCATTATCCCTAAGACTTTAAATTTAAATGATGCAGTTAAATTTTGTGTACTCAGTGTCACCCATCACTCCTCTGCACATACAAATAGACTAATGCACATTGCAAATCAATCAGTTGTAAATTGGGGAATGAAAAATTCCACAGTGAACGATATTCATCTGAAGACTGCCTAAAGAAACCAAATAGGATGTGATGCTCTGACACACACATTCTTGTACTTTGATCCTTGTGAGGACCCTGATTGACATGATGCATTCCCCAGCCCCCTTACCTAAAGGGACTGGTTGTTACTTAAGAGGTGGGGGGAGGGACTTATGTTTTTATTTTGGCTTTTGGGAGGCGCACACAGATATAAAAGGTTGTATTATGTATTTATTTTACCACCGGTTTTTAAGAAACATAACCAAATCTGATCTTAAATTAATGATATTTCATTAAAATCACTTTATTCTATGTCCCATTTTACAATGTAGACAAACATAATGCATTTACACAACAAGAGGAAAGAGACTGAGGCTTTTTTCAATTCCAGGATTTTGTCTTTAACTTTCAAATATTAAAGGGTAAGTCTTAAAAGTCTAAAACTAATTTATGGTGGAGGGAGGGTCATGCATTTTCCCCCAGTCACTAGGCAGGCTCAAGGAAAAATATTTCAAGGTTCAGGGAGGGTCACACCCCCTCCTCTGAGAAGTAAAGAACGGTCCTTAACCTTAGCTATCACAACTACATTCCTAACCTCAACCCTTAACCTAACCTACACCTAATTATAACCTGAACCCTGAAACAGGCCGATTAAGAAGTGAGGAGCAGCCAAATTATCCTCACTTCTCTAAAATGTCCTCACTCTATTGCTAAATTTTTTTTTCTCACTATGCATCATGTACAAGTAGAAACACACACAAACACACACATTTCTGTACTTTTATCTTTGTGAGGACCTTCATCGACATATCGCATTCCCTAGCCCCTTACCCTAACCCTTAACCATCACAACTAAATGCTTAACCCTAATCCTAATCTAAACCTAATTCTAACCTGAACCCTGAAACCAACTCTTAATCCTCAAACAGGCCTCTGAAAAAGGGAAAACTGGCCAAAATGTCCTCACTTTGCAAAAATGTCCTCACTCTACAGCTAAAATACATGTTTTGGTCCTCACTGTGTAGCATGTTCAAGCACGGACTCACAGGCAGACATCGATACTGTCAGCTGTCTGTTCAGCCGTCCTAATCCAGCCCCACAGGGTACATTCGAACTCATCACACCCACACATTCCCACATTACCCTCTGCTTCCTGTCAGCGGTGTGTGGATTTAAAAGCCACTATGTGCATGTTTGTAACGCTCAAAATCCATATATACATGAAGTGGTGTACAACATCCCTCAGTCGCTCAGAAAAATGGAAAAATAAATGTATCAGAGGGAAAAGAGAAAAGTTGACTACAAACTTCTTTATGATAACATAACATAACATTTGTTCTAATTTTATATGGGTATATTAAAAATATGTCTCCTCCGTATAAAAAGTGGTTTTATATTTTTAGGCTTGATTTTTTGGAAAATTTTTAAGTAACCACAAGGGGGAGCCACCTGCCGTAGTCACTGTGTATATTGTATTGTCAAATAATCAACAGAGGAAGTACTCAGCTCCTCTTCCTCCTCCAAAAGTAAAGGTATACTGAGTTAGCACTACTGTTAAAATTTACTTAATTTAAAGTACAAACGTTTTAGCATCAGAGTTTACTTAGAAGGGATCAGAAATAAGTTCTTGAACGTGAGATTTAATTTTTTTTTTTATTAGAATCTATTCATCGAGTTTGTTGGAAAAATGATCATCCATTTCAATTATTTATTATCTAACATTTTTGTTTTGTTTGTTTTTACATGTTAAAAATAAATATCGGTCAAAGTTCAAGTATAAACAACGGCCCATTTTTGAATAATTTATATTATATTATTGGATGATTTTTATTGATGCATTAATGTGTTCATCACTCTAATGTTGCAGCTGGTAAAGGTGGGACTCATTTTAATTACTTTTATACTGCAGTATAGTAGTTTTTAAATTTATCTCCAGGATCAATATAATTTGATCTCACTCTATCAAATTACACAATAATGTATTTGTTGATTTATATATTTTTATGATTAATCAGTAGTGTAGAGGTATAGAGTACAATGGAAAGACCAAAGTATAAGTACCTTAAAATTGTACTTAAGTACAGTACTTGAGTAAAAGTACTTTCCACTGCAGAGAGCTGTGTGTTTGTTTCCCATCAGGCAAGGTGTGCACACGTGATGTAACTCTGTACATGTGTGTACTCAACATGTATGACCTGCACAATGTTTCCAAGAATGTTCCCCCTGTATCAGCATGTGACACACACACACATGAACACACACAGACACACACACACACATGAACACACACAAACGACTCGTCAGGATACTTTAACACAGAACTGTTAACTTCAGCCAGAGTCAGACTGTAATCTCTTTACAGAGACTTCTGGTGAGCACAATGAAAATAGTAACATCAATCATTTATTTGCACACACACACGCACGCACGCGCACACACACACACACACACACACACACACACACACACACACACACACAGCAGTACATGACAGGACATGACGCAGTTACATGAACACAGACACAAACTGGACATCAGATACGCCCGAGGCGGATTCCACTGAGGGGGAGGAGATACATGTTTCTGCCTGAGTCTGCAGAGAGGAGCCTAAAGGGCAAAGTGTGTGTGTGTGTGTGTGTGTGTGTGTGTGTGTAGAGGTCACACTGCCATTGTGGCCACAACTTAAACTTTGAATTTGGTGGACGTGTTCTCTGGGCTTATGGTAGCACAAACTTTTAGGAATGAAATCATGACTGATTGTTGTCACATCACAAACCTATCATAAAGTTACATAACTAATGTAAAGTTACATTGGTTGTGTTTGGGAAAGCAAAGTTATGTAGGTTAGGTTTCGTAGGGAATCATGCTTAGGTGTTGTCACGTCACGTACCTAACGTAAAGCTATGCAGGTTAGGTTTAGTAAAGGAGTCATGGCTAAATATACTATGAGTTCAGACTTGGTTGTTCTCCTTGTTGTTTCTGAGATAAATCCATTTTTTTACCATGACAAGTTTAATATTAAAGATATGCAACATGTAGAGCTGAAAACAAATCTGTGACAGACAGTGTTAAGGTTTTTCCTCATTAAAAAACAAAACAAAAACAAACTTTGACTGTTGATGTGTGAGATTCTTCCTGTGATATAACTCAATGTTTGTCTGCACCAGATTTTTAGAGTGAATGAATGAGGGGATTTATAATTATTGTGTCATGCATACAATAAAGACCAGAGTCCAACATGAGTATTTTCAGACATTAAAAGACTGAGTTGTTTAAGACTGAGTTAAGTAAGTAAGTTAAATTAAACAACTTCATTCTCCAGGTTTTTGCGACCAACTTGGCAAACTTAAACACATCAAAATGATCTTTTGGTCAGATGAACTGAACTGAACTAACTGAATACACAACTGTCACACACACATGCAGAGGAGGTGGAGGAGACAGTGACAACATTCAGAGTTTTACAAGCAGCATCTATATTCCTAAAATCTGTGGAAAATCTGTGGCGGTCTGTGGGCGCAGGTTCTGTATGAGCCTGGTCATTACGTGGTAACAACAAGGAAAGCATAACAGCGCCATCCTGTGGTTAGAACATGCACTTACATTAGCAGTTAACCTCACTGAATCATCTGTGGAGAAGTCAACATGTTCCTGAGTTTATTCTGTAAAAATATAAATCATCACCACATAGAAATTACATTTCATTTTTATTCTTAAATTATATTTAAATTATTATATTAAGTTATAATATTTTATTGAATTAAATTAATTAAATTTCTGTTAAATTAATTAAACTTTATATAAAATTCTGGTGATTTAATTATTACATATATTTTTAATTATTAAAAATAAATTCAATGTTTACACTGAAAATTATATTAATGATACAAATTATTTTTAAAATTAAAAATTATATTAATTAGTTATATTGAAAACTATATCTGATAAAAAAATTGTATAATTATATTTTGAGCTTTTACAATACAATGTGAGCTGAAACATATCTGAACAGAATAACACACAAGATATACCAACAGAGCTTTGAGAAACAAAAAGCAGTGTCACACAGAAAAGGACAACTAAAGTAAAACAAATATAACATAAATTAAAATTAAACAGATGTGAGTCGATGTTTCAGAAGGATCGCTTGAGAATTTTGAAGATATTGCATACAGTCATCATATTGACAGCTTTTTTGTTCAGTGAGGAAGAAAGTATGCGTCCAATCTTCATAAAAACAAAAAACAGGGTTTTTTTTGTAAATTTACATTTGTGAATGTGAAATTTGGCGAGAAGTAAAATTAGATCAATAAGGAAAAAGTATTTATATCTTTGTTTTAGTAACCATAGCACCCAAATACAACAATTTAATAGTAAATAGTAAAATCTGAAATAATGTTATCAGCTGTAAATTTAGCAATATCTTTTCACGATGCATATGTAAAAGTACAGGACATAAATAAAAAAGTTTAGGGTATAATTTACAAGAAAAAGAGAGCAACGTACATCAGCATCACCCTTTAACTTCTTTAACCCTTTGATATCTGGAGTGACATCACTTTTATTTTTTATTATTTTTATTTATAATTATTATTACATATTTAAATAATTGTTCAGAATTCTTTTTATTTTTAAGTACTTTTTTTTCCAGGTCATTTCCTTGTTAGTTTGTTTTTAACTTTCTTTTATTAACAAATTTTCTTGTTTTTAATTTCCTCTGTTTACTTGTGGTAGGTAAAATTGCAATAATATTGTACCATAGCTTCAGTATTGTGTTAATATCATATCATGGATCCTACTTTTTACTCATTTCTTGCAATTTTTGGGGGTGTAATTTCTTCTTTCATTGCCTTCTTCCCATGTTTTTGAAAGAAAACAAGCCAATTTGCTCAGTTTCAAAAGGGTTAAGAAATGTTTTATTGCATAAAATCTGTGGATCAATTTCAATGACACTTGTTTTACCTTATTTGTTGGGAGAAACTTTCATCACATCAACGTCACTAACAAAATGAGTCCTATAAAATGTTTCTGCAGGAACATCAGACCATGTTATCCTGAAACAAAGCCCTTATTCTGGAGGTCGTACCTTTACTAAAAGAAAAGCAGATTTTGATGGAGACTGATTGGATCGGGGGGTGAAGCTGTCAGAGGTAAAGAGTTTGTGCATGTTCACGTGGAAAACCATCCATGACACAGAAATAAACTCACAGCAGTGGATTTACATACATGACACCATTAGATAATCTGAGCTACAGCAACCTGACTGCATCAAGAGATTAAGATTAAAAGGGATAAAGATTTGGGAGTCAGCGTCATACAGATATCACAATGTGAACATTAATCACAGTATACAGTGTACGTTCTGATCTGTCCCAGAGGTCAGCCGTGCTCAGCCGTGCTCAGCAGCTCAGTGTTATCTGTATGTTTTATTGAAAGAGAATGAAGCACATACATTTACAGACAAGAGGGTGGAACATTAGTTATTTAAGTCTATCATTATTATTTATTTGATATATTTGTTGTTGTGACAGGAGAGCATGGTGCACAGAAAAACAGACACATTTAACAGGTGACAACAAATCAGGGGACATGGGTGTAAATAAATCATTTACCCATTGTTACATCACACATTAGATAAGCGTTGCTTACCTGCAGAGGTGGCACCAACTTGAGAGAGCTTGTTCTCTGTAAATATTTTGTTCCTTACAATCAATGTACTCCTTCAAATTAAAGCTGTATATTTGTCTTTATAATCCAGAAACAGAATCCAGTTTATTGCCAGTAGGACTCCACGTACGAGGAATTAGCTTTAGTGTGTTGGTTCAGAACATAAACATTATACAAAATCCTCGCACAACAGTTTGTATGATATTTAACAAATTAGCACTCCACAAATGGCGTCTTAACATAAAGTTACATACTAAAGAGAGGTAGGTTAGGTCAAGGGAAGTAGTTATACAGGCTAGGAAATGGAAAGCAAAGTTACGTAGGTTAAGTTTCTGAAAAGGAGTATGGCTGGGCGTCATCACGTTACGTACCTAATGTGAGGTTATGTAGGTTAAGTTCAGGGAAAGAGTCATGGTTGAGCATTGTCACATTACATATCTAATGTAAAGTTACGTACTTAAAGTTACATCGGTCAGTTTTGGAAAAGAAATACAGTTGGAAGTTGTCACATTACATACTTTCCGTAGAGTTACATACCAAACGCAAAGTAACGTGGGCAGGTTTTAGCAAAGTAACTTTATGTTTGTTAGGTTTAGGAAAAAGAATCATGGTTGGAGTCATTTACCAACCTAATGTAAAGTTACGCATTTAATGTAAAGTTATGTAGGTTAGATTTGGGCAAGTTAAGTTACGCAGGTTAGATTTAGGCGAGTAAAGTTACGTAGCTTAGGCTGTTGAAAAGAAACAGTCCGTCACATTACATACTTTACTCCAAGTTAACAACCTAATGTAAAGTTATGTAGGTTAGCTTTAGGAAAATAATCATGGTTGTTACATTGATTCATGGCCGAGCATTGTCACATTACATAGCTACTGTAAACTTGTATACCTAAAATAAAATTACATAGGTTAGGTTCAGACATGCAAAGTGACACACCTTAGATTGTGAGTTTGGAGTCGACATATTATGTACTTTTGCGTAAAGTTAAGAATGTAAAGTAAAGTTGTAATGTAAAGTTACATTACTAAATGACTAAATAACTAAAAAAAATAAAAATGTCATCACCTCTAACTGGATATTGCTTTGAAATGTGTTGCTAAAGCTCACTGATTGGAGGAGCACCTGACTAAAAGGAAAGGCCTCTGGTATTTCATGTCTTTTTCTTTTTTTTAAATTAACCAGTTAGTTACCAGTTAAGGGGTGTCAGTCTTTCAAAAACCAAATCAAATTAAAAGAAACTGAATTTATCCACTGATACACAGGCATCTTTTTGGGCCCAAAGGCATCATGAGTCAGATGCCAAAGTTTTAATTCCTCAGTTTGGCCACTACAGAAATTGGCTTCAAAGCTCTGTGCATTTCTCAGGGGTCGGGGACCTGCCTACTGTATGCAGATATAAACAGCTCATTCTGAGGTGACAAAAACACGATGAGTCTTATTTCCAGGTGATTATAAACTAAAGAAAACATATCATTCAATTTCTGCCAATATATATCCCCCTAAATCCAACACACTGCTTTAATTAAACACATATGATATCTAAACATGTCAGTGTCACACAGAGAGCACTGAGTCATGCAGCAGCATGCAGATGTTTGCATCTGACGACCAGCTGAAAAAAACTGTGAATCAACATTAATTAGCATCAATCTATAAGTGTGAACTAATCACATCAAGTCATGTTTCACCCTGCACATTAAATTATCATGAGTCATACATTAGTCAAACATCTCTGGTGCCCTGATTATAAAGTGTTGTCCATATTTCTACACTGCAGCACTGGGTGGGGATATCTGGTACAGTTTCGGGTGATTTTCATCCGATCTGATGAACAGGAGGTTTGTGTCTCTCTTTCTCTTCATTTCTTCTCCTGAGTATGGAGTGCCTCAGGGTTTGGTCCTGGGACCAGTTTTATTCTACCTGTACGTGCTTCCCCTCGGGCACATTATTCAGAGACATGGTGTCTCTTTTCATTCTTATGCTGATGATACACAGATGTACCTGCCTGTTAGATCTACAGACCCTGGAATGATGTGTTCACTTAATGGCTGCCTTACTGACATTAAAAGCTGGATGTCAGAAAATGTTCTTCAGCTGACAAAACAGAGATTGTTGTCATTGAGCCGCGATACGTTACACCAAAATTCTGCCTTTGGCTGGTCCTCTAATAGATCATATCAAACCTGTTGCAGGAACAGGAGGAGTTTGTGGAGTCATGTTTTTATCATCTTAGAAATGTTTCAAAAATACGATCTATTTTAACTTTTGAAGACAATTTTACACACCTTCATCTCTTCATGCCTGGATCACTGCAGCAGCCCCTTTATTGTATGAATCAAAAACTCATTCATCGACTGCAGACTGTTGAGAATTCAGCTGTCAGAGATGCTATCACATCACTCCAGTTTTAGCCTCTTTACACCTGCTCTCAGTGTGTTTTAGAATAGATTTTAAGATTTTAAAGATCACTTTTAGGGCTTTTCATGGTATCTCTCCCAGCTATATCTCTGACCACTTAGTACCGTACACACCAGGACGTACTTTGAGGTCCTCGGGCAGCAGAGGTCTTTTGTCTGTTCCAGAGGCTGAAAACTGAAGGGGACAGAGTGTTTGCTGTCAGGGCAACACAGTCTAACTTCAAAGTCGTCGAAATTTGGCGCTCAGTCAGTGACTTCTGGCATCAGACACAGATGTAAAAAGCTATCCTTTCATGTTGGCATGACACACGTCGGGTTGCAGTTATTGTTTAACAGTGCCCAGCGGCATCAGGGGGGAATGTGGGGGGACAACAACGAAGACAAGGCCATGGAAGTCCGAGTAGGTCAAGTAGGGCAGGTAGTAGGGGTGGTGGATGGGTCCAACAACCACCACATTTACACCCAGGAGGCCGGTGTTCACTTCCTGTAAGACTATAAAGCCAAACCCTGTTCTTTTTTCCTAAACCAAACCATGTGCGTGTGTTGCCTAAATGCAGCTACGTGCCTTAGTTGTTGAGCATCAACAACCAACACACCCAGGGTACCCTGCACATTTTATCTGGACATGGAAAGTCCGTGACCAAACGTGGACATGTGACGAGGTCGCAGTGAGGATGTGTTGGTCAGGGCCTCGAGGCTCTGGAACAATCTGACCGAGGAAATCAGGTCGGCCGAGTCAGTGATCTCCTTTAAGTCCCTTCTTAAAACAGACTTTTATCGGAGAGCCTCTCCTGAGTTTTAAACATTTAAACTGTTTTTATTTTCTCACTTTTTATAAACCAAAGTGTTTTTATCAGTTGTTGTTTTCATGTCTTGTCTGTTTTCATTGTTGACATATAAAGCACTTTGTAACTGAAACATGATTATACAGCTGTCATGTCACACCAACTTACTGTGGAAGTGATGCAGCTAGTAGCAGTAACTTACTGTAAATCTACAGTAAAATATTTGACAGTTTTCCTTAAATCTGATGTTCCTCTGTGAGTGTGATGATCCTGGTGTTGGTGTCCTGATGTGTTCTTCTTGTTGCAGACAGTCTCATCATGTGGGATCTGCTGTAGTAAAACTGGGTGGCGGCGGCACAGAGAGTCAGGGAGGAGGGGTGGGGAGGGGAGAGGGACCCGGATGCTGATGCTGACCGATGAAGAGAAGGAAGCTCGAGAGAGGGAGGAGGACGAGGAGGAGGAGGAGGAGTGTGAGAGGTGGGGAAAAAAGAGAAAGAGAAACGGGGGTGTTACGGGCAGCAGTGGAAGTGAAGAGGCCATCCCGTCAGTGATGGACACTCCTGTGGGTGCGGGCAACTTGTGACCACCTGAATTTCTGCAAAGCGAATTTTATTTTTATTTTTATTTTCTTTGAAATAATTAGTGCGGGAGACAGGAGACAGGAGACAGGAGGCGGGAGGAGATGCGGTGATATCATGAGCAGAGCCGGCCAGGGAGACAGAAAGAGAGACAGAGAGGAAGAGAGGGAGGGAGGAAGAGGGCGCACGGGGAGGAGAGGCGGGGAGTCGGCTGCCACCAGGCCAGCTGAGGATGCTTGTTGTTTCCACAAACGGGATTAATCACCGGGCCAAGCGCTGATCCTCCTCCCGCACATCGAGCACCTCTCCCGGCTGCAGCTGTCCCGGCCGAGGGCGCGTTCCGTCTGCGTGTCTGGGGCCGGTCCGCCGGAGGCTCTTTGCCTTTTTTCATGCTCTCCCCCCTCTTCCTCTATTTCCTGATGCAGGGCCGGGGAGGGGTGAGCCAAAGTGTGCACCGGATATTGGAAAACCCATTCTTCTTGCTGATGCTGTTGTGATAATAGATTATTATCTGGACAACGACGCATCTGCACAGAAAGGCAGATCCTGACCGAAGCAGGCCTGGCTTTGAGGGCAGAAGAGAAGGGGAATGTTTGAGCCTGGGAGGATGATGAAAACATTTTTGGACGGCAGCAGCAGAGAGGAGGGGGGTCCCTGATATCGATCAGAGAATGGATTCAATCAGGGCATTCTGACTTGGGATATTTGAGACTCAGCTCTTACAGAAATCAATCCGTGGCAAATGTAGCCTTCCTGCCCGGGTCTGAATGAGATCTTTCTTTTCTGCTCCACTTTTGGCCAGCTGCATAAGCTACACAGGATCAATCAGCTTTAAACGACTGTTATTTATAGCAGGGGGTGGGTTTGATGTGACTGTATCTCCCATCACTGGCACCGGTCAAACCTCACGCGTCCTCCTCCCTCGGATCTTTTCTACCTTCCCTCTGAATGATGCTGCTTTCTGCGCTGTGCTGACGGAGACACGCACCGGGACGGACTTTATTCTAGGCCTTACAGAGTGGAAACTGGGCCGGTTCTCACTCCCAGCACGGACCTGGCCGCATGACAAACAAGTGCATGGGAGTAGCCTGCAGGGCCCGGCGTTAGATCACGACCAGTCCTCCGCACCTCTCCTCTCCTCTCCGCCGCCTGTGATGTGCGTTACGGCATTACGCACGGAGCAGGAGCGACCGCGATCTTGATCTGCCTTATATCAGGAAGAGAATTTCACCTCGGGAAGGATGAGCAGCAAGGAGCTGACGGTGGGCCAGTCCAGCCAGTATGTGGGGCCTTACCGGCTGGAGAAGACCCTCGGGAAGGGACAGACAGGTAGGAACCTCCTGAATTACCTGGCACAGCGAGCAGGACGTCTGCACGGTGCATCAGCTGATTCCAGCAGCCAGAGTCAAATTAAAACATAATGTGCTCATGCTTTCATCCTTCTCAGGGGTGCAGGCTTCAGACACTTGAATTGAATGCCTTTAAGACCTTTGCAAGTTCATTTCTAACCAAATTTTAAGACTAGTTCTTGGTCAGATCATTTTGTTCTTACAGTAGCATTTGCAGGAAATATGGAGGTAAGTGTGGTGGTCCCGTGCACAGCTTGGTTTTATGAAGGAATATAGTTATTAGAGTGAGACTGTGTTAATCTACAGTACATTATATAAGTGCAAGTAAAGCATTGGGGTAAAGATTTATAAGCTGAGAAATGTGCAAAAGCCCGACTCATTTTGACAAAAAGAAACTTAAAATCAAATATCTGTGGCGATTAAGACCTAAAAACTTCTAAATCAAGACAATTTAATGATTTTTAACACCTACTATTTCATAAAATTAAGACCTGTTAACAACATGCAGACACCCTGCTCTAGTAAGTCTCTTTTTTTTTTAATCTCCCATGGTTTTATTCTGCTACCACCTTCTTGAAGGTTCTTCTAAAATTAAGGCAGTCGCCAGAAAAAATGTTGGCGTTGTGGCATTGTTTCTGCAAAATGCAAATACTTTACATTTGTATGTTACTGCGTAGTGGATACGATGAAACTTTACATTTTTACAACGCTGTGGTTAATGTTAGGTTAAGGTTTGGTTTAGGCTCAAAAAAAACACGTGGTTATGGTTGGAAAAAGATCATGTTTTGCAGGAAACTGTAATGTCTCTGTAAAAAAACACAAATTAGCTGCGCTGGGGGCTAAAAAGCTGCTGGAAACACACTGACAGGTTGTGACAAAACATTCATGTTTGGAGCCTAAAGAGCTGCGGGAAAAACACTAAGGTTTAGCTACAAAACACCCCCCTTTGGAGCCTGAAAAGTCCCTGCAAACACACCAAGGGGTCGCTAAAAGAAACACCCATGTTTGGCCCCAAAAAAGTCTCTGGAAAAACACAGACGGGTTGCTCTAAAACACCCACATTTGAACCCTAACAAGAAAATGGAAAAACAGTGATGACTTGCAAACAAAGCTGCTGGAAACACACAGCCGCGCCACTGAAAGTCACCCTTGTTTGGAGTTTAAAAAGCTGCTGGAAAAACGCATACAGGCTGCTACAAATGACACGACATTGGAGCCTAAAAAGCAGCTAGAGAAACACTGACAGGTCACTACAAATCAACCACATTTGGAGCCTAAGAAGCTGCATTAAAAAAACAAATTGCTACAAAATATCCACGTTTGAAGTCTAAAAAGCAGGTGGAAAAACACAGACTGGTTGCTACAAATCACAGAAGACTGGAGCCTAAAAAGCCACGCAAAAACTCTTTTAGGTTGCTACAAGTCAAACACTGACGATTTGCTAGAAAATACCCATGTTTGTAGCTGAAAATGCAGCTGGAAAGCATCAACAAGTCGATAAAAATCATCCATATTTGAAGCCAAAAAAGCAGCAGGAAAAACACTGATAAGTTGCTACAAATCACCATGTTTGGAGCCAATAAAGTAGCTGAAAAATGGTGACAGATTGCTACAAAACACCGACATTTGGAGCCTAAAAAGCCCTGGAAACACACTGACGGGTCGCTAAAACACAACCCGTTTTGTCTCTGTTGGTCTCGAACAGTGGTCTGCAGCTTGGCAGCCATCTTGCCGTGGTGTAACGCCATCCACCATCCCCTCCACCCCCATGACAAAATCAGCTCATTCTCTACGTCACTTTAGAAACGTTGATATGATGCATATGAAACGTGCAAATCTGACGTATTAGTGGTTTGAAGAAATGTACAATGCCAACATTTTGTTCTGGCGACTGGGCTGCTTAAAACTCATCCACGGATATCGTTTTTTTAGCTGTATGTGGAGGGAGGAGACATCACAGCAGGGATTTTAACAAATATTCCAATCAGTCTTTTTGCGAGCGGAGTTTGGTCAGAGCTTGTGACAGTGTCAGTAAAGCTTTTTGAATTATTTATGACATCCCTTCCTTCCTGTTTTCACGCTGCATGATGATTTGTGATATTCCAACAGTTTCTCCCTCTGTGTGTCTTTCAGGACTGGTGAAGTTGGGCGTTCACTGTATAACAGGACAGAAGGTGGCCATAAAGATTGTCAACAGAGAGAAACTCTCCGAATCAGTTCTAATGAAGGTACGGTACTTCTGATTGACCTCATCCACTTGTCCATCTGTCTCCAAGCTGAATCCACTCTGTCTGTAATCACTACCACTTTCATTATGGTAACTGCGAGGCTCAAATCATGTCAGCTTGCACCCTCCAGCCTGCAGAAATAGCAACAGAAATGGAGTCTTTATTTTAGTCAAGAAAAGCCCGTCTGTGTGTGGGCACTGCCTCTATATACCGAACAATAGAGATGATTTCATTCTGCTAATTAAGCCCTCTGATGAAAGCTGCTGCAGCTGAAACACACTGGACTGAAATAAAATTGAAATAGCTTTTTCATGTTGGCGTTTCTAATGCGGCTGATTACGTTCTCTTTTTCAGATACAGAAGGTTACAGCATTAGAACTTTGGGCACGAGGATGTGCTGTGTGTCGAGGTGTCATATAAAATATCTCAGTATCTTTATTTCTCTATCATCTAGAGAAATATATGTGTTTGACCAGATTTCTTTTGTCAGCCAGATGACAAATGCAGGTGACAAGAGCAGAAATAAATGTCGTTTGCACCCTTCATCCCCTGGAAATGCCACCAGTCCCCGGTCATCTGGTTCATACAGTATTGCTCATTTGTATTGCTTTGGAAAGCTGCCCGTTGCCTCCTCGGGGTGCTAACTGCCAGTAACTGCATTACTGTGCTGCTGTGTGCTTTAGCTTCAGCTGGGAAGGTCAGCTAAAGCACGTTTAACTCCAAGCTTTTTCCTGTTGACACTCCAAATGTGGCTTTTAGCTTCCTGCTCTACGGGGCCACAGCACAGAAGAGAAACATGACAAGTCTGTGAGCATGTTTCTGGCAAATGTTGCCCATTTTTCATCCTCTCATATACACTGCAGCCCTGTTTACACCTGGTATTAACATGTGGATCACAGATGGACAGTACAGGTGTGAATGCAACCAATGAGTCCTCAGTGCATCTTGAGATCTGATCGCTCAAACCACATTCTTTCAGCAGTGTGTACGCTAATATGTCACAGTGAAGGATCGCCTGCTCAGCTGACGTCCTCTGCACACGTGACTAAAAAACAGCCACATTCAGAGCCTAAAAAGCTGCTGAAAAAATACAGATGGGTCGCTACGAAACACTCACATTTGGAGCCTAACAAGATGATGGAAAAGATGGTGATGACTCGCCACAAAACACGTTTGGAGCTTAAAAAGCTGCTGGAAAGACATTAATGGGTTGCTAAACATCACCCATTTTTGGATCCTAAAAAGCTGCTGGAAAAACACTGTCAGGTTGCTACAAAACACCCACATTTGGTGCTTAAAGAGACGCTGGAAATACATTGACGGGTCACTGCAAAACGCCCACTGTTGGAGCATAAAAAATAAAGGGAAACACACAGACAGGTCACTACAAACCACCTGTGATTGTAGCATAAACAGCTGCTATAAAAACACAGACAGGTTAGTTAGACTTAGGAAAAAATGGCGATGACTTGCCACAAAATACATTTAGAGCTTAAAAAGCTGCTGATGGGACAATGACAGGTTGCTACAAAATGCTCCCTGTTGGAGCATCCAAAGCAGATAGAAACACACAGACAGGTCACTACAAATCACCCATGTTTGGAGCTTATAAACCTGCTAAAAAGACACTGACGGGTCACTACAAAATGGGCGATTTGGTTTGCCCTCAAAACCCAAAGGGATAGACCCCGTCTGTATTGTTTTGAATTTGCCTGCGCACCAAGATCTTCAAACTTATTCTTCCCAGGAAGAATAAGTTTGAAGATCTTAGCACAGGGAGGGCTGCTGCCTGCTGCAGGTAAAGAAACAATGCATTTGGTTTTTACAAACCATATAGAGTGTGGAAGCGAGATCCAAATGCACGTGGTCCCTGAAGACGCATGTGAAGATGCATTCAAGTGCCAGATGTGAACAGACAGAATCACAGCTGTCCACTTGTCATCGGATCACCTAAGACGCATGTTGAAAGAACACTTCACCCACAAAATGATCATTCATACATCACTTAAGACGTCTGCGGCAAGCTGTGGTCATGCCGACACACATGTGGTTCTATTCATAGTACAGTTGATGGTCCACTTCAGGCCCCGGCTGTAAACAGGAGAGCTGGAAGGTGAGCTTATCGTCTTCCTCCTGCCGACATTGGGTGAAAGTAAGAAGTTGCTGCTGGGTCTGAAGTGGATGTCTGTCAAAACAACACATTCCCACTGTGACCTCGTCACATGTCCACGTTTGGTCATGGACTGTCCACGTCCACATATGACGTCCAAGGTACCCTGGGTGTGTTGGTTGTTGATGTTCTGGGACGCCGTGTCAACTTCAGCCTGTTACATGCATTGTCTGTTTTCAAAATACAGCACTACCGCAAATCGACTTTTTTTAAATTGTTTTTTTACATGGTTACATTTTGCCAACACTCGCACATGGTTGGATTTTGGAAAAAAAAAAACAGGGTTTGGCTTTACAATCTTTCGGGAAGTGAACTCCGGCCTCCTGGGTGAAAGTCGGTGTTTTTGGACCCATCCCCCCCTTTCATTGTTGCCCCACTGCGTTTCCTCCTGATGCTGCTGGACGCCAGCAAACGGCTGCGTACTATGCCAACATGAAAGGACAGCTTTGTTCGTCAGTGTCTGACGCCAGAAGTCACTGACTAACCATTATATTTTAATCTCTTCAGGTTGAGACTGAGTTGGTCAAATATCCAATTTCAAACTAACTTCACTGTGGTGAAGCGGCTGCAGCTGGTTTGACAGCGTTGTTTTGGACTGGACTGGAGCAGAGAGTGGAGCATGTGCAGTCAGCGTGCTTGCTACAACTACAGTCCACATGGTCACAAAAATTGGTCTGCAAATGGACATCTGCAAACAGGTCCATGCGGACTCTAGTGGACATGGGTGGATGACGTGTAAAGAGATCCTCACTGTAAAAGATGAGGACAAAGTCTGCAGTCCTTGTTCATGCAAAAGGACATTGTAAAGAAAAAAAAATATGTGTACCTGTCTTTACAACTGATGTTTTTTAGCATTCACAGGTCTTAAGCACAGTTCATTCAGAAACATGACATCACATATGGGTCCTGTAGAGATGCTGCCTTTGACTATATACAGCTTAATCAGTCAGATAAATGATGTCCATCTGTCAAAACTTTAAACCTGCATTAATTGATTTTTTTTTACAACATAGAGGCAGAGCAACACGCTGCAAACACAACAGTGACATAATGTCATCTTGTAAAGTTGATATGGCTGAGCAGCTTTGCAACTTAGCGTAGGGTTAGCAAACGGTGTAAAAGCTGTCTACACATCGAGCAGACACAGCAACATCAGCGTTCATTGAGGTAATTTTTGTGCCACCTGGAGAATGTGAAAACAGTATCCAGCTCCTGAGGGAAATGTCTCTCTTTAGCTGCTAAATGCTCTACCGTCCTCACCAGCTAGATGCTAACTTTGTTGTTTGTTTCTGTGTGTGACACCTTTTACATTATGCATCACTTTGATTGATTTATCGTTCATGTGAAAATATCGATTAGTACAGTTAAAAGTCTAACGCTGTGTTCACACCAAACAGGATGTGAATTTTGGCGTCACCGTACTCGTGTGGCTTTGAACGCTAGATTATTTTGTGTTGACATGCTTAATACGCACAAGTACCTCGCACCATAAGCGTGTGAAATCGCTGAATCGATGAATGAACTTCTGTCGGTGCGTCCTTAGAGTCATACATCCTCAGTTGATCTGATTGCTGTTGGCTTTTATTCGTGCCTGGTGTGAACACAACTTAAGTAAGTTCGGTCTGAACTAGCTTACTGTGCACATGCGCTTATGCATCGTTTCCACGTAGCTTTGTGTGTGTATGCACATCAACAGGACCGATGGGAACCTCTGAAACTCCTTCTGTTTTTTTTTCATTGGTTTGAACTTTGGCGGCAGATTTCAAACAGTCCACATGCACCGTGTGCCACAGGAAGGCAGCATAAAGATGAATTCGCTAACAGGTTATTTCAGTTAATTCATTGTGTTCATCTTTTTTTTTAAGTGAAAAGTTTGACTGCATATGTAGCCAACATCAGTAGCATAATAGCTGCCTGTCATATAGTGGTTACATTTTTTGCAGCCCTTTTTACACACAGATGGCGATATAGAGCCGCTCTGAAGCCTCATCTTCACGCCGCCTTTGTATTTTTACACAGAACCAAACAACGGTGGCATCATGCCGCTCCAGTGTGTGATTTACAGTATGCTGACATCACGGAACCAAAAGAAGTGTGACAGGTGTGACATGTAACACATCAGCGTTGGCCTCTATCATGATGTATGTCATACTTGTCAGCAGCACTTTATAAACAATAAAAATGACATCACATTTCAATAACAAACAATAAGCAAAACATCGAAAATGGCTCTGCTCTCTGTTCACAGAACATGTTTTTATTGTCTATACGGAGGGAACGTACAGAGTTTGGCAAACGAGCGCTGATGTCTGCAGCTCCTTATGTGCGAAAGCTTCTGCAGAAAAGTTGGACTCCGTGCTTCCTCTCAGTCGTTTCAAAGCACTGCTGCAAGATTTTTGTACGCAGTTATCTACATGACAGATGCTATATATCAGGATTTATTTTAGTAAACTTTGTAATCATGTGTAGTTGCCATTTTTTGCATTTTTATTGTTCACTTACAGTATATAATAACATACTTTAAGCTTTTCTTTGTAGAAATCACACAACTTGTTTTATATTGTTTGTTTTGGAGCTGTGTATTTTTTATTTTGTATTTTTGTTCTATGTTGCTACCTGTCTCAGCCCCAGGACACTCTTGAAAAAGACATTTTTTATTTGAAGAGTTTTTTTCTGGTTAAAGAAAGGTTAAAAAATAAAATTTAAAAACTAATTTATCGTCCCTGTCATATGGCGGCTGATCTCGTCCTCTGCTTGGAGGGTAAGGAGCTCCTGCACCTTGTTGTTTTTCCAATTTGTGGACATTTTCGGATGCTGCTCTTCTTCTTTGAGTTAGCTGCTAACTGCTATCAGCTACCTCTTAAATTTCCCGCAGTGGATCTCATGCATAACACATCATCAAATCGTCACACCTGAGCCACCCATACAGACATCATTTTGGCGCTGTTGCTACTTCTGATACTTAAAGCTTAAAGGCGAGACAACTCTGTCTCTGTATTCTGCGATTGTACTTTTTATAGAGAACAACAAGGTGGAATAACGGCGTGAAATTCCCACCTTGATGGGCAGTGTGAAAGGAGACCTACAGCTCTGTCTGTTACCATAAAGATGTGTTTCTGTCACTAAACAGTTTGACTGTAACATTTAATGTTTGACCTAACTCTGTCTTTACACTGACGTCCCTCTCTCTTGACCTTACGTCATATTTACCTTCCTCTTCCTCCTGACATTTTAATCTCCATGATTGTTAACCTCATCCTCCTCTTTTCTCTCTCCTAATCCCCCCTCCCCTCTGTCCATCCAGGTGGAGAGAGAAATAGCTATTCTTAAACTAATAGAGCACCCTCACGTTCTGAAGCTGCATGATGTCTATGAGAATAACAAATACCTGTGAGTATCTCTTCATCTTCCTTTCTGCTGACTTTTTTTTAATCTTTCCTCTGGATCTCTGCCAGAGCAGAAACAACCTTGAGTCTGAATCTGAAATAGAAAAGATTTTCTGTAAGACAAAACTGAGATAAATAACCACATGATGTGGACAGCAGAGAAGGTTAGGAGTGTGTGTTTGAGTTTTTATGTATGGAGGAAGCATCCGTGACTTGTGTGCATGAACTTTAAAGGAAGAACATGTTCCTGTGACCAGTGATCTTTGTCTTTCCTCACCTGTCCTCATCTCTCCGCCCTCCTGTCTCCTCTTCAGGTACCTGGTTTTGGAGCATGTGTCCGGTGGAGAGTTATTTGACTACCTGGTGAAGAAGGGCAGGCTGACCCCCAAAGAGGCCAGGAAGTTCTTCAGACAAATCATCTCCGCCCTCGACTTCTGCCACAGTCACTCCATATGGTCTGTAACAGGATAGTGACCTTAGGACCTGCCCCTTTTTTGGTCCCATGTCCCCTTTTGTCTCTTAACTTCTCGTCACTGTTTTGGGTGTTTGTGTCGAAGTCTGTTTCCCCATCAATTCGCAGTGTTGCATGAACACACTAAAAGAGTGCATTTAATAAATGAGCTCAACCACACGTAATCGTTTGCAACTATTTAACATGAATGTGAGCGCCATTCACTCTCAGGATAGTGAAGGACGCTCAGGTGTTTTACGGCACCTGGCACGCCGGTGTTGTACTTAAGAGAGTTTCCCCATCAATAAGTCTTCCTCCTATCTAAATATGAACCAAACCTTTTCCTGTACCTGACCATGAAGGTGGGCACTATGCATTTTAAAGCTTTGAAGCTATTCAAAGGGCAGGGCAGACTTCGACACAACACCTGTATGGCTGATGCGACTGGCGATTCAGACAACGCAGCTACTGTTGAAGCCAATTCATATAAATAATTGAAGGAGTTTTATGAACAAATCAGATTCCAATGAAAAAGTCTCACGTTTTGTTCATCAGACACATCAGCAACAAATCTGAAATGACAAACGTTGAAGCATCAAATCAGTCCTGGAGAATATCTGCGACTGAATGATGATCACAAGATTTTATCTTTTTAATTGGAAGAAATAAATGTAATCTCAATTTAATCTGTGTGAACTTTGAGCCAGCACTGTAAAGTGTGAACGTGCACAACACACAACACATTTAGTTTCCCTTACCGTGAAATGAGCCAAAATGTTTAGTACCATAGTTTTCGGCGATGCTTGACCTCAGCTCACAGCTTACTGTAGCCTGACCCATGGCCAAAGTGAAAACTGCAAAATGCAAGTGTTTGCAATATAAACTGCAATTATTAGAACATTAGAAGCAGGACACACACAAGCACAGTCTGTTCACTACACACTGTATAAATGTTTACATGTCCTGTGGGAGTCAACCAAAAGTACAGCAAAGTTTAGATTAGATTTAGTGTCTGTTTATTGTCTGGAAAAAGACTCAAGTACTGTCACTGAACATGTATGTGTGTGTGTGTGTGTGTGTGTGTGTGTGTGTGTGTGTGTGTGTGCAGTCACAGAGACCTGAAGCCTGAGAATCTTCTCCTGGATGAGAAGAACAACATCAGGATAGCAGACTTTGGCATGGCCTCGCTACAAGTCGGGGACAGCCTGTTGGAAACCAGTTGTGGGTGAGTACGGGGTTAAAAGGGGTTAAAATGAGCAGTTTAGGTCTGTTGAAGTGTGGTTGTATGAGGTGCTTATTCATAGTCAGCGTACAGCAGATGGTGGTCAGCACGCAGCCAGTTTGGAGAAGCAGACAGGAGTACCGCCACAGAAGCGAAGCAATGCACTGCTGTGGACGGGGACAGCAGCAGGACATTTTTAAAGCCCCTTCCTCACTGGACAAAAACCCACCAACATCTAACTTTTGTCTTTAGTGGGAAAGGTTACAATTGGCATTAATTCCCTGGACAAATAACTGATCGACTTCAGTCGGCAGTGATGGAAATGTCCTCCTGAGATCCTGTGTCCTCATATGAGGACATCATGTTATGGGTTTACTTGACTTTATACCTGTTGTCCTCATTCATGGATGCTTTTTTGCCATCTAGTGGTAGTTTGTTATTATCTTGTTTGAGGACATAGGGACTTTATTATCGTCTCATTTAAGGTCATTGGAACTTTACCATCGTTGACAATGTTTAGTTGACCGCCATCTACTGTAGGTAATACACTGAATATGGTTGAGCACCTCATACAACCACACTTCAAAAATGGGAACTATCCCTTTAATGCTCTTCCTGTTAAATACCATCTTGTGTAGTAACTGAACTACAAAGATGTCAAAGTGTGCAGAACATGAGGAACGTCCACTCGCTGCTCTGTTGTGCTTCTTTTTACATTTTACATGTTCATGAAAAGCTTTTAAGAAGGAACGTGGATTTAACAGATAAAATTAGTAAGGGATTGTAGCTTTCACTTGGAGTCACCTGTTCGGTCTATTACATGAATATTAGAGCAGGTTTTTGAGCTCTCACTGGGGTGTTTTTACATGAATCAACATGAGCTTCCTTCATATGTATGTGTCTGGTTAAATTAATTAATAATAACCTCCTCTTTCTCTGCAGATCTCCACATTATGCCTGCCCAGAGGTCATCAGGGTATGTTACTCTCCTCTCAGTGTGTGTGTGTGTGTGTGTGTGTGTGTGTGTGTGGGTGTGTGTGTATAACACACTACCCTGTCCTTTGTGTTTCAGGGTGAAAAGTACGACGGTCGCAGGGCAGATGTTTGGAGTTGTGGAGTCATCCTCTTTGCTCTTCTTGTGGTAAGAAGATCCATTTTTTTCATTCTTCTTTCTTTCTTCTTCTTCTTTCAGTATTTACTTGTTTTCTCTCCATGGAGGCAAATAAGAGACATAAATATTTAAATTTTAACAGTCACTGAACACTTTATATCAAAATTTAAACACCACTGAATTCATAGCATAGAAATATTTTACTTTGAAAACCATGTACCTGAATTAATTTGGTCTAAGTGTACTCTTTGAAATTAAAAATTACATTTCTTGATTTATTATTGATAAATTATTATTTATTATTGATTTATTTATGAATTTCTTAATTTTTAGCATTTAAATAAATAAATGACTAAACAAATAAAAAATGAAATGAAATATAATTTTATGTTAAATTTATATATAATGAAATATTTTACTTTGGAAGCCCTGTATCTGAATTTATTATTTCTAAATCTACCTCTTTGAAAAAAAAAAAAACCCTGAAATTTCTTGATTTTAATTTCAAAAGTTGTAATTCCATTTTTGTTCTCAAAATTCACAAAAATCCCCAAATTTTAAAATTAAATTTTTTGAAATTAAATAAATAAATAAATAAAACACCATTTTATATTAAATTCATAGCATTGAAATATTTTACCTTGAAAACCATGTATCTGAATTTATTTGTTCTGAATTTACACCTTTGAAATTGTAGTGATACATTTCTTGATTTGCAATTTCAAAAGCTGAAATTTTAAAATTATCATTATTGTATTAAATTCATTACATTTAAATATTTTACTTTCAAAAATCATGTATCTGAATTTATTTGCTTGGAATTTTACTTTTTTTAATTGTCATGTGAAATTTTTATTTTTTTTATTTTTTATTTTTATTCAAGGTTCATAAATTCAGATCCAAAAACTCAAGGTTCATAATTTAAAAAAATAGATTCAGGTTGCCTGAATTTCATTTGTTAAATTCAGATTTAAACATTTGAAGTTGAAAGAAATTTATGTAGCACATCAGTCAAATTCAGTTGGTGAAAATATTCAGGCTCAATGTTGTTATTTGAATCTCTTCCTCTTGAATTCTTAGTTCTGAATTTGACCAGTCAGTTTTGATAAGTTGAATCTTTTTTTCTAATTTATGTATTTTTTAATTCTGAAACTTGAATTTTTGGATTTTGGTGAACATGAAAAATGTATTCACTTTCAGTTTTTGAAATGGCAAATCAATAAATGTGATATTTTACTTTGAAAGAGGTGAATACAGAGGAAATTAGGTAAATACATGGTTTTCAAAGTAAAATATTTCAAGCTATCAATTTTAGTAAGTAATTAGTGACTGCAAAAATTCAAATACTTTTGTTTTTTTAATTGCTTCCATACTCTCTGCCCTGTGATCCCCTCTCTGCAGAACAATAATCACATTGAACGTCACTCAGTCGTCTCTCAGCTCAGACTGTTGGTATCAAATCTTAAAGGTACCTTGTGGAGCTTCTGGCAGCCTGGAGCGATGTTGTGATGAGCTGGTCACCATTTTGTTTATATCTTGTGCTCTGCTGATGAGGTAGTAGGATGCACAAGTGTGTGGGTGACGCCGGCTTTACACTTTTCCACTGAATGACAGTTGGCGGCGTTAACCTGCCAAGAAATGTATCAGCGCGCCAACAAAAAGCAGCGAGAAAAGACTGCCTGGAAACAGGGATGTAAAATCACACGTTTGTGAAGCCTTAAATATACATACAGTGTTTTTTTTGTGAGAGACATAACACAAAGATACAGCAGCATTTGTCTCCAAGAAAATCCACAGGGTGCCTTTAAAGGAATATTTTGACAAAGGAGTGCCTCTACAGCTCACCTTACATCTTGTTTGTTGAATCCATAAATGTAGTAAACAGTGAATTGTCATTTTACACCTGTGTTACTGTACAAACAACATATAATGTGTCAATTGTTGAGCTTTAGAGGTGCTGGTGGGCAGATTTTGGTACTTTCAGGCAGAGTCAGGTTCATTTCCAGACCACTCTTACCGGCTGGTTGTAGGAAAATATTTAACATATTTGTGCATTATCCAAAATGTTGAACTGTTCCTTTAACTATGCCGAGTGTGACATGTTTGATGTCACATGGTGCTACCTGCATAAATTAGTGATAAATTATTTTATCTCTTTGTATTGTTCTCATTTCTGTTTTATCTGCTCTCCATCTTCTCCTGTCCCTTCCCAGGGTGCCTTGCCCTTTGACCACGATAACCTGCGGCAGCTTCTAGAGAAAGTGAAGAGCGGAGTGTTCCACATGCCTCACTTTATACCTCCCGACTGCCAAGCTTTGCTCAAAGGAATGATAGAAGTCAACTCTGATAAGAGACTCACGGTGAGCAGGGAGGGACCGCGGGGTTAATACAGAGAGAGCACACAGACATATTTTCAGCTGCTAAAACACCAGCTAATGGAAATGTTTTTTAAATCATATAACAGTGATAAATATTTTTAACTACAGAAAATTAAATCTCTGATGTCGTCAGCTATCGGTCTGATTATGATTTAGCCTCTGAGGGTAACGGCTGATATTTTTAGGGTTTCCAATGTAGCCAGCAGATATCCATGCCAAGACTTTCTCTTCTGAGCTTTCCGAATGACATTTCAATTCATCTCTATAAACAGAATTCAGTCAGGACCCCTTTAGTCAAAGAAAACTTTATTTCCATTTTCAGTATTATATTTGATGGTATGGCTCTGTACTGGGGCCTCTCTGCCCTTCCATGTGCATCTGTGGAAAGCTTCAGGCGGAGAGAGCAGCAGCAAAGACCCCCCAGGAACAGAACAGAGCAGCATCAGTGACAAACAGAAATGACATTAAAACGGCTTGCAGAGGAAGCAGCAACAGTAGGCAGGCCAGAGCAGTTTAAATAGGGCGCCCTGAATGAGATTCGCCAATTGGTTGCATAGAAAGGAATCATGTGATCCATCAGCTGACTCCCTTCATCAATCAGCTGATCCATCAGTTGACTGGCTGCTTGAGATCAGCTGATGTAGCTGGGATGTGAGCTGAGCTCGACACTCTATGGTCAGTTTTTACAAAAGCTAATAAAGTCATCATCATCAGATGACAGCCGATGATTCAGAGATTGCATTTCAACCAAAATGTTCGTCCTCTTTTGCACTCCACATGAAACTTTTACCAGCAGGCAATCAACACTCGCTCAAACATGATTGGTCAACACTACTCTGACTACAAACACAAACCACAACACTTTTGATACCAAATATATACCTTACATACCTTGTCCTGATGCTTAAGATTCTGCATTCTTGTACAGATATAAAGATTACAGAAAATTTAATCTCTCAGCTAAAACTTTGATGTTCACAACAGAGGCGATGCAAATTTTCACGAGGCATTAGTCAAGCAGGGGTTCTCTCTGGTTGCGTGTTTTTGCACCATCACTGAACAAAAATATAAATTTAGTAGAAGTCTTTCTTCGAAGTAGCTGAGATACGTGTTTCTTTAGATACAGTAGTGTGAAAACATGGCAGTGCACTGATGAGAGTCTACAATAATACAGCACATTGGTAAATATCAATCAAAATCAATGTTTGCCAAAAAACCTAAATATTGAGGCTGTTGTTTCGGCTCATGTCGGTCAGTGGGAGGAGAGGTGTGAAATGGCAAAAGCAAACATGACTAAGCAAGTCAAGCTTTTTTGCTAATGGTGTATTTCTCTATGTGAATATCTCACAGAAAAGTGAGACCAGCCTATCTCATGGATTTTAATAGATTTAGATTTTTTAAACTAGATACTGGACGACAAGATGGTGCCTATTCATTCCAGTGGAGTTGCTTACCTGGTGCAAAAAAATTCCTACCTTCCAGGTTTCCTTCCTCTGTAGCGCAGAGGACAGTAGGGTTTCTCTCGCTGGCCCTGCCCGCTAGTTCCCGCTTGGTTCATAGACTTTACATTGTGATGACATCAGGGATTTTTAAACCACTTTTCTTTAAGGTATCACGAACACTCTGGTTCAGACAAGGCTGAGAAACGATTGTCAGACATGTCTCTAAAACAAACGTGTTTTTAAGAAATAAATACATACAGAAGTGTCGAAATGCTAATCCAAACATGTCAAGTTGCACTGATGTCTATCTGCAGGATCTTTGTACCAGCGTTTTGTACCAGCCGTGTCTATAAATGAAAACCTTTTTTAATTCGTCTCTTTGAAGTAAAGAATTCATTGTTTAGAAAATGAAGAAGCATCTGGAGGGTTAAATCTGCCTCTGTTCCATCTGTGTATGAATGGAGGAGCAGCAGTAACTCAGGAAGGCAGGGCTGAGCCAACAGTAACCGCTCACATTGCAGCACATCAGTTTCCACAGCACATGAAGCATGAATGAGACATTTAGGAGGGAGGGAGGGAAGAAAAGACCGAGCCCCGGGCTTTGCTTCAAGATGTGACAGAAATCGACCCTGACATGAGACCTTACCGAGGGAAGAGGACGGAGGGGAGGAAGGTGGAAAGAGGGAACGGGCCTGAGGTGTTGCTCAAAGGCAGGAGTGGAGTCATGACAGGACTCAGAGGCAAGTCAGCGGTTTATTTGGAGACGAGACTCATGGAGGCCGAGATGTAGGAAGGATGATGCATGTATGGAGGGGTCGAGTGGCTGTAAAGACGGGTGAGGGTAAAGGAGATGAGGACATGTCTTCCTCTCCACTGGAACGCCAGCTCCTGAAAGCACAGCTTGAAAAGAGACCGTCAGCTCAGAGGGAGCTAGAGAGGAGAGGCTGAGTGACTGAATGACTGAGTGACTGAATGAATGGAAGAAATTCCACTGCACTCAGGTTTTCAAGAGTCTCTGGGATGAAGCAGGCATGTGGAGTGGAAATGAATTCATGCTGAAGAGGCAGAGGGACGGAGACAGCTGTGATAATGTGGTTTGCAGAGACTGCTGACAGAGAGAAAGCCTGCATGGTCAGTTAGTCATTCAGCTACAACAGAGCAGATTTAATCAAAGCTGTGGCTTCGTCTGATGAGCTGTTGATTAATGGAGCCTGAAACCAGGTCAGACTGTCTCTCTCTCTCTCTCTGTCTGTCTGTCTATCTGCCTGTCTGTCTGTCTTGTTGCCTCCATGGAAACCAGCCTCCATGCAAGGAGACAGATTTCAATCCACTTTAAAAGTATATGAGCAGCTGGCAAACAGAGCATCAGGAGCGTCTTTATTTTTCCCTTTTTCGTCATAGTTGTATCAGTTAGGAAACAGGAAGTGTCCCCTCTGTGCTGCATACAGAACTTTATAAGTTAACAAATGCAGAGATCTCTCTGACTGCATACAGCTGCTTCCTCTCTGCACACAGTGTTCGCAGCAGGCCCACTTTTAACTTTCTACACGCTTGCAGAACTGCAGCTGCTCTGTTTCTCCAACCCCATGAGATTCAGCGCAGTATTGATGCAATGGCTACCACTGTAATGCAGAGGGGACGTTTACAGAGTGTATGACGTACTGGGAGCAGGGGCGTAGAGTTTTCAACATTAAGGGGGGGATATATATATATATAAGGTAGAAGATCTGAGGGTCCTCAGGTGCACTGCACTGCCTTTTGGGGGTTAAACTGAACGCTTCCAGTGAAAAAAGGTAGAAAAAAGTAGAGCTGCTGCTCCTTCATGTCGTAAGAGTTCAGTTGAGGTGGTTCAACATCTGATCAGGATCCTCCAGGGCGCCTCCTGTTAGAAGTGTTCCAGGCACGTCCAACTGGTAGGAGACCCCAGGGCAGACCCAGAACTGGCCTGGAAATGCCTGGGGGTCCCCCAGGAGGAGCTGGAAAAAAGTTGCTGGGAAGAGGGACTGGCTTTGCTCATCCTGCGACCCAGCTTCGGGTAAGCAGTTGAAAATGGATGGATAGTAAAAAAACACACACTGCGCCTTTTTATTGTTGCCTGGCAACCACCCCATCACCTCCTCACCCTAACCTTCCTGTGTAATCAATCCACTGTTTGTGTATCCTCCAGTAATGAGTGTGTAGTTCCTGACATGTTTCAGCAGAGGGTACTGTCTGTAGCTCTGGTTGAGGGTGAGAGGCTGTCAGCAGATAAACAGAGATCTGTGTGGGTACATGAGACCCTAAAAAAGAGGCTGGATCACGGGGAGTACCACCAGTTGGTCCAGGAGCTTCTCCTCCATGATGGGGAGTACCACCAGTTGGTCCAGGAGCTTCTCCTCCATGATGGGGAGTACCACCAGTTGGTCCAGGAGCTTCTCCTCCATGATGGACGTTTCCATTTCCATTTTATGAACCAATGTGTGGCTGTTTTGCATCAGTTGATGGTGAAAATGTCAGGGTACTTCCGTCTTCAGCCGTGCATAGCTGCCTCATCTTCTTTTAATTTCATGGCAATGTGTAACCTTTGCTTTTGATGTTTCATGCTGCCACCACCTACTTTACCAGAGGCACTGTTATGTCTGTGAGTCATGTTCTAGCAGTTCCTCAAAATACATCAAAAGTCCTTTGCTAATGTTATGCTTTTATTGGAGGGGACAAATGCATCCAACCATCTATCCATTTTCATCCTCTTATCTGGGGCCGGGTCTTGGGGGCAACAAGCTGAGCAAAGCACTGCAGACATCCCTCTCCCCAGCAAGACTTCCCAGCTCTTTGTAGAGGATGCCAAGGTGTTCCCAGGCCAGATGAGATATGTAATCCCTCCAGTGTGTTCTGGGTCTGCCTGGGGCCTCCTACAAGTGGGACATGCCCAGAACACCTCTAACAGGAGGCGCCCAGGAGGATCCTGATCAGATGTTGAACCACCTCAACATGAAGAAGCAGCGGTTCTACTCTGAGCTCTTACCCTATCTCTAAGGCTCAGTCCAGACACCCTACAAAGGAAACTTATTGCGGCCGCTTGTATCTGTGATCTCAGTCACTACCCAGAGCTCATGACCATAGCTGAGGGTTGGGACATAGATGGACCAGTAAATCGAAGGCTTTGCCTTCTGGCGTAGCTCCCGCTTCACCATGATGGTCCGGCGCAGCATCACATTAAACCGCCGATCCATCTCATGCTCTGTTCTAACATCACTCGTGAACAAGACCCCGAGATACTTGAACTCCCTCACTTGAGGCAGTAACTCTCTCCCAAGCCAGAGGGAACAATCCACCAGTTTCCAGCAGAGAGCCATGGCCTCAGATTTGGAGATGCTGACTCTCGTCCCAGCCGCTCCACACTGCAAACCACTCCAGTGCATGCTGGAGGTCACGGTGTGATGAAGCCAACAGAACACTGTGACAAATACACATGCTCTAAATATTTAGGGGGACGTGTCTCCTGCCTTCGCCCCCAAATCTACTCCTGTGACCGGGGCATTTTAGACTGGACTGCAGGGATATTCTTCCTGAGATCTACTGGAAGTCTGCAGCCCTGTTGAGAGCCCTGTGAGGCTGCTGCAGTTTCAGTTGGACAGCAGACGCCTTACCTGTTTGTTGATGTGTGATTTTAGGGTTAAATTAGCTGAAAGAAATGGGAAATTTGTTTTCATCAGTGTTATAATGTTGTCCTCTATTTTTGATTACAGCTAGAAGCAATACAGAAACACCCCTGGTACCAGTAAGTACGACCTTCTTACTCACTCTACATTCCTCTGTTTTCTTCTCAAGCTCATAAATTTACATACAGCTGGCACAAATGTTATTTCCTGTCGTCACACTTTCACTTTAATTACATCGGCCTCTTTCCTCTCAGGGGTGGTCGTAACGAGCCCTGCCCGGAGCAGCCGCCTCCTCGCCGGGTGTGTGTGAAGAGGATCCTGTCCCTAACAGACCTGGACCCTGACGTCCTGGAGAGCATGTACTCCTTAGGCTGCTTCAGAGACCGGGTCAAACTCACACAGGACCTTACAAGTGAGGAGTGAGTAAATATGACCCATCAAACATTTCCACTTCCAAGAGATGGTAATACGTCACTGTGCACCACTGTAGAGGAGTTTATCACAGAGACGAACATCAGTCAAACTGTTTAATAAATCTGATTTATTTCCAGCTGCATATTACAGAATTCAGAAGATGCTGCACCTGTTGATCCCTTTAAACATGCTATTGTTAAACTAGTAAAACAGATGTGTCAAGTCTCACAGAGGACAACGTACAGATGTGTCAAGTCTCACAGAGGAGGACAGAAGTGCAGCATGTTGATGCGTGCTGGGAAAAAAAGCAGAACTGTGTGCAGGCCTGATATTTTGTAATTCTAGGGTCAAGCCCACATGGCCTGCAGCGAGGCCATTTTTTTGAGGGCACAAAGGCCTCATGCCTAAACATCAAGGCTATGAGATAAAAAATGCCATTTAGAGTTCACTTAGATCACAGCTGTTCAGTTACAAATTCAATTGGACCGGATTTTAAAACCAGAAGATGTAGATGGGCCAGACATTTCCAGCAGCGAGCAGCCTACTGAAAACTTTTTACATTTTTTAATAATGATAAATATTAAAGACATGCGAAGTAATGTAGTTAAAGTCACAATGTTACATTTGAAATAAAAGTACTTTTTTGTCACATATCTGAGGAACATAATGCAGAAACAGAACAAAAAAAGAGCTACCAGTGCAGAACAAGTGGCATTAACAGTAAGTAATAACACACTCGCTATCTACCAGCATCTTACACACACACACACACACACACACACACACACACACACACACACACGCACACACCCCCACACGCGCGCGCACACACACGCACGCACGCACGCACGCACGCACGCACGCACGCACACACACACACACACACACACACACACACACACATGCACAGAGCTCACTTCCTGACGGTTTCCCTTGGGATCAAGTGTTTAGGAAAATACACAGGACAGTTTTATACAGTCCATGGCAGCAACAGTCATGCTGACGACAGAGTCACCATATAAACTCAATGATATCTGACTGGAAACAAATCTAACATGTCAGTAAAATAAATATCAAGACTGACATCATGATGCTGAGTGAAAAAAAAAAAAAAAGTTATGTAAACGTGAAGAACAGACATCAGCGTCCGTCATTCATCCTGCTCTCTGAGGACGCTCACTGTCTGCAGGTCGGCTGCCTCAGCTACATTTTAAGTTAAACAGACTTCATACAGACAGATTTCATTTTGCTTTGTTTTTGCTATGAGCCCCGTTGTGTAAACCATGATTGTAAACATAGCAGCGGTGAATGAGAGAGTGTGGACGGAGCAGACTGAAATATGGCTGTCTACATGCTGAACACATGTATCGGCTTTTTACTGGTGAAGGGTTTATTGCACTGACTCACAGTGACAAGCGTAGCTGTCGTCAACTACAGTAATCTTGACGTTATACTCACTCTATCTGCACCACGGCCTCTCTGCTGTTGTCAGACTTCACTCTCTGTTGTGTGTGTGCAGAGGGTCAGAAGGTCATGTGTACAGCAAGAGCGAGGCTGCAGCATGATGATGTTTGAAACCACCACTTTAAAAGGTAACGATAAAAGAGCCGACGATTATTCCAATGGCAGAGGAGCCTTAGAAAGCCTGGAATAAAAAGTTTGGTTTTGTTTTCATTTTTTATTTCTAAATAATTAGTGGCATAATAAAATAAAATCAGCTGAAAGACTGAATTTTGTCTAAAAAAACAGTGGTAGCTCTTTGAAGCTCCTCTTACACCTTGTGTTGTTCTGACACTTAGCACAAAAAAAACACTAACGTGAGTTAATTACATGTAAAGTCAAGGTAAAGACGCAAATTCCTGTCGGGCAGCACGAGGGATGTGACGTGAATTACACAAAATATGCAAACTAAGCAGCGCGAAATGAAGCAAGTAGTGTGAGAGTTAAAATATCTGAAATTCAGTGACCAATTCACGCTGCGATAGCCAATCAGCATTGAGATCCCCTGGGGACATATGATGCTGAGGACGTACTGGTGGAAGTTCATTCATTGATTCAGGGACTTCAACACAAAATATTCCAGCATTCAAACTTGCGCCAGTAATGCAATGCAAAGATGTGCGTGGTGTTTGGTGTGAACACAACATTTTAGGCGCAAAATGGTTTAGTCCACCGCGGCACTAGAATTCGTCTTTAACGCAGCTAGAGCTCAGTGAGCTCAGTGACCGTCACGTCTTTCCGAAAAAACAGGAAATCAGGGTTCCATAAAAGAAAAGAAGGACAAACAGGAAAAGGAACGAAAGCAAACTGACTCTGTAAGGATATCTGAGAATCTGCCTGAGAGAGTCGGATCAGGATAGGTAGGATGGGGGCGCCCCCAGAAACTGCTTATGCATAGGGCTCGGAATTTGGTGCTACGCCCCTGGAGACGAGAACGGGTTGGCTCTGATCCAGTTAATAACGAACAGTAACAAACAGTGCTCTGAAGTTACGAGCGGTCCAGTTTGTGCCAGCTCTGGCGCTCTGTATTGACGTTGTGTTGCCGGGGCGGAGTTGACAGAAGCGGGTAGAGAGGCAGAGCGGGAAAATAAAATCAAACTCTGAGGTCACAGTGGCTGCTGGGCTTACAATTTTCAGAAGGGGCATTGAGGCCAGACAGAGGGGCGACCCGGGTCATGGCTGTGCCCTGAGCGTGTGTGTAGTTAAATTAATTTCTCTCTCACCGTGTCTCCGTCTCTCGTTGTCTTTTCTGTCTCACTGTGGTCAGTTAATTACTGACATCATTAATCTATCTGGGACGGCAGAAGCAAGAGCTGCAACATCAACAATGGCTCTTTATCTCTCTTCAGTCACCGGCTGTGTCTCGTCTCTCTGACTGAAGGCCTTCGCACACTGAGTCTATTTTTTTAATCCGTCATCTGAAAAATAATCGTTACACACACAAACCTTTCACGTCCACCTGAATATGACCATCTGACCTGTTGAGAGTAGCTGTCTGAGTTATGAAATTATTCTGTGCCCCGTTCCTCTGTCTTGTCCTCTGTCTGTGTCCCGCCACACCGCCTTCACTGATTCTTGGTCAAACGTCTCTAAAGGCTCTGACGGAGGCAAAAAACACAAAAAAAATCTGTTCAGAAAATTTTACCGATGGGCGAAAGTTTCAGACTCAGTGTGCGAACATGATTGAGTTCACATTTATTTTTAGATGTGCGACAATTTCAGATGAAAAAAATGGACTCAGTGTGCAAAGGCCTGACTCCCCGCAACAGCAGGAGCGTTTTAGCGTCTTTCAGCTCGTTGGTTTTTTTTTTTGGTTTTCTAGCCTCACAGCTCTCATCATAAACTTTAGCAGCCACAGTAAAGGAGGCAGCTGCTGTCAGTGGTCACTCTGGACTCTACCTGAGCAGCAGCAAACAGCAGACAAAGTTAGCGACTAGCTGGTGAGCACAGTGGCACAGTTAGCAGCTACAGAGACGGAGAATTCCTCTAAGAATTACCTAAAACCTGTATGGCGACCCACAGTTCTCCCCGCTCCTGTCCTCCCCCTGTTATGTATCACTGTCTTTTTATGTTTCTTGGACGGGCTGAAACTGAAACAAATTTCGTTGCTCTGTAACATGTGCAATGACAATAAAGATCATTCATTCATTCATTCATTAAAGCAGAGCGAGTATTGGACTGAAGCTAGCTGTTTTTTTGAGGACCCACAATATTATCACAACACTTAGGTCACAATTCAATATTATTGTAATATTTTGATGTGCTGAGTATTGCGATAAAATATATTGTGATTTACTACCTTTTTTTCAAACTGCAAATTATTTCCCCAAAAACTTCAACATCAGTTTAACCTCATAAAATAAAGTTTTCATGGCAACACATCTGTTAGAAGTACCAGGATAAGCAGTTACAGAAGATGGATGAATGACCTGACTTGGACCTTTATTTATATGTGAACTTCCAGGATGGTGCCGCAGCCCTAGCTGTCTGGAGATTTGTGACCCTGACGAGCCTCTGTCTTTCTCTACTCTCTGAGTCTGTCAGCAGAAAGCTGTCTGTCCGTCTGTCTCCTCTCCGTCTGACCTTCAGTTTCTGTGTCTCTCTGCAGGGAGAACCAGGAGAAGATGATCTACTACCTCCTGTTGGACAGGAAGGAGCGCTACCCCAGCTGTGAAGACGAGGATCTGCCACCCAGGAATGACCTGGGTGAGAACACTTGACCTTTGACCTTTTCACTGTCTAACCAATAACAATAAGACAGCTTTTCCTTTGCCTCTGAACCTGTGCTCTTACCATCGAAAAATTAACCAAAATATCCAAATAATTTATATTTTCCAAATTTTTCTGACATATATTTCAGACCCGCCCAGGAAGCGCGTGGACTCCCCAATGCTGACGCGTCACGGCCGCTGTCGTCCAGAGAGGAAGAGCCTGGAGGTCCTCAGTGTCACGGAGCAGGGGTCTCCCACCCCACCTCGCAGGGCCCTGGATACTAATGCACATAGCCAGAGGTACGAAGCAGCACTGACACTAGAGTTATGTCTGTATCACAAAGACAAGAGGGGATCAAATGCTCAATAACAAACTCAACCTGAGAGAGGCTTTGATTCATAAACTACAGCATTTTTTTTTTTTTACATCTGTTTATTGTTTTTTTAGTTAAAATTCAGTGCATATAAATTATATGAACAATAAAAAAACAGCACAGAATTCACATTAACAGACACGTATAGAACAACAGGACATGCACAGTAAATAAACTGAGTAAATATTACCAAAGGTACAAAGCTGCTTTGTAAGATGATTATTGACGTCTAATGAAATGTACAGTTTCCGCCCCGGGCTTTAAATGTGTAAGAGAAGAAGAAGCCGGTAACAACATGGAGAAATCTACATCCAGAGCCGTGACTTTTTGGACGGACCAAATGTACAGAGCTGTAAAGTTGTCCACCATGGTACCAGTTAGCTGCTAGCTAACCGTAGCTAACTTGTTTGTCCATTGTTTGGTCTGTGACGTAATAGGTCAACAGGAAAAAGGTCCAATACTAACAAGCTGAAAGGGGGCATATCTCCACCTATCAGAGAGGAGTCGCACATACTGAGGCCTCCCGTGCTTGTATACTGGGACAAGGACAGTAGTCCAGTTAAATGTCCTAGCTGAGCTGTAACTGTAGCTCCACTTCACTGTGCATGGAAACGTACTGAGTGAAGAGTTGCCAAGTCTTATGGAATATCTTAGTGGAACCTCTTAAAGTGAATCTGAGTTTTCCAGTTTAAGGTGCTGCTTAACATCTCTGATCAATGTAAGTGGGAGGTTGAGCCTGTTTCCAGTTCAATACAATTAATCTGTGTGCTAAAAGGGTTATGAACCTGCCACTGCTTGGTGGAAATGGGGCTTAAGAGGACTGTCCTCTCCCAGTATCCCAAATATAGCCAACACTGCATCAGGTTTTAGCACATGTCCCAGGAAATCAGACAAAGCTGGAAAATACTTTTCCAAAAACTGGATAGTTTTGGACACAGACGGAACATGAGATTCCCCACATCGGTCACACAGAGGATCTAGATACATTTGAGAGAGCTTGACCTTTGACAGATGGAGGTGATGCAACACCCTGAACTCTACGAGTCCATGCCTGGTACAAATAGATTCTGAGCGCACATCCTTCTGTGCTCCTGTCCATTGCTGCTCCGTTAAAGCAATCCCCAAGTCCTCGTCCCAAGCGGATTTCAGAAAATCTAAGACTCTATGTAACTGATTGGACATATAGGTGAAGATATATGATACTACAACATATTGTTGATTGTTGCACTTGTAAGTCTCATTCACCTGGATGTCTCCTGTCGTTGTCTTCTAAAGGTCTCGTTCAGTCAGCGGAGCGTCCACAGGTCTGTCCTCCAGTCCTCTCAGCAGTCCCAGGGTAAGAGCTTCCGTCCATTCTACTCTTGTGAGCTGTTCGTTGGTACCTTGCTGCCTCAGGTTTCATAATCGCAGTGAAAAACGGGGTTTGACATGTTCTCTGGAGACAGTTTTATTAAAACAACCTGCATGTTTTAAATTTAATCTACCATCCTTTTGTTGTGAGAACCTGTGAGATTGTGAAGTCACACTGTTACATCACATACCTGCTTTCTCCCAAATAATCTCGTCCGTTTTAATCTCCCTGTGTCTGCGCTGTAAAACGTGCTGTTCTGTACTTAACATCCCATAATCTGACTAAATGATTTCACTCATGAGAGCCAGGGATCGGCACTGAAAGCTGCAGTAATGTGCACCATGCAGTCATTTTTAGCATCTGTTGATTGAAACTATGTCAAATATTAAAGTATGCAGCTACAGGGGAAACTGTGTTTCTACATATACGACACTCTGCTGTGAGCTTGGTGATATTTTTCCATGTTTTTGTGTCTAAGTGACAAACAGGAACAACAATTTTTTTTAAACTGGTCTACTATGGAGAGAGAGAGAGTGAAACAGGCCAGGCTGCAACATAACCACGTTCACACCGTGAAAAAGTGTTTGTTTTTGTCACTGACAGGCTCCGATTGTTATTCTGAACGTCAGATACATTATGGAAAGGATCCCTACAGAGAAAGACCTTTTTGTTTAAGACTAAGATCATTTTTATTTTACCAGGAGCAGCCCTGAAATTGCCATCACCAAACCCAATGTGAAAATGCCCCAAGTGGTAACACTGCAGCCTGTTTCGCAGCTGCCGTCTGCAGCGCTCTCTTAATTCTGGACCAACTTCAAATGTTGTTGTTCCCATTAGTCACTAAGACACAAAAAATAGAGTCAAGGTTGAAAAATAACAGCGTCACCTTTTAATTATTTGCATTGGAGCAGAAGTCGTTGTTTTTACATGGTTTGATATGGCAGTATATGATAACATAAAACAGCAGTATGTCAGATAACGGCTTGTTAACCACTTCCTGAAGATTAGCCATGTTAATGCAGATTCTTGCAGATATTAAAGGACATTCACTTGCCAAGATCTAAACTGCTGTCTTGCCCAGGCTAGCTATTTCTCCCACTTTCCCAGCTATTTTTAAAGGTTCCTGAAGGCAGCATAGTGTTTGTTTATCAGCTGCAGTCAGTCTGTTATCTTTGCGGTGTTGTGTGTCAGAGCTGTTTTATATGTCAGATGCATCTGAAGGAACTGTATCTATCAAACATACAGTATCTACACTGTAGTAAACACAGACTGTATACGTATGTTTTCAGCAGCTTCAATACATAAATATCAGTTTTTGCCATCAGAAACACGAAACCAAATTTCCTGTGATGCTGTTTCTCTGATAACTCTTGCTCAGACTGCTGCTGCCTTTCCATCATGCTGTCACATTCATACGCATTTTCATTTCATACACACACCATGCTGCCTCATACAGACGCCGCTGCTCCCACATTATCAGGCCCATAGAGTAAGCTCACTACAGACTTCCGCACGCAGAGCCGGCTACTTCCGGTTTAGCGCTCCGCTAACTTCAATGGGGATAAAATGATTAAATCTTGCAGATCTTCTAGACTTTACAAATGTCATTGGACTGAATGGATCAAACCCTGACAGTGAAATGTGTCATGTGATAGGGGTTGTGACGGTCAAACAAATTATCCACTGGTTTACAGATGCCTCATTCCCAGCGTAAGTCTATGGGAAAAAGACTTTTTTGGCACAACGGCATCACGCGATCGAAGTTGTAATTCTACTTTTTGGCCACTATGACTCAAAACACAGGATTGGACATTTGAGAATGTACTCGCGAGGAAGCCAAAGAATTGGTACATCATGACGATTTCTAATGTCTAACAAACAAGCAGTATCAGATGACACATCTAAAGCTTTCCAGTACACACATTAAAGGTGATTCCTGTCACTTAAGCTGCTGTTTCCTGTCATTCTAAGAAGCAGTTCTGGAAGCAATTGCTTCTCCTCACCTACCCAGATTTGGTCATTTGGAGTCATGTCAGGTCATTTACACTATACCTCGGGGTCTGAATTTAGCCCGCTATAACGGTTGCATGGCAACAGCACACATAAAAGTGGCCACCACTCTGATCATCAGCAAATTTGCGAATCCTAGGATAGCGAAGGAATTACCCTTCTTGCGCTCCCCGTGATTGACTAGTACTCATTACCTTGGTCAGTTTGATTGATTAAGGGGGATTTATACTTGTGCGACAGACCCTACGCCATAGCCTACGCATTGTGAGCGGTGGTGTGTCTGTGTCACTCTGCAATTACACCTCCAAAACACTAGTCAGTGGCAGGATTGCTGTGAAGTGCTGTAAAGTTTAGTTGATTCAAAACACACATTAAACACACATTAAACACACATTAAACATGGCTTCATAGAGAAAATTTCAAACACCAATCAGCTTCACTATAACTGGCAGCATTCACAGACAAACACTTGTCTTTATCTGGACACATTTTCCCCACAAATACAACATGCTAACGTTATTAGCACAAGCCTATGGCATTTTACATTGTATAAATTAGCCTAGCAGCTAGCAGAGATTTCCTCTGCTCATATTAAGCCAGGATAAATCACACACAGTGTGTGGAGGCTTTATTGTCTTCACAGTTTATTGTTTCTTATCTGTGAAATTAAAGTAAATAAAAGCTTTGTTTCCACTGAGGGAAATGGTTTCAGCTCACAGAGACAGACAGGAGGTCTGCGTCACTGTGACGTGTAGTTACATGTCTGAGGAGGTGCACGTCAGGCTACAGCGTAGGCTGTATGTAGACGCAGAACCTACGCTGTAGGTATGACGTCGTTTTGATGCAGAAGTATAAATCTCACGTTAGGCTTAGGCAAGAGAAGGTTCGCTCAGGTTTAGGGTGAGAATGTCAGGGTGAGCCAATCAGAGGCAGCGTAAGACAGAGTAAGGCGAGCCACTCCGTTGCTATGCTTGCATTCCTAAATTCACGACCGTCCTGCCATGTTGATTTGAATCAGAATGTCTGTTCTACTCTCATTTTATTTCTCTGCACATGCTGACATGGACAAAAAGGAACTAAAACGTGTACAGACAGCTACATCCAAGAGTTACATCACCAGATCCCTCCTCCGTCTGATCGAGGCTTGTTAAAGAATCATTTCCATGAACCATAAGTCATGACCATTGCTTTCTCTCATCTGTCCATCCCTCTGTCCCTCTGTCTGTCCATCAGAGCCCGGTCTTCACTTTCAGCCCATCCGAAGTCACCTCCACTTCCTCCTCCAAAGACCCCAAACCAGGAAGTGCCACCACCTCTCGGCAAACCCGCCCAGCACCTGACCCCAAAACACAGACCCTGCCCTCAAAGGGCCCCGCTGACCGTCCCCAGCTCCACTCCATGAAGTCCCTCCCCCTCCAGACTCCACGCTCCCCTTCCCCATCACCTTCCCCTCTCCTGTCCCCCATCCCACGCTTCTTCAACTTCCCCTCTCCATCTGTCTTCAAGTCCAAGAACGTCCACTCGTCCTCTAACTCCTCTGCCACCCCTCCTCCTGTGTCGCAGGTCACGCCGCAGGGCTCACCGCTGCCCACCCCGCTGGGCACGCCTGTGCACCAAATCCAACACCCTTCCTCCACCACCCCTCCCTCCTCTTCCTCCTCGTCTTCTTCTTCCAGAGCGGACGGAGCCGGCGGGGCCTCGCTCTCGCTGACGCCGCCCTCCAGCCCCGGCGGCAGTGGCGGTCTGGCCGCCTCGAGCTCCGCCCACTGGAGAACAAGGCTCAACTCGTTCAAAAACAACCTCCTGGGCTCGCCACGCTTCCATCGGCGCAAACTGCAAGGTGAGAGACGGCGGTATAAACACTCGCCTCTGATTGGTCGAGATAAAACATTCTAAAAATGAGTTTTGCATCTGTTTTTGTTTTTGAGTTTTATGTGCACTAAATATTCCAGTTTTTGCTCTTATTCCAAAAAAACGAAAACAAATATTCCTGTTTACATGCAGGTGTGCAGACGCTAGTTAATGTAAAACGCCGCCATGACGTACATCCTGTGGCTACATTCTTTAATTAATCATTTCATAATTACATAAGGATTTCTTTAAAGTTTTTTTTTACATGTCTAAATCAGAAAATGCTACATCCAGGAAAAGATCTACTTTGGAATATCCAAACAGAACGTGCTGTTTACATGACCCTTATCATACACACAATAATAGTGGAATATTAGTTTGCATGAAAACGCAATATGAACTTGATGCTCCGCTAACAGTTTAAACAATCAGAGTTCTCTGACTTCACATCTGAGATAGAATCTATTCTTACCGAGAGCTGAGCACGTGCAGCAGCCTGCAGCCCCGCGGCTCTGTTGACTAATGTCTGTGATAATCTGTAATTAGGCCAATTAGATTAGAGTCTGTCATCAAGATTCACTGCCCTTTTCCTTTCTCTGTCTCTCTCTGCTTTTCTTTTTTTAGTCCCCACATCAGAGGACATGTCCAGTTTGACTCCAGAGTCCAGTCCAGAGTAAGTCCACACACGTCTCTCTTTGTCTTTTTCTGTTTCTAAGTTCACGCTCCAGAACAGACGTGTTTTATCAACTCGTTTCCAAAGTCGAGAAATTTCAATTTCAATTTGACAATTTGTTTCATTTTCTCATAGTACAGATATAAACAGTATACGACAGGCTTCAGTCAGCTCCCCCTGAGCTCAGTGTTATTATGTGCAAGATTAAAGCCCTTTTTACACAGGAATTGCGCAAATTTGCAGGAAAGCCCAATCCGTCTTCTTTCAGCATTGGCAGTATAAAAACAAAATCGGGGAGTGCAGCAAATTGCCGCCTGCCTACTTTTGTTTATACAGAATGCGCCTTTTTCGGGGCAATGGGGGGCGTGAGCAAGTAACAGAACGTGTAGCTCAGCATGTAACGGTGAAGTACTGAGGAAAGCCGCGGCTGGTCAGTCCTTCAGCGATTCTCTTGTACATCGGCTGTCCTTCACGGTTCCCGTCATCTGACGATTAATGGCCTCCTCGTTAGCGAGGGCAAGAAGGGCGCACAATTCTTTATCTCCCCAGTTGCTCATCTTCTGCTTTGCGTCTCCTTAGTGCTGCTAGATACTCATTCCTGCTATCAGCTGTTTCCTGTTTTGAAGTCCACGCCAGTGGGTCGAACATGCGGCGTCATCAACAGCCCCTCCCACAAGTCATCAACAGACCCTCCCGAGGCGGAAGGGCACCTCGCTTTTTAGACCAAAACCATTCCGCCAATATGACTACCCTACGAGGTGGAAAATTGGGCACCTCGGATCAACTCGCCAATCCGGCTCTGTGTGTGTAAACGCTCGCAGCTGGCCGGCAAAATGGCCGAACATTCACTGAAAATCTGGCAGTGTGAAAGGAGATTAAGTCTTCCTCTAACTGGAGTTATACCATCTTAATGTTTGCATCCTGCACATGTTGTTGGTCTGAAGGCTAACCTGCCTCTCGCAGACAGATCATGTTCTGTTTCTGCATCAAAAGAGTCTCACACAAAACATTTTTGTTATTTTCTATTTAAACGTGAGCCTGTTTGCACCTGATATTAACACCACCAAGACACACTGAGATCTGATCGCTCGCACTGCTTGATGAGGTGATCGAGGATGCATTTGACCACAAATCTTTTGTAGTGTAAACGGCTCCTGATGTGTCCCCGACAAGGACTTCCTCATCAATGTAGGACGTGGTGGTTGTTTTAGTGGCAGCGGACTGACACTCTCTGATGTTCCCATTTTTTACACATCTGGCAGAATGTAGCATGGAAGGAGAACTGTTGTTGAACTCTACTGAGCAGCTCCTGAAAGTGTGGATGTAATGACTGTCTGCGGGGCCCTTTGACTGTCAAGCACAGGGTTGGCAACCTGCCGCTTCAGAATGAGTTCACTTATTTTTTAACATTTTAATTTAAAGTATAAAAGTTGCCTTTGAGCTGAGAACACGGTGGTAGAACAGAAAACCATGAGCTTCACTTCCACCAACTCTCTGAACATGCTAATAATTTCACTGTAACTGTGTGTGGCTGCTCACACTGAGCTCTGTGAGCTGAACTGTTTTGGCAACAAGGCTCATTTTCATAGAAAAGGACCAGTTTTATGCTAAATGTATGAATATTACCTCATTTAAATACATGCAGATAGAACAGGAGGAAAATTCCATTTGTCTTCTTTGTGCAGAGTCGGCGCTGCAGGCCTTTTGTGAAATTGATAAAGTGTGAATTGTGTGAATGGATCTAATCTGTCTCATGTCAAACACGTGTTTGTTTGCAGACTGGCGAAGAAGTCCTGGTTCGGTAACTTCATCAGCCTGGAGAAAGAGGAGCAGATCTTTGTGATGATTCGAGACAAGCCGCTCAGCTCCATCAAGGCCGACATCGTCCACGCCTTTCTCTCAGTGAGCGCCGTCTATATATCACCTTTGTGATGTTAAAGGCTCAGATTGAATCTATCTGATCTCTTCCACTGAGCGTCACTCTGTCCTCTCTGTCTCTGCAGATCCCGTCCCTCAGCCACAGTGTGGTGTCTCAGAACAGTTTCCGGGCAGAGTACAAATCCTCCGGCGGCCCCTCGGTCTTCCAGAAACCTGTCAAGTTCCAAGTATGATGACTTTTTTTACCTCCTCGGCCCTGCAGGCCAAAACCAAATGCTCCACACTCCATCTGTACAAATGCACCTTTGCAAACCCAAAAGTTTAAATCAAGTTCAGGTCAACATCTCAGTGAGGATGGTTTCAGTGTCAGCATCATGAACATGACGATACAAAATTTACATCTACTACTGGTGTAAAATCTGAAACTTTAAAGCAGCTGTAGCCTGAATTGAAGCAGACTTCATGTGTGTTTGATACATCCATGTAGTTAGATATCAGCTGATCTGATATCACATGCTTCTTTACAGTTTCACAGGTCAACGACTGAAAACATTTCATTTATTTCACAGATTTACTCATAAAGCATCTTTGTGTTGAATTTGAAATGTTTTAACTTTGGCGCCCTCCAGTGGTTGAATCAAGAGCCCAACAGATCCTCTGCAGGGACGCTGAGATGAATGAAACAAACAAACTAATAACAATCAGAACAGTGTTTGGTCTCTGTGTGTGAGCGTGATGGACTCACGGACGCGCTGTCGTCTCCTGCAGGTGGACATCGCTTTCTCCGAGGGAGACAGGGAGCGAGAGAGGGAACGAGCAGAGAGGGAAGGAAGACGAGAGATGGGCATCTACAGCGTCACCTTCACTCTAATAACAGGTAGGAGGATGTGTGAGAGACACACACACACAGGTGCAGATGTAAGACGTCCATGAGCTCAGTGTGATTAGATAGAAGAATATGGATCTTGTTGGAGAGGCAAAAGTGTTGTTCTCTTGAAGTACGATCTCACCAGGGAGAATATAAATGTATATGTTCTCCTCGCCCATATCCAAGAAGACATACATATATAAAATATATATATATTAATGGGGAAATGTAAGGTGAAATTGCCAGAATATTTAGGAGATGTACAAGTATTATATAAGACAGTATAGTGGGACTGTGGTAGGTCAAAGAAAAATAGTTTAAATTAGAATCAAGTCCTAAATTCAAAAGAAAAAAACAATATTTTCTGAGATGAAAGCGGAAAAATTATGAGAAAAGAAATCTGACTTTATCTCTTGTAAATCTGTACGTTTTTGTCCATTTTTCTCATTAATTTAAAACTTTTATTTATTTTTTTTTTTCCTTTCTAATACACCATTGTAATTATCAGGCATGGCTTTATGATAAAAAAAAAAGCATTATCTAATTCCAAAGACATGCAGGTTGGTGAACTGGAAACTTTCTAATGCCGCCTGTTTGTGTAAATATGAGTGTTTATAGTTGTTTGTATTTGCTCTGTGATAAACTAGTGACTTTTCCAGGGTGTGTCTTGCCTCTGGCCAAATATGAGAGAGGTAGGCTGAAGCCCTCTGCTACCTCACACAGGATGAGGGGTTATCTTATTCCTAGTCTCAAGATGCTCTGCCTTAATCATAGAAGTGACTTCAGGTTGTTTTCCAGTGAGTTATTCCCTGAGAAATGGTGATAACATGTCAGTGCTGTGTTCACTGCCCCCAGGTGGCCAAAGGAATTATTTATTGAAGGTTTAAGAAGATCCTGGAATATACAGAATATGACACTGATAGTTTGGACTGTGGTTATTAAAGTCATGCTCATTTCTCTTTTAGTGTTTGTCACCAATTTGTATACCTGAGACTTTGAGTCTGCAATGTTTTTTTATTTATGAAATTCCTGCAGAGTATATCTTTAACCCTTTGAAACCTGAGTCAACATTTCTTTTCTTGCGCAGCGTTCGGACACTGAGCAAATTGGTTTGATTTCTTTGAAACACGTGGGAAAAAAGACAATGAGCAACTTGGCAAGAGATGTTCTGCACATTGCAAGAAATTAGTGGATTTATTTAAAAAAAGCTATATTTATAATTATCATAAAATATACAGAACATTATATTACAGAATGTTTTTTAATTTTTTTATGCTTTTTGTACTTTTTTTATTCAAACCATTTTATTGTTTGTTTTTGTTTTTTTACGTTCCTTTTTTATCCATTTCCATCCATCCATTTTCATCCGCTTATCCGGGGCCGGGTCGCGGGGGCAGCAGGCCGAGCAAAACACCCCAGACATCCCTCTCCCCAGCAACGCTTTCCAGCTCCTCCTGGGGGACCCCAAGGCGTTCCCAGGCCAGATGAGATATGTAATCCCTCCAGCGTGTTCTGGGTCTGCCCCGGGGCCTCCTACCAGTGGGACGTGCCTGGAACACCTCCCGCGGGAGGCGCCCAGGAGGCATCCTGATCAGATGCCCGAACCACCTCAACTGACCCCTTTCGATGCGAAGGAGCAGCGGCTCTACTCCGAGCTCCCTCCGGATGTCCGAGCTCCTTACCCTATCTCTAAGGCTGAGCCCAGCCACCCCACGGAGGAAACTCATTTCGGCCGCTTGTATCCGTGATCTCATTCTTTCGGTCAGTACCCAGAGCTCGTGGCCATAGGTGAGGGTTGGGACGTAGATGGACCAGTAAATCGAGAGCTTCGCCTTCCGGCTCAGCTCCTTCTTCACCACGACAGCCCGGCGCAGCGCCCGCATCACTGCAGAAGCCGCCCCAAACCGCCGATCCATCTCACGCTCCATTCTACCCTCACCCGTGACCAAGACCCCGAGATACTTAAACTCCCTCGCTTGGGGCAGTAACTCTCCCCCAACCCGGAGGGGACAATCCACTTGCTTCCGGCAGAGAACCATGGCCTCAGATTTAGAGGTGCTGACTCTCATCCCGACCGCTTCACACTCGGCCGCAAACCGCTCCAGTGCGTGCTGGAGGTCACAGTGTGATGAAGCCAACAGAACCACATCATCTGCGAAAAGCAGAGATGCAATTCTGAGGTCACCAAACCGGACCCCTCCCCCCCCTCGACTGCGCCTCGAGATCCTGTCCATGAAAGTCACAAACAGGATCGGTGACAAGGGACAGCCTTGGCGGAGGCCCACACCCACCCAATCCTTTTTTATTTTTATTCATATATTAATTTTTAGGTAAATTTCTTGTACTTTTTACTAATATTTTTTTGCTAATTTTGGCATCATTTCTTCTTACGTTTCTTTCCATGCTCTTGAAAAAAATAGGGCCAATTTGTTCAGGTTGCAAAGGGTTAAAAAAATAAATAAAATCGATGCTTTCTCCATGGTAACCTGAAATAAGTTGCTCCTCCCTCCTCTCAGGTCCCAGTCGCAGATTTAAGAGAGTGGTGGAAACCATTCAGGCTCAGCTGCTGAGTACTCATGATCAGCCTTCTGTGCAGGCACTGGCTGGTAAGAGGCAAACACACACACACACACACACACACACACACACACACACACACACACACACACCTGTACCAGTAGTGTATTGGTTGTTTCACGCCTCCTCTCCCTGGTTCCACCCTCTGGCCCCTCAGATGAGAAGAACGGTCAGCTTTCCCGCCAGCCCAGCACTCCTTCTCGTCAGAACTCCCGGCGTTCCGAGAGCGGATCGGAGCGGGAGCGGGGAGAGAAGGAGCGTGCGGCAGACGGGGGCAGCGGAGGAAGCGGGAGCAGCAGCGGGACCTCCTTACAAAGGCGAGGGTCGGGGAAAGACAAGACCAGACTCCTGTCGTCGTCCAACGGGACGCAGTCTCATCCCTGAAAAGAATGTTGTGGAAGAGAGGCGAGGGTCATCCACCTCGCCTTTTTCTCTTCCTCCCCTCAGTCCTTCCCACATTCTTTCCTTCCCTACTCCCTTACTTCCTGCCTTGCTTCCCGCCATGATTCCAAAGCAATGGGATGGAGGAGGGGGAAGTTTTTCCCTTGAAGCTGATACGACCGAGTTTCCCCACAAACGGCTGGATTTAGCAGAGATGTATATTTGTGGGGGCGGCGGAGGAAGGTGGTCTCTACTCAGCCTTCAAGGGCAGCTTCACCCCCGAGTCCGAAAACAGGACGTCTGAAAAGTCCCACCTTACCAGAGAAGTACAGGAAAAGCTCACAGCCAGGGAAACGTGTAGTTCACCTGCTCCGACGGATCAAGAAAGCACATGACCTTCTCACCGACCAATCACACGCAACACAAATCCAACAGGAGACCTCCCGTCAGTCAGAACGGCACAGGAAGTCACCGACCAACAACAGAGCCCCTTAACTCTCATTTTCACCTGTCACCTGGATCATCAAGTCTCCTCAGCACCAACACGATGACAGGAAGTCCGCTCTCCTCCTCCTCTCGACTGAAGACAGATTGTTCTCGAGCAAAGCAACAAAATGAGGATGTGTTTAAGAAAGAAGTTCAGAGAGTTTGGATTTAGACACGATTCGATCAGGGGTCTGAGAGCAGAGAGAGAAGTCAGAGAATGGATCTGACGTGGGCTACGTCATGTCGCCCTACAGCTCGGTGAATTTCAAAATAAGACGAGTTTCCTTTAGTGTTGAGAAGAAGCATAAACCCCCACAATTATTTCTAAATTCCACTGATAAAGCTATGATACCGTATTGCCTTTAACGGAGGAGAAAAAGTGGATAGGTAGTTAGATTTAGCCCCATTTTAAGGACACTTGTCACACCACAGGTAGAATGTCTCAGAGTGGAAACTCCCACTGATGGAGATGAACAGATAGATGGAGACGAAGAAGAGGGTAGAAAGGAAGGTTAGAAACAGGAAGGATGAAAGAAAAACTAGCAGCCAAGATCTTAGAATAACTTACGCTGCATTTCCACTGCGTGATACGGCACGACGCAACACATCTCGACTCTATCTTCAAGTTGTGGATGGTACCTGATTTTTCGGGACCACCTCAGTTCAAAGCGAGCAAAGCTAATATTTGAAGGTGGAGTTAAGACACTGATAACCGCTGATTGGTCAGAGAGAAATGTTGCTTGCAAATCACAAAACATTCTGGACAAACCTGCCATTTTTAAACAGACAGCCTACACCTAAATTCACTCGACCCAGATTTTAAAATGGCAGCCCAAAAAACGACACTGTACACCACAGAGGAGGCTGCTCCTTCTCTGTTTGAGAGGCAACAGGATCAAACTGTAAAAGCAACTTGAAATAAGCCATTACCAAATCTCAGTATCATTTCTAGAATATTTTTTCTAATTTTTAAAATTGAAATTTCGATTAAAATGCTTTAACACTCAGTATGTTTCCACGCACAGTTAAGTGGCGCTATAGTTACACCTTGATCAGGACATTTAACTGGACTCCTGTCCTTGTCCCAGTGTACAAGCACGGGAGGCCTCAGTCTGTGCGACTCCTCTCTGATAGGTGGAGATATGCCCCCTTTCAGCTTGTTAGTATTGGACCTTTTTCCTGTTGACCTATTACGTCACAGACCAAACAATGGACAAACAAGTTAGCTACAGTTAGCTAGCAGCTAACTGGTACCATGGTGGACAACTTTATAGCTCTGTACATTTGGTCCGTCCAAAAAGTCACGGCTCTGGATGTAGATTTCTCCATGTTGTTACCGGCTTCTTCTTCTCTTACACATTTAATGCTATTGGACTTCCGGGTCAAAGCCCGGGGCGGAAACTGTGGAGCATGCTCAGAGCGCCTCGGCCAGTTTGGCTGTGACTGACTGTGAGAAATTCAATTTTCAGTCAGACTAACACAATAAATTAATTTTCTCTGATGTCATGTAAGGGTACTGGGTGACACCTGCAGGCCAGGCCAGAGGAAAAAAAGCTGTCTGTGTGAAGCAGTGGTGGGGACAGGATCTCTTATATCAGTGGGTCCCAACAGGTGGGTCGTGGGTCCATTCAGAGTGGACTCCAAGTTTGTAAAAAAGAAGGGATGTTAGAGGAGACACCTGCACCCCAATGTAACTGGGCCACAAGAAGGTCTACAGGTTGAGATCAATGCTAAAGGAGCCTATTTATTTATGACATCTGTGCACAGAAAAAGACAAAGAGTGTGTAAAAACAGCAGCAAACTTTCAGTCCTTGACTTTCATCATGTTTTCTGTGAACAAGAGAATCGAGCCGAGTCAAATCATGCAGTGGAAATGAGGCTAAGAGACGACAGTGAAAGCCAGGTCTGGTAGGTGAGGAATTTTTCGAGGGCTTTGTCAATACAACATTCATGTGCCACATGTACACTGAGAGAGTTAATGTTTGTGGTCGTTTTTTTCGCCTGCACCCCCCAGGATAATAGTTAGGGATGCCATTGGCTGTTATTGGCTTTAACGTGATATATCGTAACGGGCCGACATGCCAATTTCTGCCGATATGACAAACTGATACAAAACTGATTTTTTTTTTTAGAAAAAGAGAGACGACTGGTTGCTCTGTATAATCCAACGCAAATGAAAACCTTGTGTTGGGTGTTCATGGAGAACGAGAAACAACAGGACACACAGGAAGGCAATCCAAAAATATAGAAAGCCACTGCAGGTCTCATCAGAGCTTTGAAAACAAATTTTTACCTCTGTTTCACAATTTTTTTTAAAACCACCACAAAGTTATTTTCCTTTGGGCTTTTTGAATTTTATGGGAAACGTCATTTATAGATGCATATCAATCAGACAATGACATAACATAACTACAAATACATGGGCTTAAACCAGGGTGTTGAAATGAAGTGAAAATACAGATAAAAATAAAGATAAACCACAGTATAAGAATACAGATGAAGAGGTTTATTTAGTCAGAGGAGTCAGGGAATAAAACAGCATAATGAGTTGTTATATATCGGCATATCATCCAAAAATCCAATATCCTGCATCCCTTCTAATAGATTCATTTACTTTTGCTGTGTTACATTTTTTTTTCTGTCTACATACGACTGCCAGGACAAATACACACATTTGATTCGGCTAAGTCAGACAGCTAATCATCACGTTAGCATCAGCTAAACTTTCATATTTTTATACTGTCTGTCACTTTACAACCAGTATGGAGAGGAGGAATGATTATGGTGACCACTAACTCTTCTCAGTGTACGTTTGCGGGGGGTGACTGTTGTATGAAAGACTTGACAAAAGTCCAAACCTGTCCCTGAACTGAAACCAGAATTCAAGTCCATCAAATTACAGTAATTGAAGATGATGAAAAAGTAGAATTAGAATAGAGAGGCTGGTCCAACGGGACAACCGAGCTTTTTAGACCCACAATTAGTCAACTGAAACCCTTCCTACGTCCCTCTGTGTTTAACAATAGACGCAGGAGGACACAGGGCGACGCCGAAGCCCAGACAAAAGCCTGTTCTGCCTCTGAATGGAGACATGGAGGGAGGACGGAGAGACGCAGGTGGAGAACAAATCATGAACTTTTCACAAGAAGGAAAAAGAGAAAGAAAAAGAACTGGAGAGGAAAAATGAAGCCACACATAAAGAATGAAATTTAGCTTGTTTTATTTTTCCATACCTTTGTTTTGTTTTCTGCACCGCTCCTGTCTTTTTGTCCTCGTCTTTGTGTTCGCCACCAGCAGGATCGAGGGCGGCGCCACCAATGTGAATGTCAGAAACTCTTAAAATAATTGCAAGAGTGTAAACATATTTTTGTTCCATATATTTATTGCAGATGTATTTATTTATCTATTTATTTATTTATTTATTTGCCATGTATTTGTTGAGAGTGTGATTTTTTTTTTTTCATGAATGGGAAAGCAGGCGATGGGTGAAGACGGGGAAATGTTACTTTCAAGATGTCTGACACTTCAGAGCAAACCAGCTGAACTCCTCTCCTCTTTCTTTTCTGAAAGTTGATGCTGCAGAAAAACCTCCCAGCTTCACGTCGTGTTTTAACCTGGTTAGTTTGGTTTGTTTAGCTCTGGCGGCTCATTAGCTGTTTACATGTTTAGCTTCATGTGGAGGACTGTTGCGCGCTAACCAGCGGGTGTTTATCTGTGCTGAGGTATTCGCTCTGTCAGGCGTTTGTTCAGTTTGTTGTGTTTATTCAGACCTTTTTATCGTCACCTGAGGCAAAAACAGAGCAGGACGCTAAGCTGCTGAGTTTGTTACATAACTAGATCAAACACAAACACACACACACACACACACACAAACACACATGGACCTTTCAAATTAGAAGTCTTCTTTAACCAGGCTCCTCACGTGGCTCTGTGGAGGGTGGTGTAGCCCGTTCTTATTTCCACGTTGTCAAATACCAACACTTTGTTACCCTCCTGACATCGAGACGCACTGAGCTTTCAGCTAATTTCAATGTAAAGCCATCCTTGGCAATATTTGGCGCTCCTAACCATAAGTGTAGATTTTAAGGAGGGACGCAGGGGACACGTCCCCCTCAATATTTCAAACATCTGCATTTGTCCCAGAAAACATGAACGTATAGCAGAGGACTTTTAATTTGACAAAATAAAATAAATTCAAGCAGGAAATACACAAATTTGGGCATAAAAGTTGAACAGGATGCAGGACATTAACTGTTCGATGTTCAAAATGTTCATCTAACGAGCAGTAACTGTACATTTCCTGCGAAAATGGAAGTTTATTTTGAAAAGACACAATGCATATAACGAGCGTAAATTGATGTGTTGTCCATGAACACCCACAACTGACACAGGAAGGTGCTTAGCATGTCATTTTTTCATGTGTAGGTCCACTGACAGAGTGACGGTATTTGACGAGTTGGGATGAGAACGTGTTCATTTAGCACAGTCATTCATGATTCGTTAATAAGACTTTGGTTTATGACCTGATACCTGCAACACTATACTTTGTGTTAAGAGCTTACAAGCAAAGGTTAGCATGCTAACAAGTTGGACATGATACCAGCTAAACACCAGTTAGCATTTAGCTGTGCCTGCGTACAGCCTCATGGTGATGCTAGCATGGCTTTAGACTCTTATTCAGAAAGCTACAGTAGATAATTCATTCACAGTGACGGCAAACACAAATATATTTTCATGTCATTTTTATTCCCTGTAAAATTTTACTTATGCAAACCAACAACTGGCCCAGTGATGGCAGCAGGAATCTGGGTAGTTTTTGTGGCCCAATTCTGGGGTGTCATTCAACTAGAGTCTTAGCCGAGTCATCAACCAGATGCAGTCTGACTTTTTTATTCCGGTGTGCCAAGTTGGGCCGATGCTGGGCCGGGTCATTTCTGATAACAGCCCAGTTATGTCAGTGTCAGCAGAGAGAAACAGGCTAGTTTATTTGGCCCGATTCTGGGGTGCCGTGGACTCAGAGTTTCAGCTGAGTCAGGCAGCCGGATGTGGCCCAACGTATTCCTTTGGCTCCTGAGTTTGGGCTGATGCTGGGCCAGATCATTTTTGACAACGGCCCAGGGATAGCAATGCTGCCATCCAGAATCGGGCTAGTTTATTTGGCTTGATTCTAGAGCGTCATTCATCTTAAGTCTCAGCTGACTTAGGCAACCACATGCGGCCCAGCTTATTTCTTCTGGCTTGCTGAGTTTGGGCCAATGCTGTTCCTGGTCAGTTTTGATAACGGCCCAGTGATGGCAGTGTTAGCAGCTAGAATCGGGCCATTTTATTTGGCCCTGGTAGCCAAAATGACCTGGCCCAGCGTTGGCCCAAGCTCGGCACGCTGGAATAAATAAGTCAGGCTGCATCTGGCTGCCAGACTCAGCTGAGACTGAAGATGAACGACGCCTTAGAATTGGGCCAAATAAACCAGCCCGATGTGGATGTGGCCTGACTTAGGCCGATGCTGTGCCGAGTCATTTTGGTGAAACCCATACACTCCTAACTGACTTCCAGTAGTCTGCTCACACTCTGCACCCTTAACTGAAACTGCTGAACATGAATGGAAACAAACGTTCATTTGCAGGTTTAACGGCCAGTTTCTGCTCTTTTTTTAGTCTTTCCTGGAAAACTGGAGAATGTGGTTAGTGATTGATTGATGACTCCAACATCCAATAATCTGTTTGCACACATTAACATGAGGTTTGGGAATCATTGTAGAAAGCTTTGGGAAACTTTTGGCTCAGTGGATGTAATCAAGACAGACTTTCAGTCTGTGCTGCTTTAACAGAAGATTTAAGTGCGTTTTTTCCCCTCTTGTGTAATCAGAGGTTTCATGTCGCATCCATGTGCTCAAAGTCGGGCCCCTTAGGAGAGCCCAGCAGTGAGGCCCCACACGCATCTGACAGGTCAAAGTTCAGGGAGATTTAAAGTTACACACATACATGAAGGAGAGTGTTATATCATTGGCTTTTTTTTAAGCACATGGTCAGAGTCACCACGTGTAGGAAGGATGAAGCGAGTTAAAGGACAGAAACAGGAAGAGGACAGAAGAAAGGTTTCGCTCTGCTCTGAGCATCCAAATCCATTCAAAGACACAACGGGACCCTCGGCACATTTACAGCCGCTCCCAGAACTCCCCTATTGAAAGAAATCTCACCCCTCCCTCCCTCATTCCCCCCATCCACCCATTCACTTTACATTTTCTACACCCCCCCATTCCTCCTCTTTGTATCTCTCAAATCCCGCTCCACGCCCATCCTCGTCCCCACTGCACATATCTCACCCCCCTATATAACCATCCCCCCCTTGTATACATTTTCTACACTGTATCCTTCAAAGCAGAAGCTGTATACGTCCGTATACACTGTATGCCTGTCTCTGTCTCCATTGTATGCCATCCATATCTATGTAGCGTTCACTATCTTTTATCGACACTGTAGTCACCGTACCACTCTTCCTCTCATCATTATTGCTCATTCTTCTTCTGCAGTTAGAATTGTACCACTATAATCTCTTGTCTCCCGCCCCGCCCCACCCGTATGACCGCCACCCCCCCAATCTTGTGAACCTCCGCTCCACACGGTAGGAGGAGGAATTCGTGACGTCAGAACAAAAAAACAAAAACAAAAAAAACTGGAGGGAGGAGGAGGTGTGTGGGGGAGGGTGGGTCGAGAAAAACACGATTAATGATGATGATGACGACAACGACGAAGAGAAATGTCTGTAGTATAATTACAAAAAAGGAAAAGTGCACTATTATGACAATGATTATTATTGCCTGTGAGAAATACCGACCAATAAACAACAACGGAAATATTTGTGGCTGTTTGTCTTCTGTTTCACTCGCAAAATTACTGTTATAGTTTTCCTGGTCCATATAAAGACTTCGACCACAGAGCCGGAGCTACTGCTGAGGACACTTACAGAGCTTTTCCATCGGCATGTCCGGCCGCACTGGATTGGACCATGCCTCCTTGTTTTGCATTTTCATTACCAATTAAAACCATAGACTCTACATAAAGATGGACGACGTACCTCCACTTGCACAAAAATGCATAAAAATGAAGCTAAAATATTCTGGATACAGCCGCTGCCATCTTGCGCTGGTGACATCATTTGGAGCCAGAGTCTGTGCAGTAGCCATCTGTGCAGTATCACGTTCCCGCCTATACGCCCATCCAACTAACCATGAGCAGTGCCACTGAATGTGAGCAGACAAAGCTGTCAATAAAAACAACAAACAAATCAAAACCTTATTAATTAATTGAAGAAAAAAAAAACTTGTTATTTTGACAGTCCTAAAAAAAAAGAAAGAAAACCATGATGGAGATGGGTTTGCCTTTCCAAAGGCATATAGCCCAGCAAATGACACCATTTTTTAATGTAATTTTTTGTTTGTTTGTTTGTTTGTTTTGTTTTTAACAAAGGTGTGTATCTAAGGTGGTAATGTCATCAAATCCCCTTTTTATAGCATCAAATAAATTAAAATCTTATCAGAAAAAGGAACACTTTAACAAACATGATAAGAATGACCTAAAATGACAGAAACCATCTTTGGGAAAAATTTGATGTGCACTTTGAGTTTTTAGTCTAACCCATGTCCCGTCAGTGAAAATGTAAGAGGGTGGGTTTATTACATATACTGCAGCCAGCCACCAGGGGGCAATTGATGTGTTTTGGCTTCACTCTTGGGGAGCTGTGATGTCATCCATCCTTGTCTACAGTCTATGGCACTAAGTTGAACTATCATCAGAGGGTCAAAGTGCACCCGACCCCCAGTTTTCAAGCGGACCAGGGTTCAATTGTTTGGTCTGCGCCAGAGTTCGATTGAGCGTTCACACCACTCCAAACAAACCAAACTATCTGTGGAAGCGGACCAGGGTTCGTTTAAAGTGGACCAAATAGCTCGAGTGTGAACGTGCCCTACAGTGGGAAATGCAACTGGATGATCCAGTGAACCAAAGAGAGAAGGTGCATAAGTGCATAAGTATATTTATGGACATATATGTGATCTGAAAACGTTTAAATCCTTGCAATACCTCACTCAGCGTCTGTTTAACCACAGCAACATGTCGTAGTCTCTCGCTCTCTGCCGTCTTTTTCGGTACTACTGCATTTGTCTCATGTACAGAGCAACATGCTGGGCTAGGGAATGGAAGGGGATGGATTTCCATTTTCGGTCCTGGCCAATCGATGAGCCGGGTTTTCTTCTTCCTCATGCTTTTTTTCTTCCTGGTCAGCGGTCGTTTCGGGCAATACCGCCACTAAACGAGCAGCTGTTGTAACTGCGTGACGTTCCAGGCGGTTTGGTCCGCTTTAAAAAGTGCAGTGTGAAAATGAACCGAACCAAATGAAGGTGTGACATTTTTCAGCATTCCCCGCCCAATCGAACTGAGTCCCCCGGACTATCCTGGTGTGAATGCGCCCTCAAGTCCAGTTCAGACCAAAGATCAGACCAAAGACTACTTGCAGTGCGTGGCTCTGCAGCATTCTAAAAACAATCCATTTTGTGAGTTGGTCTTCAGCCTCTATTACTCAGGACAGCTCCAGGGTGGAGGAGGAGGAGGGAGGGCTGATGACATGCAGCAAAGGGCCACACGATCCTCCTCTTTCTGGCCAAATTACTCTTTAAAACCAACCAAAAAAACCCAAAAGGTAAGCAGGTAAACACATCAGCAGGTACAGGTAGCAACGCTCGATCTTCACAACATGGCTTCTGTCCCACACAGCATGACGCACCTTCACATTCCCTGATTCTAGTCCCTGGCTCTGTTCACCATACACACATGTGACGGTGTGAATCTTCTCACTTAACTCTGCAAAAACTCCAGTCGGAGCAAATTACACTTTGTGAAATGTTGAGCTAAAACTTTTCCTTTTAATTTACATCTTTTGCAGCGACGCTGTGCGTGTTCAAGCCGTCGAATTTAGATCATCATGTATGAAGAGAAACTCTACAGAATAAATAATGTTTAAGAAGTAAATTAAAGCTTTAAATCTGAAAAGACTTTATGGTGTCTTGTCAAAAACGTTTCAAGGGAGAGCAGGTTACGCTGGGGGGATTCTGACCTCTAAAATCCATCATAACCTGTTTTTAAGTGTCAAAGGAGTTCATATTCAGAGCTCAAGTTCAGCGTGACGTCATCACGAGGCTTCTCAAGGTGGTGTTTTTGGTATGTTTCTAAAGTCTGGAAAACAATAAGAGTAGGGATACAAGTAAATGAGACACATGAGGACCTGTAGTGACGACCTGTCCTGTTCTGTGTCAGTTATTAATACATCTTTGAACTACTAAGCATCATTTTCTGAGACCTGAACAGACCCTGAACCCTGAGGCTCCATGAGGTTAGAGCAGGACAGCTTCATATCCTCCATGTGCTGGTAGGCGGGTTTCCATGGTTGTAGTTTCCTACTGAGAGTAATGAAAGTGAAGAGGTCTCACTCTGACACTAAAAAGTGTTCAGAGGAGTTTTCATACAGTGAAAGTTGCCAAAGGAAAACTCAGTGGAATAACCGGTAGTTATGTCAGATATAATGCAGAGCAGGTGAATTCAACCTACAGCAAAATTGTTGTAAAAAAACAAACAAAAAAAAACATTATTTAATATACATTTTTTTTATCGTGATCAATCACGACTGTTCATAGTTAACTTGAGATTAATCACAAATTACTCGCATATTTTTTATCTGTTCTAAATGGACCTTTAAGGGTTATTTTTCAAGTTTTCAATACTCTTGTCAACATGGGAGGGGACAAATAATAAATAATAAATACTGCATGCTCCAAAAATATGCTGAAAGCGTACCACAGTAAATTCAAACCTAACAAGCAGCAACAGATGGACATATTACCTGAGTGTAACATTACTCAGTAATACTAACACAGTGTAGTGTCCAACTTCACATCTGTAAAAGTTAACCAAACATCCCCTGTTTTATTAAACAGCTTGACGTACTCTGGTGGTGACTCAGCTCACATCAACAGTAAATGCAAATAAGTTCTTGTCGAGAGACTTTGAAACTGAGCCGTTGAAAAGACCTCTGTCTTGATCCATTTCTGCTCACTGAGGTTTGTTTCTGCTTGCTATCCACTTCCAGATTTCCCAAACTACAGGGTGGGTCAAGGGTCATAATTACAGAATGTACGTGCGGTAATTGCGCATCAAAAAAAAAATAGGGGTGTTAAGAGGAATTTGCGTTAACTCGTTAGTAGTTGCTCCACTCTGGAACCAGTCTCTGTAGCTGCTCTTTGTGTACATGCTGCACAGCTGTTTTGTTTCACCTGTTGTGTTTTTTCTGTCTGTTTTGGTTTTACGAGCAGGTACAACACTGCACATGTGCCATCATTTCCACATATATATTCACACAGCAACAGTTTGCCCCCCCGTCTTCTAAATCTAAAGTTATATGGAACAAATTAAAGGAACTTTATTGTCATACCAGACACGTGCTCACACATGGGATGGGACAGAATAGCGCACCCAAGGATCCGGGGATACAATAAAAAAATCTAGGAAGAACTGACTGCTTTCAGTTTCTAGGAGTACACTTTGACTCCAGACTAACATGGAGGTAGCATGAAGGAAGTTATCAGCGTCGTGAGGTGTCTGGGAGTGCTAGAACGAGGCGTTAATCTGGTGGAGACTAGATTATGGGTGTGAGGTGTTTGGGTCAGCAGCCAGTCTGTGCTGTTGGACCTGGATGTTATTCAGTCTCGAGCTCTGAGGTTTGTTTAGGGGCGCTGAGAACAACACGTGTATGTGCTGCACAGGTTGAGGTAGGAGAAACGCTGCTGGCTCCGTGGGAAACAGCTGACGGGCAATTATTGGATGAGCCTGAGGGACACAGTGAGAGGGTCTTGGAGGACTCTGGGAGAGGGGGAAGGGAAGAAAACAAGCTTTGGATGGACAGACAAGAGTGAAGCAGAACAAACTAGAGAACGCTACATGTTGAAAAGCTGGCGCTTAAATGTTGAATAATACCATTAATGTCTGGACGCTGTGGAATACTTTAAAGTTTAAGATTAACATTGAGTTTAATGTGGCAGCTGGTGGAGTTTCTTTCACCTCCAGACTCACTGTGCCAAACGTGTGCCCGTCTTTTTCCTGTGAATGCGCCTGTGTATCACACATGTGTTCACACACATTACGTTACCCAGAAGCCCTTGTGTGTGAGTCCTACTAACACACACTGCTCATGGTGACAGCAACCTTTAGTGAACAATGTAAATCATGAAGCTACGTCCAGATCACATCAGTTAAACAGGTCTTTATGAATAGGGTTATTTATTCTGGCTAATAGGCCTAAATGTTGGATTCTTGTTAAAGTGTGTTTTCAGACACATTGTTTTATGAGTTTATTTACTTTCAAATTTTTCAACAACACAACACCAAACCATCTTAAAAGAAAAAACAAACAAACAAACAAACAAAAACAAGTTCCCTGAACACCTGACAGAAGAAAATAGTAAATAAAATGGGTAAGAATTGATTTAGACTAATACATATTTTCACACATTTTAATAAACAACACAAACAACTTAAATGATCAAGAAGTATTTTAATAAAGTATATTAAATTAAATTAGATTAAATCAATGTCATACATCACGACTGAATGACTGTTGAATTATGTTTTGATTCTAAAAGATAAATCAATTTTGATTTCACAGTTTTGTTTCAAAAACTTTAAACCTTGCTTTAAAATTGTTTCAAAGTTGAAACAGCTCTTTCTGAAATGTTAATGTTAATTTATAAGAATTTTGTCAACCTTTTTACAACCATCAGAATTAAATGTTGTTTCAATGTTGTTTCGTGTTATTGTGTATTGTATTGTAAAAAAAATGTGGAAAATTTAAAAAAAAAAAAAAATATATATATATATATATATATATATATACATGTTTTGTTTTTCTCTGTCAGTTTTGGTTTTACAAGCAGGTACAACGAAGTGAAAAGATTGAAATGAGTGAAAGGTATTTTGATGGCCCCCCTGCAGTAACTCTGGGGACCTGTATAGGGGTCACAGACCTCCTGTTGAAGACCCAGGATTTATATTATTTTCTGTTAATGGTCTTTTTTTAATGTAATATTAATATATATATATATAATATAATGTAATAATATTGTGAGATAATGCTGTCAACACAATAAAGTATCTGAAAAAAAGAAAAGAAGGGAAAAAAGAAATGTAATATTTAACAGTTGGACCACTGAGGGGAGGAATCATCTTGACATATACTCTGACAGATACTTTAAGTCCCTAAAATATATGAAAAAAAGTTGAATAGAAATAAAAATAAATATATTTATATCTTGGTCCTTGTTTTTTTAATGCCTCATTATTATTATCTTTTTGGTTCCTTTTTGTTTAAAAAATCCTTTGTTTGTTTTTCTGTTTTTGTTTATTTTTTTGCTGTTGACTTTCAAACTTGTTGTGTATATTTTCTTTGTGTCAATAAAAGACAAACACGATTTTGAATGGCGGTTAGGTTTTCAAGCAGGTACACTGCGCATGCGCCTGTATATATTTACTCGGCCCCCTGTTTCCCCTCAGAGTGAGTCCTCCTCTCACACCGAGACGATCTGTGTCCGCTGGCGGCAGTGATTGCTGTGTGTGTATCTGTGTTTGTGTGTTTGTGTGTGTGCGTGTGTGTGTGTGTGTGAGCTCAGCTCAGTGCAGCAGCAGCAGCAGAGGAAGACGAGGAAGAAGAAGAAGAAGAAGAAGAAGAAGAAGAAGAAGAAGAAGAAGAAGAAGAAGAAGAAGAAGAAGAAGGGAGGGGTGCAACAGACGTTTCTGGATCCAGCGCGCGGCTCAGACTCTCCTCAGGTGCGATTCAAAGCTTCTTAAATCTGCGCTCATCGAACACCCGCCCAACTTTCCCTCCTCACAGCGACACGGTAATCCTCCGCTGTGTGTGTGTGTGTGTGTGTGTGTGTGTGTGTGTTCTCTTTGTGCATCGCGGGGTCGGGAGATGTTGCCGAGCATGAATGGACCACTGTGTGTGTGTGTGTGTGTGTGTGTGTGTGTGTGTGTGTGTGGCTGGCTGCAGAGATGCTAACACACAGTTTAACACTGTGTGTATTTGTTGTGTGTTTCCACCCACACACACACTGAAACATGATGATGATGATGATGATGGTGGTGATGTGATGAAGAGCTGCATCGCTCTGAAACTATTTCCTCAGAGGAAGCTGGTGAGCTGGTTTTGGCTCCACGTGACTGATGAATGTGCACTTGTTGAGGGACTGTTCGGTATTTATGGGGGGGGGGGGGGGCTTTTAGTTTTGGTTTCTGCTGTCCTTTGAGATCCAAATATACTTCCCTTAGAGTCTCACCGGGGTGAACACACACACACACACACACACACACACACACACACACACACACACACGACTCTGTCTCCACCTAAATTTGTTGTTAGATTTCTAAAACTTGGCCTTTGATGTTTGAAAATCCGAAGTTAAAAAAGATTTGTTCATGCAAACAGTTTATTTTTAAATAAGATGTGAGTTAAAGTGACTTGAATGCAGTGTTGCTTTGATAGACTCAGATTTATTTGTGTTTTTGTTTCTGACAGAAGCGTCTGACTCATGATGTGTCCAAAGACTGTTGGAAATTTGATAATCCAACAATAATATCTGTTTTTACATTTTCTAGCTTTGATAAACGCTGTAAGTGTGACGAGTTTTATCTACAATTTGGAAACTAAATACAACTGGACGGAGAATCTCACCTTTATTTTAGCAATCTTCAAAAAAAAAGACCTTTTGCTCTTGAATTTTGGTTTTCTGTACATCTCCCTTTTGTTAAATACAAAAAAAAAAAGATTTTGAATGGCTGTTAGTTTTACGAGCAGGAAACATTGCGCATGCATCACCATTTCTGCCTATACATTTAAGAAAAAAAAAAAGACTTTAAACACATACTTTAATTAAAAAATGGTTCCAAGTTTTGATTATAGTAATAAAATGTTTGTGCAATCTTCTGTTTTCATTCTCTAAGGGTCATTCTGACTGATCTAAGTAATAATTCAGTGAAACTGTGATAAATCTGCCATAAAATATACACAAAGTACAACCATTTAAATCTGTGTGCTCCTCCCCTGAACCAAAATAAAAACATGAGTCCCTCCAATGCTCAATAAATAAATAAATTAGACTCAGATTCAAAGACTGTTGGAAATTTGATAATCCAACAATAATTTCTTTTTTTTTTTTTTTTGCAGTTTCTAACTTCGATAAATGGTGTCATTTGGCGAGTTTTTATCTATAATATGGAAACAAAGTACAAGTGGACGGAGGATCTCACCTTTATTTTCATAATCTAAAAAAAACAAAGACGTCTGTCTCTTGAATTTTGATTTTGTTCTGTGTATCTTCATTGTATTAAATAAAATTTAGAAAAAGGTTTTAATCGCGGTTAGTTTTACAAGCAGGTAAACATCGCGCATGCGCCCTCATCTCCGTTTACATAAAAAAAAACAAAAAACACTTTAAACACAAATCTCCATTAAAAATGGTTCCAAGTTTCGATTATGGTCATAAAATGTTTGTTAATCTTCCGGTTTCATTCCTTTAAGGGTCGTTCTGACTGATATTAATAATAATTCTGTAATACTGTGAAACTGCGATAAATCTGCGGTAAAATAAATACAAAATACAGCCCTTTATATCTGTGTGCTCCTCTGAACCAAAGTAAAAAACATGAGTCCCTCCCACTGCTCAAAAAAAAAACTATTTTAGACTCAGATTTTGTTCTGTTTTTGTTTCTGATGGAAGCATTTGTTGTACATGATGCATCCAAAGACAGTCGAAAATTTAAAAAAATCCATCAATAAGTTGTGCTTTTACAGTTTCTGGCTGTGATAAATGGGGTCAACTTTTTTTTTTTTTTTTTAGATCTGCAAAAATCTTGCAACCCTAACACTTATATATATCTTCTCAACTTTATTTTACTATTTAAAAAAAGACCTTAAACACAAACTTGCATTAAAAATGGTTTCAAGCTTTAGTTATAATAATAAAATGTTTGTTTAACCCAAAATAACTCCTCCATCTTTATTCCTTAAGGGTCAGCCTGACTGATGTCAATAATGATTCTGTGATACTGAGATAAATCTGTGGGAAAATAAATACAACCATTTAAATCTGTATGCCCCTCCCCTGAACCAAATAAAAAACCTAAGTCCCTGCCCAATGCTCAAATCATTATTTGACATGCCTCCCTCTTTTTGCACCACCTCCTCCACCCTTATAAATAACAAACGGTCCCTAACGTCACTCAGTTTGTGACTTACAGCCAAACTCAGTAACTGACTGAGGGGAGACCTGTGGGCAGCATTGTCTCCACAGTTTGTTAAGAGAAGAAATGCACGCGTATACATTCATGTCAGAGTGTTTCTGTAACATAAAGGCTGTAAATAAGCAGCTGAATGACGACACTACACACTAACATAGAAATAAAATGCTGCTGAGACAGTTTGAGAAAGCAAACAAACAAAATGGTGCCGAAGGAGTCAAAGTGATTCTGAGACCAGTTGAACCACCTTGTTACCACAACTTAAACCTCTACAGGCAGTTTATCCTACATCTCACCCAGCCTTAGATGAACCTTTAACATGTGAATATAGTGTGTAGTGTGCATGAGTCTGTGCACCACCACCACCACCGTGTCCTCATGCTGAAGCTGTCTGACTGAATGAATGAGTTCATGCTCTCACAGCCGCCTGTCTTTCCACTCCTGCAGGTAAAACCTGTTTGACAACACCATCCCGCCAATTTATAGTCAAACACTAAACTCACTAGATTCACCGTCACCACATCATTTAGCTTTTTATGCAGCCTAATTAATGACCTGTTTTTGTCGTGAACTGAATTACTGCTGCATTTAGTTCATTATGAACCAAACAGTCCAACAGTGAGAAGTGCAGATTGTAACCAGCTGAAACTTTGAATTCCTTCAGTGTTCATTGTTCAGGAGGTTTTTACCAGGAGCCAAATTCTCCACAGAGTCTCATCCTCTGCAAAACAAACAGACCAGCTGATTTAAACTGGTAAAAACACTGAATAAACCAGTGTCATGTTATAAATCAGTGTTTCTTTAATGACGTTTGGCGTGTCAGAGACGGGCCGTTCGCTCAGCACCTGCTAACGTTTACTCACCTTTTTCTCCAGTAACTTAAAGGGATAGTTCAGATTTTTTGAAGTGCAGCTTCATGGGACACTCATACATAATCAGAGTATCACATATGTTAGACGTCAGTCAGCTCAGCCTCAGTTTGGAGGAGCAGGCAGGAGTCTGATGTGGAGGCTCAGCAGTGCACTGCTGTGGAGGCGTCAGGAACACAACTGATTTCAGCCACCTAAAAAAATCAGTGTCAGTTTGAGTGTGCTCTACAGGAAGTATTTTCACTGCTTTACATTTCTGTCAGACAGCCTGTTCTCTGTGGGAAGCCTTGAAATGCTTCAGTTCCCCATCCATGTGCTCGTAACAGTCACCAGACTCCATTGAGAGAAACAGTCATTTTAGCTGACTGAACACAGGAGCTGCTGGTCGACTGCTGCCTCCATCAGTGAGGTAGTTTGTGGTCCTCAGTGACTTTGGTGAATCTGAACTAACACTTAAAACCCTTTAAAACCTCACAGCAAATTGGCCTGGTTTCTTTTAAAAACGTGGGAAGAAGGCATCGAGCAACAAAAGGAAAAATTACCTAAAAAATAGCAAGAAATTAATAAATAGAGAAAATTAAAAACAAGAAATCAAGTTTAAAAAAGGAAAAAATAAAGTAAAGTTTAAAACAAATAAACAAACAAGGAAATGACCTGGAAAAAGAGCTTAAAAATTCTGATAATTCTGTAACATATTTTTAGATATATAGTTATGCTAATTATAAATAAAGTTTTTCCCTCGCACTTTTAAAAGAATTTTCTAAATCTATTGATTTTTTTGCATTTTGTGGGACGTTTCTCACCAAGTTGCTGAAAGGTTTAAATACTTGCCAAACATGCTGGTGTAACGTGGCGATCTCCGCAGACGCAGACAAGGACCATCTCCCTGTGTAGATATAAACTAAAGCCTGACTGATTCTGGATTTCTATTCATGATACTGACACAAGGGAGTAAAAACTTCCTATATTGATACGTTAGCCAGTGCTCATTGGACAACATATACACTGTTACCAGTGTATCTGTGATAGGACAATATTGATAAAACATCTGAAAAAATGTTGATAAAATGTCCGAAAAAATATTGTTAAAATGTCTGGAAAAAATGTTAATAAAATGTCTGGAAAAAATGTTAAGAAAATGTCTGGAAAAAAAGTTAAGAAAATGAAAAAAAATTATTAAAATTTCCCCAAAAATGTTAGTGAAATGTCTGAAAAATGTTGATAAAATACACAAAAAATATCACCAAAACATCTGAAAAATGCTATTAAAATGTCAGTGAAAATATTAATGAAATGTTCAAAATATACTAATGAAATGTCAGATAAATATGATTAAAATGTCTGAAAAATATTATTAAAATGTCCAAAACATATTAATGAAATGCCAGATAAATATTATTAAAATGTCGGAAAAAATGTTTATAAAATTTATTGGTTGAGCTGCAATATAAATGGCTCATTCTAAGGTAATGAAAACACAACAATTCATATTTTTTGGTGATTTTACAGTAAAGAAAACTATATATATATATAAGACTATATTATATTATATTCCATTTTATATCCCCTTATTCTGACACACTGGACCTTTAAGCGAATATATCGGTATTGTTTTTCCATAGCAAAGAGTTAAAGTACCAAGAATCAAGTGTTTCTTTCTGAGTGATGTTAAATCACTGCTGGTTGTGTTTCTATCTGTCTTATAGGAGTCACTTCTGTTTGGTCGCTCATCAGCTTCTCCTTGGAGACACAATATTTTCAGCCTAAATAATGAGCCTGTAACCACAGCAACAGTTGGATTTAGATTAGACGCTCCTCCTGTGTCACCGTCACATTTCAGTCACAGAGCGAACCATACATGTAACGTAGGAGCTGCAAGAATCAGAGAGCTGCATTAAAAGTAGACTCACATGAAGCACGCTGGAAGATCACGTTGCAAACACACAGCCTGTCATCGGTCCGTTAATAAATGTTTTGGGTCAGACATGATCTCACTGTGTTTATCCTCTAAATAAAAATTAAATAAACCTGATATGAGTCAGAAAACAGCAACACACACACAGATATCTGTACATACCTGCTGCTGCTCTGAAGTCATTTCCCGTTTCCTCAAAAACTCTTCTATCATCTGGATGGAAACAGTTTGTTGCCATCAACCCAGAAACCTTCTCCAGTCCGGACTGAGTGGAGTCCTGTGGGGTGAAGCTGTGAAGTCCGGCGGCCGCTGGCTGCGAGCGGAGCTAGCTGCTAACTGCTAACTGCTAACAACCACCGCTGCAACTAACAAACTCCACAAATCCGTTCAGCAGCTCCACCATCCACAGTCAGACACACACGGCTGATTATTTACTGCTGAATTACAGCTCACAACTCGCACCAACAGAAACATCCTGGTGCCGACTATTTGCTGGAGTTTACCAGCCTGTCGCTCATGCTGCATTTGAAGATAATTACAAGCACAACCATTCTCAGCTTTCAATGTCTGCAGAAATCTTTATACAACCTGTCACCGTGATTCTAACTCCTGATCCATGAGTGAGTCTCACTGGATTAGTTTAAAGATTAAAACATATAGAAAACATCATGACAGAAAGTTGACTATTTTGAAAGTTGACTATTTTGAATTTTTGTCGACTAAAACTACAAAGAATAAAAATGACTAAAACATGTCAAAAGTAATAAACATTGTTTTGTCACAAGACTGAGACGAAAACTAAAATAGCTGTCACAATTAACACTGCCTTGAGGATTCTGGAAATACCTTGAGAGCAGTAGAAAGTGTTGTGAATGACGTGGAGTTTAAAAATATCTCCAGGTGTATATTTTTAGGAGGAGCAGACACTCAGCTGTGTGACTGACTGGTTTGTGGTGGTCGTGGTGAAGATGAGGGACACAAACTGGAGCTGGATTCTGATGAGATGTGTTATGTGTGTGATATTGAGTGACAGTTGCAGTGAGCAGTGAAAGCTCCAGGCTGAAACTTATCTGGTGGCGGAGATTGTAGCTCCTTGTGTGACTGTGAATCATTCAGAGGTCCTCCTGAGTACACAAACATTTCATCCATCTCAGCATCATCAGCTGCACGAGTGTGTTCTAGTTAACGTGCCCACACTCTTCCTCCCACCTTCACTGTCTGTCTCTGTCATTTTCAGTCCTCTCTCTGTCTGTCTTTCATTCAGTAACACACACACACACACACACACGCACACACACACACACACACACACACACACACACACACACACACACACACACACACTACGAGCTGTATGAAATATCTGTGGGAAGTGCAGATATGCAGCAGTCAGTTAGTTGGCCGGTCAGAGAGAAGGGGAAGAGATGACGGAGGTCTGCACACACACGCACACACACACACACACACACACACACAGAACCACGACCTCAGAGAGATTACATGTTGACCTACTTTCTACTTGACTGTAACTGTATAGATGTCATGTCATGCTCTGCCGTGTGCTGCTGCGAGGCCTCGTTAATATGTTCACGTACGACAGCTGCGCATTCAGAAGTGTGTCTGTTAGCAGAGCGGAACGTCTCAGCTCAGACACGTTTGTTTCTGTGCAGTCGTCACTGTGTGTTTGTGCAGGAAAACTCGGCGGTGCAGCGGTGACGAAAAGTTTGTTTTAGCTGGCAGCCGTTTGTCTACGCCCTGAATCAGTAACGCAGGAAGTAAAGCAGCAAAGGAATTCAAAAACAAACCAAGGCCTGTCACATCTCTGTCCAATGATTGACTGATTGGTGAGGCTACACCCTGTCTGTCTGTCTGTCTGTCTGTCTGTTTGTCTGCTGAGGGCTGAATGATAAATGCTACTGCACAATCTTCCTCAAGAATGTAAAGATTCAGAAGGCTGCAGGAAATATCACGGGTGTTAAGTGTGTGATAGCATCTACATGCTTGTTAGGTGATGTTGTACAGCAGCGATCTGAGTGAAGTACGTTAGTCTGGAAAAAAACGTTCAATCATCCCAAGTATGAAAACACCTGAAGATAAAGATAAAGACAGAACATAATAGTTCTATAAAGATAAATACACAGCAGTCTAAAAAGTCTTAAATTTCATTGATAGAGATCTTGAATATGTCTCTTGTTTGCTCCGTGCTGTAGTTCAATCTAAAATGTCTTGGACCCAAATTTCTGTTCATGTTGTACGCCAGTGTGAGGCTGTTGTGTCTGTGGATTGTGCTGCTGAAGGCTGAATGATAAATGTTCCTGCCTGAACTTCCTCAAGCAAAATGAGACATTTAAGGATTCAGAAGGCTGCAGGAAATATCACGGGTGTTAGGTATGTGTGATAACATCTACATGCTTGTTAGGTGATGTTTTACGGCAGCAGTTTGAAGGTACACTTGACAGAAACTTTGAAATACAGCAGTCTGGAAAAAACGTTGTGTTCAATGAGATCTTAAATGTCGTCTGTTGTTTGCTCTGTGCTGTAGTTCGATCTAAAATGTCTTGGACCCAAATTTCTGTTTATCTGTTGTGACGGTGGATTGTGCTGCAGGAGGCTGTTTAATCCTGTTTATGCCACGCTGGCGACAGGTGTGGTATCTGTTTCACAGGATTTTCATAGGTGCATAAATGTCTTCTAGAGTATCATAAACTTGTTGTGTAAAATTGTGTGACATGCTTCTGTTTTTATCCTTGGAGCTTCTGTACTTTATACGAGCTTCAGATATCATAACTGAGCCTCCAGTGCCTCGACAGTTAGTCATACTTCAGGTCTGTTTCTTAAACTGCCTGTTTCTTCCTTTCAGAATGATTTTTAGTGACAGAAATAATTTGGTTTTCAAATATTTTTGTGTTTGTTGCTTTGCTCCTACTTTCAGCTCTAGGTGATATTAGAAATGTCTGCAGAGGTGCTGAAGTTTTAACACTGACGGATAAACCTTTGTCGCAGTTTCTTCAAATTTGGCACAAACGTCCACTTGGACTGAAGAAAAAACTGATTAGAATTTTGTAGTCAAAGGTCACTGTGACCTCATAAAATGTTTTTGGCCATAACTCAAGAATTCACTAACTCTGACCAAACTTGACCCAAATGTCTAACAGGATAAAACAATGAAGGTCAAAAGGTCAAAGGTCAGCTTGACTGTGACATCATCATGTTTTAACGTCATATCTCAGGAACAGAACAGAAGGGGAACTGGTGACTCTAATCTTGAGACTGTGCTGATTGTATAGATCTGCTGTGTGTGAAGCGTCCATGTTTTCACTGACATGGATGGAGACTGTAACAGGGTTTCCATCCCCCTATTCTTATTTGAATTTTCAAAAACAGCGAAAATAAACATTAATGGAAACGCTAGAAATTCGAAAAAAGGCCGAAAATTCACAAAAAGGTTTTTACGCTTGGAGGGGGTGGATTTGTCTGCGTATCGATAAAAGGAAAGTACGACTTTTTGCTATGGAAACAGGTTTTGCGGATAAACGATGACTGGACCGGATACCGTCACACGTATACGTTGGTGGTACGCGGTGGTCTCCTTCCAGCTATTTCCGACAGTACTCTTAACATTAAAATTCTTCCTTGTCGTCTCTTCTTCAGGATGGCTCGTTACGCGGTGAATGCTGACAAAATGGTGACCAGAGTTCTTCCAAACGCCGACAGGTCGATCAGGAATCTGTCCATGATCAGTTGTTGACTGTCAGCTGAGTGTGTTGTTTGTTTTGTGGCAGAGAGACACTCTCTGATGACGTCATCTCATGGCGCACTCTGCTCTCAATAATCGCAAAATAATAACAAATGGAAACGGGCATAAAGTCGCATTTTCTTTTTGCGCATTTTCACTAAATTCGCTCAAAAATTTCAAGACATTCGGATGGAAACCTGACTTGTCCTAGATACTGGACTGGTGGGCGGAGTCATACAACTTCAAAGTAGTATTTGTAGTTTGAACTTGTTCGCAGTTGGTGTGGAACATCTCAGCCACCTGATGAAATGGATTTTGTAGCATTTAAAAGATGAAAACAGTCCTGGATCTTACAAGTTAGTTCACTGAATCCACTCGTTAATGACACACATTCTCTTCATGCTGTCTATTTGCTGCTATGATGCCAGAGCTCGTTGCTCATAAGTCATAAATAATTCATAATGTCAGACTGACGCTAATGATTGCTCAACAGCTGACTGTCCTCAGGCAAATACTCTGAGTTTCCTGAGTTGAACCCACAAAGCCACGAAGAGGAACGACTTCCCATCAGTGTGATCATTACCTCTGCGCAGTGCGTTCACCTCACTGCTCTAACAATCAGAGTTACTCACAGCTACAGAGCAGGAGTCTGTCCTGACAGCCTATCAACCACCTGACAGTCAGCAGTATGAAGACATGTTCATGTCCACACTATGAAGTGCACCTGATATTTCCTGGATACAGGCTAAATGTTGAATGATTTTTGTAAAGAAGCAGATTTGACATTACAAGAAAAATATTTGGTTAAAGTTGTAAATCTTGTGATTAAAGCTCCTGTACAACACGGCGCAGCGTGAGCAGCTTTCACTCAGTATTCTTGGTGCTGCAGCTCGATCCAGTGACACAACAACATTCCTCTGACACATTAAATTACTCAAGTATTGTCACACAGAGCGTTCATACAAGAGAGACACAGCAAACACAGGAGCTGCCTGCAGGCTCGAACACTCACTCTTCCACACTGTTTGTGCCATAAAACAAATTCGAAACAGGTTAATAAATCCTGTTTGTAAGCAGCCATACACTCTGCTACAGTCACAGTGACGTGATGGTTATTTTAAGGCTGTAGGGTTTGTAGGACTCAACAATAAACTGTCTTTCTCCAGCGTTACCTACCGTCCCTTTAAATGATGTCACACACACATTAAAACAAAGGAAAAAATATTCTGGTACGTTCTGCAGTGACGAGTCGTATGTATGTGGATGTTATTGTCTGAAGTCTAATGAATGGTTTATATTTGATTAATGTAAGGTGTGATGTTGCTGTTTACATTTTTGGTGTCTTGTGTTTCCATAGCGATGGCGGAGGCCCACCAGGCGGTGGCGTTCCAGTTCACCATAACCCCAGAGGGCATTGACCTGCAGCTGTCCTATCAGGCCCTGAACCAGATCTACCTGTCTGGAGTCCGATCCTGGAAGAAACGAGTCAGCCGCATGAGGGTGAGGAGACGACTACGTGTGTGTGTGTGTGTGTGTGTGTGTGTGTGTGTGTGTGTGTGTGTGTGTGTGTGGGTGTGTGTGTGGGTGTGTAGATGTGGTGCTTGTCTTCATATTTAACAGTAGGGCTATGCAGTATATCAAAAGTGTACCTTCATGGTGATATAAACCTGTGCGATATAGGTATCACAAAAGACGGCTTGAACTGTGATAATTAGTGTGTTAACATGTGTCATGTATTCACACGCTGCGTGTCAGTATCTGTAAGGGAGCTGTGAACAACTTATCTGTGTTGAAACAGTGACGTCGAATGACTTTTCTAGTTTTGGGAGTATTTCTTATGTCACATAAACAGCTGATTGGATGTTATTATCATACTGTCAGTGATTTATTTCTTTCTGTAAGTGCTTATCTGTTGGGGGTCGCCGGGGGGTGGAGTCTATCCCAGCTGACACGGGGTGAGAGGCAGGGTTCACCCTGGACAGGTCACCAGACTATCACAGGGCTGACACATAGACAGACAACCATTCACACTCATATTCACACCTACGGACAATTTAGAGTCACCAATTAACCTGCATGTCTTTGGACTGCAAACTCCACACAGAAGGGCTCCCACAACCCAGGTTCAAATACTAACCACTGCACCACCATGTCATTCGGTCAGATCTGACACCTGTCCGCCCGCTCACCTGCTCTCATCTCCAGCTACAGACGTTCCTGTTACTTTACATCTCAACATCTGCAGTTACAGCAGATGTTGTATTCACCCGTGTCCAGGGGATACACCGTGTTTTTACCCGTGATGATGCTACATTGAGATCATGTGATTGTGCTACAAATTGATACTGTATTCATGTTGTTCTTATTATGTTTACTGTCCACAAAACGCGTCCTGTTGAAAAAAAAATTTCACCGGCAGCTGCCATTTTCTCACCATATATCTGATGTGAGACCAGTTTCCTTGTTTCCGGTTTCGTTCATTGTCTCAATACGTGAAAGGAACACACCAACACTTTTCTTAGAATGAAATACAATAAGCAGATTTCTCAAAATGCAGAACTTTTAAATTTGTCTCTATGGTATTATCACAAATCACAATTATATATGACATTTCGGTGCTTTTGTACATATACTACATATAAAGATACACATACAGTCTGTGGTTTTGTAAATGACGTTTTCAGATTTGGGATGTTATGTAACTTTCAGATACATTTTCAACACACACGATTAAATTATAACCATAATTAAAACCATAGAAAATCAAACACCAGTTTGTCAAAAACACATTTTTTATTGTGGGCCCACTCAAATGACCTCCTGTGGGAAAACCTATCAACATCACTGCTCTTAATTTTTTAAAATCCAGTGTTCACAGGTTGTTTATTGTCTGGGGTCAGTGTTAGCAGCGTGAAGCTCAAACAGAAAAACCTTCAAACTGTATACTTCAATATTTGTTTATTTATCGTGAGCCATATCATCACTGCAATATTTAACAATGTAACCGCATGTTTCCCTGATATCAGTAGGGTTGCAGCAGTGTGAGATTTTCACGGCACCATAGCCATCTCAGAAAATATTGTGGTTTCATGGTGTGACAGTATTTATATTATCATCAGTCACACTGAGCCTTAAAGGAATGAGAACAGAAGGGTTATTGTTGGTTGGACAAACATGTTATCACTGTAACTGACACTTGAAACCATCTTGTTCATGGAAGTTTGTGTACAAAGTCTCCCCTCTGAAAAAAATCTCTAATGAAGGGGAGTGTGTCCGTCCAGCTGTATTTTTTATTTCAATATCATGAATAAGCAAATGTACATGATATGGTCATTGTCAACTTTTATATCATGGCGTACCTTAAAACCGGTATATCACTGCACCCTACTGAGCTCCTGTTTCCAGGATAATTGACATGCCCACTGCGCTTCAGCTCATAACCTTAAGCTTTACCTGCTGCCATTTTCTCATGAGTGCCTGATCGGTGCTGCACGTGTGCGACTCTCAGAGATGAGAAGAAGGCAAGATACTCACTTCTTTTCTACTCCCATCATCAGCTGCAAAAAAAACCATGTGCCCGGTTAGGCCGGCAAGTTGCAGGACTTACTGGCCCGATGTGACACTTTACCTGCCCCAGGCAATATGAACTTATTGTTGAGCCCTGCATCTTCTTTGCAGCGGCCATTTTGTTTCCACATTAAGACTTAAAATATCCACTGGCCTCTGCTGGCTTCCTGTCCCACAACGCAACCGATTCAAAGTCCTTCTCCTCATTCATAAAGCCCTCCATAACCATGCCCCCTTCTACCTCAACGACCTGCTCCACCGCCACACTCCTTCCTGCAGCCTCTGCTCCTCTGATGCCGACCTCCTGACTCCACAGACAAGAGACAGAGCCGTCTCCATAGCCGCCCCCGCCCTCTCAAACACACTGGAGACTGCACTGACCTCTCCCTGCTCACATCACTCATCAATTTTAATTTTAATGTCTGAATGAAGTTGTGTATTTTATTGTATTTTATTTTATAATCGTTTGTAACTGATGTGAGTGTCTGTGAGTGCTATGAAAAGCACTCCATAAATAATATGTATTGTTGTTATTAATATTAGGCACACACCGTTCCCAACTCAGGAAATGGGACTAATCGAGGTGCACTTGAACGCAGCATAATGACAGGACAGATTCATTTTAAAAACACGATTGTAAAGTTAAAAAAAAAAACAAAAAACAGCTGTCTGTGGTGCACGTCATGTTGTGTGGGATTTTATTTGTCGTGGGCAACATGACACATGAAGAAGCTCAAACACAGGGACATTTGTTTACAGCTTAGAAATGATTTTAAAAATTATTTTACTTCAGACATTCAGTAAGAGCCCTCTGTAAGTCAGATTTATTTACAAAACTAAAAAATCCCAGGTTTGCCACAGACGATTTTAAAATCCGTACAACATACAACCTCTGCTCTCCCTCCACCTGTGGAGGAGGTGAGTCAGGATGTTATTTGTGTGCGGAGGCCTCATCACAGGGCGTTAATTCCCACCAGTATAGGAGCCTATAAGAGCCTCCCCTGACATGTACTGACATGAATCTGTAGCCCTGCTGGGTGACAAAGACTCAGCTGGTCATACGTGCAGCCGAGTGTCTTAAAAACAAGTTTATTTAGCTACTCGTCCAGGTAGTGTGTGCAGGTGAACGCTGTGAGGACAGACGTCGTTCAGACCCGCAGAAATGTTTGTTTTTTTGAGTAAAGATTTGAAGGTTTACAGAGATATTAATGTGGCGTGTTTACCTTTTGGGGAATGTTCTGTATGTGATGACAGCTGTTTAAACATGTTGGGTTTGTACAATGAACTCAGTGTACACACACACACACACACACACACACACACACACACACACACACACACACACACACCATGCACTGTAACTGTGTTTGATGGAGTGGATACAGAATATGTATGTGATGCACTGACACACATTTAGGAAAGATAGTTATATCTACGTGAGGCTGAATATAAAGGGAGTGTCAGTGTTTTAAGTGTTTGCTGTGAACCTAAATAACCTCTCAGCTGCGTTGCCCCGGTGTTCAAGAGAACATGCTCCACTGATCCTGGTGCCTTTTGTTTCTTCTTCTGTGGTAACAGAACAGCGTGATTAAAGGAGTGTACCCGGCCAGCCCTTCCTCCTGGCTCTTTGTCGTCATAGCGATTCTGGCCACCATGTACATGCGCTCGGATCCCAGCATGGGCCTCATCACCAAGATACAGCAGCACCTGCCGCTAAGGTACAAACACACACACACACGTGCACACACTTCCTCTCTTCACCTTCTCAAAGGGACAGTTTAGATATTTTAAAGTGGGGCTGTACGAGGCACTGATCCACAGTCAGTGTGTGACCTACAGTAGATGGCGTTCAGCTCACCCTCAGGCAGGTGTACCGCCATGGAAGCTTAACAATGCACTGCTGTGGGTGGGGGCAGCAACACAACATACACCCACTGGCCACTTTATTAGGTACACATGTTTAATATAGCTAATCAGCCAATCAGGTGGCAGCAGCTCAACACATTCATTCATGGAGACATGGTGAAGACGAGCTGCTGAAGTTCAAACGGAGCATCAGAATGATGAAGAGAGGTGATTGAAGTGACTTTGAACGTGGCATGGTTGTTGGTGCCAGACGGGCTGGTCTGAGTATTTACTGGGATTTTCACCACAACCATCTCTAGGGTTTACAGAGGATGGTCCCAAAAAGAGACAATATCCAGTGTTGATGCCAGAGGTCAGAGGTCAGAGGAGAATGGCCAGACTGGTTCAAGATGATAGAAAGGCAACAGGAAGTCAAATAAGCACTGGTTCCAACCAAGGTGTGCAGAAGACCATCTCTGAAGCAACAACACGTTAAAAATCTCTGAGGAATGTTTCCAGCACCTTGTTGAATCTATGACACCAAGAATTAAAAAGAGGGTCCAACTCGGTACTAGAGAGGTGTACCTAATAAAGTGGCTGGTTAGTGTATTTTAGACACTTAAAAAAATCAACATCAGTTTAAGTGTACACTATACTGAGAGTATTGTCTCTGCTGTACCTTGTTGACAGTTATTTCTAACCGTGCAAACGGACCTGAGTTTGTTTTAACTGAACCAAACACCCTCAGGTTCTTTTGTTAGTTTGTTATATAAATTCAAGTTTTCACAGTGATGATGCCATCTGCTTCTGTGACATTCAAACATGACACTGCAATGGTGCAGATAAGATGTGGGAAACATTAACGTTAACTCTTTCAGTCCATTAAAGTCAGACATTATTTGAAGAGCACATTTGTAAACAACTGCAGTTGACTCAAGTGTTAAACAGCCAAATAACAGCCAAACAGACAAATTCAAGAGCAAATAGGAATAAGAACAGAAGAGAACAGTAAATAGAACAGGTAACGAATTGCAGCACAGCAGAAGATGAAGTTAAGGTGTCGAGCTCAAATCAATCGTTCGCCAATGAGAAGAGGTTTGTCTGAAGCAGTGACTCAAAGGCTTCTGTAGTCGGAGCAGTTTTTATATGATGACGTTTAGAGGCAGCCACTGCACACGCTCGGCCATTGTAGTTTTTTTGTCTACTTCTGGAAACATCCAGGAGCATCTAATCTGTCGACCTCTGACTGATACAGCAGCTCTGATAAAGAAGGAGACGCCAGACCATTTGATACCTTAAAAAACAAGCAATAAGATTTTAAAATCAATCCTAAAACAGACAGGAAGCCAGCAGAGAGAGGCCAGTACTGGTACTATGTGGTCCTGTTTTCTTTTTCCAGTTAGAGGACGAGTGGCTGAATTTTGTACTGCATGAATAACTCTCGATCTTTGGGAGGGAGATAGACCTTTGCATTTAATTTGCCCCCTCAGTGTGGCTCGTTTAGAGAGGTGTGAACGCACCAACTGGACTGAGACCTTCTTGAAGAGGTGGTCTCAGTCTGGTTCCAAAGGAACTCTGGTGCGGTTGGTTTGTGGTGAGAACGTGTTCCGACCTGGATCTGAACCAACTGCAGTCACATGACACATTGTTTGGGTTAAACATGAGCATGTTACAGTCCTGGAGGATTATTAATGTGCGCCTCCTCCTGTACTGCCTTAATATGCACATTCAGCACATCCAATGCATCAAAACATTGTTTTCTAGTTGGAGCCGCGCCTCGTTTTCAAACTGTATGCTTTGACTCAAATGAACAATGACAGCAATATAGTCCACGATGAGCAGCGCTAAAATCAACCTGCGTAGTTGTCCCTCCATTGTGACATTAGAAAGTGTCACATTTATCTTGACAGTGTACTCTTCTTCAACGTTTGCTTTACTTTCTGGATTTTTCCCACATGGAAATTCTGACCAATCAAGAGCAGCTTTCTCACACAAGGCATTTGATCTGGTCCGCTTGTAAATGCTGCCGTGAGAACACCAACCAACTCTAGGCAGTTATACAACTTTGTGACAACATGAGTCCCTGATTCAGACCAAAGGAGACAACCACAGGGCTGACAGCAGCCTTAACAGGAAAAAGCTACTGTTGACAACTGGACTAATTTGTTTATCAGATTTGAAAGAGCTGTCAAGCAGATGGCTGATGGTGTCGCCTCCAACTCAGCTGGTCAAATCGCTGGCGAAATTGCCGTCCAAAAATTCAACATAAAACGACAGCACATATTTTAATAAAAATACTCCTGTGGGGTTTATAGCATGGCTCCAAGAGGCCTTTTTGTACATCTAAGCATGCTACATATGCATATCAAGTTTCATTTCTCTATGTGAAAGTTTAAGGTGGGGGCTTTTACTTTGAAAAGTTATGGGGTGCTATTGAATCAAATATATCTATTTTCAGCACTTCTGACAAGTGTGTAAAGTCTCATGAGTTTTCAAGCATCCTAAGCTTCCCAAAATGTGCTCAGAGACTTCAAATAAAGTCATAATAATAATAATAATAATTCCTTCAACTCCAGTAAGGCCGTCACGACCACCTGCAGTCGCTGCTCGGGCCCTAAAAATGATGATCAGCTGGTCAGTCATAATCAGATGTTCTAAACTCCACATCAGCCTCAGAAATCCATTACTGGTTGAAGTATTGTTGAGATGCTGCCAGCTGAAAGTGACCGCTCCAGTTTGAAGTCCAGTCTGTCGGGTAACAGGCAGGAGAAACGAGAAGTGACTGATGTAAACGAACGCCACTTCTTCTTCCTGTTAGCACATTAAACTGAGTCATCCTGTAGTAGAGAGGGTGTGGTACCCACTCATGACCTCTGCTCTACTTCACTAACTGGAGTTTAATATACACACAACACTGCTGAGTCACCGTCTGACTGACACACACACACACACACACACACACACACACACACACACACACACACACACACCTGTCACATTCCAGCCTGGTGTCATTCATCCTGAAATGAGTGGTTGTAAAGTGAACCGATAAGAAACAAACAGAGGATGATGGAGACTGTAAACAGAGACATTCCCTGAGTCTCTCGAGCTGTTTGAGGACACACAAAGCTGAAAATGACGGCTCCAGGTTAGAGGTCAGTCTCAGGAATTTACATCTAGACATGTGATTTTCCTTGAGCTGCATCAGTTGTGAAATTTTTGGTTTTGTTCTTATTTATTTCCCCTTTTGTGCACAAGAAACAAAGAAATCGAGAAAATAACTGAACATTTTAAAACCATCCGGTCCTTCATTACGCTGCCTCTGAATGAGCACAGATTTAATAATACACATTTATGAAACAACCTCTATGTAACCTTCTTTTACATGAAACAAATGTCTTAAAAATAACTGCTTCAAAACCTTTTTACAGACGTGTGATTGTAGCATATCTACATGATGGTATTAAAGAAACCAACATGGGGGCTCCTCTTCATGGATATTTGGACGTCTCAGCACGTTATACAGCACCTACACCAGGGGAGGGAATCACCAGACGACCCATGATACGATATTATCATGATACTTATGTCACAATTTGATATTATTGCATTATTGCTTAGAACTTAGAACTTAAACAGCCTTTATTGTCATTGTACAAGTACAGCTAAATGAGGAGTGCTGCTCCTGGTCAATGTACTTAATGCAAGACAAATTAAGACAGACAACAAGCTCTCACTCATTAAATAAGAAACTAAAATAGATACTATTAAAGGATAATTGGATAGATGTTGCACTTAAAAACGTGTTTTGCTCTTAAAAATAATAATAATTAACTTTATTTATAAAGCATCTTTAGTACAAGAAACACAGCACAACGTGTTTCACAATAAGGACATTATAAGCTCTGAGTGCTTCACATGGAAACAGACAGAATGGACAAAAACAGACAAACAAGGCGATTCAATATAAAAGGACATTTAAAACAGTTTGAGTTGTAAAACTATAAATCATGAAATCAAGTAAGATTTAAAGAGTTGTAGCAGTGTGTAGCGTAAAAAAAAAAAAAAAAGTTCAGACCTGTATCAGGACAACTCATCCTCACTGTGACCTCGTCACATGTCCACGTTTAGTCATGGACTTTCCACGTCCACATACGACGTCCAAGGTACCCTGGGTGTGTTGGTTGTTGACGTTCTGGATAGGGCTGCAACTAACGATTATTGTCATTGTCGACTAATCTGTCGATTATTTCTTCGATTAGTCGACTAGTCATTTTATTAAAAAATGTGTTAAAATGTTGAAAAACGTCGCTCTGTCTCTCCCAAACCCCAAAATGATGTCATCTAATGTCTTGTTTCGTACTCACGCCAAAGGGTTTTAGTTCACAGTCATGGGAGAGTGTGTAAAGCTGCCAATATTTGAACGTAAGAAGCTGCAATAAGAGTATTTTGGGGTACTTTTATTGTACTGTTCTATGAAAAATGACTCAAACCGATTAGTCGACTACTAAAATAGTCAACGATTATTTTAATAGTCGATTAGTCATCGATTAGTTGACTCATCGTTGCAGCCCTAGTTCTGGAGTTCTACCTGTTACATGCATCCGTTTACATACAGTCTCTTTCAAAATAAAAGCACTACGTCAGTACAACACCCCAAGTGACGTATTTTTCCTCCGGCAACTAATGCGCGTGGTCGAGTTTAGGAAAAAAGAAGGTTTGGCTTTATAATCTTACAGGACACGAACACCGCTCTCCAGGGTGAAAGTCGCTGTTTGTTGGACCCATCCACCACCACTCCCGTCCACACTACTTGGACTTTGGCCGCCTTAACTTTTGTTCTTGTCCTGCCACGTTTCCCCCTGATGCCACCAAGCGCAGTTATACTATAATGGCAACCGTCTTTGTATCACGCCAACGTTAAAGGACGGCTTTTATTGTCGGTGTCTGATGCTGCAAGTCACTGCTTCTTTGATCGGGAAAGTCAGTTAGTTAAAGTCTGAATTGAACAGATCCGTTTTTAGCTTTCTTTTAAAAACATTTAGCGAGCAGCTTCTCTGATATCCACAGGTAGTGTGTTCCATATCTTTGGGGCGTCACTGACAAAGGCTGCATCCCTGATCCTCTTCCAATAAACCAGCAGCAGATGATCGCAGTGTTCTTGGAGGCAAATTGTTACCAAGGGTGTTAGCGACATAGCTCGGTCCCAGCCCATGTAGGGCTTTGTATACAAGGAGGAGGAGCTTAAAATCAATTCTGAATGTAACAGGAAGTCAGTGCAGAGCAGCTCAGACTGGCCTGATGTGCTCTCACCTCTTGGTTCTGGTTCATACTCGAGCTGCAGAGTTTTCAATGAGCTGAAGTCTGTTTTTTGGGAGGCCAGTAAAAAGTGTGTTACAGTGGTGAGTCGGCTTGAAATAAAGGCATGAATTAATTTCACTGCATCTTAGTAGAACATATAGTATAGTGGATTTAGATGTTGAGAGTTAAAGGGTGAAGTGCTCAGCAGATGATGGTTAAAAAAAAAATACAGTTCCTGAACCTGTTCGTCCGGCTGTTGATGTACCAGCAGCGCCACCCAGAGGGCAGCAGGTTGAACAGGTGATGTCCAGGGTGAGAATGGTCTCTAATGATTTTCCTGGCTCTGCAGAGGCACTGTGAACTAGAGATGTCTTCCAGGGAGGGCAGAGGGCGGTTTTTATGACCCTCTGCAGACCTCTCCTGTCAGCCGCCGAGCAGCTGGCGTACCACACTTTGACACAGTACACCAGCACACTCTCAGTGGTGGAGCGGTAGAAGGACACCAGCAGCTTCTCCTTCAAGCTGTCCTTATCGAGGACTCTTAAAGTGCAGCCGCTGATGTGTTGGCAGACCAGGAGAGGGCCTCCGAGATGAGCATTCCCAGAAGTTTAAAGGTGGAAACCCTCAGTACACAGTCACAGCTGATGAAGAGAGGAGCAGGGTCGGCCCTGTGTCTTCTGAAGTCGATAACTGTTTCCGTGGTTTTGCTCGTGTTGAGTGTCAGGTTGTTCTTGATGCACCACGCAGACGTCGTCTCTGTAGGTCGACTCTGTAGGTCTCCTCTGGTTATGACTCCTACCACAGTGGTGTCGTCTGCAGATTTAATAGATGTGTTGGTGGAGTGCATGGGAGCGCAGTCGTAGGCGTAGAGGGCATTAAACATATGCGATAAAATATATTGTAATTTATTCCCTTTAGCCAGCTGCTAATTATTTCCCCAAAGGAAAACTTCGTCAACATCAGTTTTACTTCCTCAGATAAAGTTTTCAGTCTGTTTATCGACTTGAATCATTCCATTGCAGCAGACTGTGACACAGAGCAGACACACTGACCAGCACGGTCATGAAACCTGTCAGAAATGCTGCACGCACCTGATAGACTCAACTGTGGGCTGATTTAACGCGCTGCTGAGTTCATACCACGTTTAATTTTTATACTCTGGTCTCTTCATGTGTGTTTCCTGCTTGTTGTGATTCTGAGAAGTTCTCAGTTTGACCAGCAGATGGCGCTGTTGCACTTTCATGCTGTCTACTTGTGTCTCTTCACATGAGTGAGATGTAACAGGAGGATTTCGACACTCACATGCTTTTTTCCAGGTTTGGTACATCATTTTTTTGAATTCAGTATATTAGTTGCGTTAATAACTGTTAACAGATGACTGTAGCTGCATCTGTAGCTTGTTCTGATCTGCTCTGTTTTCAGTGTGAATCATCTGCCCTCTGCTGGCTGTAAAGGTGCACACACTCAGACAGATGACAGTAGGATATGTGGTTTCTGTTCTACAGGATACTCAGAGGTGCATAATGTTTTATAGAGCATCCTAAACTAATAAAATGGAGTTTTTGTTACTTCATATTAGCTTCAGATTCCATAATTGGACCTCCTGTGCCTCAGCAGTTAGTTATACTTAAAGTCTTTTTCTTAAACTTCCAGTTTCTCCTTTCTGACTCTTCTTTAGTGACCTTCAGTCAAAAAAATAATTTGGTTTTCAACTATTTTTGTTTGTTGTTTTGCTCCTGCTTTCAGCTCCAGGTGATATTAAAAATGTCTGCAGAGGTGTTGAAGTTTAACACTGACAGATAAACTGTTGTCGCAGTTTCTTCAAATTGACACAAACGTTCACTTGGACTGAAGAATAAATTATAATTAGAGGCAATTAGTGTCACAAAATATCGCACACGACAAAATAATAAGGTGATGACATTTTATATTCAAAAGGTCAAAGGTCAGCTTGACTGTGACATCATCATGTTTTAACGTCATATCTCAGGAACAGAAGGGGAGACATTTGGTCAGATCTTCGTGGATGGAAACTTAAGTGCTGTGTCATAGGCAACTGGACCTGCTTGAGTTTCTTGAAGACATTTCAGCTCTCGTTCAAGAAGCTTCTTCAGTTCTAACAGACTGGTGCGGAGTCGCAGGCTTTAAACTCTGTGTGGGTGTGAACCCTTACAGAGTCCTTGAGGTCAGATGTGGGTCGTTGACCCACCTGGCCATCTTGTGTGTCATTAGGCTCAGGTGGGACCAGGTGTGAATGGGTGTGAAGTCGTCTGGGGAGGGATCCCAGGACTGCACTGTAGGTGGGTGATCAGTGGTGTCGTAGGCCACCTCCTCTGTTTGACGATGGTTGTTCCAGTTTGACATAGATTTTTTTTTCACACCTCTTTCAAACCATCTGTCTTCTCTGGCCAAGCATTGTACGTTGAGAAAACTGTAAGAGAAGCCTGACTGGTGCACAGAGGCGTACAACCACGGGTCGGTAGCTGCAGTTTTCCTGATTGCTGGCATCTTGGAGCCGTTCTTATTGAGGAGAGAGTGTGTGCTGCCACTGACAGAAAAAGCACCGCCCCCAGCGACTTTCTTGAGAGCACTTTGCCTTTTTTGTGCGGCAGCTCCGAGTGCTTTTCAGAGAGGTGCTGATGATGTCACTGCCACTCCACTCCTCTCCTGCTGTATGATATGTCAGTCAGAAACCGTCACAACAAAGGCAGTGACACTGAGTGTTGTTAGTATGTTTTGCTTTAATCATCATACGTGTTGTAAGCTTGTTTTCAACTGTGTACTCAAACCTCTGTTAATGTATCGCTACATTAGCTACTTAGCTAACGTTAGTGCCAAGATGTTGTTATCCTAGAAGCAAAACACAAACGTACAGCTTTTCTGCTGAAGAAAAACACTCAGTGGCCACGCCCTCATTTAGCGTCCATGTTAGGGACCAAGCAGTGCAATGCACGAAAAATTACAAACTAAGAAATAATCAACTGGGCCCACAAAAAAGAGGTCAACAACACAACTATACTCAATATAATAACTTAACAAGGTGTTAACTGAACAAACTGACCTGTCAAAATGACACACGAGGGAGGACATATAGTGGCTTGGCCAAACCAAATAATACACTAGGGGTAACCAAGATGGACGGCCAAACCATGTGCTGACAAGGCAGGAATGGACCTCCTCAAACAGCCACAGTAACTCACAGACAAAGAAACAGATGATTAATATCAAACAATTTGCCTGTGTGACCCTACAATGCTAGAATGTGTACATGTAAACAATGTAAGGTTAAAACCAATTAAACAAATTCTGAATCAAACCAACTGTGTGATGCAAATAGTTTAGGTCCATAAATGAAAGTAACCTGTGCACATAACAGAGTGTGGACTGGGAGAACACTACCATGTGTGGCTGTGACCATCTCAGTCCATGTCAACAGTCATGTTGGAATCTCTCATCAGAATATTTTAATCAAATTAAAGAAGTATCGTCCATGTGACCACGGTTATCGTCCTCTCCGCAGCCTCCAGGGTCCGCTCAGCACCCAGGGTCAGACCATGCTGTCGGCGCTGGTCTTCAGCACTCTGCTGTGGCTCTCCCTCATCCTCGCTCTGCGCTTCTGCCTCAAACTGCTCCTCTCCTACCACCAGTGGATGTTCGAGCAGCACGGCCGCATCTCCAACACCACGAAAGTCTGGGTGGTAAGTTTCCTCTCTGTATCACGGTGCCACCTGGAGGACGCTGTGCAGAGGCTGTTTGGAGACAAATTAAACATGACGCTCAGAGGCAGCTGTAACAGCAGGGTCTCTAAAGATGTCTCATGTCTCTGTGTGTCTGTCTCAGACTCTGGTGAGGTTATTATCCAGCAGGAAGCCTCTGCTGTACAGCTATCAGACGTCTCTGCCTCACCTGCCTGTTCCCGCCATCAAGGACACGCTGAGCAGGGTGAGCACACACACACATCCGCGCACCTGTACACACCTGTCCTGAGCACATGCTCGCACATACAGAACACTTGTCGGCACACTCTTGTGCATGTTTCACGCGCAGTGTCAAACAATATAGATGATGGAGTAACTGAAGAAATGAAGCTGCAGCTCAGACACTGATAACTTAAACCTGATGTTCTGTTTGTCTCTGTCAGTACCTGTTGTCAGTGCGCCCCCTGCTGAAGGATCCAGACTTTAAACGGATGACTGAACTGGCCAATCAGTTTGAGTCGAACCTGGGAAACCGGCTGCAGCGCTACCTGAAGCTCAAAGCTCTGTGGGCCACCAACTACGTAAGTGTTAGCTGTTTCAGCTGCTGGTGCCGCACACACAGCCGAGCTGAAACAATCAGTCCAGAGAGCGATAAGCTGACTGACATGAAATTAATCTGCAGCAGTTCTGACAGTCGATTAATAGTTTGAAGAGTGACTAGTCCACAGAGTTTTGGCTGACGTGTCTCTGCCCTGGAAATCCAGGGTAGAGACACGTTTTACATGTTCGAAATAAATATTAAATATCAAATATCATAAGAGCAGTATCTTTGGTGTGAGCTGGTCCTTGAGACGAGGCATAATATATAATACATAGAAGAAGTCCTTTAGTGTGCAGGAAGTGAAGTGTTTTGTTTTGTCCTGTTTATGAGAGTGAACACATTTGATTTCTGCTGTGTTTTAGGTGAGTGACTGGTGGGAGGAGTACATCTACCTGAGGAGCCGAGGTCCCATCATGGTCAACAGTAACTACTACGGCATGGTAACGGACGTCTTTCTGACAGTATCACAGCTGAGAAACAGTCTGACATACATCTTGGTATTTCTTTTTGCAGTTTAAATACAGGAGATAAAGTTGAGCTTGACTTTTCTATGTCTTCCTACATCTTTCCTTCTTCACTGTCCTTCCCTCTGTCACTGCAGCCACCTGTCCGTCCTTCACTTACTCTTCTTCTTTATCACAGTCAGATTGTTCAGTATCTCACTCTTCTCCGTTTGTTGTTGTGTTTTTATAAGACACATCTATTTCTGTTTTAGTTCTGACGTCCTGTGTATGTGATTTCCAGGACTTCCTGTATGTGACTCCAACGCCAGTGCAGGCTGCCAGAGCAGGAAACACCATCACTGCCCTGCTGCTGTACCGCCGCAAGGTCAACCGGGAGGAACTCAAACCGGTAAGGTTAGGGTGGATTGTTGAACTGTGTGTGGGCTCATGCTTTATTTTATTTCTTTGTGGGAAGGATGGCGTGTCTGCGAGGGCCCTGAAACAACATGGTGTGTCCATAATGTCTCTTATATCGAACTAATATATCAGTACGTGTGGTTAAAAACAGCAGAGCTCGTAAGCAAGAACCACTGGTTATGTCAGTCACAGAAAAAATATTCTCACATGGCATCAACTTCCTGTTGTTGAGCATTAATACACAAAGGTGAGATGTATCATACTGTAAATATAAATTCAGCCAGCAGAGCCGAACAAGAGGAAGCATGTAGGGTTGGAAGATGCATTTGCGCAGTGTATTCTTCATCCAGCAGCCGATTATTTTGTTACTGTGTGGCAACAAACACATTTTGGCCCTGATCACACAGGAAGTGTTTCAGCAGCTGGAGGCGCCTTTTTGAAACAGTTTATAATGAGAATGAAGCCACGCACCTCGTGTTTCTGCGCTCTAGGTGCCTGGCATTTTTGCCGGCTCTCTCTGAACTCCTCGAGTTGAAAAACCTTCCGCTCAGAGCAGGAAAGCGCCCCACGTCTTCTCCGCTTTTTCCCATTGTCCAATGGGATGATTTGAGAGGCGGGGCTTCTGTGGTGGTCACGACAACAAGTTTACAGTTGGTAAACAATGGAGGAGAAACTGGTGGTAGTGGTTGCTGGATACCCAGAGCTATACGCCCCGACGAGAGATAGCAGGTTGTCAAACTGCCTCAGAGTCGTCTTAAAATATGCCTGGAAACGTCCATCATGGAGGAGAAGCTCCTGGACCAACTGGTGGTACTCCCCATCATGGAGGAGAAGCTCCTGGACCAACTGGTGGTACTCCCCATCATGGAGGAGAAGCTCCTGGACCAACTGGTGGTACTCCCCATCATGGAGGAGAAGCTCCTGGACCAACTGGTGGTACTCCCCATCATGGAGGAGAAGCTCCTGGACCAACTGGTGGTACTCCCCATCATGGAGGAGAAGCTCCTGGACCAACTGGTGGTACTCCCCATCATGGAGGAGAAGCTCCTGGACCAACTGGTGGTACTCCCCATCATGGAGGAGAAGCTCCTGGACCAACTGGTGGTACTCCCCGTGATCCAGCCTCTTTTTTGGGGTCTCATGTACCCACACAGATCTCTGTTTATCTGCTGACAGCCTCTCACCCTCAACCAGAGCTACAGACAGTACCCTCTGCTGAAACATGTCAGGAACTACACACTCATTACTGGAGGATACATAAACAATAAATAGCGCTTCAGCATTTATTTCCTCACAGTCTACTTCCTGTCTGTTCTTTGTGTGCGCTGAAAAGCCATCCAGTGTTAGTATTATCGAAATGGATATGATATGGCACACCTGGATGGCCCACCGTCATGCATATGTTTCAATGTCTTTTCTTTTAGTCCAGAAAAATATCTATGTCAGAATAAAATGTTAGAATAAAAATAAATGTGAAAAACAAATGTGTGTGTGTCTCTTTGTCAGAGTCGTGTTCCAGGCACCGTCATCCCTCTGTGTGCCGCTCAGTGTGAGAGGATGTTCAACACGACACGCACACCAGGAGCAGAGACAGGTAACACACACACACACACACACACACACACACACATATACAGCTGCACACACTTTACTGCTTCTGAGGAGTTTCAGTTCAGTGATCATCAGGGAGGGTGCTGCAGATATATCACTTGAGTAAAACATATGATCAGAGCAGATCAAGCAGATATCAGCGTCATAATCCTCCTCTCTTCCACAGATGTGCTCCAGCACTGGCAGGACAGTGAGTTTGTGGCAGTGTATCACAGGGGACGATATTTTCGCCTGTGGGTGTACCGGGCCGGCCGCCTGCTGTCTCCCAGAGAGATCGAGCACCAGATCCAGAAGATCCTGGATGACCCCTCACCCCCGCAGCCCGGAGAGGAGAAACTGGGAGCGCTGACTGCCGGAGACAGGTAAGAACGGAAGCAGCAGCTTTCCCTCTCTGTGAAACATCCTTGTCCTGCGTCGGAAATGTTTTCAGTTAAAACAACCACAGAGCTGACAGAACAATGGTCGACAAGAAGGCTGAAGAAAACACTGAATTTGCCTGTTGAGTTACTAAAATATCAGGAGAACTCATCTATGATTTAATAATCAGAGGAAATACTCTGCTCAAGATGAGTCCAAATTGTTCTTTTTACACAAACTCCCTGCAGCTACTGTGTTCAGTTGTTTTTTACTGTGAATATTACACACTGACTATAATATTAAATGTCCATAAAATACGTCACTCAGTCAGGGCTCGTCAGAGAAGGCGTTTGCTTCAGGAAAAAGGTAAGAAACCACTAATAAATTAAAATGATTTTGCTTCAAATAAGTAAAAAAGAAATGCTTGGCCGGTGAGTCAAAGGGTTAATTTCAGAGACCGCTTTAATTCTTCAATTTTCGGGGTTCTGCTGTGCGACAGAGTCGACCAAAGCAAACAGGATCGACCTCGTCAACAGCAAATAGACCAAGTGTTTACTGAAGATCAACACGTTAAGACCAGGGACATGTTGTGGTGTGTGTGGTGACTGGATGAGTCATAGATGTTGTGGAGACTGCACATGACTCTGATGGTCACTGGGTGGCAGCAGAGCACACACACACGCGCACGAAGACACACACACGTCACCTTCCTCATGCCTCAGTTTGTGGTGTGTTTGCAGTTTATTGCTCACAGTTGATGTTGTAATGCATGGTAACATACTTGCAAACAAAGACACACTGAGGTCAAAGGTCAGCAGCTGATGGAGCATTACACTCAAGAGGCAGGAAGTTCAGATCATCACGGGAAGCACTCGGAAGTCTATTTAGTATTTGTCTCTGACACAATCTGTTTTCTCAGCTTTCTGATTCGAGTCTGTTAAAGACACATCTGTGTGTGTGTGTGTGTGTGTGTGTGTGTGTGTGTGTGTGTGTGTGTGTGTGTGTTCATGTTTCATTGATATCTCTGTCATATTTCAGGAAGCCGGATCTAAACTCTAAAAGCATGATTAATTGAATCATTTCAGCAGAGACAGCGTCTGTTTGTGGGCGTCTTTTTCCTGCCCTTTGACTGTCGGATATAGCTTTTGTGTTGTGTGTGTGTGTGTGTGTGTGTGTGTGTGTGCAGGTAGATTTTCTGTGTGGTGAATAAATCTTTGACTGCTAAATGTTTTTACCAAAATATTCACGTAGAAAAAACCGTGCTGGGAGTCTGTATCACATCTGCACCTCATAAACTCTGAGATCTACGTTGCTTTGTACGGCCCAGTGTGTGGCCACCCACCATGGTGCATTCAAGTGCACCTTGCAAACTCTGGCATCTATACCAGAATGGTTATGAAGGTTGTTTCAAACTGCCATTACTCTATTTAAAAATTACATCAACTTGTTGGTGGACTAAGTTGATCAAACCGAGTCTCCCGGACTATCCTGGTGTGAACGCGCCCTAAGAAAACTTTGCAGTTGAACCTGCAGTGAGAACCTTATTTTCTCCAGGTCAGGAAAAACATGGTATCATGTAACCAGGAGGCTCTACATGGAGTGTGTCTGCTGTTTCCATAGGAGGAGGATTCTCCTGCGAGCTGTCAGGGAGCTGAATGAAATTACCTTTGCTTGATCCACCGAGACGAGATTGTTTTTCTCTAGAATACTAAAAAGACGATCATCGGGGATGACTGGATTATGAACTCTAACAACTCTGATGCAGCCTCAAAGAAGCGATTTATGTCAGCCAGTTTTGAGATGACCACAGCATGTGTGAGACTACAGAGCATCTTTTACAGGAATTAGTTTCCTCAGGGTTCATCCTCGACAGGCTGGATTTGCTGCAGTGCGCCCTGTTCAAAATCTTGAGCGTAATTAGCCGCAGTTTGGCCCAGGAGTTTATTTCTTTTAGTGTTTGCTCTCACAGGATGTCTGAAAAAGACACCCTTTAGGCCCTGATCACACAGGAAGCATTTCAGCAGCTGGAGGCGGCTTTTTGTAATCATTGATAATGAGCATTAAGCTCAGTGATCTGACTGCAACTTAAAATAAAAAATCTCTGATGTATGGAGGAGCGAGGTCAGACCTTTATGAACAAGTAAATGAACTTTAAATCAGTGTTCTGGACTAACTGTAGTTTTCTTATTGACTTTTTGGGTTGTTGAGTGAAAAGGGAACTACAGTAGTCTAAATGGCTGGCAATGAAAGTGTGAGTGGGTGTTTGGGCATCTTTCTGGGACCTTAATGATGTTCTGAAGGTGAAAAAAGGATGTTTTGAATTTGAATATTAGTTTTAATGTTCTTGTTAAGGCGCCAAACACTGAGTGCAGCTTTTCTCTCGCTGCTTTTGGTCCAATTAAATGAATCTCCATTTTTTTCTAAAAAAAAAACCAAAAACAAAAAAAAAACTTTTTATATACGTTTAAAAATTAAGCTTTGAACACAATAACATTTGTGCTCATTGCTTTTCTTTGTTATTGATAAAGGTTTTGAATGAAGGCAAAACAAGGTGGGTGCTCGTGACTGGGTGACAGCTGGGTGTTTAAGTTTCTCAGGAACATCCCGGAAAAGGGGGAAAGAATATTTAGCTTCCAGTCCAATGGGTTAACTGTCACAAGTAATACTGAAGTCTCTGCCAGCTGCTTTCACACATTTGATGTTCAGTATCGTGTGAAAGACCTGATGAGTCACAAGAAAAGAAACAAGAGCAGAGAAATCAGGAAGAAACTGAGAGTTAAACGACAGGAAGGAAAGTTATCAGAAATAGAAGCAGTGATTTGTTCCTGTGACTAAGAGAAGGAAATCAGTGTGTGTGGGTGTGTGTGTGGGTGTGTATCTGTAATCTGAGCCTGTGTGCGTGTCCTGATGGTCAGGGGAGATAAGAAAGCATTTTCGCTGTTTGCCAGATAAAACACTGTCTCACTGTCGTGGCTTTGTGCCATGGCTCAGTGGCTGACTACTTCCTGCCGCCCGCTTCCTGCTGCTCTCAGATTCTGATTGATGATGTAAAATTTATCTGATGTAAATCTGTCTGATCAGTGACGCAGATATTCAGAGCTGCCAGCCCGGCATCTGTTTCCAGATGGACCGCAGCTGTTATGAACACAGATGGAACAATAGAAAGAAAACCAGCAGGAAGTGATAAACCCAAGAATGTGTAGAGACAAGAACAAAACGCAAGCAGAGACCTTTCAATGTTAAACTTCAGAAACGTATGTACGACGTCCCTTCTTCCTGCCACCTGTGCTTTTTACACAGAACCAAACGACGGTGGCATCGTGGAGCTTCGGTGTGTGATTTTAGACAGCGTGCTGGCGTTACGAAAGCAAAAGAGGCGGGACAAATGTGACATGTAACACAACAGCGTTGGCCTCAGGTGTGACATAAAACACACATGTTAGCAGCTGCGTATAAACAACAACAACAGTACAATCATTTAGCGTCTCTGTTATATGGCGGCTGATCTCGTCCTCTGCTCAGAGGGTAAGGAGCTCCTGGACCTCATTGTTTTCCCAGTTTGAGGACATTTCAGCTGCTGTTCTTCCTCTCTGAGTTAGCTGCTAACTGCTAACAGCTGTTTTTTAAAAAATCTCCTGCACGCATGACACGTCGTCAAAACGTGGGCAGTGTAAGAGGAGCTTAAGAGACCCAGCGCCTAAATACTGCAAACATAATGAGGCGGAACGCCAAAATAAGAGTGAATCTGGGGTTGGCTTTTACTTCCACTTTCACTTGTAAAGTCCAGTTCAGACTAAAGAGTCATGATAAGACAAGGTGAAACAGGCAACCACTGTCAACGCTCCGTTCTGCAACGTTCTGAAAACCTGCCAGTTCAAACCAAGTCAACTAGATGAGACGGCGTATCATCTCTATGTAACAACAATCATTTAGCGTCCCTGTTACATGGCGGCTGATCTCGTCTTCTGCTCTGAGGGTAAAGAGCTCCTGGACCTCATTGTTTTCCCAGTTTGTGGACATTTTCAGCTACTGCTCCTCTTCTTTGAGCTAGCTGATGCTAGCTGCTTTTTAAATTTCTTGCAGTGGGTCACAAACATAACACGTCATCAGAACGTCCTGCCAGCTGTCCCTTTTACACAGACGTCAGTTCAGCACCATTGTTACCTCTGCTGCCAGCTTAAAGGCGAGACAACTCTGTCCTCACATTGTTCTACTGCACATTTATTCAGAACAACAAAGCAGAATAATGGCGTGAAATTCCCACCTGGAAGAGGCAGTGTAAAGGGAGCTAGGGTCACTGTGAACTAGGGCTGTGCCATATCATCTTGTTCATGATAGTACCTGTTTAGTTTTTAATATGAAAACTAGAGGTGTTCAGGCACGTCCCACTGGTAGGAGGCCCCGGGGCAGAACCAGAACACACTGGAGGGATTATATATCTCATCTGGTCTGGGAACACCTCGGGGTCCTCCAGGAAGAGCGGGAAAGTGTTGCTGGGGAGAGGGATGTCTGGAGTGCTTTGCTCAGCCTGCTGCCCCTGTGACCTGGCTCAGGATAAGCGGCTGAAAATGGATGGATGGATGAAATTCATATCAGGATAGGTGCCATATTTCGACTTGTTGACATATTGACATCATACTGTTACCCACGGCAACAACAAGCCTGTCTGACAGTGAGATGATGGTGGACTCCTTGGTGGTTCCAGTAAAAAGAGGAGCAGCTTCAGTAGTGGTGAATAAACTGTGGCGTCCGCTCAGAGGGAACTCATTCAGCGGCTCCTCTGGCAGCAGCACAGCGTCTCTCCCTCTCCTCTCTGATTCTGTCAGAAACCTTTGGTGATGTAAACCCAGTTTATGTGTATATTTACTTTATTTATGTGTCAGAAAATAGGCACAAGTTCTTTATGCCAGGTGTGGTGGCGTAAGGCAGTGTAGTGCACAGGACAGCAGGAGAGTTTATGTAGTTTTGGACTGCAATATATTTTTGACCATGTTATGCAGTGTTGACGTGTACTAACAGGAATACGATGAGAATTTATAGAAATAGGACATGGAATCGGTAAGGGACTGTACAAGATGTAATTATAGAAGAACTTGGCCAGCTGTTTTATTTCCTTTTTTGGATTCTTGATAAATGAGGCCCCTGCCTGATGTGAACACTGTGGATCTTAAGAAAGGGAACAGAAACATGAGTCAGAACTAAGACATCACATAAACTCAGTGGCCTAGGAGCTATGGTGTGTTGAAACAGCCACCACAGTCTGAATCTCGCTCTGAGTGACTGTTGTTCACAAACTGAAGAAATTAAAGATCATTTTTTCTTTAGTTTTTACTGAATATTTGAAGCAAACTGTGAAACTGGATCACTGATTGTGTTGTAATTCTATCTTCTTAAATTAATGATAAACTATCCTGATGTTAATTTAGGACCATATCGCCCCGTCATACTGTGAACTGACCAGATTGTTTTCATCTTGTTGACCACACACACAGAGTGCACAAAATGCAATGCAGCTGAGTTAAAGAGTTGAAAACACAGAGAAATACTTATTGTTTGTTTTTACAAAACATCTGGTGTGAGTGAGGTGTGTGTGTGTGTGTGTGTGTGTGTGTGTGTGTGTGTGTGTGTGTGTGTGTGTGTGTGTGTGTGTGTGTGTGTGTGTGTGAGGGTGGGTGTGTGAGGGTGGGTGTGTGTGTGTGCATTTGGATATGAACAGGAACAAATACAGACACAGTCTTATCTCGTACATCATCATCATCCCTCTGTATCCATTTCAATTCAATTCAACATGCTTTTGTTGGCAAGGCTGTAGGGTTAGAGTTAGAGTGTGTCAGAGCACAGTTACAGTTACAAAAACAATTAACAACAATGTATTATAAAAGAATTAAAGTAAACAAAGAGTCAGAGTGATAGCTGTGAGGAGATGAACTCCAGCTGTTGTGTGTTAGTTGGTTGTCTCTCAGGCTGTGACGTCACTGACGTATTTTTCTGCATCTTTGGCACTGACACTGTTTTGTCCATGTACATGCTGCATTTTAGTCTGGTCAGTAAGGCTGCCAGTGACGAAGAACTTTCCCAGTCGACCAGATCGTAATTTAAGGCCATTAACCGGCTAATGTTGTTTACGATATTAATTTAATTATCAAAATCTATATTTTGGGTGGGGCAACACAATGGTTTGAGGTGAAGGTGTGAGAAAGAAACTAATTGAATTAAATTAAAATTAAAATTGAAAATTAAAATGTCACAAAAATTTGGGTGTCTTAAACTCCATGTAGGCTGTTGGTGACCAATGTGACAACGGGGTCAAAGGCTCCACTTGTGTCACTGAAAATTATATGAATTGCGGCAAAAAATGTCGGACAATATGTTGATAAAAATGTTAAGAAAATGTCCAAAAAATATTATTACACATCTCAAAAGATGTTTTCTTAAAATATGTTCATTAAAGTCAGAAAATTATTAAAATGTCCTTAAAATTGTTAAGAAAATGTTTGAAAAATATTAATAAAATATCCAAAAATTTAATTAAAATGTCTAAAAAAAACGTTGATAAAATGTTCGAAAAATATTGTTAAAATGTATTAAAAAAAAAAGTCCTTCCACAACTATCCATCCTCCTTGGGTGTCTTGAACTCCATGTAAGCTGCCACCTCATCCTCGGGCTGCAAAGTTTCGTGGCTGGAGTCCTCCACGTCGGTGACCAATGTGACCACAAAATATATGTGTATGTTCTCACCTGCTGCCCGCCCACATGCAGTTCATCAGTACCTGTGAATTTATATATATATATATATATATATATATGTGTGTGTGTATTTTTATACATATTTTTACTGGGTACACAGCTTTTTGCGGGTCACCCCAGCAGTGCAGGACTCTGATTTCAAGTCTTCTTCGCTTGTCTGTCTAGTGGGATGAAAACATTATTCATGAGAAGAGGACAAAGGGAGGATGAGGTGTCATAATCATCTCCTTCTTGATGAAAGGCCAAATAAATCTTCTAAATGTTCTCAGAGTTCAGTGCCTCGTCTAACCCTTTGTCATGAACTTCCTGTGCTGTGACACTCTCTCTGTAGCCTGAGGTGAACTTTGTTTAAATCAAATCTGTGTGTCTATGTAACAGCAGACTGTATGGACTGATGATGATATTGATCATGAGTTTAGTCTGGTGTCATTCATGTGTGTCTGTGTGTCACCCCCTCCCAGGGTTCCCTGGGCTCAGATGAGGAAGCAGCACTTCAGCTCTGGCATCAACAAGCGATCGCTGGATGCCATTGAGAGGGCGGCATTCTTCGTAACCCTGGATGATGAAGAGCAAGGCATGAAGGGAGACGACCCGGCGGGGAACCTGGACCGCTACGCCAAGTCTCTGCTCCACGGGAAATGTTACGACAGGTGAGGACGACGCACTGGAGAGAAAATCTTTGTGATCCCAACCAGAGATCCACTGATATGGTGCCACAGTGGCAGTTCACAGAAGCAGCTGCAGGTTGTTTTCTCAGACTGGATCCAGAATGAGACAAATCACCGCTGCAGCTGCTTTAAAGAAGTCAGCCTCCAAAACTTTGAAACCCCCGACAGCACTGAGTCGGGTCTCTGTTGAAATGATTCATATTTCTCAGGAATCTGCAGCTCCTTCATGTAACTGAGGCAGATTTAGTAAAGATCAGTGTTCAAGATATATAGAATTATCATGTCTGATTTCACACCAACAAAATATTTCATCAGTCATCTCAGATAATGAAAATGAAACCCACACTGGCAGAGTCGACCCAGAGGTCATTACGCAGGATTCCCCTTAAACACCAGCACAGAGCTGGGGACGAGACAGAGGAAGGAAAATACAAGTGAAACCTTTGTGTCACTGTGAGCATGTTAGCATGCTAAATTTAGCATTTATAGCTTCACAGAGCCACTAGCATGAAGGGTCAGGTACCAAACTCAGTGCTTTTAAGTGCAACAGGGCTGCACCTAACGGTTATTAGGGTTCAAGCCCGAAAGGAACACCCCAGGGAATCCTGGAGGGTTGAAGATTATCCCAGCTGACACTGGGTGAGAGGCAGGGTTCACCCTGGACAGGTCACCAGACTATCACAGGACTGACACATAGAGACAGACAACCATTCACACTCACATTCACACCTACGGACAATTTAGAGTCACCAATTAACCTGCATGTCTTTGGACTGTGGGAGGAAGCTGGAGCACCTGGAGGAAACCCACGCTGACACAGGGAGAACATGCAAACTCCACACAGAAGGACTGTGTATCAGACACCTGATGAGAAAGTGCTGGACCTCTGATTCAAAAGCATCGCTGTAACATAAATGTGAATGTAATCACTGTATATCACAGCAGTCCTTTCCCTCAGCTGCAGAATCAGAATTTTATCTTAAGTACTTGGAAATCTAAGTGGTTGTACATGGATTTGTTTCATCACTGGAGTATATTCAGCCAAGTTAATTACTGGCTAGTGTGTTTCTGCATCAGTGCGGGGCGAGGAAAGTAACTGAGATGATTTACAGACTGTAATAACAGGCAGTAATTTTTAATTTAACTGTTAGCTGGCTCGCGCATGCCTGTTAAATTAAACAGAAAATATAAAACAGTCTCAGTGCTGAGCGAACCTGAAGAAGCCACGGGCGAAACGCGTTGTTTGCTCTAAATAAAATCACAGCAACTCAGTTCAGTGTGCAGCGGTTTTTGTCTGTCATTTGATTTGAGATGTTCCTGCGGCCGACCAGCACCTGATCCGTGAGACTGGCTGTGCAGAGGGAGTTCTGTCTGCTAGTCTAATAACAAGCTTTGATGACACATGTGGCACCATTGTGGCGGTGCAGAAAGTGTAAGTGACTACTTCTAACAGAGACACATGCCCCGTGTTGATAATCCTGATGATATCATGCTTGGGTGGGGACAGAAAGTAAACAGGATGTTGCTTCCTGCTGTCGTCTAAACAAAGAGCTCCTCGATGCTTTCGAGTGCTGCAGTTGTTCTACTGTGTGAGAGCTCATTTTCACTTTGTAGGCAATGTTTTCAGCTGTTGTTTCAGTGCTGCTGAGTACAGATTCATGTCCTCTGGTGCCAAATTTCAGCACCTGAGAGCACATGTGGGTTTAGACGGTTAGACGGTTTAGAGGTGAGAGTGCTGCGGAATGCCCCAAAGGCTGAAAGCCAGCTATGGAGCGCAGAGCCACCATGTCAGACTTCAGACAGGACGCAGACATGCCCTAAAGCTGGGAAGCCAGCCACGCAGCTCAGGAGACTCCATTGGCCTCACTGGGAGCCAGTACTGCCAATACAGCGCTGACCCCTGGGATAGTTTGGGCATGTGGTCCGTTTTCTTTCTGTGTCATGTTGGCAACAGCCAGTATCACTGCCAGACGAGCAGACACACACTCACACAAGCAGACAGAAAGACAGAGACAGAAGATAAGCTCTGTGTGAAGTTAGAAAAGAGCAGAGGAGCTGGATCGTCTACGACACACCCTGGAGCTTCTTCAAAAGTGACACTGTTGTTACCACAGAATAAGTGAAGTACTGATTAAAGATACTGTTGGGTACCGCTTCAAATATGAACCAACCCTATGAGCATGACTGTCGCCTTGGGATGGGCATATTTAGTCACTTCCATATTTGAGCGTTCCCATTAAATTATCAGAGTACTCAAAACAACAATCCAACTTTAATCAAGAACAGTTCAGTTAGTCTGTTAAACCATAAACTCAAAGTTAACATGAGAAACAAACACAGAGGTTACACGCAGCGCTAAGGGACTGTCTTCGGAGCTGCTCTCCTCCTGGTCAGTCCAACGTCTGCTGGGTTACCAAGAGCTAACACAGCAGCGGCGCCTAACATCCGACACTGAGCTGTTGTGCTGTTTAACAAACTCACACCAATACCAGAACAGCTGGACTCTGTCATTAAGCCCTTTAATAGCCGTGACGTTAGCCGTGTGATGCTAACAGTTAGCACTGGTACTGTGTGTGTGCAGACGGACCCTCACAAACTGTCTTTGTGGTGGAGCTCACAATCTTGAAGCAGTATTGTTATGATAAACGGAGAGATGCAGTCAGGAGGTGCTGAGCAAGTCAAAACACTGCACACAGCTCTACAGTGAAATATGATTGTACTCCTTTTAGGCTGCTTTCACACCTGCCCTGTTTGGTTTGGTTCAGTCAAACTCAAGTTTGTTTGCCCCCTCAGTGCGGTTCATTTGTGCAGGTGTGAACACACCAAAACAACCGGACCGAGACCTTCTTGAAGAGGTGGTCTCAGTCTGGTTCCAAAGGAACTCTGGTGCGGTTGGTTTGTGGTGAGAACGTGTTCCGACCTGGATCTGAAGCCAACTGCAGTCACATGACACATTGTTTGGGTTAAACATGAGCATGTTACAGTCCTGGAGGATTATTAATGTGCGCCTCCTCCTGTACTGCCTTAATATGCACATTCAGCACATCCAATGCATCAAAACATTGTTTTCTAGTTGGAGCCGCGCCTCGTTTTCAAACTGTATGCTTTGACTCAAATGAACAATGACAGCAATATAGTCCACGATGAGCAGCGCTAAAATCAACCTGCGTAGTTGTCCCTCCATTGTGACATTAGAAAGTGTCACATTTATCTTGACAGTGTACTCTTCTTCAACGTTTACTTTACTTCCTGAATTTTTCCCACATGGAAATTCTGACCAATCAAGAGCAGCTTTCTGACACAAGGCATTTGATCTGGTCTGCTTGTAAATGCTGCCGTGAGAACACCAACATGAGTCCCTGATTCAGACCATTCTAGGTCTGACAGCAGCCTTAAATCGTTTAAAAAATAGTCATGTGATGTGGCACACTGAGTCAGTTTTTCAGGATGCTGTTTTATGCAGAGAAACCTCACACACTGAGTCTGGTATGTTTTATTGTTCTATTTGTTGTGGAAGTTCGCAATAAGAGACGAAATGAGAAGACTTTTTCTCCATTGTTCCTCTCCACTGGAGTTTCCTTTCTGCCACTTTGGCCCAGTGTCTGACATCTGGCATCGCGGCTGAAGGGGCGGAGCTGTCCTTCCTCTCTGTCTCCACACTTTCTCTTGCTCTTGGTCTGCGTGCGATCCACATCCTCCTCGTCTTCATCATCATCGACCTGAATATTACTGTCTGACCTGTTGAAAGTAGCTGAGTTATGAAACGATTTTGTGCGCCCTGTTCCTCTGTCTTCTCACGGCTGTGTCCCGCTGCCACATTCTCTTCACTGAGTCTTGGTCAAACGTCTCTAAAAACTCTGAAAAACACAGAAAATTGAACCTGTTCTGAAAACGTTTATGACGGACTCAGTGTACAAATGTGACTGACACAATGTGAGGCCGTCATCAAATTTTATAACAGTGCATGATTCATTAATGTATTACCTTAAGTCGAAGCTCCTTTAAATGCGAGGTCATACTTCCTTCACCTGTCCTCCCTGTCTCCCTGTCTCCCTGTCTCCCCTCTCGTCTCACAGGTGGTATGATAAATCCTTCTCCATCGTGATCTACAAGAACGGGAAGAGTGGACTGAACGCAGAGCACTCCTGGGCCGATGCACCGACCGTGGCTCACCTTTGGGAGGTGTGTGTGTGTGTGTGTATGTTTTAGCAGTTATCCATCACAGTCTGTCTTGAGTGAAGAAAGTGGAAGATCTGGTGCTGCGTGAGGCAGAGACCCATTTCTGAGAAACAGCTGGATGAGAAAGCAGCACAGATATTAATAGCTCCACTGTCCTCTCTGCAGCTGCTGGGCATCATGTTACCACCTCGACTACCACTGATGCTGCAGGACAGCATGAGGAATTAAGGGATATTAACAATATCTTAATATTTTTAGGCAATGCTGCAACATACACATCTTATATTTTCTGTAAAAGAACTGTTTGATTTAACCCTGTGATGGTTATGATCACATCAGAGAGATCACTGTATGAAACTAATCCAAATTCAGAGGGAGCACAGCTCCTATGTTATGTTTTAGAGGGCTCTCATTCTGAAAATCCACATCAGAATGTCCTGATATTATCTGAGGTGGTATACTGTCATTTTGAAGGCAGACTTGCTTCTGACATTTATCCTTTATTACTCAATTTGACTGAATACTCAAAGTTGTCACAGGTAAATTTAAGGTGTGCTGATGGATTCACGTCATCAACTCATGCATTGAGTAACATTACAAGTTAACGTTCCACCTTAAAAGTTGCCGGCAGTCGGCCCAGTGAATGAAGTGATTTTTTCTCTTTCATTTTATAGTTGTAGTTTACTGATGTATGAACAGAGGTTACATCAAACCAGAGTGAGCGTCCTCTACTGACCAATCAGACTGCAGTGTTCACAGCTCCACCTTTTAGTACCAGATCTGTGTGCTAGGTACCCCAACAGAGGGGGGACCAAACATGGGGACGCTAAGGAACGCTGCTATTGGTACCATCCACAACTTTTCACTGTGGAAATGGAAAAAAAGTGAACTGAACTGAACTGAACTGAACTGAACTGCTTGGTGGAAATGGGGCTTAAAAAGTGACTAAAAATGGCAACCATATTTTCAGTTTTAGCAGCCTAATGCTGATGCCTGGTGTCAAGCCAGGGAACCACTTTTAGACGTTTGTGTTGAGCCCTTCATTTGACTCATCGCCCAGCCCTGAAGTGAGTCAGATTTCTGTGAGGCAACAATCCAAAAAAGAGATCCCATAATAGATATTTGTTCTCTAGACACCTGCCAGCTGCACTGAAAGATTGTGTAAGAATTGTCAGTGAGAGGTCAAATATCTGTACACTCCTGCCAGTGTTTGTCATTTCAACAATACAAAAACAGCTGAATGAGATAGTGATATTGAATTATAATATAATAATAACTTTATTTATATAGCACCTTTGACAACAGTGGGACAAAGTGAATCACAAATTCTACAAAATTACATCAAAGTCACCTGCCCAAAAAAAAAAGAAAAATAACCACAAACCATATCAAACAAAGTTACAGAACAGCAAGTTCATAAAAATGAGTTTTAGTAGTGATGTACCAGAAGTTAGTGAGGTTGCATGACAGATTTTAACATTGAGATTGTTCCACAGTTTTGGGATCCCAACAGCAAAAGTACAGCGTTCTTTACTTGTAAGTCTAGATCGAGGCAGTGATCATTTTGTTTATAAAAACTATGACGAAAATTTTTCGTCAACATTTTTCATAAAACAAAAACATGACGATGACAAGCTAAAAATAGATCTTCATAATCGAAACTGAAATCTATGTTTCTATCGGAATATCAGGCATTGAAAGCCAAGAACGGCCGTGCATGTAATTATCTTCAAATGCAGCATGAGCGATAGGCTGGTAAACTCCAGTAAATAGTCTGCACCAGGATGTTTCACTACCTAGCAGAAACAGTCAGAGCGGAGCAGTGTCAGCTGTGTGTGTCTGACTGTGGATGGTGGAGCTGCTGAATGGATTTTGTTAATTGCAGCGGTGGCTGTTAGCAGTTAACTCTGCTTGTTAGCCTCTGAATGGCTGCTGGGGACCATTTAGTAGATTTTTGTCGAATGATCTGAGGTTGCGTGCAGGTAGATGGGGCATAAAAGCTCACAGATGTATACTGGTGTCAGATCATGTAGTGCTTTAAAAGTAATGATTAAAAATAAATTAAAATCAGTCCTGAAGTTAACAGGAAGCCAATGCAGGGTCGCTAAAATGGGGGGTCATGTGATCACTTTGGATCGATCCAGTTAACAGTCTTGCTGCAGCATTTTGTACAATCTGAAGGCGTGAGCGTGCTTTATTGTTCAGGCAGGTAAAGAATGGATTACAGTAGTCAATTCTAGAGTCTAGAGTCAATTTCAGATTTTTTGTCATTGAATCAGAGAAGGTTATTTGACATCCTGCACTTGATGTCCCTTAGCCTTTTTTTTTAAAGAATAAGTCTGTTTGGGGATTCTGGTTTTATAGACACATAGTTAAATATCATCAGCATGACAATGGAAACATATTTTATGATTTAAATGATTTTTTTTTTCTTCATTGGGTTGGAGGAAGTTATTTAACATCTAGCACTTGATGTCCTTTAAATATATATTTTTTAAAAATAAGACTGTGAGGGATTCTGGTTTTATAGACACATAGAGCTGAGTGTCATCAGCATGACAATGGAAAGAAATTTACAGAATAGAAGAGGACCTAGGACAGAGCCTTGTGGTACTCCGTAGTGCATAATGTCAGTGGATGATAAGTTGCCAAAAGTTACCGTAAACTGTCTGAGCTAGGAGATCTACCATTACACTGATTCCTTCAGTGTCTTCTAGACGGCCGATTAAGGTACTTTGATCAGCTTTTGTCAGATCAGGGCTGACACAACATCAGACAGAATATAAAAACAAGCGCATGGATGCCTTATTGAATATGTGAAACAGAGCGCAGGCGGTGGTCTGCTGAGCGGTGGGATGAAGATGAGCTTGGATGACTCATTCTCTTGTGTATTTATAGCATGTGTCCATCGCTGATGGAGTGGGTGCTCAGCTATGGTGGAAAGACCACTGTGTGGGTGTGCTGAAGTGCTAATCGGACAGTGAAACTCTGTAGCTTAAATGCTACATATTTACACCCACTGCAGTGGAATTTTCCTGAATGACCAAGAAACGTAACTTTTTCCAGCGGTTGCGAACACCTACTGCTTCTTAAATTAGTCACACATGCCATTGTCAGTAGTTCACCATGAAAAGACGCAGGCACAGGAAGTGTCTGCGTGAATGTGTCTGTATGAGAGAGATGTCTGGAAACAATGTTTGAATGATTTTGCATCAATATGAGTGTTTCTCTTCCCTCCTGCAGTACACTCTGGCCACAGACGCCTTCCAGCTGGGCTACACTGAGGACGGACACTGTAAAGGCGACGTGGACCGGTCACTGCCCCACCCACAGAGACTGGCCTGGGACATTCCCTCTGAGGTACATTTACACCCCCCGACATGAGTCTGTTGAAACGCTGAGCCCTTAGGTCCACGTGGGCCTCACATGTGCAGTTGTGATCATATCGTTTTTCATATCAGAGTGTTTCCATGCTCCTACCTGTACCTGCCTGTACGAGCAGGCACACGTCCAAAGAGCGTGCAGGGCTGCTGGTGCTGATTATTACATGAACCCATCACGCTTGAACAGTCGGGTTGTGTGGAGTTATCCCCATTTGACCTTCTTGTATACAGCTGTCATCAGACATGTTGTTATGAACACACCTGAACCTTTACAGATGGAGTCTGTGATTCTGATCCAGTACACGCTTCGTCACACAGCCCTGGCTCTGTCAGTGTGAAACAAAGGAATTGGCTTGGACTGAGCCATGAAACACTGTCGCAGCCATAGCAACAGGGAGCGTTCACGCTCATGTACGGGACAGCGCAAAGACCGTGGGAAAAGAGAAAGGCAGTTGGAGTGAGAGGAACATAAAAGCATCTGTCAGTACATGTTGCGGTGCTGAAATCCATTGGTTTGAGCCACGGACTGTGTTTAAAGACAGATGACTCACCTGCACAAAGATGAAGCCTGAATGTCTAGGATATGGCCGCTGCTGGCTGGTGCTGCATTTGGAGCCAGAGTCTGCGAAGTAACGATCTGACCAATGACAAGCCGCACGTTGCGGCGGGCACACCAATTGGCTCACACAGCTGTCAATCATGACGACAAACTCTCTTTTTATAGCATCAAATAACTAATGAAAACCAAACTGATCAGAAAAATAAACACTTAAACAAACATCAGGGTGAAAAGAACTAACAAAAATGACAGAAACCATCTTCGGAAAAAATTAATTTGATGTGTGCTTTCTGTTGAATTGTTACTAAGAGGGGACGGGGTTTATCACCTGTACTGCAGCCAGCCACCAGGGGGCAATCCAGATGTTTTGGCTTCACTTTTGGGGAGTTATGTCATCCGTCCTTATTATACTGTCTGTGGTGTGAGCATATATAGATCTGTTACAGTAACAGATGTTAGATAAATTGAGAAACCACATATTATTTTTGGTTGAATTTTATTTGTACAAACCAGTGTTAATTTCATTGATGAAAACTATGACAAAAAAATTTCGTTAATGAACATTTTTCCATGATGAAAACGAGACGACGAGCTAAAAACAGAGCTTGATAATAAAAACTAAGATGAAATCTATGTTAAAAAAAGTTTTTAACACACAGGCACATGTGTGCATTTTAGAGCCGCTACTAACAATTATTTTCATTTTAGATTAACCTGTTGATTATTTTCTCAATGAATTGATAAGTTGTTTTTGTCTATAAAATGTCCGTCAGTGTTTCCCAAAGCGCAAGATGACGTCCTCAAATGTCTTGTTTTGACCACAATCCAAAGACATTCAGTTTATTGTCATAGAGGAGGAAAGAAACCAGAAAATATTCACATTTAAGAAGCAGAAATTTTTTCTTTTCATAGCTTCAAGCTAGTCGCCTTTCAGTGAAATTCAGACTCCTGAATGCTGATTTAAAGCACACAGTGTGTGTGGAGCTCCTCTGTCAGGCAGGACCCTGCTCGACCCCGCTCTGTAATGGAACCTGTTTTTAATCACTGCTCAAATTAAAAATCTGTGCACATTCCTGACAACACGTAGCAAGTTTTAAAATGATGTCTGGGTCTTAGTTTCACTTTGACTTTATAAGTTGTCATAGGGTCAGTGGCAATAAGAAACAATTAGAGGATTTGAGATTTAATATAGATGTTTTCCTTTGGATCCACATGCGAGGTGTGGCTCTGGTAAAAACACACGGTGCAATGAGAGCAGATGGAGGTCAGGTTTGATTATAATCAGACCACAGGCTGAGAGGATATTACAGATCAGCCTCTGACACTTTAACCATCTGTCAAACCACCCAACTTAGAGTGAATCAGACAGTGTGTCTCAAATTGCTTACCTCTGTTCTGAACACTTCATACTCTGTGTGCACGAAGTGTGTTCACACTGCATAGTATGGGGGAATGCAGAGTACACACCGACACACTCAAAACAATGATTGACACTTCTCACCCTCAGTGGTCGCCATATTTGTGACTGGGACTGCAACAGTTTCACAGTATTATAGAATTTATATTGCAAATTATCTGTAAAGGAATTAAAATGCAAGGGGAATTTTTGATTGAACAAACATTTTATAACTATAATCGAAACTTGAAACTTGAAACCATGTTGTTAATGAAAGTTTGTGTAGAGTCTCCCCCTAAGAAAATAGAACTCAATGAGGTGCATTTTTTTCCAATATCGTAGATGAGCAAATGAACACAGTCTGATAACCTTCAAATTTTACAGTATATCACGGCATACCTTACAGCTGGTATGTCGCTGCAACCCTGTGTTTGACGTAGCTCCTGCTAAACTTCTCAGTTTTTGACATGGCAGCTGGAGACAGCAAGGAGCCTGAGCTGGCTACAGTGACCACCGCAGCGTTACACAGATGTTAATTAGACAGCCACAGCTGTGGCTCAGAGGTAGAACAGGTCATCCACTAATTGGAAGATCGGCGGTTCAGTCCCCAGCTCCTCCAGGCCGCATGTCGAAGCATCCTTTGGCAACATACTAAACCCGAAGTCGCTCCCGATGGCTGTTCCATTGGTATGTAAGAGCGTGTGAATGGTTACTGAGCAGAAAGTGGCTCCACGTATGGCAGCCTCGTCCACCAGTGTGCGAATTGGTGAATGTGGCATGTTGTGTGAAAACGCTTTGAGTGGTCGGAAGACTAGAAAAACAATATACAAGTGCAGTCCATTTACCATTTTTGCCCTAAGTAACATTACTGTTTTTTCGAATTGAAGCCATCAGTGAAATTTGTTGCGTCTGTAGTGATTCCGTACCACAAACAATAATGCAAGTGCTAACGTTTGCTCTTAGCTAACATTAGCATTTGCTAGCAAGCTTGTTTTTACTTTTATTTAACCAGAAAAAAACAACTATAAAAATCTCTTTTTTTAAGTGTCCTGCGGTCGAGATAGTCAGCAACGCCAGTTACAGACAGACAATATGGAACAAGACAGCTCCAAAACAAGCAACATAAAACACAAAATGAGATTACCACAAAGAAGAGAACCATAAAAATGCAAAAAAGGGCAACTACACATGATTAAAACCCGCTAAAATACACCCTGACATCGGCATACAGATGAATGCGTACAAAAATCCTGCAGCAGTGCTTTGAAACGGCCGAGAGGAACCAGTGAGGGCAACTTTTCTGCAGAACATTCCACATATATGGAGCTGCAGACATAAATGCTTGTTTGCCAAAGTCCATATGTACCCTCAGTACAGACAATAAAAACAGCCATACCTAATGTACACAAATAAATATGCCACAGGTAGGCCAAGAATAGCTTTGTGTACAAGAGAATGTTGATGAAAAGGTCTTTGAGATGTTGAAGACAGCCACCCAAAGCGAGCATACAGGATGCAGTGATGAGTGAGGAGCTTACAGTTGGTAATAAATCTCAAAGCACCGTGATGCACAGAGTCCAGAGCGTGCAAATACTGGGAGGGTGCGTTCATATGTAATACATCCCTGTGATCAAGCACAGTCAAGAATGAAGCAGTAGCTGTTTCTAACATAAAGCTAGCCAACTTGCTCCTAGCTACGGCAGGACATTTTGACAAGCATCAACACTGTGGCGTAAGTTTGGTTTATGTGTTGGCAGAGATAGCGGTCAAATGTTGGCGATAATGCTCCGCCATGTGTTAATAAGAAGGAAGAAGAGGCAGATCAAAAAAAGCCGTAGTCTAAGTGCAAAACAATACTGCACAATTTGAGACAACACTGCCCTGATGCAGTTAGCGCACCACACAAGGACAGCGTACATAGTGCACTACACTGAAGTGTACTAACAAGAGTGTGTGATTTGAGACTCAAAGTGATGATTTACATGTGATGCCCTCTTGTTTAGTTTGTCGTCAGAGCTGTCGTCTTCTGTACGTACCTCTTATATGTCACCGTTGTGCAGCATCTGGTTCACTGCACAGGCTTCACTTTCACTTTGACCTAGCTGATTTGGGCCAGTCTGAGATGCCTTATCTCTTCCTCCAGTGTGCTCGCACCCTTCTGACATCCTGGCTCAGAGAGTACTCTCATTCTCTACCAGCCTTCACAAGCTGCGATAACAAACACAGGAAACTGCCTTTTTCTTCAATCATCCCCGGGATGGAGTCTTTGGTGTAAATTATCAGAGGGGATTTATATTCCAATATTCCATTTTGTCGGAGCAGCATTTGGTGCTCAGCAGGCTTGGGTGGTATCCTGTTTTTCATACCTGTATACCTTCCTGGAATTTCACTGGGGTGTAGGGTATATGACAGGATTTGTGTGTGGCGCTACACCACCAAGAAAACCAAGGTCTCTCAACTTTGCCAGTATAATAAATACACAAGAGAAACTCGCAAAATGTCAAAAAACTTATTTTTTTATCTTTATTTATTTTCCGTACAGATCCATTTAGGGTCAACATCACAATGACATCATGTTGTCACCTGGAGGTGAAGCTGCCTCTCCCCCACAGGGCTGTAGGCTACATAGGAGTCTTAACATGTGGTCTTGTTGTGTTATTGGGAGCCAGAATAGAAGGAGTCATGGCTGAAAAAAAACCAGCCGCCACTGCCCGTCAACAAAAACAAAGATGGTTAAATGTGATCAGACCAAAGGACTGGACGGAGGCCATCATCAAAAATGCTCACATGTGCAGCGCACACTTCATATCAGGTTAGGGACAAAGTATTTCCTGTTGTAGGGATGAAGAACGTTATGTGTATTAAGGGTTATCATGTCCACCTCATCAGAAACTGGGGAGCTATTAAGAGGAAGATTGGATTTCTCTGGAACGCTAACTTTTTAGCACATTAGCTAACGTTAGCTTCCATAGCAAAACAAACAAGATTGGCTTCCTGTGACATCATCCATCCACTGAGTGAGAGCATACGGGTCGGCCAGTCTGGTCCCGTTGGTCAGTGTTTACTTCTTCCAGTAACACTGGCGGTCCCGGAGAGTGAGTGACCTGACACGGTGCGTTGGTAAATTCAGTCTGACGCTCTACACTAAAATGAGAGCCCTGTTGGTGGAAGAAACGGAGCCTTATATTTCTACATGAATGAACCAACGCTTAAGTTAATCACACATTCACTCTGCTCAGCGCTCTAGGTATTACTGTCGTGCAGAAATGTGAGTCATGCTCATGTGGTGTGTATCAGACGTTGGAAAAGTTTGTAGCACCTCGAGGAAAGTCAATAAACACTTGATATTGCTCAGTTGTTTGGCTCAGACATCTGTTGCATGGAAAAATCTCTTTAATCATGTCAACATGACATCTCATTACCGTGGAATAATGAGTCATAATGATGAAATAGTGGCTGAAGTGAAGATACTAAGTCAAAATTTTGATGCATCCAGAGTTGAGTGTCCGTTATCAGCACCGGCACACACACACTGACCTCTGGGCTGGCTGGATCGAGTTGGAATATCATTCAAGGGGCTTTGACTTCCTGGAAACCTGCTGCTTTCTGGAAGGCAGTGCATCCTCAGTGGTGACTCATGCTGCTGCTGCTGCAGCCTGCCTCAGCTCTCTTTTTGATATTTAAGCCACCAGAGAACAGCCTCTAAGACCCTGCGTGTTTCAGTTGTATTTTAGTTTCTGTTTAAATTAGAAAGTAAATCAAGTGTGGGAGACCCTTCGTGAGCGCACCGATCACACATGACAAGATGGTCAGAAATCTGAACCAGCCTAGTAAAAATTAGTGACAACTTTCGTCACTCTACAGTGACAAATATAATGTCTGTGACAACCCATGATGAATGCAGGGGGAAGGGTTCTGGTTCTGTTTATCCAACTGTCTGTGTCAAAGTACAACCCTGATTCCAAGTTGGGACGCTGAGTGAAACAGCATCAACATCCTTTTCGACCTATATTCAATTGAATGCAACACAAAGACAGGATATTTAATTTTCAAACTGTCAAACTCTATTGTTCTTTTGTAAATATACGCTCAGTCTAAATTTGATGCTGCAACAAGTTCCAAAAAAGGTTGGTACAGGAGCAACAAAAGACTGGGAAAGGCTGACCTCTCAGACTGCACTGCACTGAAAACATGACTGTATAAAGGATATTACAACATGGGCTCAGGAACACTTTGGAAAGCCACCGTCAGTAAACGCATCACTGCATCTGCAAATACAAGTTAAGACTCTACCATGCAAAGTGAAAGCCAGATATCAACAACATCCAGAAACACTGCTGCCTTCTCTGGGCGGAGTTCATCTGAGATGGACTGACACAAAGTGGAAAAGTGTGCTGTGGTCTGACCTGTCCATCATGGACATCGTGTCCTCCAGGCTAAAGAGGAAAAGGACTGTCCACATTGTTAGCAGCTCAAAGTTTAAAGCCAGCATCTGTGATGGGATGGAGGTGCATCATGGGTAACTTCACATCTGTGAAGGCTCCAGGAATGCTGAAAGGGCCATCCAGGTCTTGGAGCAGCATAAGCTGCCATCCAGAGGACGTCTTTTTCAGGGACGTCCCTGCGAATTCCGGCGAGATGATGGCCCCCTTTACACCTTGCATCAACATGCGTTTTTTTGCGATCAGATAGCAAGCCGATTGCTCGTGACCACATGAAAGTACAGGTGTAAATACACTCGAAACACACTGAGGACGTATTGTTATCCGATCAGCCAAACCACTTCTGAAGGTGGTCAGGGACACATCGTGACCCCATCCAACACAAGTGTAAATGCAAATGCGTCTCCAATCCACATGCAACAACTCCATGGATGAAAACAAGTAAGCTGTCAAATCTGTTTGTCTGTCGAATATCCAACGTCAAACTATCTTCACCATGGTAAAGAAAACACAGATGCTAGCCGAGGACGGAGCCACGGTGAGAAAAAGTGTCTGCTCTCCATCTGGTCCGACAAAAGTGTCCATACAATAACGCAACTTCATGGGTGGCTAACATCTTGTTGTTGTTGTTGTTGTGGTGCACATGATATGACGTTGTAGTGTGCCGCTAGGATTTGACGTCAGCGGGACGGAGGTTTGATAGCAAACGGATCTGGATGTGGACACCAGAGACGCATATTAATACCAGGTATAAATGTATGTGGTCATACGCTATACAATTGCAATCCATGATGAAGCGTCGACTATATCAAGCAAGAAAAACTTCAACAGTTAGTGTCCTCGGTTCCCAAACACTGACTGAGTGATGTCACACAGCGGGAAACATGCTCCCGTCCCAACTTAATTATGACATAATACAGCATCAAACTCAGAGTGAGAAAAAAAGTTGAGTTAAAACATTAAATATCATCATTGCATTCCATCAGCATCCCAACTTATTTGCAACTGGGGTTGTAATGTCCTGATGCAGCTTATAAAATTTGTATTAGACCTAATGGTTTGGATGCACTCTGAGCAGCTCGTGCATTACTCTGATATCTGAGCTCACTGTGGAAGCAGGAAGCCGGGGGATGACTTGTCAGTTATTCAACACTTACAGGGGGCCTGCACTGCTCATTTTTAGGTTCATGTTTTTATTTAAGGTTTTTGATAAAACATGTTTACATCCTTTAATGGTCAAATAACATTTGATTTCCTTGTGGCACAGTTTGGTTAGACTTGGCGCGTCAGCCCAGCTCGGCAGGGATTTATGTCTCCAGTACAACGGAGACAATGTTTGTGTGTTCTTAACTGATCACGGCTTGTCTTGATTTAATGAAGTTTAAAAGCAGCAGCTGGTGGAGCAGAAACCCTGTGTACAATGACTGCGTCCGTGCTGCAGCAGCCGCAGGTTTGAGTCTGACCTGAAGCCCTTCGCTGCGTGTCATCCTGTCGCTTTCCCCACTTTCTCGCTACCACTGTCCGATCTAAAAAAGATCCAAAAAAAAAGTTTAAAAAGAAAAAAGCAGCAGACTGATCCATGGCTGAAGGCGTTTATGATCCAAAATCAGTGCCTGTAACAAAGATGACATGTTTTCCTGTTGTTAGCATGTAGCTACATGTAGCAGTGACTGTAACATAGACTAGCGTCTTTTTCTACTGTAAACAATGACCAATAAAAGTTTATAAACCCAAGCAGACATGTTCCAGCAGCAATATGATAAAAGTCAACGTTGGCAGTCAAGACGACATGTTTCCCTTTTGTTAGCATGTAGCTATACGTAGCAGTGACTGTAACAGAGAATAGCATGACTTTCTACCTTAAAGGATCACCAATAAAATCTTCTAAGCCTGAGGTTTTTATTCAACCCAATTACTTTCACTTTTTACTTTTACCTCATTATGTGAAACTGTGGCCACATTTAATATGAACGTCCTTGGCGCAAGGCTACAACCTGAGCCGGTGTGTGTGTGTGTGTGTGTGTGTGTGTGTGTGTGTGTGTGTGTGTGTGTGTGTGTGTGTGTGTGTAACAGTCGGGTTCACGGTTCACAGTCTTTCACAGTCGCCACAAAAGAAATTGAAAATGCCTCCAAAGAGTGATGCAAGCGTCAAACTATTTCCTCTTTCAGGGTGAAATTCTAGTACGTTTACCTTCTCACAGTTAAGAGGCTTTCGGTTTGTTTTACAGCTCCTGAATGAGCGCAGTCAAGTGAGTATAATTGTTAATCAGTGATATCACTATGTAAACACACAGCACTCTGGGACAGTATGAACTGCAAGGTGGTTTCCTGGGGCAAAAGTCCCACACAGTCAAGTGTTCAGTCTCCATCGTGGGCTCAGCTGAGGGGAAAGGTAGGGAGTTTCCCTCAACAGACTGCCTGAAAAAACGACTGGTTTCACATTACAAACAGCTGCTGAAAAAGCAATTGGAAGAGTAAACAGTCAACTTCTACTGAGACTTGCATTAGTGAAGCCTTTAAAGAGCACTGCTTTCACTTTGATTCAGAGTCACTGTTTTCTCTTTACTTTCTCCCCTCATCATGTTGCAGGGTTTGGACTGTGCTCATGTTTTTGCCTTTTTGTTAATTGCAGTGTTAAATCTGCAGAGAAAATGTACAGAGGTATTCAGCAGGGGGCTCAGCGCACAGCCCTGGGGGGTCCCTGTGCGTACAGGTCTTATGCCTGATGTACGGTGTCCAACTCTGACTGACTGGGGTCTGTCTGACAGGAAACTCAGCACCCAGGCACAGAGGGAGGGGATCAGTCCGAGGGCGAGGAGCTTTGCAGAGAGTCTGTGTGGTCTGACTGTGTTGAATACCGCGCTGTGGTCAATACATACCATTCTCACGAGTCCTTGCGCCCTAAGTGTGTGAGGGCTGTATGGATGGTGGCGTTGACTGTATTATCAGTGATTTTAAAACTGCAATGGGTCCAAGGTGGCTGGAATGGCCTTCCTGATGTGAGTCATGACAGTGCTTTCAAAATACTTAAACACACTTGGGTCAAGTGCAACGGGACGATGGTCGTTGAAGCAGGTCACTGTGTTTTTCTTTGCGAGGGGCACAATGGTGGTGACTTAAAGCAGGCGGGGACAGATTGGAAATGTCAGTGAACACACCAGCCAGCTCAAACGTCTTGGAGGTGCCCGAGTAGATCTCCAAAAGGCATCGAAATCCATGAAAGGAAATCAGTTTATCTTCTACTTAACTACCATGGAAATTTTGAGTAGGGGTGCCCAAACCTTTGCATGCAACTTTATTCTCTTCCTTTGCTATGACTGTCACTTCATAGTTTTTTACTTTTCAGATTTTTCACTTCATCAGTTTTGACTATTTAGTGTAGGTCCATCACAAAAAATCTCAGTGAAAGTCGTTTTAAATTACAGATTGTATGGCACCAAAAACACTGAGGGTGGTTCAGGCAACCTGCCATAAAATCAGACTGTAGATAATACAGAGCAGTGGTTTCAGAGTCTGACACTGTTCCCCCCTCAGGCAAAATTCCACAACTTAAATTATGCTATTCACAGTTGGCAGTCCTGTTTTACAGAGTGCCCGTACATGTACCAACAGTTACCACTGGATTACTGTGATACTGAAGAAAACTTAAACACGCCATGATTCTTTGGCACGTCCTAGAGTCACAGGGAGTCTCTTCTTCTGTGACTTTAAAGCAGATTTATTGACATTTATTTGGGTTGAGTTCATTCCAAGATGAGTTTGATGCAATCTGGCGCTCAGGGCCGAGTCCTGCACGGGTCCATTGTTAAAAACCCGCACCCACCCATACCCGTAAAGCTCAGTACCAGAACCGACCTGTTACCCATTATTATGTCCAAGTCAAAGCCGCACCCGTTAATAAATGTCCTGCAACCCAACTCGCACCCTTGATTAGACACACGCAGGCTCCGTCAGATGTCAGAATATTACACATATACTGCACATCTTTTTCATTTGTCTTATTCTGAAAAATAAAAAACCTATTTTTGTCCTCACCTGCTGCCCGCCTGCATGGAGTTCATTTTCACCCATGAATTTATATATATAGATATTTTTACCCGTTACACAGCTTTTTGCAGGTTACCCTCGGGTGGGTTTACCCGCTGGCACCCGACCCAGTGCAGGACTCTGATTTCAAGTCTTCTTCGCTTGTCTGTCCAGTGGGATGAAAACATTATTCATGAGAATATAACAAAGGCAGGATGAAGTGTTGTAATCAGCTCCTTCTTGATGAAAGGCCAAATAAATCTCGGGTGTTCTCAGAGTTCAGTGCTTCATCTAAATCATTGAAGGACATCTGCAGTTTCCTCTGTCATGAACTTCCTGTGCTGTTGATAAATCAAATAAATCAAATCTAATCTAATCCTGTGCTGTGACACTCTGGCTGTAGCCTGGGCCGTCCATGGTAATGACACTGAAAATATTTAAAAATATGTATTTGTTCTCACCTGTGCCCATACCCATGAATTTATATATATACATATTTTTACCCGTGGGTATCCTGTGTCTGTACCCTCGCGCACACCTGTAATCTCTCACAGTTCTCAGTCTCTGCTGTAGTGTGACGTAAAGCAAACGTGGATCCTCTTCTTTGTTGTTTTTAACCCTCTCTGGTGATCAGACCGGTAGAGGTCATGTGAAGGACTTGCAGATAAATGAGGAAGTCCAGAGGACAGTTTACTGTCAGTTCTCAGTTTGTGCTGAGGTAAGGGGACGCCCTGTGTTTGTCAGCAAGTTGCGTCAGTCGTCTTCATGCAGACTGTGTGTGTTTGTGTCCCTCGCCTTCTAAATCCCGGAGCTGCTTCACATCTAAAAGCAGTGTGTGTACAGTCAATGTGAGTGATGAGACGTGTAACCCACATAATGGAGAGACGATCGAAAGGCGGGTCACTGATGAGCAGTGAAGGAGTGAACCTGACTCAGACTCAGGAGAACAGTGGCTCATATGTCTACTTTGAATCTGTCTTAGGTGTATGAGATTTCTTTAACGTGTGTGCTGTGTGCAATCAGGGATGTCAGTATTTGATTGATTACTGTTTTGTGTTTTTTCAGTGCTGCTTTTCCAGTTCATTTGTCCCTCATTTATAACAGGAAGCCTTTTTAGGGCAGAACATCAATTATATGTCAGCAGTAATTGATGATGAAAGAAGAGCTGGACAGTAACAAAGTTTATTCCTTCATCGAGGCATCACAGCAGTAATTGATTCCAGCCATTGCAATAGAAGAAAATTAAAACCATCCTGCTTGTTGTCACAATGTTCCAGATGTTTTCACTGAAAGAAAAAAAGTACAAACCAAACATATCACACAGCCAGAATACTAGCGCGATCTTTAACGTCAAAACACAAGATCTTCTGACCAGACGTTGACAATTTTTTGCGACTTACCAATATCAAAAAGTTTGTCAGCAGCGTCAGACTTCAGTTTCTCTGTTTCTCGGCTTTATTGCTATTTTTCTGAAATATTTCAGAAGCATGAGAAGCATCAGATGGCACACTGACATGTGTTTTAATGATAAAGATACATTTATTTATTATGTTAAGTCAGTAAAAAAATGTTTGTACTTGATCCAATTTAAAGGCCAACCACAAACCTTTTCATGCCCCCCCTTTGGCTTCGGGCCGACGTCATCTGTACCCTTTGACCCCCTGACGGCGGCCTGCATCCACCTGAAAGTGGTCAGGGACAGAGAGTTCAGAGAGCATTGGTATCGGTGAACTACAGGCTCCTTTCCTCTCATCTGTCTGCACTCTCCTTCCTTTTCTTATCAGAAATATGGATATGTGTCTCCAACACTTTGTTTTGATTGTTCCAAAAGCAACATTTAACTCACTGGGTCTCATTTTGGGTCGTGTGCGGTCAACCTGATGAATCTCAGAGCTAAAAGAGGAGGGTGGTCTTTTCCTGTTTCTTTTACCATTTCCTGACTCCATTTTTATCAAACTTTTAATCTGTCAAATAAACAAAAAAAAAGAAACTAAGTCAAATCAGTGTTGTGTTTGAGCACAGTCAGCGATTAACTGGAAAAGTGTAAACTGAAACTTATGAAAGTTATTGACAAATTCTGCAGAGTCGTGTGTTATTGGAACTGAGAGTCACCGCTGACGTACAGAGTGACTAACAGCAGCTCCACTTCACTCGTATCTTCTCAGAAAATCAGAGTACGTTAAAGACGTCATTACGCAACTATGAGAACAAGACACCAACACTGATCAGGGCGTCTACAGCTCCTCAACAAGTCTTCAGTTTTATGAATATTAGGCTTTAAAAGTCATTATAGTCTTGAATTTGAATGTCTGCAGTCTGAATTGCTACAAATATTTTATCTAATTTCATTTATATATCCTCTAATTTCCTCCTGCCAAAAAGAGTCAAACTCTTCTGTGTGAAAGTTTCTGATGTTACGAATCTTTAAACCTCCCACTGAACAAACACTGTCCTCTTCGTTTATACCTGTACTGCACTCACCTGTTGGCGTAAATGTAGATTGACCTCACCCAGGGGTCAACAACCTTGTTTTTGGTGGTCATAGATTAAAGGTCAGGGTCACCGTGTCCTTGTTTGTCTCTTTTTTGTGACTGTCTCAAGGACACCTCAAGGGAATTTCTCCAAATATGGCACAAATGTTCAGTTGGACTTGGGGATGAAATGGTTAGATTTTGGTGGTCAAGGGTCAATATTGCGGCTTCCAAATAAGTTAAAAAATAGCTGCCCACAGATGCCATAATGGGACATATGATCAACTCACTGAAACTGGTTTAATATTACTCAGTGTTTGATGATCCAGGTGCTTCGGTTGGTTTAAGAGTTGACTGATCTGCAGGATGAAGCTATGAACTGATTCTTGATTGTCTTGACTGTCGCGTAAAAACAAACACCAAAATTCCCAAACACACATTTCCAAATAAACAGGCCTTTACAAAAAACTAACTTCACACAAATGTCTAACAGGATGAAATAATGAAGGTCAAAAGGTCAAAGGTCAGCTTGACTGTGACATCATCATATTTTAACATCAGTGATTCTAGTTTTATTATATATTTTTATACTGTACGGCAGTTTGAAATATTAAGATTGTGCCCCCTCTCTGCCCGTACAGAGGTGTTCCTCGTTGCTACATGTATCGTGTTTATTGGTTGGTTGAGATGTCAAGATGACATATGACGACAGCAAGTGTTCACAGGAGTCCGTTAGTAAAAGGTTCAGTGGTGCTCACGGCTCATTGCATGGACAGCGCTAACTTGCTGTTCTGTGCTCAAGCTAGAGTCCATAACCCTGCAGAGCTGCCTTCACTGATGTAAACGGCTGTATGTTCAGTACTCACCTGTCAAGTTAAGTAAAGTGCAGAAACAGAAGATTCCTCGTTGTTTGAAAAGATTTCCACACACGCACATCCAGGCAGCGAAGCCAGGCTTACTTTGGAAGTGGAAAACTTGACACTACATTTATATTTTTCCCAGAAGTGAAACTTCTTAGATCTTTGTCTGAGATGTTTTTTTAACGTGATTCTTCTCTGTAGTTCACATGACAAAAAAACAACAGAGAAGGAAAACAGGAGAACAGTTTGCACACAGTAGTCTCATGCTCGGCTTGAGTCACCTGCACGCTGTGTTAGATTTCACCATCGTTTCCTTCCACTGCCTCCCAGCGCAATGTGTCAACACTGTGATGATGTTTACATGCGATGTCAGTTAAAGTCCAAATGATCACCTTTGTTCTACTTCTTCTTCTTCTTCTTCTTCTTCTGTGTGTGTCAGGTTCAGGCTCAGGTGAGCAGCTCTCTGGCTGTTGCTCAGGCGCTGGCGGACGACGTGGACTGTCACGTGTTTCCCTTCAGAGACTTCGGAAAAGGACGGATCAAGAAGCTGCGCGTCAGCCCTGATGCATTCATACAGATCGGCTTACAGCTGGCGTACTACAGGGTAACACACAAACACACACACACATGTTATAGAATGGAGGTGGTACAGTGGCAGAAAAGTATATTTATTTTATGGCATTTTAATCAATACATTGATATATGTTACTGGAGCTGACATACCGAACATTCATTCATTCATTTTCCAAGCACTAATTATCTAAAATTTGGCACAAACATCCACTTGGACTCAACAATGAACTGATCAGAATTTAGGCCCGTTGGAGAGGCCTGCACAGATTCAATCACTGGCGATCGGCGCACAATGCATGCCGGTTAGTTTTGTGTCCGACTTCACCCCGACTTGCTCTGACGTATTACAAAAGTGGACGGCGATAAAATTGCGAGAGCGAGGCGGCTGCAGTTTTTAGAGCCAGGCGCTGCAGCTGCTCTCCACCAACTGCAGCGCCTGGCTCTCACCTGATCTAACAGCTGATTGGTTCAGATGTCGACTCAACAATATGACGTTAATTTTGTTGAATTTCAGATATTTACATTTTATTTGTCCGATCTGAAGGTTTACTCTCTTAACGGAATACATGTTGTGTGACTGATGGAGACTGAAAACAAACTTATATATAAGTCTGACAGTATTTTAATAAACTGACATCATATCAGACAGGATGTGAGTGTTTCTGTGACTTCCTGTACGGACAGAGGGCTGCTGGAAACTGTCAGGAAACTGTCCGACTTGATCGCGGCTATTTGTCACCGCCCCCAGCTGCAACCACCTGATCTCGTCTACTTTCCAGGCGAGGCGCAGCTCATCTCGAATGAGCCTTTTCATGGTCAAATGTCAAGATCACAGTGACTGCGTTGATCACATTCTCATTAATGCGATACCTCAAGAACGCCTTGACAGAATGTTGTCTAATTTGGCCCAAATGTCCACTTTGACTCAACGATGAACTGATTAGAGCAGGGGTGCCAAACTCATATTAGTCCATAGGCCACATGCGGCCCAAGGTGATCTCAAGTGAACCAAACCAGTAAAACTATTGCATATTGACCTACAAACAACACCTTCAAATTTTTCCCTATTTTAGTGTAAAAAAGTCGATTCTGAAAACGTTCATCCATTCACAAACCAAATGAAGAACAGCCCGCGATAGCCTCAGGAACATTCTGTGCAAATTCAACAGTATGTCTCAGTTTTTCCACGTTCAGTCAGTCTGCTACTCACTTTCATTGCATGTGCTTTTTTTTCATGATTGCCTACTAGAGTTGAAGCTGCTGACGGAGCAGGTGACGTCCTCCCCCGCCTTACAAACAATTAAACAAGTTTGATCAGTGCCTCAGCAGCAGCATCCCGCCCACATTGTTTTAAGATCAAATCTGATACAGATTCTTTTGCACTGGAGCTGCTGGTTGACAGTATTTTGCACAGTGTTCAGTATCTTTAAATCTGACCACAGGAAGAATTCATTGTTATTTCAGAGAGCTGGATTCTGGTCAGATTTAAAAGCCTCTGAGGCAGAGTTTCACATGAAGCATCTACTCACTGTTAAAACTGCTCCTGACACCTGACACCTCTTAGTATCAACAGTGCAGCAATATTAAGTGTGCAAAGTCATCTAGTGGGCCAGTTCTGTTCCCCGGGCCTTCTGCTTGACACTGCAGAATTTGATGGTTAAAGGTCAGATATCCAAACGGTCAAAGATCAGCGTGACTGTGACATCATCATGTTTTAACGTCATATCTCAGGAACAGAAGGGGAGACATTTGGTCAGATACTGAATCGGTGACTCTAATCTTGAAGCTGTGCTGATTGTATAGATCTTCATGTTTTCACTGACATGGATGGAGACTGTCAGAGACACTGGACTGGTGGGCGGAGTCATACAGCTGCAGGGCGGTAATTCTAGTCTCTGTCAGTGCTGCTTCCTGCTGTCGGGTCATTTCTGTCCTGATCACAGTTTAATAAGTTAAAGATTCTGTACTGTGGACTGATTGGCTGGTTGAACTTCTGGTTAGATTTTAGGTTGTCCCGTCTTGTCCTTTGTCCAAACCAGGAAGTAGTCACCACGACTCAGTGTTTAAGCACATCAGAGTTTGAGTGTGTTCTCGATGTGCTGCTGCGACTGTTCTAAAGTTAAATGAAAAAAAAAAAGATTTTCCTGGAAATACGAAGTCTTATTTTTTCATTATATTTGTTGCAGCTGTCGCTTGATAACAACACAAAATAATGTGACGTTACGTCAGCCAATTTTGCTTTTGTCATCGTTGATATGTATCCTGCCGTCTTCCAGTGTGATTCAAATAATGACCAGATATTTGCACCTCTTTCCTCTTCTCCCTCCTTCCTCTCAAACCTCTTCTTGTCCTCCTCCTCCTCCTCCTCTTCATCTCTTAGGATCGTGGTGGTTTCTGCCTGACTTATGAGGCGTCGATGACCCGTCTGTTCAGGGAGGGCCGGACGGAGACTGTGCGATCCTGCTCCAACGAGAGCTGTGCTTTTGTCAAAGCTCTGGAGAATGGAGAGGTACTGATGACGTCTTTTAATCTGCTCTATTTCGAGTGTCATGCAACAAAATTTTAATGTCCGCCCAGACTCCAGAACACAATATTGTCGCAGTAAAAATGACTCCTTAGCCATGAGTCTGTTCTGTGCTGTATTTCTGGTCAGTTTAAAGTGTTCAGATGATCTGTAGGTGATTTTAGGGACGTCAGTAAAAGTGTGATGTGGTTTGACAGGCTGAGGACCAGTGCAGGCGTCTCTTCCGACTGGCTTCAGAGAGACACCAGAACCTTTATCGCATGGCCATGACCGGAGCTGGCATCGACCGACACCTCTTCTGTCTGTACGTGGTGTCCAAGTACCTGGGAGTGGACTCACCCTTCCTCAAAGAGGTGAGCTGCTGCTTTGATTCAGCGTCTCAGTGACGTCCACAGAATGTGATGGTGGTCGAGTATAATCTCTGTTCTTCTCTCTGTGATGCTCACTCTCCAGGTTCTGTCAGAGCCGTGGCGTCTCTCCACCAGTCAGACCCCGATTCAGCAGATTGAGCTGTTTGACCTGAAGAACCACCCTGAGTACATATCGCTGGGCGGAGGCTTCGGACCTGTGAGTGGCACACACACTGTGCTGTAGTTGGAGCTGCACACGTGAATGACAACAACACAAAACACACACACTCAGTGGTATATTTGTGCAGTGGGGTGTGTGTGAGGTGTTAAAGCAACGTAATGCAACATTTGTCTTTTTGTTCTCGATTTGGCGCCCCCACAGTTTCTGAGTGGTACACCGCTGTCGAAAACACAGAACTTTTGTTAGCGGCTGCAGCAGCTTGAGTTCAGACAGCGCTAACTCCAGCACCGGGGGTCGAATCCTGGACCATTTGGACTCACCACCAGATCAGCAAACTTTCTGTCAACTGTATTTCATGCAGTTTGATCGTAATATGCTCCTCTTCCTTTGTTTCTGAACATATACTGAGCAGTAATCACTGAGAAAACATATATACATACGCACATGCAGTAAGATGGAAATCAAAACACAATTAAAAAGATAATAATCGTGAAAAATTGCAACAATAATAAAGGAAAAAAAAGAAGCCGTACCCTTCCGTCACAATCTCGATTTTAGGTGACAAAGTAAGATAATGACTGAGAGGTGCTCAAAATATGGAAGTTTGTCCATAAGTGCATTTTATTCATAAGGTCACAGAGCCACATCTTTGCTGTGGGGACTTCTTTCTTTTTCAAGTGCACAAGGAGCAGATTCTTTGCAGTAATGAAACCGTAGGACAGGAAACATTGCTGAGCATTTCTGACATCATCAGACATTCCTAGAATCATAACGAGCGGTTCACTGGGGTTTACGCTGGACGAATTTGAGGTGCTGGAGGTTTGTTTTACAAAGCTGCTGCTCACTGTCCTCCTCGCAAAATAGTCTCCTAGTGGCAGGTATCACATCAAACTAGAGGACCTGAGGCGTCCATTGGTACCAACCATGTTGAGCTATCTTGTCGGAAAGGGGGCCAAATAATGCCCCAAATGTACGCTAAATTTTGGCGAGGGGGAAAAGGAACATAGCCCTTTTTCAAAATGGTGCATTTAAGTATTGGTCCCTGAACAGTTTTATCCCCGATGGGTGTGGATGAGGAGCCCACTTGCGAAAACGTTGTCCCCCTGCCCATATTTCCTAACAGCTAGCCTTGGCGAGCTCGCGCTGTGTTCACTGAAACCACCAGTGACCCAGCTCAAACTGTGCTGTGTCTCAGAGGGCCTGAACTGGAAGAGTTAATACAATACGTGTAATTATGCCTCTGACACTGGTGCTCTACGCACAGCGCATTCTGCTTGTGCCCTGAGGTTAAATAGTGCATGAACAGACGTGTAAGAGAGGCGCCATTTGTCCTCTTACAAGTCCTGGTACCATTTAAATGATGTTGCTTCAAGGTTTATCTGACATGATGTCTGTGGTCGTGGCAGGTGGCTGATGATGGCTACGGGGTTTCATACATCATCGTGGGCGAGGACATGATCAACTTCCACGTGTCGTCCAAACACTCCTGCAGTGAGACTGTAAGTAAAATCTCTGTCACTTCATCAGTGGCTGGATACAACTGTCAGTCCTACAGGGAGGAATCCTCTCATTTATCTCATTATATTTTCATTTACTTTCATTATATGAACTGCACCTGTGTGACCGAGATGTTTCACTGATCTGGGATGTTCAGACACCCACAGATATAAATACCTGGGCCCTCATTTATTAACATTATAATTTTTGGCGCACATTATTTTTGGCTTTTGTCTGCATGTACATTTTAAGGCCTATGCACTGTTCTATACGTGTGACCCTTGGTGTGTTTCTCACGTCTGACCAGTTTGTTGCCAAGTTGGTTTTCACAAACACAAACCAGCAACCAGTTTGTTGCCAAGTTGGTTTTCACAAACAAGGAATTTGCTTTGGTGTGTTGGTGCATAAAAGATGATTGCAGCAACCAAGAAAAGTAAATATACAGCAGGAGAAAATGACAAAGTGGCAGTTTGTGCAGAGGTTCACAGCACGACGTATAAAAAGGATGTGCGGTCAACAGATACTGATGAAGTGTTCATGTACCACATGAAGACAGATGCAAAGACGTTATTATAACTTGATAGCTCTCATCATTACTTCCCCACGATAGCGTTCTTGAGACATTACAGTTGCCAACCAAGTCATGTGGATTATTACACATTATTATTTATCTCCGGTTGGTCAAGGCAGTCAAACAGGGCCGTCTGGCCTCACAGGCGTCAGGCAGGTTGTTGCATCACGGTTCATTCATCCATCAACCACAAAGCACATGACAGGCGAGGAGAAACTGCAGCGCTTTGTAGTTTTCACTTCTCTGTTCACAGTCTTGTTTTCTATTGTGGATTCTGGTTTCATCACAGAGCTGCACCGATGAGCCAGCCAGGTCGATACATCAGCCGACACCAGATATTTGTATGTGTTTTGGGTCAGTCAGTAAGTAACAAGAAATTGCTGGACAGAAAGACAAAACAAGTTTGAGGTTATTTAGAAAAATGACTCCTTGAAATAGTTTGTCATCCGGAGAGCACAGTGAGGGTTGAACTATGGCCACAGTGCCACTACGGTCTGTTCACACTGCTGAAATGTAAACAGCCTTTATTTTGTTGATGAAAACTATGACAAAAATTTTTTGTCAACAACCTTTTTTCCATGACAAAAACAAGACAATGACGAGCTAAAATAGATCTTAATAATAAAAACTGAGATGAAGTCTGTGTTTCACTTTCGTTGACAAGACGTGACAGAAATGTTAGTGGTGGACTGTCGGACATTGAAAGCCGAGGACGGCCCTGCTTGTAATTATCTTCAAATGCAGCATGAGCGATAGGCCGGTAACCTCCAGTAAATAGCCTGCACCAGGATGTTTCCGTTGGTGCGAGTTGTGAGCTGTAATTCAGCAGTAAAAAATCAGCCGTGTGTGTCTGACTGTGGATGGTGGAGCTGCTGAATGGATTTGTTTGTTGCAGTGGTGGCTGTTAGCAGTTAGCAGTTAGCTTTGCTCACTAGCCGGTGGATGGCAGCAGAGCAAGCAGCCACCGGCTGCTAGACTATCCATCTGTTGATCCCTGCAGGACTGCACCCAAATCCAGACTGTCTATAGAGGGTTTCTGGGTTGATGGTGTTTGACAGGCAGGTAGGAGGCTCAGTTATCTGTGAGTGTAGTGTGCTAGAAGTAAACAGGCTGAACTCTGACTGAACTCAACTCTAGTTTTTTGTTGAGAGCATAAATAGAGAGATCTTGAGCTTTTCAAATGATGATCAGTGAGTGTGTGCTCGTAAATCAGCCCTTACACCTGTCAAACACACATTAGTTTATACACCTTGAGTCTGATTTATGATCCATGAATTAGCCTCCCTGGATTAGTTTAAAGAGAAAAACCGATAGAAAACATTATGACTTATATTTGACTAAAGCGTATTCATTTTTTCTGGACTAAAACTATGAAGGATAAAAATGAATGAAATGTGACTAAGCATTTTTGTCTTAAGACTTAATCTGAAACAGCTGCCAAAATTAACCCTGAATGTAAAGAAATAAAGTACTTTATTTACATTTATTTTTTATATTTAGTAATTTTTTTCCCACTTCATCGAATACAAAAGTTTAATAACTACATTAGCCTAGCTAGCGAAGCCTGGTGAGCCCACAAGGTTAATACAAGTTCTTTGTTGCTTAACGTTACATTAATTTCATAAGGTACAGTTGTATTGAAATATTAAGATTGTATAGTTTCCTTTAAGGTTATTGGTGGAGGTCCTGTAGCTTATTTAAAATAATGGACACGTGCTCTTCTTAACATATAATACACTTATTTATTTTTATAATCCAGGTGTATTAACATAAATATTATGTGATCAGTCAGTTTATGATAGGCCCTCTCACACAGTGGCATGGACGTGATGCAATGTGCTACATATATGCTCAGTCGGCTGCTTTATTGATTAACAGTAAGTGCAATAAAACAATAAACTGCACAGATTAATACAGTGGAATGTTTCAGGTGTTTAATGATAAGGAAGAGTAATAAACACAAATGACGAAGGTGGGGTTGAACCTGGAGCTCCACAGAGACTCAGAAAATCACAGTTAAACAGTTAATATCCAGGGATTGACAGCATACACCAGGGTGTCTGCAGGTCCTTAGAAAAATCTTAAAATGTCTTAAATTAAGTTTTCTTAAGATAAGACCTAACTTGCTGATATCTGTAGACGCCATGCACACGCTACAGCTGACTACCCTGCTGGCAGTGTTAATTATGTTCACAAAAACTATGAAAAAAAAGTTTGTCAACAACCTTTTTTTTGTTCAGTGATCAAAACGAGACATTGATGAGCTAGAAACAGATCTTTGATAATAAAAACTGTGACAAAGTTTTTTGGTTTTATTGACGAGACAAGACTCAAATATTCACAGTTGACTATAACAGGGTTTCCATCCCCCTATTCTTATTTGAATTTTCAAAAACAGCGAAAATAAACATTAATGGAAACGCTAGAAATTCGAAAAAAGGCCGAAAATTCGCAAAAAAGTTTTTACGCTCGGAGGGGGTGGATTTGTCTGTGTATCGATAAAAGGAAAGTACGACTTTTTGCTATGGAAACAGGTTTTGCAGATAAACGATGACTGGACCGGAATATATATGTATAATTGAGTGTATGAAATACATTTAATCCTGTTAATCTGGGGTAATTGATCAGAGAACTGACACTTGAGAGCCGATTACTACAGGACAGGTGAGTGTAATTCACAATTTCCCATACACATGGAGAACGATGCGGTGGTCTCCTTCCAGCTATTTCCGACAGTACTCTTAACATTAAAATTCTTCCTTGTCGTCTCTTCTTCAGGATGGCTCGGTACGCGGTGAATGCTGACAAAATGGTGACCAGAGTTCTTCCAAACGCCGACAGGTCGATCAGGAATCTGTCCATGATCGGTTGTTGACTGTCAGCCGAGTGTGTTGTTTGTTTTGTGGCAGAGAGACGCTCTCTGATGACGTCATCTCATGGCGCACTCTGCTCTCAATAATCGCAAAATAATAACAAATGGAAACGGGCATAAAGTCGCGTTTTCTTTTTGCGCATTTTCACTAAATTCGCTCAAAAATTTCGAGACATTCGGATGGAAACCTGACTTATCAGACATTTAAAATGAGACGCGAAGAGAATGATAAATAATTTTATGAAAAATGTTTTAAACTAGGAAGCTGAGAACAGCTGTGCTTGGAACTATTTTCTGATGCTGTATGAGCGGTATGAGATTGGAGCAGCAGTGGGCTGGTAAACTCCAGTAAATAGTTGGTGCCAGGATGTTTTGCCAGCCTATGAAACACTGTCACTGGAGCAGCGTCAGGCGTTGGTGCGAGCTGTGATTCGACAGTGAATAAACAGCAGTGTGTGTCTGACTGTGGATGGTGGAGCTGCTGAATGGATTTGTTGAGTTTGTTAGTTGTGGCGGTGGCTGTTAGCAGCTAGCTCCGTTTGTTAGTTGCTGAACGGCAGCAGTGCAAGCAGCCGCAACGATTTGGACACAATTTAACACACAGACCAAACACAGATTAGCCGTATAATATGTTTCCACCTGGTCTTGATACACTGTAAAACATCACACTTGGTATTTATCTTGCTCACCATTCCTGAAAGAAAATAAAACTGTTTGCAGATATATTTATTTTTTAAAGTCTCAGATATTCATTTCAGTATCAGCCTCAAACATCCCGTATCAGTAGGGTTATAAAACTTTAGCCACTTCTCTCTCCACATCCTGTCGGCTCTGTCTTCTTCCCTCTCTGTGGTTGTCATTATTTCCCTCAATCGTTTTTCTATATTCTTCCCTTTTGTACTCTCCTCTTATTAATTTTTGACTTTCTCCACCTCAGGACTCCCACAGGTTCGGAGCTCAGATAAGTAAAGCTCTCCAAGACATCATGACTCTGCTCGCCGCTGACACCAAAACCCCCTCGTCCTCTAAGGGCAGCACTCAACCTCAGACCAAGAAGCTCCTCTGAACGAAACAGAAAGCAGCTCTACAGATGGACAAACATCATCCTTCATGTAGAAACCATTAAGAACCCATTAACTAAAACCACAGCCCATAACGGGACCAACCTAAAAGCATTAACTGAAATTGAAAGTGAATTTTAGCAAGGAAAATCTGGGGGGAGATCTGGGAGTCTGATTCAGCAGCTTTATGTCTCCAACCGTTTTAATACACAACAATAAAATAATAACATTGTCATGATTTACATTAATCCATTAAAAATATAGAGTTTAAAACCATCTCTGTGAAAACGGGCACTAACAATATATATTTGACTTTTGTATATTTTTGTCTGTCGGAGAGATTCAGCTGTACAACGTGAGAATGCAAAATGCTTCCCTGCTTTCTCTGAGAACATGAAGCCTGTGAAGGTCGATTTTTAGGAAAGAGGGAGCAAAAGTCATCATTTAGGAAGGAAGTCCTAAGGAGGAAAATAAGAAGCCGAGGACGAGAGACAAATCTTTCCAACAATAGGAGGAAAGCATTAAGAGACCCTTAAATCTCAATTAAAGTGAAGGGGACATGAGACCCAAGGGACTGTGGGAAATGATGCTGTGCAGATCAGCCTCACTGACACAAATCATACAGTTTAATATTCATGTTGTAGATCACTGCTAAAATCTGGGGAAGCTTAAGGGAAAAAAGGAGATGAAGCAGGCTAAATCTAAATGAAGGGAAAAAGTTATAGATAGACTCATTTTTTTTTATTGTTGTTAAATTTAATGTATCAAATGGGACTAGAGTTACATTACTTTAAGTTGATTTAATGCCCCGTACATTTAGGTTCAATATCAGTCATTCAAGAAATAGTTTGAATTGAATTGAATTGAACGATTCAGGTACATTATCTGACGACACAATTAATATCTGCAGGAATGAGTCCTAAAACCCTGAAATGAGTCAGCATTTTTGCACCTCAAAGTCAGTGAGTTTTTGGTTAGATGCCTGAAATCATGCAGCATTTATGTGGTGGTCTATCTGTGCAGAGTTTGCATGTTCTCCCCGTGTCAGCGTGGGTTTACTCCGGGTGCTCTGGTTTCCCCCCACAGTCCAAAGACATGCAGGTTAATTGGTGACTCTAAATTGTCCGTAGGTGTGAATGTGAGTGTGAATGGTTGTCTGTCTCTATGTGTCAGCCCTGTGATAGTCTGGTGACCTGTCCAGGGTGAACCCCTGCCTCTTGCACAATGTTAGGTCGCAGGTTTGGGGTCCCTCATGCTGCCTGATGGGTGAGGTGCTAGCCTTTTAAGCGACCTAGTTTGTCGCTGTCGTAAAACATTTGCTGCCATCACTGATCAATACCCGCTAACATTCACAGGGCTAACTGCTGTTTTTGTTGTTGTCGTTTTGGTTTAAATCCACTGTTACATATTAAGTATCAGCAGGCGGGACAAAACACTAAATGCAATAGTCCACCTTTCCCTCTCTGTGTCTCTCTCAAACAAAGAGACACCTTGGAGATCGCCACGGCGCTCAGTCCTAATTAGAGCTGGGCGATATGACTTCAAAATAACACCGCAATATTTTTAGACTATATAGCGATACGCAATATATATCGTGATATTTTGAAATGTCCTTTAAAGTACTGTAACATTCACACAGTACAGTCACATTAAAGTTAACTAAAGTTAATACTGGCCAGACTCAGTGCCCGTCCTGTCAGGCTTCATTTTTTCCCACAGCTGTGTCCTCAAGTGTCCCTTCTGTCCTCGCTCATCTTTAGCTTAAGTGTCACTCTGGGTTGACATCACTCAGCAAGGGAGAGTGAAAGGTTTCCTGCTGACCCTTTGACTTAAGCGTACTTAGTTTGTATCTTTTCAAGTGGGGTTGTATGAGGCCACGGACGCAAAGTGGGTGTATTAGCTGCAGTCTGTCGGTACGCCCCCACTTTGGATGTTCTGCTGTGGACGGGCGCAGCAGCAAAATGTATTTTAGCCACTTAAAAAATCAATCGCAGTTGAAGTGTACGCTATATTTAGAATATTTTTACTACTTAACCTGCCGTCAGACAGCCTGTTCTGACTGGTTACTGCAGCCATTAGCTATGCTCTCTTCAGAGCCACCACACTGAGTCGGTTAGTTTGTTTGTGTTATTGTGTGAATCATAGCTGACTCTTAAAAACATGGGCCTTCAACAGGGGGTCCGCGAAACCTAGGGGGGTCAGAGTTACTGCAAGGGGGCTGCCAAATGATTATTAATTTTTTCTTCTCAAAATTAAAATATGTCTGAAAATACACATTAACACAAATCCAACATATTATTAGCAAAGATAAATCGGCCTGTTGGGGGGGTGGGTGCAATTTAGTTTACAGTTCACAGCGGTGTTGATACACTAACTAGTTTCCATGAATCCACAATGTATGAATATGAATCTGTCAACAGTTATTTTAATAGCTCTGTATTGTGTGCACCATATTAACTTCAGGCTGCCCTACACGCTACTGTTGGCCCAGTTTAATATGAGAGTCAGTGTTATACATGTAGTTGGGGTCCCTGCTCTGTCTGTCTTATGTTAAATGTTAAAGACCCCTGCATTAAAACACCAGAGTCACACAATAACACAAAGTAAGTGTTCGAGGCAGTGGTAGAGCCAGCTCCGGTGTTCTGCAAGGTAAAATTACAGTGTTTGTCAAAGGAGTCTGGAGACTTTAAAGAGAGCGTAGCTAACAGCTTCAATTTCCCGCCGCAAAAGGCTGAAAATATTCTAAATATAGAGTACACTTAAACAGATACAGATTTTTTTAAGGTGGCTAAAATTTGTTTTGCTGACCCCGTCCACAGCAGCGCATTGTTTGGCTTCTGTGTGGGACTCCTGTCTGCTTCTCCAAACTGGAGGTGACATCTACTGTAGGTAATACACTGCCTGTGGATCAGTACTACCTACAACCACACTACAAAAAATCCAAACTATCCCCTTAAGAGGGCAAAGAAGGACAGCAGGATATGACTCTATTGAAAGGTCAAAGTCAGTGTCAAGATTTAGATTTACAAATGGTACAAATGAATACAGTCCACTTCGGGGCTCGAGGTACTTTCTGCCGAGGGAGGAGATCAGTTAGTTGTCGTTCCCCCTCCTCACTGTCTGTACTCACAATGACTCATCTCTGGTTTTTAAGCTACAGCATTTAATAAACACACGTGTGCCTGAATTCAAGTGTTCATCCACTAAAACAGTTTCAATGCAATTTTTTGAATCAATGCAATTGTTAAGGGAAACCCTGTAACATTTAATGTTTGAAGGGCAACTTTAGTATTTTCAACCTTGACCCCATTTTCCAGTGTTTCTGTGTCTAAGTGACTGATGGGAACATAAGTTTTGAGACTGGTCCAGTGTTGAGTCAGAGCGCTGCAGCCGGCAGACGTGGAACAAGCTGCAATGTGACCACTCCGTGCATGTTTACACGGGAATATACGTCCACTAAAAGTGTTTTGTCTTTGTCACTGACAGGCTCAAATTGTTATTCTAAGTGTCTGACAACATTATGAAAGGACCCCTACAGAGATAGAGCTTTGTTAAAGAGTAAGCCCCCCTTTTTTATTTTAACTAGAAACGACTCTGAAATCACTCTTGCCAAACCCACCAGACTCCATTTAAAAAAACTGTAATTTTATCATCGTTAAACACACTTTATTCAGAGTGAACAGAAACAAAATAAAACTCATAAAAACCATCTTTGTTTGTCTTTCCACTGTTCCAACAATCACTGATTCAGGTTTGGTTGAAATAAACCCGTAATTCATCCAGTTAGATGTGACAACACGCTGCCTCTGTACACGCTAAAATTAGTCTTTTTTTCAATGGAGTCTGGTGTGTTTGGTGATAGCGATTTCCTAGCTATTTCTGGTTAAACATAAAGGATCTTACGCTCTTACAAACAGCTCTATCTCTGTAGGGATCCTTTCCATAATGTTGTCAGACACTTATCAATCTGAGCCTGGCAGTGACAAAAAAACACTCTTGGATGTCACTTGTCAGCTGCAGTGCTCTCTCTAAAAACTGGACTGCTCATGTCCATTCGTCACTTAGACACAAAAACGTCGGAAAAAAAGGGTCCAGGTGGAAAAATAAAAGTTTCCCTTTGACCCTTTTCTGTGTGTGTGTTAACAAGAATGTACTACAGTTGGTCAGTTAGTTACTGTTTGCCTTCAGGATGTGTTCCCATGTGCAGTGATGTAGTGGTCAAACATTAAGTAAATGTGTATCAGATAGTTTTCACCACTCTTAAAATTACCAGATGTTTCGTTAACATTCGGAACAGGAACATCAGTTTAAAGGCCTCTGTAAACTTCCACTACATCTCTGCTCATGTTTCCTAACTCCGCTCTAACTCAATGAGATCTCCTTTTAGAGATTATCGGCTTAATATTTTAATAGCATCAGACCACAGTGGCTTCTGTTTCTGTCTCAGGATCAACATGTAACGGCTCATTTCCCAAACTGGTGACTGCCAGCATAGCAGCGTGTTTTCTGCATTAGTCTGTGGAACAGCCACAAGGCAGGTTTTGTATAAAGGCATTTGTCTAAAGCTGCAGCAATGCAACACTAACAACTGCTCTACCTCTGTTGTCTTTTCTCACAATAGTATCGCTCATTTGTTTTTTAACACAAGTTCCTCGGTTATCGTTGAAAGATTAATTTATGATCACAAGAAATTGTTGAAACATTTGCCAACTTGATGAAACAGAACTAAACCAGTGTGTCGTAATGAGGTGGTCGAGGTCATGAAATGCAACTAAATATTTTCAGTAAATCCAACATATTAAGGTTTACACACCAGCGACGTGACGGACGGACAACATGAAAATATTTTGCATCAAGACTTTCCATACATATCATGTACACATGCTGCGTCTTTAACCGCCTGGGTGCTACTCTTGTGCCTTTTCTATGCCAGCTTGCTAAGCAACCTTGACGAGCACTGTTATAGCCTGTTTACCTGAAACCCTGATCCCGTCGTTCATGGGACAGCTCTGCACTAACATGATCAACTTCTCCTCCATATTTATCACAGACTGATATTTACTGAAGAAGGAAAGATATCTGTCGGCTGTGATTGTGCGCCGCTGCGTTCCTAAAGTTGAACTTGGTTTATCTCTACTTAAAAATAGACGCTCAGGAAAGCATGCACACCGTAGCAGCATCGCTCTGGTGTTTGAGCACACCTGCTGCATGTCTACGTTGAAAACAATGAATTTGAGGGCGCAAAAAACATGTGGACGGCCCCCGAGGCAAAATTAACTGACATTAACATCCCTAATTGATGCGTTATTGTGCGGTGCAAAAGCTCAGAATAATCAGTTCAGAAAAAAAAAGCTTCTTTTCTTGCAGCGTAAAATTTGCATGATAATACTGATGATCAACACAAGAGTTGAAAAAAGCATCTTGATGTACGATTAAAGAAAGAACTGGCCCCTGGTGTGTTAAGGCCTTGTTTACGTCCCCATGTCCCCTCCTGCCTTCCTTACATACGTGATGTTTCTGTAAATGACACAGAGTCCCTTTGTGTCTCTTATAAGGGCTTCTTATGACACTGCTCCCTTTAATATGACTGTAGCTGCAGTTTCCAGAGCTTCACTTCAGTGCATCAGATGTGACAGATGTTTTAATTTCATTCTTATTTCTGCCAGTTCTTTTTCACGTCGCACCTCAGCCTCTCTGCCAGTGATCAGACCCACTCTGTGCCTCTGTATTTTAATGATATCAAATAACTCGTGTTGGAATAAGAGTCCCAGCAGTTTGGAAAATGAGCCTCTCATTAAAAAAGCAGCAGAACTAGCATTTAGCAGCAGGTTTACACACTTTGCTTTGTGTCAGGACTAAATGTTAGCTTGAAGTTTAGCACTCTTTTCTTTCCTGTTTGATTTTGTGAGGTTTTTTATTGTTTATTTCTCTGTAATCTGTAACTGCTGTTTTAACTCTCGGTTGATCGTGACGCTTTAACATTTGTTGATGAATTTGTGGGGATTGTAGTTTTATTAAAATGATCTGATATCCCATGTTTTCTGAATTGACACTCCAGACTTCTTATTGCTGTGTTTCTGTCAGTGGTTTTCATTATGAATCTTATTTAAATGTCAGTTGTGGACTGTGTGATGAAGGCCTTTTACAGATGGTGACGGTATTTTATGTGAAATAAAACAACTGACTGACCCTACAGTGCGTCTTCATTTCCATCTGTTCTTCGTTAGTGAATTATTAATGACGTAACATTTCTCAGCTCCATTTATCATCCCAGTAAATTATTCGATGAGTCAGCAGGGCTCAATAACAGATGGGTTTTTCTATGATGAAGATGTCTGCTGTGAAAAAGGCCTATGGCTCATTAGATACAATACGTCATCACTGAGGATGGATTTGTCAAAGTTCTCTCTTGTATTTGGTTTCTGTGGTTAAGTTGTAAAGAAAATAATCCCAGAGGTGAGGACCTGAGCCAGTTCTGTTTGAGACACATGGAAGAAGAGTCACTGAAGACTTTGAAAGTAATCGTTATAAAAAGTAAAATGACAGTTTGTAGATCAGTTACTCACCACTGTCCGAAGACAGCTGGCGAATGTTCTTGATGAGTTAAAGTAAACAGTGAAAATACACGTGTTTGTGAGGTAAGAATATTTTAGAGGGTTACACACTATCAAGGTCGATTTTATTACTCGTCAGTTTACTGCACTGCACACCACCGGGGTCTGGTGGTAGTTAGCTAGCAGAGCCACTCGTTCGGCAATTACTGCTAGTAACGCCATCCTGACCCAACAGCGTTGCTGTGGAAACATTGTGCACACCCTCCGGTCTCCCGCCAGGTTGCCCCGGTGAGTAAGCAGCTCAGTTTTGAGACGCAGAACTTCCTCTAGCATCGTTAAGTACTGTTAGCACCATTAGTGGTGTCAACATGGCTAGTGGTGCTAACATGGTAAACAATGCTAAATGGGTCAACACCATCCCGCCACCTGGCGCCGCTAATTAGCTCCCAGTGGCGGCGGTTTTTCAACCGCACTCATGCCATAGAGCCACAGCAACACACAGCGCAAAGATTTTCAGATGGGTTTAAACACCTGAGCGGCACTCTGTCAGAAGACTCCACTCGCAAATATCCACATGGGACTGAGCTCGAAATGCGACGATGCCGGTGTGTATTTCAAAAGTGCTGTCAGTCACAAAGGGGTTCAGCCTTTTAGACACTTCCTCCAATCATCATGCAGACACTGAGCGTCCTCTCCCGCCTACCGCTCTATCAGGTCCCATGGAAGCTGAGCCTCCCTGGAAGTGACGATTCTGTTGCATTTATCCAATGACCGTCTCGCTTTGCTGCATGAACAAAACCTGCTCAGTGCTGTCTCATAGGAACAGCTCGGAGGCTCCGCCTCCACCGTGCTGACACAAGAATGTGTGACAGGGAGGTCGTGTTTGGAAACTGGTGATAAACAGCTGATGTTTAAACATCACAGTCATGATGTTAAACACATCCTAGCGCACATTTAATGCCATGCCAAATTCTTATTTTAACATAAATTCAATAGTGCATATTTGACCATCTCTTCTATGACATTTCAGGGGAAGTTCAGCCTCCCTTGTTGCCTCAGAGCAATCGCCCCTGCTAGCTCCCACCTAGGGGTGGGCAACCTGCGGTTCCAGAGCCACATGCAGCTCTTCAGCCCGTCTCCAGTGGCTCCCTGTGGCTGAGACGCAAAATCATATGGAAATGAATGACTGTTATTCTTTTAACATTTTCATTGATTGTTGTAGGCCGAAAAGAACACTTACACTCTTCAGTTGTAAAAATGTGTAGCCTATACACCAGTTAAAAAACATGTTTTAACATTTCATCAACTAAAACGTGCGTCCTAAATCTGTTTCCTGCACCTTTCCCTCTAAAAACATCATTAGCGATGGCTACAGTAGTCTTGAGTCTTTCTAGCTGGGCCAGCTGTGGATTCCAAATCCAGAAAGTAAAAAATAAAACTCACAAAAGCCATCGTGGTGTGCAACAATCACCAATAATCCCTCGATTCACTCAGTAAGATGTGAAAATATTCTGGCTCTATACACGCTAAAATTGTTGTTGATTAAAATGGAGTCTGGTCAGTTTGGCAATCGTAATTTCAGGGCTGTTTCTGGCTCAACAGAAAGGATCTCAGGGTGCTTTCACACCTGCCCTGTTTGGTTCAGTTCAATCAAACTCGAGTTCGTTTGCCCCCTCAGTGCAGTTCGTTTGTGCAGGTGTGAACACACCAAAACAACTGGACTGAGACCTTCTTGAAGAGGTGGTCTCAGTCTGGTTCCAAAGGAACTCTGGTGCGGTTGGTTTGTGGTGAGAACGTGTTCCGACCTGGATCTGGAGCAACTGCAGTCACATGACACATTGTTTGGGTTAAACATGAGCATGTTACAGTCCTGGAGGATTATTAATGTGCGCCTCCTCCTGTACTGCCTTAATATGCACATTCAGCACATCCAATGCATCAAAACATTGTTTTCTAGTTGGAGCCGCGCCTCGTTTTCAAACTGTATGCTTTGACTCAAATGAACAATGACAGCAATATAGTCCACGATGAGCAGCGCTAAAATCAACCTGCGTAGTTGTCCCTCCATTGTGACATTAGAAAGTGTCACATTTATCTTGACAGTGTACTCTTCTTCAATGTTTGCTTTACTTCCTGGATTTTTCTGACCAATCAAGAGCAGCTTTCTGACACAAGGCATTTGATCTGGTCCGCTTGTAAATGCTGCCGTGAGAACACCAACCAACTCTAGGCAATTATACAACTTTGGAACAACATGAGTCCCTGATTCAGACTAAAGGAGACACCACTGGTCTGAAAGCAGCCTTACTCTCTGACTAACTGCTCCTTTCTATAACACTGTCAGACACTTAGAATAACAATCTGAGCCTGTCAGTGGCAAAAACAAGAAGTTTTATTGGCTGTAAATTGATGGTGCTCAATTGCCCCACATGGTGACACTGTGGTCTGTCTTACAGCTGCAGCGGTCTCCATCAGTCGTAGACCAGTTTCTAAAATTGTTGTTCCCACTGGTCACTTGGACACAAAAATGTTTGAACACAGGATCCAGGTTAAAAAATACCAAAGTTCCCCTTTAACTGTCCCCTCCCACCCCTCCAGCCTCAACTTTGACCCCAAGTCCCGCCCCCCGCGCTCTGTGTGTGTGTGTGTGTGTGTGTGTGTGTGTGTGTGTGTGTGTGTGTGTATCTATATGTTCAAATCAGGCCTGACTGTGGTTTGTCCCACGTCACAGTTGAGGCGAGGTCCAACAGTGTGTTTGCCACAGCTACAGTGTCCTCTGCCTTTGTCCAATAACAGAGTCCAGAAGTTTCCATCTGTCTCTGCGGAGGTATTTTGACGTTTAAGATGTTTGTTTGGACCCAGTCCCTAGTTTGGGAAACTCCGCGGCTGCTGCTGCTGCTGCTCCTGCAGCTGACGATGACGACGATGATGATGATGATATCATCACACAGCGTGCCAGTGAAAAGGTGGAAAGTGAAAGTAAAGTTGTCAAAAGGAGAATGGGTGACGCGGAGCAGTGCAGACGGACAGCAGCAGCACCACAGCACGGTAAGACCAGAGCCTCCTGTCCCTCTTTATTCTGAGAGCTGTTTTAGAGACTCTGACACATGTTGAAGAGTTCAGGGACCTGTTGACTGTGACGCTGAGAGGACCAGGACAAGGTGGCTCACTGAGCCTGTGACAGCACTGGGGGGGTTTGAGACACGAGTGGACTCTACATCGGCGTCACCAGGCCATTTTGTCTCCCACCCAACGATCTGAGTGTAGCTCCGAGTGTAATTTGAAATGAAAGCCTTCGAGGAGCTCCACGGTGTTCCAGTGTGCGCCAGCGTCATTGACAGCAGCCTGTCTGAGCGCGTGCACACACTGCAGCTCTGTGATCTGTGTGTGACGAGTTGGAGCAGGAATGCGTTGCACAACACACACTGAACAATGAACATTGTAAGTCAATGTACGATATTGGATTATTTTTGATAACCGATGCCGATATACATGGACTGTTAGTGATCGTCAAGTCTCTTCTGGAGTGTCACGCATGCTCTGATGGTGACGGCCCGCCAGCCGATGGAGATATGAAATACTGTCCAGTCTATGTAATGTTCATTCATTGTGCTAAATAACAAAAATGCATGTTGCCAGCTCACTTTAAAGCCAATATCGGCCGATACCGATATATCGATCCAGATACTGATAACGGAGTTTTTTCGCCAGCTGGTTGTCGTGATCATCAAGTCTCCTTTGTAGTGGAATTAACCAGTGATGGGTAAGCTACTTGGAAAATGTAGTGAGCTAAGCCAGTGGTTCTCTGACAGTGTGCCACCATGCCAGTCCATTTGTAATAACCACATATTAAGGTATATATCTAATATTCAACTGGGCCTTTACAAAAAGTTATGAATTAATTTCTTATTTTGCTTTGATTTTAGATAGATAGTTTGATAGATATTATATTTTATTGTATCATTTTATTATATTTTATTAAATTATATTATAACTTTATTGTAACATTACCTTATTTAACTTTATTATAGCAGTACTTTATTTAATTGTACTATAACAGTACCCTAGTTAGCTTAAATATAACAGTACTATATTTCACTTTATTATAACAGTACTATATTTCACTTTATTATACAATACTTTATTTAGATTTATTATAATAGTACTTTAACATAGTACGTTAACTTTATTATAGTAGCCTAGTATTTTAAATTTATTACAACAGTACTTTATTCAACGTTTTTATAACAATTTTTTTAACCTTATTATAACAATACTTTATCAAACAACATTTTATTTAATTTTATTATAGCAGTACTTTATTTAACTTTATTATAGTAGTATTTTAACTTTATTTTAACAGTGCTTTATTTAACTTTATTATTATAGTACTTTATTAAACTTCATTAAAACAATATTTTATTTAATTTTATTATAATAGTACTTTATTCAACTTAATTGTAATAGTACTTTCACTTTATTATAGTAGTATTTTAACTTGATTATAACAGTACTTTATTCAACGTTATAACAATTTTTTTAACCTTATTATAACAATACTTTATTAAACTTTTTTACAACAATATTTTATTTAATTTTATTATAACAGTACTTTATTTAACTTTATTGTGACTCTATTTCAGATAATAATTTAGTATTTTAGTCGTCTACACTACTTTAGAGGACATTTAAAAGCATTAAGATATATATATATTGCATATTCTGGTTAATTGTCAGACTGATCTCTAAACCTGTTTTGAGGGAGTAACTTATTTTTGTTTCTTATTTTTCTCTCTAATTTTTTCTACTTTTTTCATCTATTTTCTTCACAGTAGTTGTTCTTGATTAGTGTCAGATGATTTGATGACATATTTCTGATGTAACTTTTATGTGTTGTATGAGTTTGTCCCACTGCTTGGAGACATGATTTGTCCCTCATGTGGGAGTGTCAGAGAGCGCTGCTCAGCTCTGCTCTGATTGGTCCAATCTGACTCTCCATCAAACAGATCAGAATCTCGTGAAAGATAAAGGTGTGTGTGTCTTCATGTTGCGTGTTGTGCTTTGTGGTGGTGATTTCCACCTGACGGAGATCTCTGTTGGATCGAAATGTTGCACGACTAAAACTACTGGGAGCTTTTAACACAGTGTGTGGAGTTCCTGTCTGGTTGTGGCTTTTGTTTGACTTGATCCAGCACCTGTGAAAGTTTTTTGGATGTGTGTGTCCTCCACCCTGCTTACATACTGATACTGCACATGAGTGATGACTGTGTGTGGTCGGAGCGGTGTTGGTTTTACAGTCTGACAGCAGCAGGAAGGAACGGTCTGCGGTGTCTCTCCTTCAGACACTGTGGGTGAAGCAGCCTGTCAAGGAGCTGAACAATGCTGTCTGAGTGTCCTGCATGGGGTGAGACATGTTGTCCATGAGGGACGATAGCTTGGCTATCATTCTTCTGTCTCCCACCACCTCCACGGGGTTGAGGGAGCGTCCCAGGACAGAGCTGTTTATCTTTATCAGTCTGAGTCTCTTCCTGTCGGCTGTCGACAGATGCTGCCCCAGCAGACCACTCCACACAAGATGGCTGAAGCCAAAGAGTCAAAGAAGGTCCTCAGGAGAGTCCCCTGTCCTCCAAAGGACCTGAGTCTCCTCAGCAGATAGAGTCTGACCTCTGTTGTACAGCGCATCAGTCAGTGCGTTTCCATGACATCAGAGAAAATTGGTTTATTGTGTCAGTCCGACTAAAACCAGACTTTTAAAATCCATTTAAACATGTTAGTCTGACTGAAAAGTGAATGAGTCCCAGTGGGACTAACACACCCAGATCATGTGACTCCTGCATGTATACAGTCAGTCAGACCCAAACTGGCCGAGGCGCTCTGAGCATGCTCCACAGTTTCCGCCCCGGGCTTTGACCCGGAAGTCCAATAGCATTAAATGTGTAAGAGAAGAAGAAGCCGGTAACAACATGGAGAAATCTACATCCAGAGCCGTGACTTTTTGGACGGACCAAATGTACAGAGCTGTAAAGTTGTCCACCATGGTACCAGTTAGCTGCTAGCTAACCGTAGCTAACTTGTTTGTCCATTGTTTGGTCTGTGACGTAATAGGTCAACAGGAAAAAGGTCCAATACTAACAAGCTGAAAGGGGGCATATCTCCACCTATCAGAGAGGAGTCGCACAGACTGAGGCCTCCCGTGCTTGTATACTGGGACAAGGACGGGAGTCCAGTTAAATGTCCTCGTCCAGCTGGGACTGTAGCTCCACTTCACTGTGCATGGACACGTACTGACTGTTGTCTATCCAAGATGTCGAAGATGCCCTGATCAGATTTTGGTGGTAAAGCATCAAAGGTCAAGGTCAGCATGACACCTCAAGGGAATTTCTTCAAATTTGGTGCAGACATCACTTGGATTCAAAGATGAACCAACTAGATTATAGTGCTCATAGGTCAAAGGTCAAGGTCAAGGCTAAATTTGACACAAACGACCCCGTGGACTGAAAAATAAACTGATTAGAATTTGTTGGTTGAAGATCAAAGGTCAGTGAGACATCACAAAAAATGGGCAAGACCCTGGACAGGTCACCAGACTATCACAGGGCTGACACATAGAGACAGACAACCATTTACACTCACATTCACACCTACGGACAATTTAGAGTCACCAATTAACCTGCATGTCTTTGGACTGTGGGAGGAAGCTGGAGCACCTGGAGAAAACCCACACTGACACAGGGAGAACATGCAAACTCCATATAGGGGCTGTATTCCTGGAGGAGGTCAGAGAGATAGGTAGAGGCTGGGTTGCGGAGGGCTTTGAAAGTGAGCAGGAGGTTTTTGTAATCGCTTCGGTCCTGAACAGGGAGCCGGTGTAGGTGGATGAGGATGGGGCTGATGTGGTCAGATGATTTGTTGCGGGTGGTGATCCAGGCAGCACAGGTCTGAATGATTTGAAGCCTGCTGGTGAGCTTGGTGGGAAGGCCAGAGACAGTGGTCTGCAGCTGGCAGACGTCTCTCCTAGACGTCACTCCGTCCACCATCCCCTCCACCTCCACGTTAGAAACGCTGATACGATACATGTGACATGCAGAAACGCACAGTGCCAACATTTGTGTCTGGTGACTGGGCTGAATGGTTACAACGCATGCCATGACACCTCCCCTCATTGTTTTCTGCCTCCTCATGAACTGTTCGCTATCAAAAGCAAATAAAGCTGCAAAACAAACTCCACCGGATCCTCTGTCTATAAACTGAATACATGTGCTGTTGGGAATATGGGAATGTTTAGAGCGTCACCTCGTCATCAGCCAAAACAAAAAGCAGAACATTTGATTGTTTCAGTTTTTCAGATGGAGATTTCGCTGCTTCTCTTGGTCTGACGCTAAAATCATTTGAATGAATTGAACAGTTTGGGGTTTTGGACAGTCAGAGAACAAGAAATGTAAAGATAGAAACATGATGCTCTGGAATATTGTGATTTTTTTGTCACAGTTGTCTGATTTTTTTTTTGACGAAAATAATTGTTATTTGCAGCCGTAGTTTGGTCTCTAAGATAATATAACAACCTTTATTTTCCCTTCTCAGGCATAATTTTCCATTTCATCCACACCCAAACTTCTCTGGCACCAAAATTAGTCAGAGACTGTTTGAAATGTCCTCCGTGACGTTGAGGAACTGGCCACTGCAGAGTTGTGGTGATAACAAGGTGGAATGTGAGGTTCACTTCCTCGAGGAAAAATCTGTGTTTACTCTTGGGCTTTTCTTATGTGCGTTCTCAGTGTGTGCTGTTGTTTTTGGCAGCAAATTCATTAAAGGGTAAGTTCAGCGGATTAATAATAAACTAGAAGGGACTCCTCACAAGCGTGGTCAGTGTTTGTATGTTTAGTTCAGACTTTAATATCCAAAAGAATGTTTCAACAAAGTCTTTCTGTCCCGTCAGTGATCATATGGATGAGGTCGGGGATTAACAGAATACAAGTGACTAAATTATGCATTAAAAATACAAGACATGAGTAACTGTACTCCGTTACAGTTAAAATAGGTGGTATTCTGGATACAGTGAGTGTCTTTAAAATCAGATTACTTTGTTTTGTTGTATTTGCTCCAGCACCGTGAACTGAACGTGAACGTTAGATTCTTTTTTTGTTTTCAATGGGAATGTTCCAACTGACCACGGGTGACGAAGCGCTGCTTCTTTGAGCTGAACTTTTGTCGGACATCCTGCCTCTATTTACTGCTGCCGCTCCCTTTGAAAGCTCCGCAGTGGACAAACCGCAGCTGATTCATGACGCTGAGTTGAGGTGTTATCTGTACGACACTCCCTCATTTCACAATAAAAACTAAAAAAAGTGTCAGCTGGTCAGAGGGAGATCCCGAGGGACTGTTCCTTTTTTTTTTTTTTGATCCTCCCCAAAGCCACAAATATTTTCCATGACCCCCCCTCCAGCTTAAATCACTGACTAGATTTTACAAACCAACCCCTCGGTGTTTGAAAGTTAAAAAGTTGAAGATGAAATCCTGGAATTAAAAAAAGCCTTGTTTTTTCACTCTAGTCATGTGTGCTGGTTAGTTCATGCAAACCTTTTGTTGTTGGCCACATTTTAAATGAGATGTAGAATATAGTGATTTTGATTGAAAAAAAATTCAAAAAAATCCAACGTTAATTTTCTGTTTTTACAGTTTCTGGCTGTGATAAATGATGTAATTTTGGCAATTTGTGAAAGGCATGTTTTCTTTATCAAATCAAATCAAGTTTATTTATAGACCACATTTAAACACAACCACAGCTGACCCAAGTGCCGTACAAATTAAAATGATACACGGATATATAGCAATATAAAAAAAATGTACACAAATATAAAACAAAATAACACTGATAAGAACAATTACATACATAAAAACATTATAGAATACTAAAATATTAAATATTAAAACCACTAAAAACAACCAAAGGCCATTGGAAATATGTACGTGTTAAGAGTTGTCTTAAAAGTGTAAATGGGGTGGGAGGATTAGATTGAGAGTGAAAGCTGTGGAGCAGCTCTCTTACCCACCAGCCTCGATCATGGGACAGTTAAAAGACGGAGGTGTCAGCCCATGTATGGCGTTAAAAACAAAAACAAGAACCTTAAAATCAATCCTGTGTTCGACAGGTAGCACTGGTGTACTGCTGTCTCTTTTTCTGGCACCAGTGAAGAGCTGTAACAGTCGAGCCTGGAGGATATGAACGCAGTGGTTGCAGTTGGACTTGACTTTTGCGATGTTTAAAAATCATCAAAATGATAAATACAAAATACAGCCATTTAAATGTGTGTGCTCCTACCCTAAGCCAAAATAAAGAAGTCCCTCCCCTGTCCTTAAAAAAGTATTGACATGGCTCTCATTTTTGCACCACCCCTGACTCCTCCTAAATGCCCATCACTAACACCAGCCTTCTTACCACTGGCTATACTTTATGTTATTTCCAGTAAATGTCACAAATAAAAACGTGTGAACCGCCGCAGTTTGGACGCCGTGTTTTCTTCTGTTGTCTCTGCAGACAAAACATTTTCCACTTTCTCCAGCAGCACAGTGTTTATACTGCCACTGGACAGATTAAAGGCCGATAAACCAACAGAGTGGTCAGGCTGAACTTCCTGGCTCAATTTGAGCCCATTTAGATCCCACGATATACTGAGAGCTGTCCTCCAGGATGAGAGTGACCCTTTACGCAGGCAGTCAGCAGCCACTCGATGATTTTATCAGTATGAAAATGATGTGGATCATGTGCTGTCAGTCAGATCGCAGCCTGTCAGAGCGTCCTGTCAGCAGAGCTCAGAGACAGTGACCTTCAACAGCTCCCATCATGGGTGTGTTCTGAGAATATGGGCCCCTGGGCACAGACATGCAAAGGGCCCCACCACCTCTCCTACACAGATGTAATTTGTTTATCCTTGTGGATTTTATGTGCATCTTTGTAGTTGTTTTATGAATCTTTGTAGTTTCTTTGCATCTCTTTGTTGTCACTTTGTGAGTCTGTGAAGTTGTCTTGTGTCTCTTTGAGGTATATTTGTGTGTCTTTTGGCCTCTCTGTCTCTTTGTAGTTTGTGTGTGTCTCTTTAAAGGTCAGTTTTTGTCTCTTTGGGGTATATTTGCGTCTTTTTCGGTCGTTGGGTTTCTCTGCGTAGTTTTTTGTGTCTCTTTCTTGTCTGTTGGTGACTCTTTAAAGTCATTTTGTAGCTTTTTGTTCTTTTGATTCTCTTTGTAATTCCTTTGTATGTCTTTGTTGGGGTTTTTTTGTATCTCTTTAAAAGTCAGTTTTAGTCTTTTTTGGTCATTTCGTTTCTCTTTGTAGTTTTTTGTGTCTCCTTGTCATTCTGTGACTCTCTGAAGTCGTCTTTTGTCTTTTTGGTTGTTTGTTTTCTCTTTTCCTTAGTAATTCCTTTGAAGGTCTTGTTTTGTTTTGTCTCTTAAATGTCAACTTTTGTCTCTTTGAGGTAAATTTGTGTCTTTTCAGTTGTTTTGTTTCTCTTTGTAGTTTTTTGTGTCTCTTTCTTGTCTGTTAGTGACTCTTTAAAGTCATCTTGTGGCTTTTTGGTCTTTTGATTCTCTTTGTGGTTCCTTTGCATGTCTTTGCTGGTTTTTGTGTCTCTTAAAGGTCATTTTTTGTCTTTTTGAGGTATATTTGTGTCTTTTTTGGTTGTTTGTTTCTCTTTTTCTTTGTAGTTCCTTTGCAGGTCTTTTGTTTTTTTGTGTCTCTTAAAGGTCAGTGTTGTCTATTTGAGGTATGTATGTGTCTTTTTTGGTTGTTTGTTTCTCTTCTGGGGTTTTTTTTTTTTTTTTGGTTCCTTTTTTTCGTTCTATGACTTTTTGAAGTCAACTTGTGTCTTTTGTGGTTCCTTTGCGTGTCTTTATTGTTTTGTTGTGTCTCTTAAATGTCAACTTTTGTCTCTTTGAGGTAAATTTGTGTCTTTTCAGTTGTTGTTTCTCTTTGTAGTTTTTTTGTGTCTCTTTCTTGTCGTTCGTTGACTCTTTAGAGTCATCTTGTGTCTCTTTGGGGGACATAGCCAAAACATTGCTCACATATGCAGTTCAGGGATATTTCCTGCGTGGGCTCATGTGTGAATGGGAGCAGGGATTGATATTCAAGGAAGTCTGTAGCTCCAGTTTACCACCTTAAGACCTCGTAACATTTCAGGAAAGATGCTGGTGCAGCTGTGATGTGAACAGAAGCAGTAACATTGCAGGACAAGCATGTAAAGGGTTACATCGGTCTGATACATCGGTTACATCGGTCACTTTCACATGGAGTGGGTAAACCACTCAGACTCTGCTGATGATGTATTTGAATGGTAGAGACAACATTATTTGTCTTGCAGACTTGTTGAATATTAAATACATCTCAGGTACACTGGCAGTGAATGAAAACAGCTCTTGGTGTCTTCTGACGTCTTCTGCCGCACACACATCCATCTGGCCTCAGCCCCTCTTCTTCTTCTCCTTCCATTGAGTTCTATGAATCATCCGTAATTGTTGCATCACCACCATTTGCTGGACTTCCCCGTCGATTCCAGCAGTGTCTGAAAGGGTTTTCCCAATAATTTGCCTGGACCTATGTGTGAAAGAGGCTTCATAATATTTCTGTGTCTTCTCTCCTAGCGTGAGTCTGGATGATCACAGCGGCAGCATGGACACTCGTGGATTTTGGCTGTGTCTCCTCGTAAGTGCAGCATTCTTGTGAGCTCATAGCTCTGACATGTTGAGTTACAATATAACTTATTGTTATGTATATATGACAGCGTTGTCTTCATCTCCAGACTATTAAAAAAACAAGATCTTTAACACTGTTATTAAATTTAATCTCCTAGGTTCTCTTGAGTCTCATCGACCTGTCGAAACAAGGCTGTCGGGATTATTTCTCCTTAAAAAACAGGGTAAATGTTCATCTTTTCTTTAAATTTACACCAGCAAAATGTAAGAAAATGAAGGCAATGAAGTATCCTCTGCTTCAGAGGTCTGAAAAGCTTTTTATCAGGGTGTCTGCAGCAACATAAAATACTGTATGCCAATATGTCTTCTTTGATATCAACTCAACAACTCAACAACTCAAACAGGAGTAAATAGTGTCATTCTTAGGGGACTAACTGCCACTGCAGATTTGGTTCTCTAGCACGCTGGTTCTCAACCAGGAAGTTTCAGAGAAATAGGGCATAGTGTTTGTTCACTGATTAATTCACTACAGTAGTGAGTCCACTGTGAGAGAGAGAGAGAGAGTCGTAAGAGTGACTCCTCTGATCACAGGTTTCACTTCCTCCACTGTTATCTCCTCAAATGTAGTTGACAGCCACAGAATTCTGGTCTCAATCAGATCTAACCACCAAAATCTTTTCAGGTGGAGGTCCCTGAGGCAAAATCTTATCAACTTTGGGGTCCCTGACCATAGGCGGAGTTTGAGATTCTTGCCAGGGGGGGCAAAAAAGAAAATACGACTATAGGCCTAGACAGTTTCGAGATCTGACCCTACCACACCTACTGAGAAGTAAACGTCTTTGTTTGCGCCCTGCGTATACGTCCACTATTAGTGTTGTTTTTGGCGGCCTGTTTCACTTTTAGTTTTAGTCTAGTCTTTGTGTCAAGCTGTAATTTTAGTTTTTATTAGTTTTAGTCATGTTCATACTCTTTTTAGTCTAGTCAAGTTTTAGTCGACTAAAAGTCTGAGCATTTTAGTCTTATTTTAGTCAGAATTGTCCATGACTATTTTAGTCTAGTTTTAGTTGACGAGAACTGATGACATTTTAGTCTGGTTTTAGTCAAAGAAAATTGTATTTTAGTCTCTTTTCAGTAATGCCTCATGAGTTGGCATAAGCTTTCTAAAATAGAAACTAACGTTACATTAATGTCTTGACTTACCTCAATTTCATTATGGAATGCCTTGAGATGTCTCTTAAAATTCGTGGTGTTTTTTCCTGTGATTTTGTGGCCGCATTTCTCCCCATCTTTTTCCACAACACATTTCGTTTTCTTCTCCACGTCTATGTAACGAAAGTGTGTCCAAATGTCGTTTCTTCTTTTTCTCCTAAAGACAATCCAATTGTGACAATTGTGCTAACCAAGTGCTAACCCACCGCAACTGCATCTTCTGAATCCAAATACTACCACTAGTTGGGATTGAGGAAGTGACATCGCCCAGCCCCAGACGAGACACAGGAAACAGAAATACACGGCAAAATAATAATAATAAAACTACTAAGTTAGACGAAACAACGTTATAACATTTTGTCACGTCTCGTTTTGGTCAACGAAAATGAAGAGACATTTTAGCATAGTTTTTATTTTGTAAACCACATTTCATCTCGTTTTTATTCGTCAACAATATGGCATTACATATTTAATTATCGTTATCATCACGTGACCAGCATTTTCGTTGCGTCTCGTCTCGTTTTCGTTAACGATAATTTTCGTTGATGAAAGCAACCCTATCCACTATGGTCTCAGGTGACAGCTGCTCTGTGATGTCGCTCTCGATGTGAAGTAGCACAAGGGACGAAAATCTTGTTGCCCCCATGGTTGATCGCAACCAGTTCCGAGTTCTCTGCACAGCTGAAAAACTTCTCTCCGAAATAGCGGGTGCTGTTTGCATTAACAAGCAATTGAACAGGTGTACCTATTAAAGAGGCCGGTGTGTGTACTTTTTTCTTAATGTAACAGTTTATATATTATTAAATTCTAAAATCTTACAAAGTCTGAATGTCACTTTCTGAAACAAAACTTAAATCATATACAGGCCGATGACCCTCTGAAACCCTCCGTGGATGCTTCCTGCCTTTCTACTGCATTTCATTATGACTGGGAACATGTCAGTTAGAAAAATGATATTCCATAAGTAATGATGATTGTGTCTTCTGTTCCACCTTTAAGGGAAAATATGCTGACCACAATGTGTCCATTGTAAACACTAAGGATCCAAAGGTAACTGATTGAAACAGTGATCAAAAATGATTTGTTGAGATTAAATATATGTAAATGTATATTGTTCAACGTGTGTGCTCTTTTTAATGCAGGACACATGGGAGTGTGCAGTGGAGAGGGGGTGCCTAAATGTGATGAAGGAGTGCACAAAGTCAGCGGAGGAGGAGTGTGCAAAGTCAGTGTTGAGCAACTGCACAATGTCAGTGATGAATGACTGCCGAAAGTCAAAGCCATCATATTGTGACTGGCTGCGTCACTGCTTTAATAGAGTGAGTGAACAATACCAACTTTTTACTGTCGTCTTTCTTAAAGATAGTGTCACGTTTGTTCGGACTTTTGTGAATGATTGTGAAGTTCAGTGTCTCATTTTTTTCTCTTGTTAAACAGGACTATCCAACAGATGTGACTGAAAAGTGTGAAGGGGAAGTTTCTCAGAAACTCAATGGCTATCACTTGGTGTGTTTGACAGCCAAACACTTGAACCACTCTGCTGAAGGTAACACACGTACAGATCCTGATCTTAAAATGAAAACCTCGGTCTGAATTCTGTTATTATTGTTCACCTGTGCAGTAAAATCTCATCAAAGCAGAAAAACTGAACAGGAGACACTACAGGTGGAAACAGGTTTTTCATGTTGTGGAATTTTGGTCTGTTTTGCTTTGTAGCGTCCAAAATACACATTTAGCTGTTTGTTTTACTTTGGAGTCAGCTCCCTGTCTGAGGTCATGGTTCTCTACTGGAAAACACTGGATCGCCCCTTCTGGGTTACTGCCTCAAGCGAGGGGGTTCAAGTATCTCGGGGTCTTGTTCACGAGTGAGGGTTGAATGGAGATGGATCAGCAATTGGCACGGCGTCTGCAGTGATGCGGGCGCTGTGCCCGACCATCATGGTGAAGAGGGAGCTGAGCTGGAAGGCGAAGCTTTTGATGTACTGGTCCATCTACGTCCCAACCCTCAGCTATGGTCATGAGCTCTGGGTAGTGACTGAAAGAATGAGGTCACAGATACAAGCGTATGAAATGAGTTTCCTCTGTAGCGTGTCTGGGCTCAGCCTTAGAGATAGGGGGAGGAGTCAGACATCTGGAGGGAGCTCGGAGTAGAGCCGCTGTTCCTTCATGTTGAGGTGGTTCAACATCTGATCAGGATCCTCCTGGGTGCCTCCTGTTATGGGTGTTCTGGGCACGTCCCGCTGGTAGGAGGCCCCGGGGCAGACCCAGAACACACTGGAGGGATTATATGCACTATATTACCAAAAGTATTCACTCACCCATCCAAATAATTGAAATCAGGTGTTCCAATCACCTCCATGGCCACAGGTGTATAAAATCAAGCACCAGGGCATGTAGACTGTTTCTACAAACATTTATGAAAGAATGGGTTGCTCTCAGGAGCTCAGTGAATTCCAGCGTGGTGCTGTGATAGGACGCCACCTGTGCAACAAGTCCAGTCGTGAATTTCTTTCGCTCCCACAGTCAACTGTCAGTGGTATTTTAATAAAGTGGAAGCGATTGGGAACAACAGCCAAGTAAAATGACGGAGCGGGGTCAGCGGATACTGAGGCGCATAGTGCGCAGAGGTCACCAACTTTCTGCAGAGTCAATCGCTACAGACCTCCAAACTTCATGTGACCTTCAGATTAGCTCCAGAACAGTGCGTAGAGAGCTTCAGGGAATGGGTTTCCATGGCCGAGCAGCTGCATCCAAGCCATACTTCACCATGTGCAATGCAAAGCATCGGATGCGGTGGTGTAGAGCACGCCGCCACTGGACTCTAGAGCAGTGGAGACGCATTCTCTAGAGTGACGAATCGCGCTTCACTGTCTGGTGATCTGATGGACGAGTCTGGGTTTGGCGGTTGCCAGGAGAACTGTACTTGTCTGACTGCATTGTGCCAAGTGTAACGTTGGGTGGAGGTGGGATTATGGTGTGGGATTGTTTTTCAGGAGCTGGGCTTGGCCCCTTAGTTCCAGTGAAAGGAACTCTGAATGCTTCAGCATACCAAAAGATTTTGGACAATGCTATGCTCCCAACTGTGTGGGAACAGTTTGTTTTAACATGACTGTGCACCAGTGCACAAAGCAAGGTCCATAAAGACATGGATGAGAGAGTTTGGTGTGGATGAACTTGACTGGCCTGCACAGAGTCCTGACCTCACCCCGATAGAACACGTTTGGGATGAATTAGAGCGGAGACTGAGAGCCAGGCCTTCTCGTCCAACATCAGTGTGTGACCTCACAAATGCACTTCTGGAGGAATGGTCAAAAGTTCCCATAAACACACTCCTAAACCTTGTGGAAAGCCTTCCCAGAAGAGTTGAAGCTGTTATAGCTGCAAAGGGTGGACCGACGTCATATTAAACCCTATGGATTAAGAATGGGATGTCACTTAAGTTCATATGTGAGTCAAGGCAAGTGAGCCAATACTTTTGGCAATATAGTGTATCTCGTCTGACCTGGGAACATCTGTTAGTTTGAAATTGTATCCTGTCCACCTGTAGTGTCTTATTTTTTATTTAAAATGTTTGAAATTTTACAACATTTCTGTAAAAGTTTTTTTTCTGTTAAGAAATCTGCACAAAAAACAAGTGTCTTAATGTTTGTAATCGTATGCTTGTCTTTCCTAAATCTGTTTTTAACACTTTGAAATTAATAATCTGTTTCTCTGTCTTGTTTTTGCATCACAGACTGTGACTATGGTGAGTATCCACGAGTGTGAGGAGTGTGATGAAAAGTGCGTGGGTGTGTGTTTGTGTGATTTGTGTGTCTTTAATTACCGTTATTGGGTGTGCCTGAGTGCTGGCACCAAAACACACTCTAATTTTGCTTTTATGCGGCGTTACCTGCCTCGATGTAACACTGATCTTATCTGTTTTTTTAGAGCCCGTATGTGAGCTCTTTGCAAACAGACAGCCCACTGGTAAGTCACACCTTTTATTAAGAGTTGATTTTAAAGTGCATGTTGCTGTTGTGCATGTGAAATCCCAGAAATCACGCTTGCTGTTGCAGCACTGCAGTTCTCCATCTCCCCATTATTCACTCAGAGAACCATGGATACAGGTGTAACCTTTGGTGTTTAGAGCGTCTGCAGTTTTTCAGCAATTTTCACATTTTCGCCTCGTCGGTGCCGCCTGCTTTGTCTTTACTTTGCCTCTGCGCCACCAACGGCCAGAGGTATTATGGTTTTGGGTTGTCCGTCCCTCTGTCCTGTCTGTCCACCTGTCCATCTGCCCCAGTCTTGAGAAGGCAACATCTCGAGGTGCCTTTAGGGAATTTCTTCAGATTTGGCACAAACATCCACTTCGACTCAGCGATCAACTGATCAGATTTTGGTGGTCATAGGTTAAATGTTAAGGTCATCTTCCTCATTTTTGCAAAGCAACATCTTAAAAACACTTTGTCAAATTAAGCACAAACATCGTCTTGGACTCAGCGATGAAGTGATTAGAATTTGGTGGTCGAGGGTCAGTTTGAACTTGCATCGGCCTCCATCTCATTCTCATGAACACTTTAGGTCAAGAGCATGTTTAGGGAATTTCTTCAAACTTGGCACAAACATCCTCTTGGCCTCAACAATAAACCTATTTAAATTTGTTGGTCAAAGGCCAAGGTCACTGTAACCTAGCATCTGTCTCATTCTCATAAACACAACATCTCAAAAAGGGCTTAAGGTAATTTGTTCAAATTTGGCACAAACGACTACTTGGATTCACCAATTACATTTTGGTGGCCATAGCTCATCTTTCTCATTCTTGTTAAAGCAAAACACCTTGAGAGTATATTGTCAGATTTAGCACAAACATTCTTGGACTCAGTGATGAACTAATAAGAATTTGGTGGTCAAAGGTCACTGTCACAAAGGTAATTTCTTCAAATTTGGCACAAAAGTCCACTTGAACCAGTACTGAACCAGAAGTCATTAGATTTTGGTGGTCATGGGTCAAATGTCAAGGTCATCTTCCTCATTCTTGTAAAAACACAGTGAGGGAATTTTGTCAAAGTTGGCACAAACATCCTCTTGGACTCAAAAGCAAACTGATTAGAATTTGGTGGTCTAAGGTCAAAGGTCAAGGTCAGTGTGAACTTGCATCAGTCTCCATCTCATTCCCTTGAAGACGATATCTCAAGAACATCTTGAACGAATTTCTTCAAACTTGCATCATCTTATTCTCATGAATATCTCAAAAAGGCCTTTAGGTGATTTGTTCAATTTGGTGTAAACGACCACTTGGATTAATCAGCGAACTGACTACATTCTGGTGGTCATGGGTCATCTTTCTTATCCTTGTGAAAGCAAAACACCTTGAGAGAACACCTTGTCAGATTTAGCACAAACTAATAACTAACTCAGGGTCTAACACTGTGATAGCAGCTCTGTTAGGCTAACGTTGCTAACATCAGCGTGCTAACATGCTCACAATGTAAATCATTACATGCAGGCAGGTATAAAACAAAAGTCGCCTTCTGCTGAACTTAACAAAACGTCTCTAAATGATTTACTAGTCTATTTTCATGGTATGAGGTTCTAAGTGCCTGCAAATTAAGAACATACTGAAACCAGGAAATAAAGATTATTATATTCAAGTCAAAGGAAGTCTGGAATCTCCGAGACCTGCATCACCACCAACAAATAGACAACATGCGGTAACAGATTCAGCATATTTCAGTTCCCTGTACTTTGAAATACCGCCTTTAATTTGACCAAATCTTCCTCTAATGCTACTAATACCACTAACCCCAACAGTGTCTCTGCTTCCTCTTATTAACATGCTAACACTCCTCTTGCTTTCAGTGCCAACAAAGTCCCTCTTGTAAGATTTAATTACTGACTGACTGCTTTCTGCAGTTTCTGTTGAGACAACAACATTACCACCACCAACAACAACGACAAAGGCAACACTGCCAGAAACAACAACCACAACAGAAGCAGCAACAACAACAACACTGCCAGACACAACTAGAGCAACAACAACAACAGCAACAACAACAGCAACAACAGCAACAACAACAACAGCAACAACAACAGCAACAGCAACAACAACAACAACATCAACAACAGCCTTGTCATCAACAGTCACACAGACCGCAGTTAGCGGAAACAATGGTAAGCTAAACAAATAGTACTTTATGTGGTTAGATGAACGCTACGGTTACCATGGCCACAGGGAATACTCCTATAATGTTTACAGATTTTTTTATGCTTCAGCGCCGGCAGCAGCCGTGTCCGGAGGCTCTAAGTCGTCGGGTTTTCCGTCCATCAGTCCCATTCTCGCGATATCTCAAAAACATCCATCCATTTTCAACCACTTACCCGAAACCAGGTCGAAGCAGGCTGAGCAAAGTATTCCAGACGTCCTTCTCCACAGCAACGCTTTCCAGCTCCTTTAAGATGCTGAGGCGTTCCCTGGCCAGACGAGCCGTTCTTCCCTCAAGAACAGCCTGAGGGAATTTCCTCACAAACGCCCACTTGGACTCGGTGATTAAGTGATTAGAATTTGCTATTCAAGGGTCACTGTGACGATCTAAAGAGGCCTTTTGGGACAAGAATTCATACACTAAGTACGACAAGAAGCTCAGTCCAGAGGGACTTTGCTTGGGAACAGGAGGATCGCCAGTTCAGGTCACCGTCTGGACTAAATTTGGATCGTGGACTGGTAGCTGGAGAGGTGCCAGCTTGCTTCCTAGGCACTGCTCCGGATGTCTGACCATGGGCAGCACCCTTGCTCTGACATCTCTCCCTTTTGATGCATGTATAGGTCCTAGGTTTGTTCATGTGTGTGTGTTCAGGCCTGTGTGTCTTTGACAACAGAGTGAAATAATTGAGTTTCCCCTCAAGGATTAACACTTTCCCCGCCAGAGTATTATTTTTAAGTTGCCAGCCACCGCTAGCATTTTCAATCATATTCACTAATCTTTCAAGACCCACAGAATAATTTGTTCTATGAATATGTGAACAAGTATAAACCTGACAAGGGAACAAGCTGGACAGACAGCTTTGTTGCATTATTATAGTTGACCACAGTCAGTGATGACAACATCTTGTTTAGTATTGCGGCTTTGTCCAGTGCCTTGGGCCTCCATTGCGTCAACAACGTCCTGGCCCGCCACAACTTTGCGAAACACCACGTGCTTCCCATCCAGCCAGTTAGTTTCAGCTGTGCAGATGAAGAACTGGGATCAAAATAAAGAGGAGAACTTCTGTTTTCAAATACAAAAAAACCCCATTTCATTCTGTCTTCTTCCATTTAGTCTTTATCAATTCAATTTGTGCATTTTCATTAAAATAAAACAACATTTCGGACAAAAAACATGACGTTTACGTTGCCTCTGCACCAGCGACAGCTGTGGCCAGAGGTTTTATGGTTTTATGTCCCTCCATCTGTCTGTCCACCTGTCCATCTGTCCGTCCCATTCTTGTCAACATAATATCTCAAGATGCCTTAAGAGAATTTCTTCAAATTTGGCACAAACGTCCACTTGGACTTACCCATTAACTAATTAGAATTTGGCGGTCATAGGCCTGAATGTCAAGGTCATCTCTTTCATTCTTGTGAAAGCAATATCTTAAAAACACCTTGAGGGAATTTAGTCAAATTTGGCACAAACGTCCTTCTTAGACTCAACAACAAACTGATAAGAGTTTTGTGGTCAAAGGTCGAGGACAGTGTGACCTTGCAGAAAAATGCATTTTTGTCAAAGAATGTAATTTTCAAGTATAAAATCAATTTCTTGTGTACTTTTTTTTTTGTCATTTCCTCACGTCAGTTTGAATTATATAAATGAATATAACAATAATAGCAATGAAAATAATTTTCTCTTTGAGGTGATCGTTCAGCGTCAGTACTGTTGTCTCCATCTCTGTGGTCGTCTTGTCTGTGTGTCACTGTCATCGTCATTGAGACCCGTTTCGTCCCACCAAACGCATTTGCTTCTTCGTCCAAATCAGATTCAGAGCGTTTATCAAAACAGGAAGTGGTGGAGTCTGAGTCCATCAACATCTTCACGGGTTGCGCAACCGTAAACTTTTCCATCCGCGCTATTGTTTTCGTGCAGTTTACAAGCTGCTTCATCTCCGCTGGAAACGTCATCGTCTTCCGGTTTCCAGCAGATCTTCTTCTTCAGTTGTTTTTGGACATGGCAGTGCTGCTCTGTTTTAAAAGATGCGTAACAGCACGCCCTATTGTATAACAGTGAAGACACGGATTGCCAGAATATCTCGTCAATAGCAGGGAAACGTTCTGTGATATATGACAGAAAATCTCGTCAATGGCGAGGATAGTGTTAATAAAGTATATCTTCTTCTTCTTCTTTAGCTAATAATGAGTAAATAGCAAAAACAATCGTCTATGAACCCTGGCTGTTATTATTAAGCTGACCTTGATACTTTTGTGAAATGATCATATTGTTAATCCATGTTTATGGCTGTTGTAATATCAACACATATGGTATCGTTGTCCAAAGAATCAATATAATATATTCTATGCATGTATAATATGATGTTAATTCCACTACAGAAGAGACTTGATGATCACTAACATTAGGTGGGGAAGATATATTGGTAACGGTTATTGGCCAAATCAGTTGTTATATATCGGCATATCGGCAAAAAATCCAATATCGTGCATCCCTGACGTTACCTTTTCCACCTTCCACAGTCTGTTTCCTGCTTAACGCTACAGCACGTTATCTCTCTAATAAACTGACCCAAGCATGCTAATCCAATCAAACCTTAAACAGTAAATGAGAGTTCAAGTGGCCATGGTACCAGAGTGATGCTGCGCTCTGCAATGTCCCATTATAGAAAATAACAGACTGCTTTACATCTTCATGTTCTTTGACTCCATCTTATGGGTTATTTTCTTGTACTGGGTTGCCTCAGAGCGCATTATCACCACTTCAAAGATGTTATATTTATTATTTTATTGGTTGAGTGTTGTCGTTTCATGTCATGTCAGCTTCTGGTTCCTAACCCAATACAAAAACTGGTTTGGAAAAACAAGACGTTACTCCTTCTAATATGTTGCTGTTTCTTTCACATACCTATATGTCTTTATATATATATATATATATATTTAATTTTTTTATTTTAATCTCCTGCAGCTGAAGGTGAGAGCATTTATGAATCCATGGTTGTCCAGTGATGGAAACAAAATTTGACAATAACAATCAACCACTTGCAGCTGCATGACTTTTACAGCATGCGCTGAATGCAGCAAATGAAACGAATGATTGACTCAACCAGATCGCTTGCTTCCTGTGATTTGTCATGGAATATTTCAAGAGCATAAAAAAATGTAATTTTCCTGTTTAAATGCTTTTGTATAATTAGACTCTCTGATTTTCTACATTTTTAAATAATACTAGTATTTAAGTATTTTCTTGTTTCACACTGTCAGCTTTCGTTGCACTGATTGATATATTTTTTTAATCTTTCCACAGCCCATCAATCAAAGACTAAGGGTAAGCCTTTTCACTGTTGATTCAAATTTGTATATTTGGGTCTAGTCTGAGTTAAGTCTGTAAAACATCATTAAAAAAAGTAGGAAAAACATGTCTTTAAACTGCGTGATTTGTCCGACCAAAGCTCAAATAATACGATTAAAAACAGAGACAGAAAAACTGCCAGTCCTCACCTTAACCTTCTGAGAGTTTTTGTTTGGTATGAATTTTTAATTTATCCTAGATATTTGCGATTAGTAACCTGATGAGTATAAAAAATGAAGCATTGTCTTTGAACAGTATGTAGTTTTAGACAAAAATAAAGCCCTCATTTAGACATTTGGGGATTATTTTTAATTGTCACAAGTGTGTTATAAATAATTAAACAGTTTATTTTAAAGCCCCGAACATTTTTGTGCAAAAACAAAATTACAAACAATGCAAGATGTGTTCAGTGTTTTCTAACTCTGTGTGTCAGGGGTCACAGTCTGAAACTGTTATCATATCTAAAAGTCTTGTAAATCTGACCCCATTCTCTGAGCTAGGAATGTTGTTTTTGTCTGCAGGAACAGTCTTTCACACATTGTCCTGTGTAAAATGCTGCAGTAACACAATAATAAAGACCCAATGTCCACAAACGAGTACTTCTCAATAAGCAGCATCTTAGCGTGTTACTATTGTTAAAATTGGTCAAAGTTGTTGCCATATCAAACTGCAAACGTTACAAGTTTCAATCCAAAGAAATCTGATCAGGTTTTTAGACCTTGTCCATTTTTGTGTCTGGATCAGCTGCAGACTGACTCGGCAGAGATGGCTGCCATCTTGTTTTTACATGGATTAGTGTATTGTGCTCTTGCTACAAGTAGATGGCACAAAAAAAAGTGTGTCCATGAACAAGGACAACAGGTCTAAGGACACATTCACAGTGTCGCTATTCGATCCGCTTTGACAGATAGTTTGGTTCATTTGGAGTGGTGTGAACGCTCATTTTAACTCTGGTGCGGACCGAACGAGCAAACCCTGGTCTGCTTGGAAACTGGGGGTCTCGGTTCACTTGCAAGTGAACTCTGAGGCGGTTAGCTTACAGTGGGAAATGCAAACGGACTATCCAGTGAACCAAAGAGAGGAAGTGATGTACCTCGCTGCCTTGTCTGCTGCTCACACTGGGCAGCTTCTAGTGAAAAAACATTTAGGTTTGAGCACCAAAGTAAAAACAGAAACCCTGCAGACTGCATCAATGTGGCATTGCTCCATTGTTTTTGTGGCTGAAGGGGATGGATTTCCGTTTTCGGTCCTGACCAATCGATGAGCCGGGTTTTCTTTCCGCTTTTTTTATTCCTGGTCAGTGGTCGTTTCGGGCGATACCGCCCCCAAACAAGCAGCTGTTGTAACTGCGTGACATTGTCCAGGCGGTTTGGTCCGCTTTAAAAAGTGCAGTGTGAAAGTGAACCGAACCAAATGAAGGGGTGAAATTTTTTGGCATTCCCCGCCCAATCGAACCAAGTCCCCCGGACTATCTTGGTGTGAATGCACCCTAAAGTAAGCTTAATGAAGTATAAGGTGCTGCAATCCTAAAATTTTAATGTCCTTGTACGAGGACGCAGGGTCGCAGGAGGTTAAGAATCCAGTATTTTTTAATTAGGAAATCATTCAAGCAACTTATCAATTATTTAATGTTGGTAGATAATTGTCTTGTTCTTATGTGATTATTTTTTTAATGCTTGTAAGAGTGAAAAATATTAAACCTTCTTTACTAGATTAAAACATATTAGAAAGAACTTGTTTTTACTGCCTTTGTTGAAAAGTGAATATAGAAATGATCACTAATATATATATTTTTAATCTTTTCATAGATTCTACAAACACAGGTAAGTGTTTTTTTTCCCCTCTTTAAAATTAGCCAACTTGGTTTGATAGAAGTATTTCAGAGATCTGAAGCTGCTCCGGAATCAGAAATATTCTGATCAGTTGAGTTAAATCATATTGGTAGTTCAGACATTTGTGTTTTTAGTAGTTTGAAGCTATTGTTTGTTAACTACGCACCGACTCAGTGCCAATACATAAATCAAAATTTGCAGGTTTATTGTCATACTATGACTGTGTGTATAACTCAGTGTGTAGTTTTATATGTATTTTTCCTCCAGTAAATGAAAATGAAAATGAAAATGTATTTTCTATCACGATGTGATATTAATTAGAAATTAATGAAGAAAACAGTTACACTGCCACATGGAAGCTACACGTGGCGCTCTCATTAGTTTAGACAGACCACAGTGAGTTTTAACAGTGAGTTCAATTTGTGAAATATTGCTGTGAGCTAAATGTCAAATGTGACATAAGAAAATCACTGATTTTCAATCACTGATAATCTGTTTGTTTGTCTGGGAAAATAAATGGAAGTTGTCTCTGCTCTCTCTTTATCCAGACTCCTCTAACATACTCTTAGGGGTTTCTGTGATCTTCAATGTGATCGTGCCGCTGGCTGTTTACCTGTACATGCGCCACCGGTGGATGCAGGACAGGAAACAGTTGGTGAGTGTTCGTAAAATCATGTCTGACTGTAACGGTCCATACAGGTGACAACCAGGAGTGTAGGTCCAGCAGCAGGTACACAGTAGAAGTGTATTATATAAATATATAATCATAAAAACATTTACTGGGATTTGTGTACGAGTGTGCCGTGGCTACGAATTGTAGCATCAAAACAAATTAACTGTCATTTCTTTTTCAGATGTCAGCCCTTGAGTCGAATGGACACCTACCAGAAGCTCAACCAATGACAGAGCTGAGGGTACTGCTGCAGACATTTTTAATTTAGTCATTCAATTTCTGTAACTGCTTATCCTGTTGGGGGTCGCGGGGGGGTGGAGCCTATCCCAGCTGACACTGGGTGAGAGGCAGGGGTTCACCTGGACAGGTCACCAGACTATCACAGGACTGACACATAGAGACAGACAACCATTCACACTCACATTCACACCTACGGACAATTTAGAGCCACCAATTAACCTGCATGTCTTTGGACTGTGGGAGGAAGCTGGAGCACCTGGAGGAAACCCACGCTGACACAGGGAGAACATGCAAACTCCACACAGAAGGGCTCCCCCACTCAGAACTTGCAGAAACATGCTTGCCACCCTCCGGTGTCCCCCCAGGAGTCTTCATTTTGAGTTACAAAACCGTGCTAGCAAACTATGCTAGAACCACTAGCTGTGCTGATGCTGCTAAAGGTACTAACAGAACTAACAGTGATAACATAGTTAACAATGCTAAGGGGGGGTTTGTGGCTTAATATTCGAGCCGTTTACAGATCGGGGCGTCCTGGGGAGAGATCGAAGGCTGGGCAGAATGTTTCCATAGCAACACTGTTGGGTCAGGGCGCCATTAATAGCAGGAAATGCCGTGTGAGCGGCGCTAGTAGCTAGCTCCTAACAGATCCAGTTGGTGAACCGCCAAAACTGTATGTTCTAAAAAAGTAAAGCTAGTGATGTAATCCAAACTTGATTCTGTTTTAGGGATTTGACCCCACAACCATTCAGCTACTGCTGCTAGCTTTAACAACATGTCACCTGTAATGAAACACATTCATCTGACTTAAATTGATGTTTATGTTTAACACTTTCCGTCGCCGCCGCCATCAAACAGGGAGGAAGAGGACACACATTTAATGACGGTAATTATGAGTATGATATCATTATATCTAAAACACTGGGAAAGGACTTTGAATTGTATTTTTATTTTCATACGCAACCGTGATATACACACTTACACACGCAGCAGACATCAGCATGAGCATCTCTTTGGAGGTATTTTATTATTATGTTGTGGCCGTTATCTGTCTGTCTGTCTGTCTGGGTCTGTAGCTGCTACATGGACCTATCTGTCTGGACTTATCTCTGGCCTGGCGTTCAGGTGTTTTGTCTGAGCTTGTTTGTGTTTTGATGAGAGTGTATTTGCAGCTGGAAATCCAACTACGCCACAGCTGGATGTTATATCTTAGTGGGTTTGGCCCCGAGAGCAACTTTCACATCGAGTCCTTAGATTTAGTGTGAATCATTTAAAAAATGTTCCTCACTGCAGGCTGAACCTTTGAATCTTTGCCTCTGCTTTATTCTTTCTTCATGCAGTGGATATTATTGTTCATCGTTACATGTATTAAGTCATTAATTGTGGGTTGTTTTTTTTATCTCTTTATTGTGCCTTTTGACATTTACCTTGGAAAATTCTGGATGTACCTCCATGACGTTCTGTTTTAAAGCAGTGACTTTGTCATGACCGTCACCATCTTGGTTTTTCTGAGCCAGAAGTGACCATACTTGGCTGAGAGAGTGGAGCGAACCCTAATGCTAGCTGCTAGTTTGGTTAGCACAATCCATTTACAGCTATCTGTCAGTTACTGTGCTGTACTGGAACCGCACCAGAGTTCGTTTGTAACCGGGCCAAGACCACCTTTTCAAGAAGGTCTCGGTCTGGTTGTTTTGGTGCACACCTGAGTGTGATTGCTGTGTTCACACCTGCCCAAACAAACCGCACTGAGGGGGCAAATGAATATGAGTTTGATTAAACCAAACCAAACAGGGCAGGTGTGAAAGCATTCTTAGGGTGCCTTCAGCGCATCCAATGCATCAAAACATTGTTTTCTAGTTGGAGCCGCGCCTCGTTTTCAAACTGTATGCTTTGACTCAAATGAACAATGACAGCAATATAGTCCACAGCGCTAACATCAACCTGCGTAGTTGTCCCTCCATTGTGACATTAGAAAGTGTCACATTTATCTTGACAGTGTACTCTTCTTCAACGTTTGCTTTACTTCCTGGATTTTTCCCACATGGAAATTCTGACCAATCAAGAGCAGCTTTCTCACACAAGGCATTTGATCTGGTCCGCTTGTAAATGCTGCCGTGAGAACACCAACCAACTCTAGGTAATTATACAACTTTGGACCAACATGAGTCCCTGATTCAGACCAAAGGAGACACCACAGGGCTGAAAGCATCCTTTAGTCTTGTTAACAGACAGGCTCTCATCTGTCTCTCTCTGTTTGTCTCACAGTGTCAGTCCGTCGTCACACATTGTGCTGATACAGACAGTGATTGCTGTGCTGCTGGGGAGGACACGCCACTTTAAGGACCCTACTCACAACATCGCATTTGTATATTTTGAATGCAACACAGCTGTGGGATGTAACAAAGTATGTGGGTGCCAGAAGGATCAGCTCCACACTCCTGGTGGGAGGACTGAGGGGGTGAATGATGGTGGTTGGCAAAAACCCAGAGTGAGAGTGAACAAGCTGCAGCATGCCAGTCCTCTCAACTGCTCCTCAGTCTCTTATCAAGATGGAGTATTGCCCCAGCAGCAAGTCAAAGGAAAATGAAGTGCATTGGGACTGTATGGAGTTACACTGACTGAGCTACTCGTGACTAACTGAAGAATTTGTGTGTCTCCTGTGTCATGTTTGTTTCTCTGCCATGCTTGGTCTCACTGACTGAACAGAAACACACCGAGGAAGTTCCAGCAGAGACTTTAAATACGGGAGTTTGTTGTACCACAGATGACAAAGAGGGCAGTAGGGTAAAACACTACGAACTACGTAGGTCTTTGTACAGCTTATTATGACCGATATTTACCTGTACTGTTAGCCGACGACCTCCAGTGGCCGTAGTTATTATGACGGGAGCAAAGGATGAATTCAAACAAACACAGGACTTTCACCAATGTTCATATCCAGTCTGAAACCAACAGTCAACGTTGATTTATTCTGACTGCGTAAGGTCGTGTGACTATATAGTTAACTATAGTTAAAAACATACTTTTTAAAACCCAAACCACGATCTTTTTTCTAAAGCTAACCAAGCAGTTTTGGTGCAACTGTGTTTGTTTCACAACAATATCTATGTCTTAAAAACTGCTAACATTATTGGTCATATATGACCTATTCTGTTGTTTACATATTATGACGTGTTGTGGGTTGTATCGTGGTGTGTTCATATGTGGGATGTCAGTTCGGTTGTCAGACACCCATTAACCAATAACAAGCGGTACATTTTCAAGAAGAAAAAAAAAAGCAAAATGACGCGAAATATAAGAAGCCTCTCCTTTCAGTCATCGACTCATTTCAAAGTAGTATCCATTTAGAAGAGAATTTTATTCTTTTGTGACATAGCACCCACTGCCCACCGTCAGGGCCGCTCTGTGCTGCACACCACCCGGGTTGGATGGGAGCTAGCTAACAGTGTCGTTCATTTGGCGATTACTGCATGACGGCCACTCTCCAGTGCCCTAGTGAACAAAAATCTTCATTTGAGCAGCAAAACCCCTTTAGCGTTGTTAACTATGTTAGCAACACTAGCGATAATAGCTGAATGAGCAGCGCTGCTAGCTAGCTCCCACCAGATGGGGTTGGTATGCAGTAAACTGAAGAGCAGCAAAATTAACTTATAAACTGACATGTGTAAGTGGTCAAAAATGTTCTCTGTGGTTAACGGACTAACAGTTAATCACTGACATCTCTAGTTTACACCAAATGTAAGTGAATTTTTGCCTCGCGTTATTCGTCCATTGACGGCTGCTGGAGTGTTTTTTGGAGTATTTTGCAGCTGGTGAATATTTGCCCTTAACAGCTTAGCTAACAGTTGTGCTGACTAACTGGGGAAGGCAGCTAATGCTAACGTGCTAACTTGGTTCATAGATGAAATCAATTGTTGTGAACACGGAGGCTCCATGTTTTGAACCAGCATGAGCCACGATGACAAAACTCTTTATTATTTTTCATTACAGCCAAAGATCAACTTAAATTAACGTTACACAGAGTGTTTTGCCAAAAGGCAGCTCCTCAAACAAGCTTACACAAGTCACAAATACGTATATTTCAAACTCATGTAGTCTTGAGGCTTCAAAACAAGTTTGTCCTTGTGTTTTTTACTCTCTGTTGTGTCAGGAGAATCTCGGCCAGATCTCAGTGCTGATAGGCTTTTGTGACACAGTGTCACACGAATTTCTTGCGCAAGTTGAATTTCATCTTGCATTACGTCATTCGTGTTTCGAATTCACGTGCACAATTGTGTCTATTCATGTCTTGCATTGATACTGTATGTCAGATGTGTCCGATGTCGGGCCCAGGGGCCAATTTTAATCGGCCCTCGGCTTGACTTTTTATTATACGATATGCCACCACACATTATTGTTTGATTAACCACGCAGTATTGGTTAATCAAACATTATGACTTTGCATCTCTTGATAGCAGGACTATAATGCAGTTTGTTGACATTCATCAAGTAGGAACTACACAGGCTGAACTTATTCATGAACAGGTGGTAGACAAGGAAATGGAACAGTTACCTAACAGCAGATATTTCCAGCTAGGTAGCAAACATGGTCAGAGCAAAGAAGCTTAAAGTCGATAGCAAGGACTGCCGCTTTCAGGAGCAGTCACCAATTAACCTGCATGTGTTTGGATTGTGGGAGGAAACCGGAGCCCCCGGAGTAAACCCACGCTGACATGGGGAGAACATGAAAACTACACACAGATGAACTCCCCCACCCTGGGGTTCGAACGCGAGTTGGGGGATTAGGGAACCCTCTTATTGTGAGGAGACAATGCTAACCACCACATCACCGCGCCGCCAAGAACACTTGCAGGAGTTAATTTAATTCATGTGTGACTGTACTCTTACAGGACAGGTAATGTGGGGTGGAGGACTTGTCGGGAAAGTTGGCAGAGTTCTCACAGCTGTGTACAGATGTTTAGTCGCTTCAACACTTTTAATGCTGCCTGTTAAACTACTGGAGTTATGTGTTTGTTGTGACGCATGATGATAAAAATATGATGTGACAAACAGGCAACATTGGCAGCACCGACCAGGACGGGCAAGACCTGACTGGCCCGTCCGTATTTGATAGTATAGAGGGAGTCTGTTAATGTGCATGTTACTTCACTCCACTTTACAGTTTGATATATCAGGTATGAATTAAATAGTAACATTACAGCTTAATGTCAAAATAGTCTGTTTACTATTCAGTCTAGTCAAACTGTCCAGAGCCATAATAAAAAGTGTGCATGTCGAGTAAACTACACTTTTTGTGAACAAAAGAAGCGCCTGAGGCCTCTTTAGATTTTTAAATACTGTACATTTTAATTTCTGTTTTTTACTCAGAGTCATTTGCAGCTTTTTGGTTGCAAGTTTTAAATATGGGTTAGAAAGATGTTCATTTCTGTAGCAGTGACAAAGAACAGCAGATGAAGCTCTCCCCCAACAAAGCACTGGTTTGTTTTGCTAGCTCAGTTTTTTTTTTTCTTTTTTTTTTTAAAAAGAGCCAATTCCACAGCCAGTTTTTCAATAGCTGTAAAAACATACAGATGTGAAAATGTATTTTAAATGTTGTTCTAGACAGGTTCTCTCTCCACCAAGCTTCATATATTGAAATCCCACAGTCTGTATTTAATATTGTGAATAGAGTATTCAGTAATATATACGGTATAGTCTAATGGCATGTTACAAACAGCTCTCAAACACATACAGTCTAACATTTTCAACACCTCATCACTTAACTGTCAGGTAATACCATAAAAATAGCATTTCATTATCACATTTTCATTTCATTTTGTATGAAGCCCATCTCATTGTATTTGGAATAATGTCAAACTTACAGTACTGCTCTGCATCTCTGGTGCTTTGTACAGTGTTTGCACTCAAATGCAGTGGTTGTTCCATCCATGTTTAACCAGTCAGCGAGTCTGATGCTTTGCTTGTATGTATTTTTTAAGCCATCCAGTTTATTTATGGTGTTGTTTAAAGAGTTTTGTCACAATATGTGTGTGTGTGTGTGTGTATAAGTGTGGTTTTGTAAACGCAGCCAGGAATAATGTACCTGTACATACTGCCTAGTGTTGAATAATAATGTCCAGTGTGAAGTGTGAGGAAGGTGAGGGGGCCGAGCTGCCCTGGAGGCAGAAATAATCTCATTGGTTGAGGAGAATCTCAGTGGGTGGAGCCTATACGTAAATAGGACGGTCACAAATTATTAAAATAATTACTTTATTAAAGATATTTTCGGGGTCCTTATGCCTTTATGTAAAAGGACAAATAAAGTGCAAAAGGTGCAGAGAGAGGGGGATGACATGCTGCAAAGGGTCGTGGGTTTGAACCAAACCTACGGCCGCTGCAGTAAGGACACATCCCCGGCACATGGCGCGTCCGCTGCACCAGGTGAGCCAGCGGGCACCCAGAGTTACTGTTTTTAAAAGTGACTTATGTTTAAGTGTAGACAGACTTTTCAACTTCTTTTTAAGTGGTTTCATTGTCGGCACAGTCGTAAAGACAACCTGAACGCTGTCTTTTTTCCTCACAGTCGAGCAAATAATCTCACTTACATCTGAGTTTCAGTTATAATATCGGAATTTCCGTACAGCATTTTACAAAAAGTTGCATTCACCTTATTCTTTGGCCAAATTGGGACGCCCCCGCGTTGCGCCATTTTGTGCTCTTGATTGTGTTTTAGAGCAAAAGTGCGATTTGCTTAGCATCGTCAGCTTTATCATCCTTTACCTGCCAAAGCTGGCTTTTATACATTCGAAGAACTTTTGTTAAAAAAATGAACTGCTTTGCAACCAGACCAGGCCTCTAATAGAGACAGGCCTATATTTGTGTATGAGTAGCCACACCGGGCTGGTAAAAGGGACTGGGCGTTTAATTGGGGATAGGCTTTTAATTTAAGTTTAACGATAGACTCCCAATATGTGAGGAGATTATTCAAATAATGCCGATTTGGAAATTTGCGCCAGTGTTTTTGGAGCTGCTGGCTGTGTGAGGTCAGCCAGTCGGCATAATGTTTAAAAGAACATAGACAGTGTTTTTATAGTCTCAACGTCTGCAAAAAATGTTAACCTTGAATGTTAATACAGATGATGGTAATGCTATAAAGCGGTTGGCTATACCTCACTTGTGAGCAGGCTTAGCTTTTGCTAGTGAGGTGGCTAGCTGGGCCAAAGTCTAGATGTTAGTGATGGCAACAAGCTAACACATGAGCTATGTGGGAAGTAACAGTAGTGTGAAACACTTCTCCTTGAAACCTGTGGCGAAGAAATTGGGATTCTGTACACAACACAGAAAATTAGCACCCGGCGACTGGGAGGTTATCTCAGTCTGTGAACAGTTAGCCTGTTAAGCCCCATTAGCAGTTGTGTCAAGAGATTCAGTTTTGGTTCCTTGTAGCCGAGCCATGTACACGAAGAGACAATCCAAAGAGTCCCTTTATGTAACTTTGGGCCATCATTCTGATGGCTGACGGATGTAGTACCGTCAAACCATCTGACTGCAGCAGTATAGCTGCTGAATGTTCCCAGATTCAGTCATTGTTTACAACGCCACATTAGCGCAGCTAGCGCTTAACTGGAAGAACAAAACCAAATTGCATCATACCCAGAAAACCAAAGCGCCATCCTCTTCCTGTTTTAGTCGCGCAATGGTTGCCACACTCCCATTTTGCCATAAATGGAGGCTTCATTTCCTCCTGGGAGTTTGCACCTGGTGACAGACAGAATTTAACAGTGAAAACAAGGCTCATAGGAAACCAATCTAAAAGCCAATGGTGTCATTAATCTACTGTGCTATAAACATTTACCTCATAATGACAAGTTAAATCGACATGTTAGTGTTCACTCCGAGACTCCATCCACTGAGGTTCACCTCCTCCCTTGTAGTTGCACCATGAGACCAGCCCTGCTTATCAGCAGTCATGTTATGGGGTTTATGTTTGGGAAAGGAAGACTGTAAAATATTTATCATGTTGGCTGCATATTTTGGTGATAAAATAAGGCGCGCTGCAACATGCTGTGAATAATAAACACAACATCTGAGCTATGTCTGGTCTCTGCTTGAGTCATTGAACTCGTGGTGTTTTGTCAGAATGTGAAGAAATATATTCTTAATGAAGGTCATGCGCACTGTGTGGAGAACTGTTATGTACAGAAACAAACTGCGCCCACACTAGAACTTAAACTGTTATGACGTGAATCGTTTCACATTACGTAATAGTTATTGTTGTAACCAGAAACGTTTCACGTCAGAACAGTATCTCTTATATTGATATGACGTGAAATGTTTCATGTTACAACGTGAAATAATTTATTGTCTTAAAACACTTTCATTGTTATAACTTGAAACGTTTAATCATTTATATTGATACAACATAAAATGTTTCACGTTATAACGTCATAAGTTATTGTGAAAAAACGTGGGGGCGGAGTCACATACCTAGGTTCACGTGTTTTTAGCATTTAACACAGAGCTGTATGGACGCACATCTTCACACAGGAAGTTGGTGATGGAATGGACTGGTGGTAGTTTTGTTGAGCTAAGTGTCGGTCCAGTGTTGGTTGATTTTCGGCGGAGCGGGTTTAGCGTTGGCTTTGCCGTCAGCGGCTAACGTCATCTCTGGATGGTGGAGTGTGAGGTGAGCCCTCATGTTCATAGTCTTCCCAGAGTACTTGCATATCATATACAAGTCCTCCTTTGCTTCTGTTTTTAAAAAAACCCAAAATAAGTCCAGCAGTCTGTTCCAAAATCTGTACTGCCATGAGTACACTTACACACAGTACACTGTCCGCACTTACAAAGTGCACATATTTCAGCAAGTAAGTGCTGTTCCAATTCATTACTCTATGGCGCACTTACCGGATGTTACGATCACGACTACGGCTGCGACTCGTCAGTGACATGACCCGCCAACAAACTGGAACAGACGGACAGAAAGTTTCACTTCTATACAATTTTACAAATCCCCTACAAATGACTCCCTTAACAATGGCGATGTGGAGAATGTGCAGACGTCATCAGCGTCGTTATCTGCTCCTCCTCCTGACAGAGAGTGCTGCAGTAGGTGTAATTTAATTATCATGCATGTTTGTTTTGTCTACCAATGACCTGTAAGTGGTCCCCCCTCTTCCGCTACGTAGCTAAGATGGCGGCCGTTGAGTGCGAAAAGTGTACAATGTTCCCCACTCTCAATTTTGGCTCTTATGAGTACACATCCGGGTCTTTTAGGTACACTTATTTTTCGCCGCAATCGTAATGTGAACGTCCTCTGTACCCAAACTAGGTACGATGAGTACAGAAAGTATGGGTATTGGAACAGACCTCAGATGTTTGGTTTTCTGATTTCTTTCTCCGGTGCCTCCATCTTTGTTTTGATGAACTTCCTGCCAAATGCCGCTGACTGAGACCTCTGCTGACCTCACCAGGAAAAAAACGTCAGCAAAAGCAACTGATTTTATTCTTCTGGTACCAAAAGTTGTATTAAAATGTGTATTTGCAAAAATTGATAATGTGTATAATAATAGATCGATACTTGGCGTTTATGTATCGATACAATATCGCTACCCAAAATATCGCGATACAATGTTGTATTGAATTTTTTCCCCCACCCCTAATGTTTTGTATATTTGTTGTTATATTGTTTGTATATTTGTTTGGTTGATAACTGATTTCAAGTACTGAAATAAATTTTGTTATTATTTTTTAATTATTTGGGTAAACTCATGTGGGCAGTTGGCATGGGGCCAGTACTGAACCTGTGGACAATCCCATATAGGCCCAATTTTTGATCCAATTTAGTTCCCACATGGGAATGTTGAGTGGGAATGAACCTATTGAACCTGTAGGAGAGACATGCACATGCAGTAAATTATCTTTACCTGAGGCTTCCTGCAGTTCTGTGTGTAGCAGTGTAGTAAACATTACTGCTGATGTCATAAAGTTGGCAATAAAATAATTGTGCAGCTCATTTATCAGCTTGTGAAACTCTTCCTGCTGCATTGTGCTACACACCTCCTCTTAGGTGAGATGCCAATCTGACCTTTCCCAGAAGAAACATAAAGCTCTGGCACTTTGCACTGGACTCACATTACCATCTGTGACATTTACAGGCATGTTGATTTCTCAACAGTTAAACATCAACAAATTCAGCGGCACTTCAACAACAGAGAACACAATGACAGCAAAGCCTGAAAATCACCAAGTAAGTCTCACTGAGTGATGCTGCTTCCCGGGCCGGGAGCCAGGTCCGGCTCTCAGGATGTTTTCTGGAACAAAAAGTTCACCATTATTTCCTGAAAGCCTTTTTGGACAGCAACTCCTCCAGTGAAGGTCAAATTACACTGACTTCCATCAATCTACGACCCACTCTAACTCATTTTGATGCCGACATATCAACTACGCAGCCATTCTAACATAACTCCTTAAACAGAAATTGTGTCATTTGCAACAAGACACCAAATTATTCCACAGAATGTCAAATTATTCCTTTGAATTTAAAGAACTTAAGTCAGTTAGTCTGTCTCATAGATGAAGCACGAGGCTGGTTTAAATCCCAACCCGGTGCAGGACTCTGTCAGTAATTAAAGCTCCAGTGTGTAGGATCTAATGGGATATATTGGAAGTGCTGTAAAGTTTAGTTGTTTCAAAACACACATTAAACACACATTAAACATGGCTTAATAGCAACACTTTCAAACACAAGCATACAAATCGACTTTACCACTACTCATATTTCAGCCAGGATAAATCACACACAAGACTTAAAATGCTATTTTTGTGGAGGCTTTATTGTCTTCACAGTTTATTGTTTCTTATCTGTGAAATTAAAGTAAATAAAAGCTTTGTTTCCACTGAGGGAAATGGTTTCAGCTTACAGAGACAGACAGGAGGTCTGCGTCACTGCGACGTGGAGTTACATTTCTTGGAAGGTGCAAAACAGGCTACGGCGTAGAATACGGTGTTGGTTCGTTGGATCTCATCTACAGAGCCCGCCATGTTGCACCAATAGACAGAAAGAACAATGGAAGTAGATCATGTGACTCCTGCATGTATACAGTCAGTCAGACCCAAACTGGCCGAGGCACTCTGAGCATGCTCCACAGTTTCCGCCCCGGGCTTTGACCCGGAAGTCCAATAGCATTAAATGTGTAAGAGAAGAAGAAGCCGGTAACAACATGGAGAAATCTACATCCAGAGCCGTGACTTTTTGGACGGACCAAATGTACAGAGCTGTAAAGTTGTCCACCATGGTACCAGTTAGCTGCTAGCTAACCGTAGCTAACTTGTTTGTCCATTGTTTGGTCTGTGACGTAATAGGTCAACAGGAAAAAGGTCCAATACTAACAAGCTGAAAGGGGACATATCTCCACCTATCAGAGAGGAGTCGCACAGACTGAGGCCTCCCGTGCTTGTATACTGGGACAAGGACAGGAGTCCAGTTAAATGTCCTAGTTGAGCTGCAACTGTAGCTCCACCTCACTGTGCGTGGAATAACATTTCAACATTTAAACAGGTGAGTCATATAAAGATTCAGCCCCTGTACATTTGTCATGAATGTTGAAATTAGGTACAGAGACCAAAACAGTTTTTGCCATTAGAGGAACTGCAGGTTTTGGCATTTCCATGTCAGCTTTATTTCTCAGCCACTGGCTCGAGAGAGGGCCAGTCACATCCCTCTGTCGGCTGATTGCAGATCTCCTTCATGCTTGGCACACGCGAGAAGTTTCAGTTGGTTGCAGTCTGCAATCTCAGTTGTAGACGCCGCTAAATTCAACACACCAGACCTGTAAAAAGGCTGTCAGGACATAGTTTTAGTCACTCTGACATTCGTGGTCCCAAAAGTAAAAGTTAAATGGAGAAACAGCAGTTGAGTTTGTGCAAGACAATTAAAATAATTCTTTTACGTTAACAGAATCTATCAAGAGGATGTATTAAAGTGTCTTAAATCAAACTTAGTCTTAATCCTCATGCAAATAAAATAGAAAAACACTTGTTAGTGTCATTTTTTTTCTCTGCAGAAATACAGTTGATTCATTCATGACTAACACAACAGGTCTGCACTGCTCATGAATTTATTTTTTTCATTCTTTTACGAGTATACAGTGCAGGTCCAGACAAGGGACGTCTGTTTTATTCATTCACTGTTTCACTGTTGATGGTTGGAGTTGGAATGCAGTCTAACAACCATTGTGAGTCAGGTTCAGTGAACATGATGAGATCAAAGCTTCGTAGGTCACCTCGGGTTCACAAACCGATAAAACCTGAATGAAAGCGGAAAAACAGGGCAGGTATGGGGTGGGGGGGTGGGTCCAACTGCCTTTTCTCTAGCAGTGTGTGACGGGTGTGAGGGCTGATTTACGAGCACACACTCACTGATCATCATTTTAAAAGCTCAACATCTCTCTATTTATGCTCTCAACAAATAACTAATGTGAGACAACTAGGATTTGTCCCCAGGTTCATTGTAAACTCTGACTGATCCATCTGACTGAATTCTTTCTTCCTCTGCAACATGTTAGTCTGGAGGTTTAAACTCGTGTCCTCTCACAGAGTTGCTGATTCAAACTAAACTGATCTGAGTTCAGCCTGTTTCCTTCCAGCACAGCTCCACTCACAGATAACTGAGCCTCCTACCTGCCTGTCAAACACCATCAACCCAGAAACCTTCTCCAGTCCGAACTGAGTGGAGTCCTGCAGGGTGAAGATGTGAAGTCCGGCGGCCGCTGGCTGCGAGCGGAGCTAACTGCTAACTGCTAACAGCCACAGATCCATTCAGCAGCTCCACCATCCACAGTCAGACACACACGCCTGATTATTTACTGCTGAATTACAGCTCACAACTCGCACCAATGGACACATCCTGGTGCCGACTATTTACTGGAGTTTACCAGCCTGTCCAACACGCTCTCACTCCGACCTCGTCACATATTGACGTTTGGTGATGGACTTTCCACATCCAGATACAATGTGACCTGCAAGGTACCCTGGGTGTGTTGGTTGTTGACGTTCTGGGATGCAGTGTTGACTTCAGCCTGTTACATGCATTGTCTTCACTCAAAATACACTTCCACTTTCACAGGAAATGTACAGTCTCATACAGTCTCTTTCAAAATAAAAGCACTATGTCGATACAACAAAGTGAATTGACATTTTTTTTCCTTCAACAACACACACGTGGTTGGGTTTAGGAAAAAAAGAACGGTTTGGCTTTACAGTCTTACAGAAAGTGAACACCACTCTCACGGGTGAAAGTCGTTGGTTGTTGGACCCATCCATCACCCCTCCCACCTGCCCTACTTGGACTTCTGCCGCCTTAACTTTCTTCTTTTGTCCTGCCTCTGACACCACCGAGTGCCGTTAAACTATAACAGCAACCGGCCACATATCATGCCGATGTTAAGGGCTTTGTTCATCCATTTTTGACGCCACAAGTCACCAGCTAAGCACTGGATTTCAACAACTTCTGAGTGAGACCGGGTTGGCCTGTCACACATGAAGCATTTGAAGATGATTATAAGCACGGCCATTCTCAGCTTTCAATGTCCGATTGTCCAACACTAACAATTTCGTCTTAGTTTTCAAGATCTATTTTTAGCTCGTCATTGTCTCATTTTCGTCATGGAGAAAAGGTCATTGACGAAATGTTTTCGTCAATGAAATTAACTCTGACCCATATGTGAGAATGTCTCTGTGTGTCAGCTCTGTAATTGACTGGTGGACTGGCCATCTGGCATACCAAGCATTGTCCCAGTGGGCCGGTGTCTAGTGGGGGCTGGTCAACAGGATTTTTTTTTTTTTTTCCACATAATTGGCCAGCCAGTTATGTGACCTATTGTCCAGTTGTGTGGCTGACTGGCCATTTGGCACAGCCCATCGACATCCCATTGGTTTAACTGTCAGTCAGGGCCTGTCAATCACTCAGTCGCTGGTTGGGCTGGGCTAACAGAGTCACAGCAGGTGAGCCGAGGTTAGGTGGGGAGTCTGATACCTTCATGGAAAAACAACCACCTGAAAAAAGGCCCGGTGGCGCTGAAAAGCAACGAATGAAAAAATGAAAGCACTGGAAGCAGAGGCCTCCAAATGCACCAAAATAAATGGGTTTTTGGTCCAGCAGCAGCATCTGATAGCGGAGGACAGACCCCGCAGACCATGCCTGATCCTTCTGTCTCATCAGTTGTCTTGAGCAGTTAGGTTCCTTTGTCAGCTTCCCCTCTGGGCAAAAGAGCCCTTTTGATTTGGTGAGTACACAACCTATTGTCCAATAGGTGTCACGACAGCACCAAAAGCAGAACATATATATGCAGATAGTGTATTTGCTCTACTGGATTGCTATTTTTTTCCAACTTGTCAACAGGTTCGTAAAGGTCTCTGAAGATGTCTTTGAATTTTTGTTCTGAAAATCCGACCTTTGTGTCAGTTTTTGTCCTTGCATTCAGTCAACCGATAATGTTGTGGGCCGGTCTGGGCCAAAAATGCCAGGGCTGATTTTTTGCCCCTGTCCACCCCTGGGTGCACCCCGCCCCCTGTTCTCAGCTGGCATCGACTTCAGTCCCCTGCTATGACCTCTGAGGGCAAAAGATTAGAGGTTGTGGATCATAAATGAAAGCTGTACCACAGTAGCACTGTTATTTACTGTGAAGGCTTCATTTTTCTGCCTCTCTGGATAAAATAGCGTGACATGCTGTGCACTGACGTACATTTGGGAATGTTCTGTGCAGAAGTTAGTGGCTTTTCATGCCTGTTACAAAACTGAGTCTGCAACATGAACACAATCCCATCAATATGCTGGATGTGAATGTTAAAGACTGAACTTCCACATCTTGAAAAAACAAGGGCTCAAAATACAACATTGCATTCATACAGTTAACGATTGACATACGACATCCTCTGTAGTCAGATACAAAGACACACATGCAAGTGTTGCCAAGATATTGTAACTCCAAGAGAGATGCAGTGGTGCTCCGCTCCAGGCGAATTGATTGTAAATCCAGAAGATGTTTGTTAGGCTCACAGCAGAGCCTTATCGCTGAGGAATGAGTTGTTCTGCCAGAAAAAAGAAAAGACACGAGAACCGTATTTTGTCACACATTATTTGGCGCATTGTTTGGGGTGACATTAGAGGTGGCGACAGAATTAAACGCACCCATGGGTCAAAGAAATACATGATGAAAATAAATCTGGCTTCAGGACAGGTGTACAAGGGACATTTGGACAAAACTTTACCACTTTAAACTCATTACAATGAGTCTATAAGAATGTTTGTTTCTCGATTTCAGCACTGCCATCTTCTGTTGGCAGCCCTGCTGTTAATTTCCTCCATATGTACCACACATGTTGAGCCTGGCTGACGCAACAGCAGACGGCAGATTTTATCACAACTCAACACGCTCTACTGTTGAACTTTAGTCATGAGTGGCTTTAATAAGCAATATCCGCTCTGTCATGACAGTTGTAACATACTCAGTTTATGCAGGTCTCCATGTAAATCAGATATCTGGTCATTGAAGTTGAAGGCATCTGTTAATCATTAAAAATCTGCTCAGTGTTCTGTGTCAAAGGCAGAGACGCAAACTGTCCAGTGCATCAGATAACATTCATGAGTACGGCAGACAAATAAGGACACATTTCTAATATTTAGTGGCATTTTTAAAATAAATGTTTTTAGTGACAGTGGAGCTGTCTCCAAATGATACCTCATTACTCCAGGAAAACTAAATTTGATTTGCCAGGAGTCACTTTTGCAAAATGACAGGAGGCCAAGTCAACAACGAAAACATGAATAATATTTATCAGTGGCGTTGCAGCAGTATACCAGTTTTAAGGTATACTGTGATATTAAAACATTAGCTCATCTTCAATATTTAAAAAAAAATGCAAGAGGGGTTGTAGTGATTAATCTCAACTTTATTTTACTATTTACAAAATTTGCATTAAAAAAAAAAAATGGTATCAAGCAGTGGCGGTCCTGGCACATTTGGTGCCCTGGGCCAGTCCCCACAGTGACCACACATTCTCACCAAACGCTACATTTTACATTGAACGCATCATGAGAAGGCTATAATTTACCTTTGCCCAATACTCATTTTTACTGAATAGAGCCTGAACATGTCGCAGTATAAATCAGTGCAACCTCTGTGAGCTGTTGGTTGTGTCCACCGGCTGCTTAGAGGGAACAATAACTAGCTGCTAACTGCTAACAGCTATAAGCTAACAGCTAACTTAACGAGCTCTCCTCCTGCTGGTTTCCTGTTCTTCCTCTCCACATCCAATCCTCTCAGTAGTACCGTGATAGTTGAGTTGTTTTGACATGATAACAATATAGCGTGTTTCGGGCTTCACGTGACGTCAGATAAATCGCACAAAAAAGGCCTCTCTGTTATTCAGTAGGCTTGTTATGTAGTTAGGTTGTTGTGGCCTTATGTCATATTTCAAAATAACTGCAGGAATAGTTTTAGTAAAAAATAGTAAAACATAAACACTTTGATTTTTTTTTCTTCCCCCATTTGTGGCGCCCCCTGTGGATGATTGCGCCCTTAGCATTCACATGTACTGCCTAGGCCACAGTAATAAAAGGTTTGTTCCACCAACAGTAACCCTTCTGGTTTCATTCCTTTAAGGGTCATTTTGACTCACAATAACTCTGTAACACCATGATACAGCAATATTATTGTACCATGAAAATCTCACACCATTGCAACCCTATGTATCAGTATATATATAATAAATGAATTGACGGTTTTCAGCCTTTCAATGTTTGCTGTATCTAGGGATGTTTCTAGCATTTGAGGACATTCAGGGTTTAGCGCAGACCTGTTGGATCCTTTTTTAAAATAACAACAAACCTATATTTTGATGTTTTTATGACGTCTGGCACATTTTTTACTTCCAAAGAAAAAAAAAATCCCAGTGTCCATCAGTTTATTTTAATTGTGAATTAGAAAATGCTTAGAGGGCAACTCAGCACCCTGTCCGGGCCACTGAGCCTGTTGCTGACGGCACCAACTAAAGCACAATGTACATCCATCCATCTATCCATCTATCTATCTATCTATCTATCTGATACTGATTTATTCATAAGTTGTTTTATGTTTTTAGTCAAAAACTATTTTCCAAGTTCAGTTTTTTTTGTTGTTTTTTGTTTGGCCAATTTTAATGTAGCAATGGCATAAATTACTTAAAAACTGCAAACAAAAGTAAACTTTTCATTCCAGGCTTTTAAGAACCTGACATTTGGACCCCTGGTTAATCAGTACCCCGACTAGGACGCCACAGCTTTTACTCACTATCAGTTAAAGAAGGACCCAGCTGAAGGCTCGAACTGTCTGAGGCAGGAAAGTACAGATGTCATTAGAGTGAACAGGTGTGATAATTTAATTAGAGAAGGGATCCAAGAGTGGACAGACACAGTATTGCTGTCATAAACAGAGAGATGATGAAATCACACTGACTAGATTACTGTGAATTGGGGCGTGGGCTGCTGTTGGGAAGCTCCAGGATGGGAAATTTCTGGGCTGTGGAGTGATGGAGACTGCCTAATATGTGATGCTCCAGAGCCAGTTGTACACAGGAGAGACTAAAATCTTGTTTGGGGATGTGTCTCAGCGGTGGAGTGAAGACATACTCTCATACTCACAAATCATTGATTTTCTTCACACAGCAGGCCTGTATCCCGGGATTTAGGCCAGCAGGAGCGGACTAAGGCTTTGGACTTTGGTGGTGTGTCTGTGTCACTCTGCAGTTACACCTCGAAAACACTGGCTGGCAGCGGAGGTTTCTGTGAAGTGATGTAAAGTTTAGTTGGTTCAAAACACACATTAAACAAATCAGCTTCACTGTAACTCGCAGCATTCACAGACAAACACTTGTCTTTATCTGGACACATTTTCCCCACAAATACAACATGCTAATGTTTTTAGCACAAGCCTATGGCATTTTACATTGTATAAATTAGCCTAGCAGCTAGCAAAGATTTCTTCTCCTCATATGAAGCCAGGAACAACAGCAACATTTAACAAAGGTAACGATACAAAATTCGGCTCCATTACAGCTCACAAACTTCACCGACAAAACAACTGTCTTATACTAAACATGTTTTCCAAATAGGTATTACATGCTAACGTTATTAGCACAAGCCTATGGCATTTTACATTGTATAAATTAGCCTAGCGACGAGCAGAGATTTCCTCTGCTCATATGAATCCAGGATAAATCCCAAGGTAAAAATAAGATGTCATGACCAGTGTAAACAGAGGAGAATGCGCCATACGCGCCCAGTTTGCCATAAAAATATAAAAATAGAAGAGGAGCGCTCCTATTTTGTCAGTTAACTGACAGATGGTGCTTTTATTCTGAAGGTTCCGTATCGGAAGTGATGTCGCTGCGTTGGATACCGGCGCGGAAGCTCACATCAGGACTCGGCAGCACCGGAGAAAAAGGTAAACATCTGTTTGTTTACGTGTATAGAGACGATAAGGGACACATTAACCACACAGTGAACACCGCAGAGAGTAAAATTATTTTAAACTGAAAGCAAAGAGCGAAGTCAGTCTGCTAGTTTACTGCCAGGAAGCTAAAGCTAAGCTAACGTCTCAGGACGTCATAGCATGGACAAACACCTCACGAGACATGTTACCAAGGCAACAATCTCCACCAAACATTAACCGGTAACGTTAGCTAACAGCTAATGTTAACGTGAGTTGTTGCCATCGGTGAGCTTTGATAGAAAAGCGCCTGTTAGCGTTATCCTAACACGGAGAAGCTAGTTAGCCTGTTGAGGCTAACACCCCCCCACTCACAGGTGTTTATGCTAGTGTACTGTAACTTTATAAAGTTGTGTAGGTATTTTAGCGCATGCGCGTTGAAGAGAAACACCTGTGGTTGTTACATAATTAAAAACTAACCTAATAATTTCAGCCCCGTGTCCTGTCTTAAAGAGTACATTTATATTAGTTATTATCATGTTTACTGTCAGTGCTTAGGTTCTCTGAGTCCTAACTGTAACTCAGGGTGTCTGCAGCTCCTTAAAAAGTGTCTTAAAATTCAATGTTATGAATATTAGGCTTTAAAAGTCCTTAAATAGTCTTTCATTTGTATTTGTGAGATCTTAACTGTTGCGAACATTTGACCTAATTTCATTTATTAATGTTATAATTTCTTGTTGTCAGAATGAGTCAAACTCTTCTAAATGAAAGTTCCTGATGTTACAAATCTTTAAACCTCCCACTGAACCTAATGCTGTCTTTGTGCTTTATACTGCACTCACCTGTCGGCAAACATGTAGCTTAACCTAACCTCCCTCTAATAACCATATTCTGTCATAAAGCTCACCTCTGCGTGGGACCACATGTATGTGACTGACCTGTATATACTGACCTGCAGTGCTTTAATGAGAAAAAGGGGATTTGTCCCCTTTGGTTTTTAAAGGCATTGAATTGAAGTGTTTGATACCTGTAGACACCTGTAAGCTGTCCACTGGTTCCCAACTTGAGGGACTTGACCCCCAGTGTGGATCGCCACAGGGTTGCAAGACCTTCTTGATTTTAAGGGTGTAAGAAAACTCATCTCAGCATGTCATTTATTTCTGTGAACTAAATGAAACTGTTATTTCTAAAGTTTTTACTGTTATTCAAGATACAGGCTTAAACTTTAAAAAAGTTCACAGGATGTTAAAGGTCCTTCACTCTCTGCTGAACAGCCTCGTCCTCCTTTAGGCAAGTACGCAGACAAAACAACCAAAGAGCTCACAGAAGTGTCAGGAAGAAGAAAACAAACCACTGAAGAAGAATATGTATTTTAATAATCCCTAAGGGGAAATTCAGGGTTTGCACTCTGTTGTTATTTAGATGTTACACAGATAAAGGCCCAAAATACACACACACACACACAAACAGGACCAATACACATACATTAAACGGAGAGATGTTGCAGCCCGTGGACAGCCGGGGTTTGGTACCTTGCTTATGGGCACCTCGGTAGTGCCCAGGAGGTGAACTGGCACCTCTCCAGCCATCAGTCCACTCTCCATACTTGGTTCGTACTAGGACAGTATTTTAAGAGACTGCAGAGGGCCTAAAGAAATTTGTCAGAAAAGAAGCCTTTTAAGTATATATGATTGTTAATATATTAAAAAAAACAATACATAATACAGAGAATCACAAAAAGTTCCAAAAAATATCAGGAAAACGTATCTATGATGCAATATAAACAGGAAGTAATCTGCTCAAAATTCATCCAAATCTCTTGTTATACACAAACTTCCTGCAGTTATTGTGTTCACTGTCTGGGTTAATGGTATGGTTTAACACTTGTTCTGTACTGTTGTTTTTATGCATTGAATATAATATAAAATATCAATAAAATATGTCACATAGCCGAGGGTCGTCAAGGCTGCACACAGAAAAAGGCTCACCAGGTTTTACTCACCCATTAAAGGAGCACTTTGAGCCCCATTCCTGGTTGTTTATGATGAAATAGAGTGTTAAGACCAAAATCTTGACGATTGCTCCTTCTTTGAGAATTTGAGAGAATTTGTCTTTCCCCTGCCTGGCTTAACAATGCTGTCTATGGCCATGTGTAAATCTGTCCTAAAACCACCTTAAACGTTGGTTTTCAAAGCCATGAAACTCACCCAGTGGTCAGTGGTGTTCCTTGATGTTCCCACATAAAAATCGTAGCAAACTGTGGTTTCCGTGATGATTTATTTGACATTTTGTCCATGCATTGATTTCCTATAGGAAGCCTCATTGTCCGTTGGTAGTAATCCGCCACTGGAAACAGAAAGGGGGTTGTTTACGACAAGGTTGTAGTCATTGTAGTCTTTTAGCTCAGCCAAAGTGCCGGCTCGACAGTGCTGTGTGCGCTCCTCCTCTTTGGAGGAATTCTCCTGCAGTCGCTGACCACACAAAACTTGCCCATTATTACTGGCTTGTAAACAACCTTCGCAGTACGATGCCTTTGAACACAACGCCAGCCTTCTTCTTCTGCTTCTTTCTGTGTCCCATTACATTGCAATGGTTTCCTGCTGGTTGGCGACACTCACGTAAAGGAGCATTATCGCCATCAAGTGGGCTGGAGTGTATAACGCTTCAGGGTCAAACCAACGATCAAGCGGAAGTTTACACACGGGTGTGAGGCAGCTGAAAAAATAGTTCCACAATCCAGATGAATAGAAAACACGGATGGAAACCACAGTTTGCTACGATTTTTATGTGGGAACATCAAGGAACACCACTGACCACTGGGTGAGTTTCATGGCTTTGAAAACCAACGTTTAAGGTGGTTTTAGGACAGATTTACACATGGCCATAGACAGCATTGTTAAGCCAGGCAGGGGAAAGACAAATTCTCTCAAATTGTCAGAGAAGGAGCAATCGTTAAGATTTTGGTCTTAACCACTCTATTTCATCATAAACAACCAGGAATGGGGCTCAAAGTGCAAAATACTAGACTTCTCCTTTAAATGCTTTATGTTGCATTTAACAGGAGGTGATAAAAATGTCAATGTGTTCTTTTTATCTTGTTGCATCATGTTCTTTATAGCTCTGATAAAGCCTGTCAAAGTTTGAGAAAACAACCCTGATAATGTCATGAGGAAGACTGGGGAGTATCGGGGGGTTTTGCAAATGCCATAATTGGTTTTGCAATGAAGTCATGTAATGTAGGTCATCTAAACTAGTTTTTTGGGGTGAATTCCAGGGTTGCAGCAGTACACAGGTTTTAAGGTATATAGTGATATTGAAATGAACTGTTATCATACCATGTACAGAGGGGAGAGTCACTGCCTCAAGTGAGGGAGTTCAGGTATCTCAGGGTCTTGTTCACAGTGAGGGTAGAATGGAGCGTGAGAAGGATCGGCGGTCTGGCACGGCGTTTGCAGTGATGTGGGGGCTGCGTCGGACTGTCGTGGTGAAGAGGGAGCTGAGCTGGATGGCGAAGCTTTTGATTTCCTGGTCCATCTCCGTCCCAACCCTCAGCTATGGTCATGAGCTCTGGGTAGTGATCGAAAGAATGAGATCACGGATACAAGCGGCCGAAATGAGTTTCCTCTGTAGGGATCCAACTTTGGTTTCCTTCCTTTAAAAGTCATTTTGACTTCTAACAATAACTGTAATACCGTGAAACTGCCATATTTTCTGAGACAGTTATCATACTGTGAAAATCTCACACTGATGCACCCCCAGTGAAAACCTTTGTCAGTCACCACTCGAATCTTAAAATTGGTTGTACCAACAGCCTGTCTTGTCTCAACCTGATACAGAGAGGAGAGGAAAATTACATTAAAAAAGCAAATAGTTCAAATTAGAGTTGCAACGATGTGAGATTTTCACGGTACGATAGCCATCTCAGAAAATATTGCAGTTTCAGGACATCATGGTATTACAGAGTTACTGTAGCAAGTTAAAATGACCTATAAAGAAATGAAACTGTACTAGAAAGCTGTGATTGAAACTTGATCAAAAGTAAAATAAAGTTGAGATTGACGCTGCAACCCTTGAACACTTTTTTTAAATGTAAGTTTGTGTACAAACCCTGCCTTTTGAAAACATCTAAAATGAAGGTTAGATTCTCCGTCTAGTTTTATTTATTTTGTTCAAAATCGTAGATAAGCACATGTAAAAAATTGAATTTCCCCTCTGGGTTTAATGAAGTAAATGAAATTAAATTACATAGTAGGATAACTGCCAAATTTGATATCACGGTATACCTAAAACTGGTACAGCCCTGCAACCCGAGTACAATTATAATTTGTGCATAAATAAAGGTTGTTCCATACTAAAGATTTCACATTACGTTGACAAGAAATGAATCAATCAGTTTACATCAAATATTTATTCTGTTATTGGTCCTTGCTTTGTTTATGTCTCATATTGTTCTGTCAGGATGTTATGTTTCTACCTTTTTACATTACAGGGAGTTATTTTATTCATTGTCATTAGTTGCTGAATTTTGTATTTTAAAGTTGTATTCACCGACTTTTTTTTGTCTGTAGCCATGACGACAGACTCCTCACTCCTCAACTCGGAGCTGGAGTTACAGCAGCAGGAGGAGCTGTACCAACAGCTGCTGCTACAGGTAATATTGCTCTATTGCTTGGTTAGTTTATACTCAACTGAAAATAAGAATTGTTACGTTTTTGTTACCTACGAATGAGACGTTCACATCTACATATGGAGGAAGTCCTCCTTCCCGGAGTCTGCCATGTTGTTCTACAGTAGCTCAGAATGGACAAATCAAACACTGGCTCTAGAGTGGGCTAGTTGTGTTTTTGCCTCAGCCACAGTTACAGTTAGTTGGAATCTGCAGCCTGACTGATAGATGTCTATAAATCCATCACACCAGACCTTTAAAGTGAGACTGCAACTTTTGCTTTACAGAGATCACTGTGACAGTTACAGGATGGTAGATGTTTACATCGGGTATCAGAAGCAAGAGTTGGGAGTAGTTGTGAATTTAGTGACTCTGGAATGTTTGTTACACAGCTGTATCCTTCAAAACGCTATCAACCACAAGCTGCAGGTCAAAGCAGACCAAGTGAGGCTGTAGCAGCAACACCACACAGTTGGTACTCTGAGCATGCTCCACAGTTTCCGCCCTGGGCTTTAACCCAGAAGTCCAATAGCATTAAATGTGTAAGAGAAGAAGAAGAAGCCGGTAACAACATGGAGAAATCTACATCCAGAGCCGTGACTTTTTTGACGGACCAAATGTACAGAGCTGTAAAGTTGTCCACCATGGTACCAGTTAGCTGCTAGCTAACCGTAGCTAACTTGTTTGTCCAGTGTTTGGTCTGTGACGTAATAGGTCAACAGGAAAAAGGTCCAATACTAACAAGCTGATACATACTGCGGCCTCCCGTGCTTGTATACTGGGACAAGGACAGGAGACCAATTAAACGAGCTGTAACTGTAGTTCCACTTCACTGTGCATGGAAACGCACTGAATAAAGCTGCGAGACAACTTGAACTAATGCTCTACCAATCCACTGCTGGTGCCAATGATCGGCCTGCTTATCTTAAACTACTTAAATAAAATCATGGAAATGGGTTAAATGTTAAATGTTGTAAAAATTCATCAGTAATAGTATCATCAATGTTTGGCAACCGTGATTCAGATTTCAACTTTATTCGTCCCCCTAGAAAAATTATTTTTGCAGCACTGTCCAGAATTAAAAACAACAACACAACACAGTACACCATCCAATAACACATAACACAGTGCTATGTCATACAAAGCCTGCAGAGTAGAACCACTGCTGCACCTGGTAGGCTGTGAGTAACAATAATGGCATTGGCTTTTCTCAGAACCTTTTGGTGGTATATGGTCTGTAGCTGGGCCTGACTCGCTCCAATGATCATGACTGCCACTTTAACAAGGCCATGAAGTCTGTTTTTGTTTCAGACTCAGGCTTCTGACAATCATTAGTGTACATGATGTAGAGAAGAGGGGACAGGCAGCAACCCTGAGGAGAACCAGCTGAAGAGCACAGCTGTTTAGAGTAAACACCATCCACCCTCACACACTGTGCCCTATCAGTTAAGAAGTCCACTATCCAGCCAACTATGTTAAGCTTCAAATTAAAAAAGGAAATGAGTTTCTCTGCCAGTAAATGTGGCTGGATAGTGTTGAACGCAGAGGAAAAAACAATAAATAAAAGTCTGGCATGAGCCTTGGAGGCCTCCATATGATTAAACAGGAGATGTAAGTATAGAGTGGCGTCCTCTACACCTCTGCCCGCTCTGTAAGCAGATTGCAGAGGGTCCAATTTGTCCTCTGTCTGACGGAGAACCTCACTTTTAATTAATTTTCCAAGGGTTTTCATTACCAAGGAGGTAAGAGCATCATTAAGTTCCTTTGGTGTAGTAACCTTAGCAACTGGAACAACTCTGGAATTTTTCCAAATCCTGGGTACCTCCTGTAGTGAGAGTGACTGCAAAAAGATGGAGTGAAATATGCTACACAGTTGCTCTGCACACTGGTTAAGCACCCGGCCACTGGTCTTATCTGGGCCTGAGCTCTTCGGTAAGATGAAGTAATTACAGGCTGAGCAGAAACTTATTCCCCATGGTTCTCTGGAATCCAGTTGGCCTGACAGCAAGCTGCAAGAAGAATTCCTGACCAGCCCTCGTATAAACACAGAGGGACTGTGAAGTGCTGCAACAACAGCAACTGTTTTTTTTTCCACATGTAAAGTTCAAGTACAAAGAAGCACTTTGTGCTTTATTAGCTGTTTATTTTACTTTTTAAGAGCTTGTGATGGCGTCAATAATGGGTTCACCGCTGATGGAACAGTTCTCAGTGTTTTCGGTTTCACGTCAGGCGACGGATCTCCTGCTGTGCGCTCTTGCTTTGAGACCACCTCCTGTGCTGGCGGCGGCTGGGCGGCTGCTGCTGCGGCTTGTGGCTGTTGAGCTTGCGGAGGGGGAACATACGGCGGCGGCAGGGGAGCAGCTGGGTAGGAGTCGAGGTCCAGGTCAACCTTTACCAACTGTGGAAGAGATGGATACAGGGCAGAGCACTGAGAAGCACTTTCTGTTCTTTTCATGTCACATTGATCTATACACACATTAGGCAGCAGTTTACTTGTCTGTTTTCTGTCTCTACGTTCTGCTTCCCTTTTCCATGCATCAAATGCTGCTCTTTGCTGCTCCATATCTTTTAAATCTTTAACCAACACCTTTTTACCTTTTTTAATCTTTTTCTCTTTTTTATTTAATTGTTTTTCAAGCGAGGCTATTGCATCTAACCCAAAAGAACCCCCTTTTGGAAACCCCAATTCTTCACACCACTGTGGCATAAACTTAATTGTTTCTCTCCCGTATTTATCATGCATGCACTTCTCATTTGGCGACACAGGCTCATATTCCTTGCTGCTTTTAGACCCCATTTCCACGCGAGCGTCCTCGCTGTTACTACGTGTCAACTGTATGTAAAATTTTATTTTACACTGTCTCCTTGAGACAATAGGCCCCTTAGCCCTGAGCGGTATTCCACGAACACCCTCTGACCCCGTAGCTGGATCTATATGGCCCTCCTTTTAGAGGCACAAATTAAGGTCCCAGACCTCCCCAGCAGCGCCGCGGACAGAAGAATATGACTGGAATCCTTGAACACTAACCAAAGGAGAAGGCACGCTATGACAAACCCTTCTTTTTTTTCTTATTTTTTTTCTTTTCCCCGTTACAGAAATTGAGCGTTGTTTTGTTTTGTTTCTTTTGACTCACCCGACAACGCACTCGTTGTTCGCTTTGATCTCAGCGGTGATGGTCCTCCTGCCTCAAGTCCAGTCAGTTCTCACTTTCTCTGAATGTGACGAGGTTTGAGACCGAACTCTTTTTCTGGTTCAGGGTGATCAGCCCCTGGCTGTCTTCAGGCGGTCGGACGAATCACTCGCGAGATCCCACTTCTGACACCAACTTGTTGTGGAAATTTTCTGGTCTGCCTACGGAGAGTCAAAAAGGAACAAAAACAAGACTGGCAAGGTAGCATGCACCAAGTGTTTTATTCTCTATAGAGAGGAAGCAACAACACAGAACCACACGGCAGAAAGCAGCTTGGTGTTGTACTTCGCCGACCACAAGCTTCAGTTCATTCTTATACTTTCTGATATGCCTCTGGCTCTTTGATGGAAATTCCACAGAACTTCCTCAACAAAGAAAGAAAACAATTGGGGTACAATAAAACAGATAATGACCCACCACAGGATTTTACAACTGGGTGTAATCTCCTGTGGAGATGAAGATCTCATCTTGCCATCTCATGAAGTTATTTACAGTGGGGTTATAACAGCAGGGCTGACCAGGTCATCCTCTGGTCAGTACAGCAGGGTACAACTAAGACTACAGACTAACTACATCAAAGTATAAGACTGTCTCAATGTTTCTCAAAGCATGTAAAAATTCCATCACAAGCTGAATGGATCTTTTTTGGTGAGGCCGGTTATAAACTCAGCCAGGGAACTTAGTGCATCTCTTTTTCACTTTTCAGTGCCTCCTGCTTTATACAAATTGTGTGACACTCAAGCACGTTTCTTCTGATGTAGTTTAGTATGTGTAAACTTCCTGTGAACTGAATAGACTGCTGGTTATCTGTTTAGACAATGGGACAGATGCAGACTGAAAATCCAGACTCCAAAGTAATACGACCACAACCTGGTGAGTAGCTCCACGATACAAGTCATATTAAATCCTTACATTTAAAAAGACGGTGCCACAGCTTGTTCATTGATATGATTTATTGTATATATTTTTGTCTTTTTTTTTTTTATTTGTCCCGTCTCACCCTGTCTCCACTCCTCCATCTCAGGCATGTGTGTGAAGACTCTCTCAGAGCCAGACAAGCAGAAGGTCTTCGTCAACATCTGCCAGTCCAACTCCGTCCCGCTGCCACCAGAACTCTCCAGAGACGAGCTAGTGGAGCTGCTCCAATCAGAAGATCCCAGCGGCTACAGAGTTCCCATGAGCCTCGGCGAGCCACACACAGAAGTAGACAACAGTATGTGACTAAAACCAAAAGATATTTTTGTCTGAAGCAGATATACGTATATACACTGCCGTTAAGAGTTTGTAATCTGCTGCTTCAAAGCGTCACTGGGTCCAGTTCCATGTGTGTGAGGACTCTTTTAGATGTCTGAAAGGGCTTTGATGGTTTTAAGTTATAAAAGGTCCTCTTTGCAGATGGATGTTATTGAGTGTGAAGGGTTTGTTTTGTTCATGGAGAACAAATCGCTGTGCATTGATTCAACCAGACTGACAACTGAAAGAAACAAAGATCCCTCTGAGCAATGGTTAAATAAGAACCGAAGAAATCAGCAGTCTTTGGTAAAAGAGGCGTAGCATCAAAATGTGTGCAGATTTAGGCCCTGATCACACAGGAAGTGTTTCAGCAGCTGAAGGCACCTTTTTGTAACAGTTTTTAATGAGAATGAAGATTTTTGCTCGCTGTTTTTGTGTTGCTACGCACCTTGTGTTTCTGCTCTCTAGGCACTTGGCGTTTTTGCCGGAGTGCTCTGAACTCCTCGAATTAAAAAAACTTCAGCTCAGAGCAGAAGAACGCCCCATGTCATTTCAGCTTTTTTCCCCATTGTCCAATGGGATGATTTGAGAGGCGGGGCTTCTGTGGTGGTCACGACAACAAGCTCACAGTTGGTAAACAATGGAGGAGAAACTGGTGGTAGTGGTTACTGGATACCCAGAGCTATACGCCTCAACGACAGACAGCAGGTTGTCAAACTGCCCCCGAGTCATCCTAAAATATGTCTGAAAATGTCCATCATGGAGGAGAATCTCCTGAACCAACTGGTGGTACTCCCCATCATGGAGGAGAAGCTCCTGGACCAACTGGTGGTACTCCCCATCATGGAGGAGAAGCTCCTGGACCAACTGCTGGTACTCCCCATCATGGAGGAGAAGCTCCTGGACCAACTGCTGGTACTCCCCATCATGGAGGAGAAGCTCCTGGACCAACTGGTGGTACTCCCCATCATGGAGGAGAAGCTCCTGGACCAACTGGTGGTATTCCCCATCATGGAGGAGAAGCTCCTGGACCAACTGGTGGTACTCCCCATCATGGAGGAGAAGCTCCTGGACCAACTGGTGGTACTCCCCATCATGGAGGAGAAGCTCCTGGACCAACTGGTGGTACTCCCCATGATCCAGCCTCTTTTTTAGGGTCTCATGTACCCACACAGATCTCTGTTTATCTGCTGACAGCCTCTCACCCTCAACCAGAGCTACAGACAGTACCCTCTGCTGAAACATGTCAGGAACTACACACTGATTACTGGAGGATACATACAATAAATAAATTCACAGTAAATTGTTTACACAGGAGGGTTAGGGTGAGGAGGTGATAGGATAGTTGCCTGGCAACAATAAAAAGCTGCAGCAAGTGTTTGTTTTACTAGTGGCATTCAATAGAAAAAAAAAAGGCAGTGCAGTGTGCTTCTTGTTTTGCAACCTGTAAAGCGCTTCCTGGGTGATCGAGGCCTTAAAAAGGAACAGGTTCCTGTTTCACAATAATGCCTCTAAAATCAACTTCAGCAAAGTAGAAAAAAACCCCAAACCATGATTTCATTGGGCCGCTGTAAAACTTTCAAACCTGTTTGATATTACAGGATAACTTCAGCATTTTTCAACCTGGACCCTATTTCCTCGTGTAAATTGATCATAAGCTGCGTTTCCACCAAACACTTTCAGTACAGTACCTTTGGAACCAACAGTAACCCTTCAGACTGACATGGTCTGTCCAGCACTGGCTGTATTTCCTCATCAGCCGTGACACAGATGGAAGTCTGCACCTGGTTTATCGGTCCACAGAACGAGGCTGCACGCCCACATTTTCAGAACAAAATACAACAGGCTGCAGTGAGAGTCTCTCTCCATGGGATATTTCAAAATAGCAGCTTTGTGCATTTAGTCCTTCTCAGGCAAGCTCAGGGGTTTAGTGTTGCTGTAGCCCACAGGAAGTGAGGATTAGAATATATGACCTTCACATAATCTGCTCCAAATTAATCTATATAAACACTTGAAGATCCACTCATTACTAAAAGTGTCTGTCATATAAAAACTAAAGTGATGGTCAAAGTTGTCACAGTGAAATTTAAGGTGTGCTGATGGATTCACGTCATCAACTCATGCATTGAGTAACATTACAAGTTAATGTTCCACCTTAAGGTGGAAGGAGTGTGAGGAGGCCACACTATCCTTGCAGGACTGTTTTGAGGACACCATATGGGAGCTCTTTGAAGACCCAGACATTGAACTCCACACCTCCTCTGTACTATCATACATCAGTTTCTGCATGGATAATGTAACATCAAGGAAACAGGTGAAAACATTTCCCAACCAAAAACCCTGGTTTAACGCCAGTATCAGAGCACTACTCCAGGCCAGGGATTCAGCACTGAGGTCAAGGGACAGGGAAGCCTACAGGAGGCTAGAGCGGACCTGAACAGAGGCATCAAGGCTGCTAAAACAAAGTACAGAGAGCAGATAGAGGCCAACTTCAGGGAGAACAACCCCCGCTCCATGTGGAAAGGCATACAGAATATAACTGACTACAAACAATGCCACAACACCCTCCCCTCCACTGACACTTCTCTCCCAGACCAGCTTAACACTTTCTCCCGCTTTGAAGAGGACAACAGACAGGCAGAGGACACACAGCTGACATCATCAGAGCACGACCAGCCCCCCACCATCCAACAACATCAGGTACTGCGAGTCCTGCGTGGCATCGACACCAAGAACTGTGTGTACTTTGTTCTGTTAGGAATGACACTGTCAGTAGCAGCAGCTGTCATGGTGGTTTACAGCAATAAATAAACATTGTCATGCTGGAGGACGTGTTTAAGGTCTGTGGTAACACCTGGCCTCCCTGTTGAGGCCTGTGGGCACAAATATTCAGTTATGATTTCAAACTCCTGCCACAGTTTATGACAGAGTCATGTTTGGAGAGATTCCTGCTTAATTACAGTAGGCTTTGGCAATCATGCTCCCAGAGGCTCCGCAACACTGCACAGGAAGAGAACATGCAAAGAAAACGAACAGTTATGTGCTAGAAATGATGTCTCCAGCAAATTCAGAGCAGATTGACTTTCCTGTTCTCTGTAACACTAACATAAAACCAAGGGGTTACTCAGCAAAACTGAGAGCTGAAACTCGCTGAGTCATGGTCAGATCCAGGGGTGGGGCTGCAGTGTTTGTGCTGCTCTGTGAGTTTTGTAAGATTTTAGTGTCCCAGATGAACAGTGAGGGGTTCTCATCAAATATCTTTGTTTACTGAGCTTAGAAACATTTTGCAGGCAGGCTCAGTAAATGTATGTGGATTTAAGGCTATTTCTGCTTATACGTTAGATTTCAAATAAAATATGTTCATCAATAGACTCACGTGCATAATAATGCTGTTATTAAAATAAATAAATAAATTTTACGTCAGTTTGTCAGGGCACCGCGTAAACACCAAGAATTTCCTTCACTCGGTACATTTACATGACAGAGAGAATCAATTTATTGTGTTAGTCTGACTTTAAATCCACGTAAACATGCAAGTCTGAAAAAAAAAAGTGGGACTAATCAATTTTATTTATAAAGCCCAATATCACAAATCACAATTAGCCTCAGAGGCTTTACAGCATATGACATCCCTCTGTCCTTTGGACCCTCACAGCGAATAAGGAAAAACTCCCCAAAAAAACACTTTAACCTCAGGAGGAGCAGCTGAGGAGGGATCCTTCTTCCAGGACGGACAGACGAGCAATAGATGTTGTACAGAACAGATCGACATAATAAATCAACAGTAATCCATATGACACAATGAGACATAAAGAGAGACAGAGACAGAGACAGAGACAGAGAGAGATGCAGGACAGACAGCAATGCTAATAGCGTACAACAACATTAATTCAGGTAACAATATTATAGTCATAATTACGGTAATTGTGGTACAATATGCTGTAGGTATATATTCATATATGATAGTCTGTGTATGTGACAATAATCATATGTGTATAATAACAGTACAAGTATGACTAATAGAGAAAAAAAAGATGCTACAGGAGCTGGTCTTTACAAGCAGAGAGTGAGGGGGGAAAAATGCATTTAATTTCAGGGGCAGCAAGGCTGGAAATAGGGCAGTGGTGTGAAGTGCGGTGGGGTGGTGCGTCCAGGAGCGCCAACGTGCATCTAGCCACCGCCGGTGTGGGGTTGTATGTGGAGCTGTACATTGAAAATAATAAGGGCGTAGTTTTGATGTGTCCTTCTCTGTGTTTCAGACTCTCAGGCCTGCACAGCGTATGATGTCGTCATCAACCAGGAGTTCTTCCAGAAGTGCCAGGTGTGTGTGTGTGGTCTTGTTTTTTCATCCATTCAAATATCTAATTTTGTAACTATTATTAAAAGAAAGAGGAAACAGTACAGATGTTTTACTTGCTCGGGATGATGAATGTTAAAGTATGAAGGTCTATCTTTATGTATGTATAATTTCAGAGCTGGTTAATTTTGTTTTCAAATTCATCACATCTGCCAGAACTTTATTTATTATCTGACACACTGGAGAAAACAAGTGAACATTAACTGTTTGTTTTAACACTGCAAGTCCAGTTTATGCAAAGTGGATCTGTGGTTTTAAAGTTGGTTTTATGCAGCTAAGCCATCTCATACTGATTTATCCTCACTATAAAAATAATCACAGAGGCAGAAATGACAAACAAATAAGAATTATAAATAAACTGAGAGTTTGCTAAACCTCATTCAGTTAGTCAGTTGTGAGTCCACATTGCTGCACCTTTATGTCGTCAGTCGTACCGACTATTCAGGATGGATCACACTCATAATTTATTCTTATAGAAAATGGTGTAAATTTGTACATATTTCATTCAGAGGAAATGTCTGATTTATATCTGCAGCGTATTTTACATTTTCTGAGGGAAACTGTGAATCATCTGTGCTGTGCTGATCTGACCAACAGAGGGCGTCACAGCGCCATTGTTATATCCTTTTCAGCCTCCAGTATATACACTCACCGGCCACTTTATTAGGTACACCTGTTCAACTGCTCATTAACGCAAATAGCTAATCAGCCAATCACGTGGCAGCAACTCGTTAACATTTAGTCGTGTAGACATGATGAAGACGAGCTGCTGAAGTTCAAACGGAGCATCAGAATGATGAAGAAAGGTGATTGAAGTGACTTTGAACGTGGCATGGTTGTTGGTGCCAGACGGGCTGGTCTGAGTATTTACTGGGATTTTCACCACAACCATCTCTAGGGTTTACAGAGGATGGTCCCAAAAAGAGACAATATCCAGTGTTGATGCCAGAGGTCAGAGGTCAGAGGAGAATGGCCAGACTGGTTCAAGATGATAGAAAGGCAACAGGAAGTCAAATAAGCACTGGTTCCAACCAAGGTGTGCAGAAGACCATCTCTGAAGCAACAACACGTCCAACCATGAAGCAGATGGGCTACAGCAGCAGAAGACCACACCAGGTGCCACTCCTGTCAGCTAACAACAGGAAACTGAGGCTACAATTCACACAGGCTCACCAAAACTGGACAATAGAAGATTGGAAAAACCACATTCAGATGGTAGGGTCAGAATTTGGAAGCATGGATCCATCCTGCCTTGTATCAACGCTTCAGGCTGCTGCTGGTGTCATGGTGTGGGGGAGATTTTCTTAGTACCAACTGAGCATGGTTTAAACACCATAGCCTACCTGAGTATTGTTGCTGACCGTGTCCATCCCTTTATGACCACAGTGTACCCATCTTCCGATGGCTACTTCCTGCAGGATAACGCACCATGTCACAAAGCTCAGATCATCTCAAACATGACGATGAGTTCACTGTACTCCAATGGCCTCCACAGTCACCAAATCTCAGTCCAATAGAGCACCTTTGGGATGTGCTGGAACATCATGGATCAACTGTGTGATGTCATCATGTCAATATGGACCAACATCTCTGAGGAATGTTTCCAGCACCTTGTTGAATCTGTGACACCAAGAATTAAAAAGAGGGTCTAACCTGGTACCAGCAAGGGTGTACCTAATAAAGTGGCTGGTGAGTGTAAATGCTCAGTGAAAACAAACTGATGTCCTCACAGTGTGTAACAAATATGTGTGTGTTGCAGAAGGATCCTCTGTTCCAGCAGTTTGTTATTCTGGTGTCTTTAGAGGGTTTGGAGAACAAATACAATCTGGAGCTGAGCAGAGGTCAGTGTGCGTCTGTCAGCGTGTGTGTGTGTGTTTGTGTGTGTGTGTGATTAAATGTGTGTGTGATGCAGTTTTAAGCATTGTTTTCTGTGTCTCTACAGACTGGAAGGTTCTGAAAAACAGGAAGTTCTTGGGTTCTGTTAGCGAGCAGAACATCAGGACAAAAAGCCGACCAGTGATTCAAGAACTGCAGCCTCAGTATGTCTGTCTGTCTGTCTGTCTGTCTGTCTGTGTGTCTGTCTGTCTTTCTTTCGTGATGGACTGTTAACAGAAAACAGCCTGTTGCAGCGTTCTTTTTTTTTTAATCAAGTCACACAGAGAATAAACACAACCATGTTTCTGTTGTCACAAACACTGTAAATTCTTGAACTTTTAAATCTGGAAACACATCACAGAGCTGTGCTTCTTTGTCTTGGAGAATGCCTGTGATCAGAGTTAATCAGACACACACATTTCTTAGAAAACAGCCGAGATTTATTTAGGAAATGTATTTGATTTAGTTCCTTTCACAGAGATAAAATGTAGAAATCATAAAACATGCAGTCAGTGAATGTACACATTTACTTATTCAGGTACGTTCCACTGAGTTTAGAGACACAGTGTGTTTCCCAGTGACTTCATGATTTATCTCAGTTGCTCATATCTCCCACTCTTTGTGTTTCTCTTCCAGTGAGAGCTCCACAGCTCCGGCTAAAAGGTAAACGTCCTCTCTATCTGTCTGTCACAGGTTGTATTAATGCAAAGAGCAGCTTGTCAGACGAGTTGTCCGAATCTTTATCTGTCTTTGTGTCTCATTTCTGCTTTGTGTCTGTTTTTAATCTCACCGTCCTCAGACCAGAGTTCACAATGCTGGTGGAGCCCCCTGCTGGTGACCCTGAGTATCTCATCGCAGAAATAAAGCTACCTGGAGTGGTGAGACATATGATCCACACATACATTGACACACTCTTGTGTCTCCTCCTTTCCTCTCCTACCCTGTGTCTCTCTTCTGTTCCCTGTAAACATGACTGTCCTGTACTGTGCAGCAGGATATAAACAAAAGAGGTCTAAAAACAAAAACATTTAACTGGACATAAAGGACTGGAACCAGCTAGGGCTGGACGATTCGGACCAAAGTTCATATCTCTGTATTTTCAGGCTGAATGGCGATACACGATATATGTCTCAGTATTTTCTATGTTTTCAGCTGCGAGTCAAAGCCACATTTGAGATGTCACAAACACTTCAATAACAACAGCCTGTGATCAAAATAAGAAGTAAAGACAGGGATTTACTGACTTTAATGTTTCTGCACACAGCACAGGAGTGACAGAGGTTTAAAGGTTCGCAGCACAGGACACTAAACTATAACAGAGAGGCCGAGGGAGGGATGGAGACAAAGACACTTTGTCCTCTTATATACGTCTTGTATATGAAACGCCAAACGGCACACATTAGACTCCAACGACCAAGAAGAACAGCGATGATCCACCTCACACACACACTAACAAACCAAGGCTCACATGACACAATCCAGCAGCTCTATGTGCTACTGAAGTAATTTCATTCATCTCACAGACTGATTTACCACAGCACAGCAGCTAAGAGACTAATTCCCCCTAAAAGATGACCGAATGTTAGTCGACCAGAAAGGTCAAGATTAGGTCAAGGTCAAGGTCGCTTAGTCGCAGAAAAAAAAAACGAACAAACATAAAACTCTATCAGGAGCTGCACCTTGTCAAAATAAATCCAAACCTATATGACTGGACCATGTGGGACTTTAATTTGAAAGGACAGACACAGGAAGTGTCCACGCTCAGCAGTCAGACAGGAGTCAGGTTAATCTCCAGGGCTGGTACCTGCGGTTATTCCACAGGCTAGTTAATAACATGTGGGGCAGGAAATCCAAAGTGTGGGATCATTTTGAGAAGGTGAAGGACCAACCCAAGGTGACATGTAAACTCATCTTCATTGGTCCACTACATTGGTCGACCCTGGATGTCACACAGTAGAGTAATAAACAGACAGATTAAACAGAGGAGCAGCTCTGTGTCTCTGAGTGTTGCTTGATAACCTGTGAGTGAATGAGTGAGGTGGAGCTGTGCGGAGTGTGAGAGATAGATGCACACTGGTATGTGTTATGTAATGCAACTTGGCCCTATATCAATGTAAATGATGTTGTCTAAATTCATATCTTGCTTGAAAATATATATTTATATCGTACATAGTTCTAATAGGGACCAGCCCTAATTGGACCTACGAGAATTTGCTCGGACAAGAGCGTATCTTCAGACCTACCAGAAGGTCTCAGCCCTACAGACAAGCTGCTAAATCATTTGATGTTGTCATGTTATATGTCCTCACATCACATCTGACATCAGCGGTAACTCAGAGAGACAGTCAGTGTGTTTGAGTCTCAGCTGGGTGAACTTGTCTCCTCTGCAGCCGTCGGCTCGCTCTCTGGTCCTGGACGTTGGAGAAGACCGACTGGTGCTGACGGCTCGGCCCTCACTCTTCCATCTTGACATCTTCCATCCCTTCCTCATCGACCAGGAGAACAGTGTGGCTCAGTACAACAAGAGCACCCAGGTACACAACACACACAGTATCTACTGCACTCTAATGTGACATTATGATTCTTGAAGTTTTGCAACACACAGTCAAAAGACACACACAGTTTTACAGAAACTGTACATTTACATCACATCAAAACACAGGTAAGCAAATATAATACACACACACACACACACTGTAAACTCTGTTCCTGTTTTCTCTCCTCAGATCCTTACAGTCACTATGCCCGTGGTGTCGTCATGAAACTACAGAAATTATGTTATTTATTTTTTGTTAAAAAATGATACTGAGATAATAAAAGTCTTTTTACCAAACCGTTTTTCTCTGTGTTACTTGATTCAGTCGCAGTTTAAACAACAGCAAAGTCTGTCAGAAGTTTTCTTTATCTAGGGACAAGTATCAGCTCTCAGATCCACTTTACCACTGCTGGCCTTAATGTCCTTAAATTTCCCAGCCCTGTTTCTGTTCTCGGTGGTTTGACGTGGGGTCTGCAGTGATGTCGTGGTGAAGAGGGAGCTGAGCTGGAAGGTGAAGCTTTTGATTTCCTGGTCCATCTGCGTCCCAACCCTCAGCTATGGTCATGAGCTCTGGGTAGTGACTGAAAGAATGAGATCACAGATACAAGCGTCTGAAATGAGTGTCCTCTGTAGGGTGTCTGGGCTCAGCCTTAGAGATAGGGGGAGGAGTCAGACATCTGGAGGGAGCTCGGAGTAGAGCCGCTGCTCCTTCATGTTGAGGTGGTTCAACATCTGATCAGGATCCTCCTGGTGCAGCTGGTAGGAGGCCCTGGGGCAGACCCAGAACACACTGGAGGGATTATAGATCTCATCTGGTCTGGGAACACCTCGGGGTCCTCCAGGAGGAGCTGGAAAGCGTTGACGGGGAGAGGGACGTGTGGAATACTTTGCTCGGCCTGCTGCGTCCGTGACCCAGCTCTGGATGAGCGGGTGAAAATGGATGGATGTTTCTTGTCTTGCGATGTTGAACAGGCGTTGAATGAATCGTCAGGTAGCATCAGAGCTAAAGAGGTCAGTGACAACGCTTCGCTAAATATTTATATTTTACATTTTAAATCACTGCAGTTAATTGCTCCGGGAAAATAAATATGTGACAGGAAGGGATGACACTTAAACGCAGCACAGACCTCCACTGAGGTTAAATACACAATCTTGCAATGTCAACCAAAGTTGACAACTTGTTTAAATAAAACCGTTTTGTCCTTATCTTTTATGTGTCAATCAGAAAATAAAAAGTAAAATGTTCTGATAACTTTGGCCACAGATAACAGTCCCATACCAGGCTTGTTTTTTTTTTTTTTTACAGCATACCGTTCATTCCCACAGTGACAGTCGGAGGTTTCCCCTCATCTGTTGTGCAGTTGGCCTCTGCCTGAGTCTCAGTGATACTGGAGCTGTTGAGGGAGGGGACAGCGTTTCTCTTTCATGTTCCACGCCCGGATTTTTCACCAGCTTCAGACTTCAGCTGCCAGAATCAGCAGAGGTACCACGTTTTCACCAACCCAGATGAAAATATATAAAATCTGCTTCAGAGTTTTGCAAAAGTTAAAACTGGAGTGTGTCTTTGCTTTACTGCAGGTAGAAAAACATCATGAGAAAAGGCAGAGTCAATCAATACTGTTCCTTTAAGTGTGAAAGTTTATTTCTTTTTTAAATTATTTTTATGGCTTTTTGCCCTTATCGGACAGGATGAGTGTGAAAGAGGGGACACATACAGTAAGGGCCATAGGTTGAAAATGAGCCCACAGCTGCTGCGGTGAAGATGTAGCCTTTGTACCTGGGACATGTGCTCCACCAGGTGAGCTACTGCGCTCCCCTGAAAGTTCATTTCTAACTTTGTGCACAGTAGTTTTAACCACCGGCCCGTTTTCATTCTAGTAGTTAAATACTGACGCTTTGTCACGCCCCTCAGTGTGTGATAGTGACAGCGAAGGCACCCTCCACCAAACCTTTTCAGTACAGTCCCTTTGGAACCAACAGTAACCCTTCAGACATGGTACCTAGACCCTCGGTCTGTTCAGACAGTCCTCTTAAATGTGGGCGGGGTTGTTGTCACTCACTGCTCCGTCCAGCACTCGCTGTATTTCCTCATCAGCGGTGACACAGATGGAGGCCTGCACCTGGTTTAAGCGTCTCATAAAGATGCTAAAGCCCCATTTCCACCAAGCAGTACGGCTCAGTTCAGTTCAGTACGCTTTCTTTCTGTATCCACAGTGAAAAGTTGTGGATGGTACCAACAGCAGCGTTCCTTAGCGTCCCTATGTTTGTTCCCCCCTCTGTTGGGGTACCTAGCACACAGATCTGGTACTGAAAGGTGGAGCTGTGAACACTGCAGTCTGATTGGTCAGTAGAGGACGCTCACTCTGGTTTGATGTAACCTCTGTTCATACATCAGCATTTATGCATATTAATTTTTACCAGTCAATGTGAACTGCATACATCCCAATCCTCACTTGGAGAAAAAAAAGCATCGTGGAGCGTTGTTCCTGTGGGCTACAGCAACACTAAACCCCTGAGCTTGCCTGAGCAGGACTAAATGCACAAAGCTGCTATTTTGAAATATCCCATGGAGAGAGACTCTCACTGCAGCCTGTTGTATTTTGTTCTGAAAATGTGGGCGTGCAGCCTCGTTCTGTGGACCATAAACCAGGTGCAGACTGATAAAGGAGGAAATACAGTGAGTGCTGGATGGAGCAGTGAGTGACAACAACCCCGCCCACATTTAAGAGGACTGTCTGAACAGACCCAGGGTCTAGGTACCATGTCTGAAGGGTTACTGTTGGTTCCAAAGGGACTGTACTGAAAGTGTTTGGTGGAAACGCGTCTATAGTTAATGGGTCGCAGCCACATCTGGTTGTTTTAATCAGCTTCATTTCACCAGTGAGGACCACACGTCCTAAACCTCGAGATAAGGTTTTCCTTTATGGAGTCAAGTGTCAAGAGGACAGAAAGTTGTCCTCTCTAAAGTCCTCTGTGAGATAAATACTCGCGTCACGGCTGCGTTGAGCAAAAATTCCTTGTAAATGCCTTTCTTGTTTACAGATACAATATCAGCCTCATTATAGCCCCAACGCAGTGTCGTGGTCAGATCGTAAACAAGTACGAGTGTCGTATGTAATAATCCGTCATTTTATTTCACTGACGCCACATCTAGGACTCCTCATGACGTCCAAACAGAAAGTCTAGTGTTTGATTTTCTTTTTGTTGTTCACGACTTCTTCCGTCACACCCATCACTTTGACCAGTAGGAACACGGAGCCACACAGAGTAAAAATGTAAATGTAGCCACTAATTGGACTTCTAACAGTGTCTTCAGTAAATATCTGTGACCTCAGATGTCAGTAGAGGAGCGTTATACTTCAGTTACACGACCTCTTTAACACTGTAATTTAGCAGTGCAGCAGCACAGTGACCTCCACAGCATGAGGTCGGACTCAGTCGGGATGCACGTAGCCAAAGCCACGGTCAGTTTGTGATGTCATGTGGTTACTTAGTGCGAGGGCTGGAACTGGTTCTGTGAAGTGGAAACGTCCCCTTTCATGGAAAAAGAGTCGCTCGTCTATTTCTGGATCTGCTGTGGTCATCCCTCCGTCTGCTGCTCCCCTCCCTCCACCCCTCACTCCTCTTTTGTCTCTGTCTTCATTCTGTCGCTGAGCGTCCACATCTGTTCGTCTCGCTCTCCTCTCCTCTCACGCCTCTCCCAGTGCGGGACAGTGAGGAAGTGGGTGTGTCCAGAAGTGAGAATGTCATTCATTTTTCTCAGACGCAGCTGACAGTGGTCCACTTTCACACGCTGACAGTGACTGACATTTCCAAAACACACGGTCATGAATCATTCCTCGCTAAAAATTAATTAGCCATTCTGGGTCCAGTCAAAACAAAGTGAAGGGACAAGTGAACTATGACTCCCTAGAAGCTTTGGGGATTTATAAAAGAAGGTGATAATCTGTGAATTTTATCTCCACAGTTTCTTCTGTTGCCCCAAAGCGGTGATTAAAATCAGCTGATGCTGTTTTAAAGGGTAAGTTTGGCATTTCTTCTCGTGTGTTTGTGTCTGAGTGACGAATGGGAACAACTATTTATGAAATTGGTCCAGTACTCAGCAAGCTGCAAGCAGTGTAACCACTCAGGGGCACGTTCACACAGTCACGTCCACTAACAGTGTTTGTTTTTGTCACTGACAGGCTCAGATTGTTATTCTAAGTGTCTGACAGCATTATGAAAGGATCCCTACAGAGATAGAGCTTTGTGTTAAAGACTAAGATCCTTTAAGTTTAACTAGAAACAGCCCCAAAAAATGCTGTTACCAAACCCACCAGACTCCATTTAAATAAACTATAATTTTAGTGTGTATAGAGGCAGCATGCTGTCACATCTAAATGTGTGAATTAAGCATTAGTTTCAACCAAACCAGAGCTGGTGATTGTTGGAACAGTGGAAAGACGAACCAAGACGGCTTTTGTGAGTTTTATTTTACTTCTGTTGACTTTGACTGGTGTGTTTAACAATGATAAAATTACTGTTTATTTAAATGGAGTCTGGTGGGTTTGGTGATGGTGATTTCGGGGCTGTTTCTGGTTAAACAAAAACGGTCTATCTCCGTATGGATCCCTTCTATCCATAGTGAACATTAAGATTACATTGCAGCCTGTTTCACTCTGCCAGCTGCAGCGTTCTCTCTCAATACTGGACCAGTGTTAAAAATGTTTGTTCCCACTGGTCACAGAGACACAAAGACATGGGAGAGTAGGGTCCAAAGTTACCCTTTAAAAGCAGTATTTGTTCCTGATTGCATTGAAAGTTCATTTTAAAGGAATACTTACAACATTTTTGGAAATATGCTTATTCACTTATTTGTGCCAAGAGTTAGATGAAAATATTGATACCACTGTCAGATATAACACCATGTCCTACCTGGATATGATACGAGCGTCAGCGACTCAATCAGTTTGACTGCACCATTTTCTATTGGATTGTCTTAACTGTCTGTAAGCGATGCAACACAGCAAGATGTGGCGCGCCATTTTGAGCATAACTTTTGTTCAATGCCCTTTTCTATTTTTTTTTTCTGTCACTTGCATTGGAAGTGCCGCAATGGACGAGGAATGGCTGATTCACAAGGTTTCAAGGACCTCCTTATTTCATTCCAAAAACCTAAATAAGTTGGCAGCTGGCTGGAGCTTGAGGGAGATTGCCAGGAAGATGAGCGTTCCTGGTGGGATCCTAGCGAGCTAGCTACGAAATGGAGAGGGTGGCATGATGCAGTATCTATTTATTACCTGTGATAGTATTGTTGTGTACAGAGGAGTATTAGGGCCACTCATGAGAAAAAAACATAAGAGGAGGTAGATTTTTTTTTCATCATGCACTTCGAGAAAAAAGTTGAAATGTTGAGAAATAAAGTCGAAATGTCTCCTCTGGTCCATCCCTATTACTCTCCCATAGTGTTTGTGAGCTATAAGAGAAAGAATTTCTTTGTCACTAAGGCCGATTCTGAAGTATAGTTTCAGTTCATCTAACTGCCTGCAAGACATTTTGTAGAAGCAGTCACATGCGCTGGTTATTATAGTCTCAAAAGGTCGACTTTATTCTCGACATTGTATTTTGACTTTATTCTCGACATTTCCACTTCTTTCTCAAAGTGCATGATGAAAAAAAAATCGACCTCCTCTTATTTTTTTTCTCATGAGTGGCCCTAATACTCTTCCGTAGTTGTGAGTATGAGTAATGAGGAAGTTTGTATACGCACCCATCTTTTCAGAGGTGTCTTTGAGACCACAGCTGTGAGGCAAGTGGTTTGTTTACATGACGTGACAGAGTTTCCTATTTGGACAGGAAGTGCAGCATGGCTTGCATCCAGTTAGGACATTGCAAGAAAGCGAACAAGCCTATTCTGTTAAAATTTGAAGCTGTTCCCTTTAATGTCTTTAAAGTATCAGCCGCTGAGGCTCATGGGTACTGCAGTATTTAGTACTGTTTGATCCTTTATCTTTGTCTCTATTACTTTTCGACTTTCACCCTCTGTGTCCTGATTCTGATTCTGTTTCCTCCTCGTGTCCGACCCTCAGGCTCCTGTTGGCTCCTTTTGAAGTTTTAATGAATTAAAGTATAAAACCATTGCCCTTTACCAAACTGCTTCTCCTCTGTGCCCCCCCCCCCCCCCCAGCTTCTCTCCCTCCGTCACTCCCTCCCTCTTTATTCTGTCGTCCCCCCCTCTCCACCTGCCCTGTGGCACCCCTCCATTTGTCCTGTGAGGTCATCCCTCTGTTCTCCCTAATCCTGAGAGGTGCTCGTCTTTCTGCCTCCGCTTAATCCGCCCGTGGCCCCCGGCCCTGACCACACACACACACACACACACACACACACACACGGACTCACAGTTATTCTTGTATTGTAACTCGGACACTCAGTAATTCTCACAGCATGCACACACACACATTCAGACATCACACACACACAGCACCCCTCCACCTCTCTGTATAAAACTCTGTCTGTCTCAACAAAAGCCATTCTGTCCCTCTGTCTGTCTCTGTCCCTCTGTCTGTCTCTGGTGATACTACACCGTCGTACAGGTACGTACATCTGTCTGTCTGTCTGTCCTGTATTACGTTTTCTGTAGGTTTTGTTCTCGTATAAAGACAGTAGAATGAGATCATGTGCAGCCGTTGTTTTACACTAATTTCACCAGACTGTCATCCATCTCAGTGACACTGTCTGCTGCGTGTCTTCAGTTCTGTCGGTACGTTGAAAACTCCTCCTAACTCTGGCATGACACCCAGCAGCCAATCAGCGAAATAAACCCCTCAAAATTTCACCAAGTGTCACTGAACTTTCAGGGTTTTCAACTTTATGTGTGCAGAGCCTGATTTTGTGTTTGCATAGTGTGTCGTTAGAGAAGCAGGCTGAAATCTTGAGCGTCCCTGAACGCACCACGCTGGAGGAAAAGAAAAACCTGTATAGTCGTTAAAAAATATAGTGACAAAAAAAAAAGTATATTAATTATCAATCTCAGGCAACATTCAAGTCTCAACAAGCTTATTTAATTTTGTTGTGAAATGAGTTGAAATCAGCGTCTACCTTGGACGTAATCAGTCCAAAAAATCTAACCACTGTTTTGGTCTCATAATCATGTTCATCCAAAATATCAGCAATAGACTAAAAATAGTAATAGTAGTAGTTTCAGTTGTAGCCCAAACAGGACGAGTTCTAAGATCACTCAGGAAGTGTTTTAGTAGCTGGAGGCAACTTTTTGTAACAGTTTTTAGTGACAATGAAGCTTTTTGCCTCGTGTTTCTGCGCTCTAGGCGCATGGCGTTTTTCCTGGAGCGCTCTGAACTCCTCGAGTTGAAAAACCTTCAACTCAGAGCAGAAAAGCGCCCCACATCATCTCCACCTTTTTCCCCATTGTCCAATGGGATGCTTTGAGAGGTGGGGCTTCTGTGGTGGTCACGACAACAAGTTTACAGTTGGTAAACAATGGAGGAGAAACTGGTGGTAGTGGTTGCTGGATACCCAGAGCTATACGACTTTACAAACCACAGTTAGCACCATCTCAATAGAAAACAGCAGGCGTGGAAGCAGATAAGTGCAGTACTGTAAACGTCCATCATGGAGGAGAAGCTCCTGGACCAACCTGGTGGTACTCCCCATCATGGAGGAGAAGCTCCTGGACCAACTGGTGGTACTCCCCATCATGGAGGAGAAGCTCCTGGACCAACTGGTGGTACTCCCCATCATGGAGGAGAAGCTCCTGGACCAACTGGTGGTACTCCCCGTGATCCAGCCTCTTTTTTAGGGTCTCATGTACCCACACAGATCTCTGTTTATCTGCTGACAGCCTCTCACCCTCAACCAGAGCTACAGACAGTACCCTCTGCTGAAACATGTCAGGAACTACACACTCATTACTGGAGGAAACATAAACTGTAGATTGATGACACAGGAAGGTTAAGGTGAGGAGGTGATGGGGTGGTTGTGTTGTCTGGCACTAGTGGCATTTAATTTAAACAAAAAGGCAGTGTGGTGCGCCTTGTGCTTTACGACCTGCAGAATTCATTGTGTGTGATCGGGGCCTCTGATTGAGCGATTTGTCAAACTATGTCCATATTTTTAGCTCTTGAAGTGCTCATAGAAGCCAAAACCATCGACACCACAGCATCGCTCTTAAGAGCTGTCTGACTCTGACAGCCAATTAGGGTTTCATGAGTACTGTGTATAAATGTGTGTGTGTGTGTGTGTGTGTGTGTGTGTGTGTGTGTGTGTGTGTGTGCGTGTGTGTGTGATTGCACATTGATCGTTTGCCTCCATGATTCCTGCCAACCACATAAACACATGCTAACAGTCTGAGGTCAGGCCAGATAACTTTAGCACTGCGAGGAAAGTGGAGGCTAATAAACAGGTGTCTGCATACACTCGTGTATACACTCTTCTGTTTAGTTTGTAATGTGTGTATATGTGTGTGTGTGTGTGTGTGTGTAGAACATTGACCGCGGCTAGTTCAGGTCAGTATCAGTTTCCCTGTTTGTTGTCAGGTTAGAAAATAACTTGGCGTGTTGTTTTCGTCCGGCCACAGTTTTAATAATAACATGCCGAGTCATTTCTAAATCGATTTTTATGTCCATTAAAGTTGTGTCTATTTTCCCAAACAGTTCTTCTAAGTGATAAAAAGACATTAACTCAACTTAAACCCAGCTCTGACTAACAGTTTCAGTTACTGGAGCGGCTGTACACCTTTCTCTCTCTGTGCTGTAGAATCTATTATTATCCTACAATAGACTCTCTTTAACACTAATGAGGTATTGTTACACACCCATTCTCCACCCCCCCCCCAACCCCCCGCACACACACACATGTTGTCCTTGACTAAAATTAACCCCGGTAAAGCCTGAGCCTGTTGTCTGTTGGAACCTGACCCTCTCCCAAATCCCCTGGTTCCCCATCTCTCTCCATTTAGCTCCAAACGGGCGGTTTCCGACCGCTCCGACAGAGGTGTTGAAATGTTCATCCATCCGTCATTTCTCCTCTCCGTCTTTTTCTCCATCCATCATGCAGTTATTCATAGGTCATACCTTTACATACCCTCTGAGTTAGGCCTTGCCTCTCTATTTAACAGGACACTGACAGAACCTTTGAGCAAGGCACGAAACTACAAGTATCTGTAATTTTATTTTGGTCCTTATTAACAGTTTTTAGAAAGAATGCACATAAAAAGTAAGAAATAACAGTAAGGCTTTAAATTAAAAGTAAAAACTAAATCAATAAAAAATACTGACTGAAAATGTGCCTCTGGGAACAGTTGACCAAGCAGGTCAAAAATGGTGGCTAAAGTTAGCTAACGTTAGCTAGTAATGTTAACCTGAGAGCGTTTCACCCAGTCTTTTGAGAACGGTTGACCTAGTGGGTAGAAAATAGTAGCTGAACTTAGATAACACTGCCCAATAATGTGAGGTAGAAAATAGTGGCTAAAGTTAGCTAACATTATCCAGTAATATGTGATAGACAATAGTAGCTGAAGTTAGTTAATGTTACCTAGTAGCGTGAGGCTACAGCAAACGGTTAGCTTAGCAAAAACTGAAAACAGTTGCTGCCTGGCTCTGTTCAGAGGTAACAAAATCCACCCGCCAGCTGCTCTAAAATTAAGAATAGAAAAGAAAATAAGAATATAAAATGAGAATAAGAAAATAAAATATGTTATCTTGTTTGTTTCAACCTGAAACAACAAGTTGTGAACACAACATTAACATATCATCACCTTTTAGGTTTTGAGCTTGTGAGCAAACAGTTTCGTATTTACACATCCACGAGTTTGGATGCACCGTTAGCTTTCATCTGGAGTTGAGTCTCAGTTCATCTGCCAAATTTAAGTCCATTATTCTCTCTCTTTTAGCTCTGATTTTGGTCTCCACCACCTCCTGAGGAAAATATCTGACCTTTTTAGCTTCTAAATGCTCGACTATGTTCACCAGCTAGTCGCCATTAGCTGTTTGGTGCTGAGCAGGTAGAGTTCAGTGGGTCTGCCTGCTGCAGCCAAAAACAACCCCATGAGAATAAACCAAACAGTTTAGCTGCAGGCAGATAAACAATGAGCTGAAACTCTGCAAAGCTCTGTAAAGCCGACGGGAGCTGCAGATTCAGGTGATAATTCTCTGCTGTGTCATCACTGAGGGCCACTACTCTCACACATTGTTATTTCATCCATTGGTATTATAAACACATCGATTATAGCTGCTGTAATCAGGAGGAAAACAGAAGTTCAATGCAATTCAATTTTTATTCATAAAGCCCAATATCACAATTTGCCTCAGATGGATTTACAATACAATACAATACAATACGAAATCTGTCTGTCCTTGGACCCTCAGAGCGGGTGAAACCAACAACAACAAAAACAGCTGGTTTTATTTGGAGGTTATGAGCTGGACTGTTTATTGGCAACTTTCTGAAGCATGTTTGGACAGAGGTTAGCTGTTCTCCCCTGTTGCTAGTCTTTATGCTAAGCTAAGCTAACCAGCTGTTGGCTGCAGCTTCATATTTACCGTACAGTATGGAGGCCCTGAGAGGTAAAAAAAAAGTCTGGTGATCCATTTTCTAAGTGTGATGTAAACAATAGTTTTCTCTCCTGTGATTATGACACAAAAACAGGTGGTAAAAAAAAAAGCTTTTGCCAAGGTTATGAGTTATCTTTATAAATTCCCTTTAAAAAAGAAAAGGAAGATTAGGAAATTCCTTGCCAGGACCATTTTTCTAAGTTGCCCTTGTTTTTATTTATTTATTTATTATTTAAATGTAAACAGTTTTGATTGGTACATTTTTTTAACCTTTTTAACAGATGAGAAAAAAGTAAATTAGAATTTTCACAAATAATTGAAACAAAACTCTTTTTTTACCTGTTCTCACATCAAGGAAAAAAATATAACTTAGAAAATGGATTACCAGATTATTTTATTCTCATTTGCTTTTCAGGGCTTCCATATTCCAGATAATTGTATTAATCTTCTCATTTACCTTAAATCAAGAAAGAGATTATGTGTATTTCTTAAAATGTTGAACTGTTTTTAAATTCAAATTTACTATTTTTTGCTGGTGCTTGAATAAATGAGGATATTTTAACAAGTAAATAATTTTGAAATTAAAAGGTAAAAATTGTGAAGGGTAGAACTTGACCTCTTTGTGTATGAACAAAAAACAGACAGAGGATCAATCACAGCAGGAAGATTTGGGGACTTACTGATTGATTGCAGTTGAAAGGTCTGTTGGTATCTGGCTATGCCAAGCTGCTGGGTCTGGCACAGGCAATGGGCACGACAACAGACGGGCAGAGAGAAGGCCGAGCTTTAGACGGCAGTTACCACCTCGATAAATTCTTCCTGCTGACAGACGGACAGAGAGAGGAGAGGAGAGGTCATGACGTTGTGTCGAAGCCAAACTGATGACAGATTCCTTCAGTTTATCCGCCGCTTGTCAGTTTCTCAGTCAAACTGTGAAGCCAGTTGTTCAGATGGAGGAGTCAACTTTTACTGCGCTTGTTGAAATGCCTGTTATTTCTCGTGGCGAGTCCTTACAGACTCGCTCAGTGTTTCAGGGTAAATCATCTGGTCTAATTTGTCAGGAACACCAGGACAGAGGGAGAAAGGGTGAGTGAGGACAAAAGGGGAGAGACAGAGATGGGGACAGAAACTTTATCTCTCCTGATCTTTCTGCGTTTAACCCTTGTCACATTCTCACCTGTTGACGCTTCATCAATCTCCCACCGTCCCCCCTGCCAGGAAGGTGTCAGCACACACCCACTGCGTATGTCCGTCCGTGAGCGGTGATTTAATGTCAGGACAATGGCAGCTCAGAGGAACAAATTATAGCCAGTGTGCATTGTGTCTCTGTGTTTGTCCAACGTGATTAATCACAGGAGAATAGAGACTGTGGTCACCTGTGATTTAGAGATGATGACTCACTGCTGTACTTATGAACAGCCACACCTCCAAGCCTGCGTTTATCAACATCTGATATGGCTTTAAATCAACACATTCTCACTCTGATCTTGTCACATAGCGACGTTTGGTAATTGACTTTCCACGTCGAGGTACAACTTGCAAGGCACCCTGGGTGCGTTCAGCTTCAGCCTGGCATAGTCTGCTTTCAAAATAAAAGCACTACGTCAGTACATTTTTTTACTTCAACAACAAATACGACTGGTTACCTTTTGCCATCGCATGCATGGTTGGCTTTAGGAAAAAAGAACAGGCTTTGGCTTCAGAATCTTACGGGACGTGAACACTGCTCTCTCTGGTGAAAGTCGTTACCCCCGACACCGCTGGGTGCCGTTAAACAATAACGGCAACCGACCATATACCATGCTGACGTGAAAGGATGGCTTTTTTGGTCCCCTGTCTGACGCCGGGAAGTCACTGCCCAAGTGACACTTTTCAGCGACTTCTGATTGAAACCGGGTTGTCTAAATATGTTTAATCCAGATCGTCAGTATCTTTTCTTTTTATAATAATTGCCCACCAGGTGTAAACCTGAGGGGATCATACGTTTGCGTCTGTGTGTGTATAAGTGTTTGAGAGTGTGTATAAGTCTGTCCACAACTAATGTGCAAACTACTGGACCAATCAGCCTAATGTTTTGTGTGCACATTTATGACTGTATGCTCAAGATTCTCTCATAGTTTCAGTGATTACCAATTGTTGAAAAACTTGATTTATTGACTGCTACATTTATTTATTCCGTCAGTGACTGCTGACTCCTCACTCATCTTAAAAGTTTGGTCTTCTTTTTTCACCAGAACATGTGCAGATTAATTCCATACCCAATATGTTATGGTCCACTAAAGTTAGGCATGTTACGAGATGAAGTTATCTTTGTGGCCATGTTGACTGTAGTGGAGCCAGGAGGGACAATTCTACTGGCTGCAGCTCTCCATGGTCGAGATGTGACATGGTGTTTGTTAGCAGGAGAAATCGAGCTACTCTGTGCAATGCATAGCAACTGCATTCTCCTCCCGGCGAGTTTGTCTGTAGAGGCGGGGAGTGAGGCGGAGGACACACTGTGATTCAAAGCTCTAGCTGACGTTAGCTACATAAACGTGAACGTGAGCAGAAGGCTAAAGTATTAGCAACATTTTCTGGCTGATATTGACACGTGTTTTATTAAGTTTATTGTCAGACTCTTTTTCAGACTTTTTTTTTTTTTGATCACTTAATCTTCCTTTTTTAGGTTGCTTTGCAGTGTAGGCAATCGTTGCCAGTGCAGGAATAGCAACTTTCTCTGCAGGATCAATAGGAATAAGAACTCCCAATAGGAATGCCCTCTCTCTGAAAAGCCTGAAAACAGAGCCAAGACGAGGTGTAGCAGTCTAGTTTTCTCTCAGAACACTTGTCTTACAATATGCTCAAATGTTTCTATGGGATTTTTGCACAATGCCACCAAAATCAAACTGCCTACCTAAATTTTAAATGACTATCATTTCATCACTACTTCAAACTGTGATCATGCCTCGCATTCTTTTCAGTCACATGAGCTATTTGCCCAATCAATCTAAAACAGTAAAAACAGTATCTTATTATTTTGTTATTGATTTTTTTCTCCTGAAAGAATTCTTGTACACATGTTCATATTCTGCTGAATGTTCTTGATCTGACTGTTGTGTTTTTCTCTTTGTTGCAGCCATGTCAGACGTAGAAGAGGAGTACGAGTGAGTAAAGCATCATCTCTCACTGCTCGTCATTTTACATCTGTTTGTTTCAGTGTAAATCAGCTGTGATGTTCACTGATGAATATGTTTCTCTGTTCCTTTGGCTCGTCTCTCCAGGCAGCAGGGTGAGTTCAGAACGACGTGTCCACAGTTGTGTCTCTTGCAAACACAAGAAACATAAGTGAAGATTTTTATGAGACATGAAACTACATTTATTTCTCTGGGTCTTTTTTCTCCCAGAGGCTGAAGAGGAGCAGGAGGAAGCTCCCGAGGAGACTGAGCAGGACAGAGGAGGATGGAGGAGGTAAGGCCAGGAGGACGTACAGGACAGCTGCCTGACGTTTGGAGATAAAACTGGTTTGGCTTGAATCTGTTGAAAAGATACAAAAGCTGTTAACGTCTAGAAATTTAAAAGGTTGTTTCTGTGATAAAATGTTCGTCTTTCCTTGTTAACTGAAGCTCTCAGAGCAACCCAGTCTCACTCTGAAGTTGTAAAAAACTGCTGCTTGGTCAGTGACTTCCAGTTTCAGACATTGACGAAAAAGCCGTCCTTTCTTGTCGGCATGATGCACAGCCGGTCCGGCAGCATCAGTGGGAAACACAGTGGGACAACAAAAAGAGTTAAGGTGGCGGAAGTCCAAGTAAGGCAGGTGGCATTGGTGGTGGATGGGTCCAAAAACCATGGACTTTGACCTGGGAGGCCGGTGTTCACCCAGAACGTCAACAGCCAACACACCCAGGGTACCTTGGCCATATGTGGACGTGGAAAGTCCATGACGTTGATGTGTGATGAGGTCGGAGTGAGAATGTGTTGCTCTAAGATCACAGCAATTGTTCCCCCACGTCTTCATATCTGTGTTAGTCTCACTGGTGATGATTATCGGTCCATTAAATGGCTGTCAACAGCTGTTATCAGCCATTATAATGCTTCAGACTGGGCAAACTGCACCTACAGGCCAAAAGGTGCACATCCAACACGTCCTCATGGTGGTTATCGTAATTAAATGGTCGCAATTTGGTTAGGTTTAGAAAAAGATCATGGTTTCTGTTTAAAAACCATGTTTGTCATGTAACTTCAGTTACTTATGTTTGTGACTCAGGTTTAGTACGCTCCGTATGCAAGCAACGAGGATTGACTGATTGTCCAATATAGCAGCTAGCTTGCGCTATTGGGTAAGTGGTAAAAAAAAATTAAACACCTTCTATCTGTCTTCCTTTACATCTCTGTTGAGAGATCCATGTGTGTGGTACCAATCGGGCACTTGCAAGAAAATGGTGGCAGATAAAGATTAAGTTTATGAGCTGAAGCACAAGGGAGCATTTTAATTACCCTGGAAACAGGAGTTTAATTTGGTTGCATTAAAGGGTGTGGGGGAAACTCCAGCTGTGTATTTCACAAATTGCCACAGGTTCCTGAAAAATGTGGCTAGAGTGCCATAAAGAGCCAATCAACTTAAGTCTTTGTTGTTTTTTGATAACGACTAATAGTTGAAACAGTTTGTATGGGGGCATGTAGACACTGACTTTGTTTTAGTGAAAAAAACAAACAATGTTGTTGAACCCTAAATATGCGACAAAACTTAAGTTTGTTACATAAGTAAACTTGCATACGTAAATCAAAATTAGTCAGTGTTGCCTTTTGGTTTCAAACGGGACAATGCAGACTTTCCCCTCATGTCACCTGACTTCCTCCTTTATTTACGTCATAATTACAATGGCCACCAGAGGTCGCTGCCTAACAATAAACGTAAAAATAGGAGGTAGAGTCAGGCCATACCTCTAATCTATGCTCTCTATGGCAACTGATAGCAGCCATTTAATGGGCCGATAACATTTGAAGCAGGTGGTGAGTTGTGTGTGACTCTGTACTAACTCTGACCTTTGACCTTCCTCTTTATCCTGCCTTCCCATTGGCTGACACTGTGATGGTTGGGGGTATCAGAGCAGCAAGAGTACCAAGGTAAGGCGACAGTCACATCATTCACATGTTTACATCATTAAATGAAGTTAATGAGAGACAGTTCTTCTAATAATCCTCCGAAGATTTAATCATCTGTGATCAAAGTTCTGCCATGTTTTAGAGCACACGCTAGGGTAAAATATATCTACAAACAGTTCACTTGCTGAAGTTGTCTATGCATTTATGACAATTAAGTTCTTGGTCCTGAAGTAGAGAAGGTGTGACAGGTGGCTAGATTGTGATTCTTTGGCCTCAACCATTGAGGTTCAACCAGTGAAATCAATTTTACCTCAGAGAAATGTTTATGTCAGTAAATATCCAATCTGCATGTTCAACATTATCCATACGTGCATTATGAATACGTGCATATAATTATGAGTGCTTGCAGAATGTTCCACAAAACTACATTTCCCACAGCCAATGGTGTGGCTCTCATTGCATGATGGGAAATGAAGTTTAAAAGCAATAGTTAAACATTTTGTGAAATATGCCTCTGACAGAGAGCTTCATGAGAAGATTGATCCCACTGTCAGGACTCAGGGTGCTTTCACACCTGCCCTGTTTGGTTCGGTTCAGTCCAACTCAAGTTGGTTTGCCCCCTCAGTGTGGTTCATTTGGGCAGGTGTGAACACAGCAAAACAACCAATCAAGAGCAGCTTTCTCACACAAGGCATTTGATCTGGTCCAGCTTGTAAATGCTGCCGTGAGAACACCGAACCAACTCTAGGTAATTATACAACTTTGGAACAACATGAGTCCCTGATTCAGACCAAAGGAGACACCACAGGGCTGAAAGTACCTCTAATTGTAAATACGAAGCTACAGCTAGCAGCCACTTAGCTTAGCACAAATGCTGGAAACAGAAGGAAACAGCTTGCTAGCCACCAGCACCCAAAATAGTGAGCTTAGATGGATTCTTTTTACCTTTGGACAGAGCCAGGCTACCTGTTTCCAGTCTTTGTGCTAAGCTAAGCTAACCAGCTGCCGGCGGTTGCCTCATATTGTAGGAGTGGCTTCAATCTTCTCTCGACAAGAAAGCGAATCAGCATATTTTCCAAAATGTCTAACTATTTCTTTAAGCTTGCTGCCTGAGCAGTATCTGATATTAACTTGGGACTTCTTTCGATCATTCCCCCTCTTCTTCCCTTCTTTTGTCCACGTTTTTTGTCTTATCTTTGATTTGTCACTTTGTTTTCCCTTGTATTTTCATTTTTGCCTTTCGATCATGTGGCGTGTTGATTCCCTCCTCCCTTCCTTTGGTTCTTCACATGTTCATGTCCTCTTTATGTATTTCATTCTCATCTCAACTCTTTTTGCTACCTTCCTCCTTTCCCACTTTCGTTTCTACATTTTCACCTGTTCCTCCTTCCTTCTGTACCCCCATCCTTTCGTCCTTGCTCCCTCTCCTCCTCCTTACCTTCTTCTGTTCCCTTGCATTCCTCATGTACTTCTTCACCCATCATTGTTGACTCTTATGTTGCTCCATGTGTTATTTTTGTCACCCTCCTTCCATCTTTCATCCTGTCTTCATGTGGCTGGTCCATCAGATCAAGACGCCCAGGAGGAAGGTGAGAAATAGTAGACGTGTGGTTCCCTAAAGGTTCCCAAAAAGGTCCCTCAGTCCTGATTTTTTTTCCCTCGTCTTAGCACCACAGGTGGTAAACAAAGATGTTTATGTAAAAAGAAAGATAAAGATGTTTACCTTAAATAACGATCTAACGACTCAGTGACAGACAGCGTTAGGGACAGACAAGTTTGGGGACAGAATAATGAGCAGTAAACTGATGAAGAGTGACGTATTAAATGTTTTTTTCTCCATCTTTGATTTGTCACTTTGTTTTTTCATTTTTGCCTTTCGATCATGTGGCCTGTTGATTTCCTCCTCCCTTCCTTTGGTTCTTAACATCTTCATGTCTTCTTCTTTATGTATTTCATTCTCATTTCAACTCTCTTTGCTACCTTCCTCCTTTCCCACTTTCGTTCCGAAATTTTCACCTGCTTTTCCTTCCTATTCCTCCTCCCATCCTTTCTTCCTTGCTCCCTCTCCTCCTCCTTACCCTCTTCTATTCCCTTGCATTCCTCATGTACTTCTTCACCCATCATTGTTGACTCTTATGTTGCTCCATGTTTTATTTTTGTCACCCTCCTTCCATCTTTCATCCTGTCTTCATGTGGCTGGTCCATCAGATCAAGACGCCCAGGAGGAAGGTGAGAAATAGTAGACGTGTGGTTCCCTAAAGGTTCCCAAAAAGTTCCCTCTGTCCCGATTTTTTTTCCCCATGTCAGCACCATGGTGGCAAACAAAGATGTCTATGTCTTGACTTTGTTTTTACATTTTTTTTTTCATTTTTGCCTTTCGATCATGTGGCGTGTTGATCCCCTCCTTCCTTCCTCCGGTTCTTTACACCTGCATGTCTTCTTCTTTATGTATTTCATTCTCATCTCAACTCTCTTTGCTGCCTTCCTCCTTTCACGCTTTCATTCCCACATTTTTACCTGTTTTTCCTTCCCATCCTTTCGTCCTTGCTCCCTCTCCTCCTCCTTACCTTTTTCTGTTCCCTTGCATTCCTCATGTACTTCTTCACCCATCATTGTTGACTCTTATGTTGCTCCATGTGTTATTTTTGTCATCCTCCTTCCATCTTTCATTCTGTCTTCATGTGGCTGGTCCATCAGATCAAGACGCCCAGGAGGAAGGTGAGAAATAGTAGACGTGTGGTTCCCTAAAGGTTCCCAAAAAGGCCCCTCAGTCCCGATTTTTTTTTCCCCCATCTAAGGGCAAACAAAGATGTTTATGTTTTAGCTCAGATAATGATCTAACATCTTAAAGTTATCTTCAGCCACTGGACTCGACTATTAACAGCAAAGCTCACACGTCCTCAGTCCCACGCTTGCTGTGCTTTCAGTCACATTAATAGCTTTGTTAATGACCGTAAGATTTGTTCTCTCACATGTTTGGGGGAAACATTTTTACTCACCAATACGATCACTTATTTATCTTTTACTTGTCTTTCTCTTTTTCATCATCAGAGGAGGAACGCCCCAAACCCAAGTACGTTCATCCGGTTTTATTGTGTTTGCTAACAGTAGTTATTTTTCTCCAAATAAAAAATAATTTCCTCACTGTTATTTTGATCTTCTTAAATATTCTCTCAAAATTCCTCCTTTTGCACTTCAGACCTCTGGTTCCACAACTGGCCCCTCCAAAGATTCCTGAGGGTGAGAGGGTGGATTTTGATGTGAGTCGGATCAGTTTCATTTCCTCTCTTTTTTGACTTTGCAGCTGCATCATAAATCAAACAGAAACCATGACTGCTAGTGTCGTAGCTTGAGAAAATACAGCTCAGTTATAAACCAAAGCCCTACAAAAAAATACAACATGAATTATCATTGCTATGCTGATGACACGCAAATCTATCTTCCTGTTACAGCTAACGCCCACTCCACTCTGACACAAAAGAAGCAGGTCTTTTAGTATACAGTAGTATTGTGAATAATTTCTATCCAAGAAGTTAAATTAATTAGAAGAACTGGGAGGCAATTGATTCTATAGCTTCAAATTCAAACAATCATATCATATTTTAACTGGGCTTGTCCCAGACCGCCATCAGTTTTACATGAAGGTGGAGAGCACACACAGAATCCAAAAGGATGTATCAATAGTGAAATAATCAGACTCATCTGAGCCTTAAATTCCACTTTCTCCAACCAGGACATCCACAGGAAGCGTATGGAGAAGGACTTACTGGAGCTGCACACTCTGATCGACGTCCATTTTGAGCAGAGGAAGAAGGACGAGGAGGAACTCATCGGCCTCAAGGAACGAATTGTAAGTTCTCTCTGATACTTTCTGGTGAATGTAGAAATGTGTACTACATACTTTACTGAAGTTCAGATTTGAGGTTCTTTACATGAGTGTTTCCATGTTATACTTCTTTGTACTTCTACTTGACTACATTTAGGAAGAAGTATTTACTTTGTTACCTCATTATATTCATCCCTCAGCTGTAGTCACCAGGGCTGAGACGATATGCTTATCTCCGGATTCAACACTATCACGATACCAGGGTGCAGATTGCAGTGTATTGCAGTTTTAAGCACTGTGATTCATTCTTACAATTTACTGTGATTTTTGTTCGCTTGTCAACACTACATCGTGGAGAAAAAAATGAATCTTACACCTCTGCAGACTACATGTGTAATATACCTCTTTCCAAAAACAATGCACTTTTCATGTCAGTCAGTCATTCTGTTACCTCAGCAGCTTCATACACTGCAGAGAAATTATAACAATATTTTATGGTTTCTTTGCTTTGGTTTCCTTCAGGAGCGTCGTCGGTCAGAGAGAGCTGAGATCCAGAGGGTTCGAGCAGAGAAGGAGAAGGACAGACAGAACAGGATTGCGGTAACACACACACACTCATACTCGCACACACATTTAGTACTCTGCCCACACTGTGATGTACAGTACTTTACCTCGGTCGTAAATGGGCTCGAAAACTGTGTGAAACCACTGTTCATTTATAAACTCTAGAAAAATCTGCTCAGAGGGACACAGCATAGAATCTCCCCTTTGGTTCAACATGTAAACATTTCTCCTTCATCATTTCATTCTTCCTCATTCGGCAGGAGGAGCGTCACAGAAAAGAGGAAGAGGAGGCCAAGAGGAAGGCTGATGACGACCTCAAGAAGAAGAAAGTGCTGTCTGGCATGGGAGCGAACTTTGGAGGCTTCCTGGCGAAGGTCAGACAGCTGCTGTTACTCTCTGCAGAGATAATGATGATGATGATGATTATGATACAGAAGATGACTGTGTGTGTTGTGTCCCAGGCTGAGTCGAGGAAAGGCAAGCGTCTGACAGGCAGAGAGATCAAGAAGAAGACGCTGATGGAGAGACGGCAACCGCTAGCCATCGACAACATGAGGGAGGACGCTCTCAAGTGAGTCTCCTCCTCCTGCCTTCAGAGAGCTGCACCACAATCATAGAAACACAAAGTAGCTGTCACGAACGTACCTTCTGAGATTTCAGCCCAATGTTCCTTGGCTCAGTGGGTTTGTGCTTGATGACAGTCAGGAGCATCGGCTCTCTGAAGTTAACCTGGCTTTTATGCACGACACAATCGTATTCCAGGATGACAACCTGAACAGACTGACTTAGTGGCGGTTGCAGCTAAATTAAAAAATAAAAGCTATCATGATTTCAAATTTTTGTCTTTGTGTTTCCAAGGCAACAAGCTCAGGAGATGTGGAACTGGATCTACCAGCTGGAGTCTGAGAAGTTTGATTACATGGAGCACATGAAGCACCAGAAATATGAGGTACAGTTTGTTTTGCTATGGAAGCTAACGTTAGCTAATGTGCTAAAAAGTTAGCGTTCCAGAGAAATCCAATCTTCCTCTTAATAGCTCCCCAGTTTCTGATGAGGTGGACATGATAACCCTTAATACACATAACGTTCTTCATCCCTACAACAGGAAATACTTTGTCCCTAACCTGATATGAAGTGTGCGCTGCACATGTGAGCATTTTTGATGATGGCCTCCGTCCAGTCCTTTGGTCTTATCACATTTAACCATCTTTGTTTTTGTTGACGGGCAGTGGCGGCTGGTTTTGAGCCATGACTCCTTCTATTCTGGCTCCCAATACAATGACGTCACCGTGACCTGTGTCGGCCCTAAAGGGTCTATAAGTTGTAGCTCTAGATGCTAATATGTGTTGATCACTGTGTAATGGTCCAGTATATACACTGGTGTACATGTACACTTTTTTATTTTCCTCCTGCAGATCATCGTGCTGCTGAACAGAATCCAACACGCTCAGAAATTGTGAGTCTTTTTTTACACAATATGATCAACTACAAATCTCCTGTTCATCTACTTTTTCAGTCCTTGTTACATCCTTCCTTCCTTCCTTACTTTCCCTTTCTTTCCTTCCCTTCCCTCCTCTCTTCCTCCCACAGTAAAAAGGGCCATGGCAAAGGGAAGGTGGGCGGTCGCTGGAAGTAAAGGGGGGCACCCTGAAAACACATTGATAATAAAAAGTGGAGGCAGAATATGAACGGAGGAGTCACATATTTCCTCTCGGTGGTCTCTTGGTGTCAGAGCCGCTCTGTAGGTGTTTCCTGTGTGTGTGACAGATAGTGACTGTTTCTTGATAAGATGTATTGATAATAAAACGACATGCACTCAGTTTGGAGTTGTCACTGTGACATTTTTGTTTAGCTATGAGGTAAACTAAATCAAGATTTTTTTGTCTTAAAGCTACAGATGTCTCTAACGCAGCTGTCAGTCATGTCAGACACGGCCCGTCAACTCTGATCAAACTCAGACTAGACAGATATTAATGCCGCTTTCACAACTACACAATGTCAGCCTGATTATAGCCCGATGTGCCGTCGTATAATGTCAGCTCAGATCATGAACAACAGTGAGTGTCGTACGTGATCCGAGCCTACACTGTCCTGACATTGAATTTTGGTCACCTGATGTCACGACCTAAATTCAACAAAATATCAATGTCTAACCAGCAGGGTGTGGTCACCTTTTTTTTCTCAGATAACTTAAGATCCAGACGTTCAGGAGCCAAATTATCCACAGCGGTCTCTTCCTCTGCAAAACAAACGGACCAGCTGATTTAAACCACTAAAAACACTGAATAAAGACTTTTAACGTTAAAACTCTGTTTTTCCAACACTGCCTGTCGAGGAGGGGCCGATGCTTATGGTGGTCAAAATGCAAAAATGTGAAAATGTTTATGTCCCTATCTAGAGTCAGCGTTTAGTTTGTCTGTTCTGGGCTACTGTAGAAACATGGCAGACTCTGTAGATCAGGACCTGCTCCCTATGAAGATATAAATGTGTCATTCTGAGGTGATGAAACACAACGATTCTTATTTTCAGGTGATTTTACACTTAAGAAAACAGACTTATTGGATTATATTCCATTTCAGCTGACATATCCCCCCTGATTCCTACACACTTAAGATTTAACACAACATCCACATCAGATAGAAAAAGAGGTTAACGTGTAAATTAATTACTGACTGAGACTTTACTTCTATCGTATGACCTAACCGGATTTTTCTTTCCAGTAGTTTGTTGTGCTCTCAGTGTCGTTGGTGAAACCGGTGTGTTTTTTCCTTCTGTTTCTTCTTCTCTCCTGTCTGTGGTAATTATGTTTCCTGTCCAGCCCCCCCCCCTCTAATTCCTGCCTCACATGTTTGGCTCACTGCGTGAGACAAGGACTAAAGAGGACACGCTGTTAATCTGGTCTTTCACTCACTGCATCAAATCAGCACACACACACACCAACACACACCAACACACCACTGACCTGGGTGAAATCAGATGTATCAGTAAACGCTGCGCTCCCTTTGGACAGTGAGGACCCACATTTGTCCACAAAAAGCCTCCATGTTAATAATTGGATTAGTGGGACAACAGTGATCAGAGGGTGAAGGATTAGCTACTCTCCTGAAAATTACAGTCAACGGTTCAGTTCTTCTGACGACTTGTGTCACAGCACCACTGATCGTATTAAAACCCCGTCTGAAGCAGCAGGAATGTTTTATGGTTTAAATAGATCTTTCTAAGGGAAATGGAGCATTTAACTGGTTCTACTGGTGTGTGCGTGTGTGACTTTGTGCTTGTGTGCAAAGAAGGGATATCATGTTTGCATGTGAGGGTATTATAGCGTGTGTGTGTTCACATGTAAATCCATCCGCCGAACCATCTGTCATCGTTTGGAAACGCTTTATTCATTCAGCTATTTATTTACAATCACTTTGTGTGTATCGAAAGTGAAACCTCAAACAGCTTTACATTTTTTTATGATATAACTCACACAAAAACACACACACACAAACACACACACCACCGCCCAGTCACCAGATTAAAATGTTGGCATTGTACACGTATACAAACCACAGATATGTTTCATTTGTATGTTTGATACGTTTCATATCAGCGTTTCTAAAGTGACGTAGTTAGATTACATGTATGCAGTCCAGATATTTCCAGCTGTGTTTGGGGCAACCAGACCAAGAATCTTTAGCCATAACATGATGTTTTCATAACTATAACCAGCTGGTTTTTGTGCCTAAACATCACTACACATCACACAAGTGTTCTTGAGATAGCACATACATGAGAATGCAACAGACAAAGGTCACAGTAACAAAGTGATCTTGAACTTTGACCTTCAACCACCAAATTCTAATCAGTTCATTGTTAAGCCCGAGTGAATGTTTGTGCCAAATTTGAAGAAATTCCCTCAAGCTGTTCTTGAGATATTATCTTAACGAGAAGTAAATGTTTGTGCCAAATTCCCTTTCAGGTGTTCTTGAGATATCACGTTCACGAGAATGCAACAGATAAGGTCACAGTGACCCTGAACTCTGACCTTTGACCACCAAATTCTAATCAGCTTATTATTCAGTTCGAGTGAATGTTTGTGCCAAATTTGAAGAAATTCCCTCAAGCTGTTCTTGAGGTATTATGTTTACAAGAATGAGACGGATCAAAGGTCACATTGACGTTAACCTTTGACCACCAAAATGTACTCACTTCATCGTTGAGTCAAAGTAAACGTTTGTGCCAAACTTAAACATATTGCCTTTCAGGTGCTCTTGAGGTATCACATTCATGATAATGCAACAGATGGGGTCACAGTGACCTTGAACTCTGACCTTTGAGCACCATTGAGATATTACGTTCATGAGAATGGGACAGATGGACGGACACAATCCCTTCGGCCACAGCTGTCGCCAGGGTGGAGGCATAAAAATGGAACATAAAGAAACTATGATGCCAACATTTGCTCTGGCAACTGGGTTGAACGTCAGTACTCACACTCATCAGACTCAGCAGACAAACAGCATCAACAGTCACTCAAACATAAGCACAGAAGGAGCCACAAAGACAGAGCGACAATCAGTAAAAACATGAAACTAAATAATTTCACAGGAAAATCAAGTTTAGAATTTTTGGAAGAAAAAGAGAGCGATCAGGGTCGACGACAGGAAAACATAAAACACATGTACACACTGCAGCAGCAGGTTCAAGTTACTCCAACACAAAGAACAGATTTTATACTTTTTATACGGCAGTATCAAAATCACTGTAACGACACGACAGTTTATCTGTGCTGGAGAAAAAGATCTTTTTAACCTCAGGACACTGATTACATGAGAGGAGGCGGAGCTCTGCGAATTAAAGGTGGTCAAGGAAATACATATTAAAGGAGCAGCCTGCCAGTTTTACACACGAAGTTAAGTTTACTCCTCCTCGACTGACTCAGCCCATGAACACAGATAATAATGTCTCCTGTGACTGTGGAGAAGGTTTTGGACGTCTGAGAGAAAAAGCCTGATGATGTTATTGGGGTCATGTCGCAGTGGGCCTGAGATGTCCAATTTTTTTTTTTTTACCAGAAAACCTGTGTTACTGTAAGTTACAAAAATGGACTGTTAAAATGGAGGTGATGGAAATGCACGTGAATTGAAAAACTGAGTGAAAAATTATTATTATGATTTGATTCATTTAAAGCTGATTAAATAAAAACAGTCATACTATGATGAAAACAGAGCCATGTTTCATCAGTTTCCCCATCTTACATTCATTATTCATCATTCACAACACAAGATTGCCTTTTGTCATTTAAGGAAAATGGCCTCAAGGGTGGGAGTAACAAAGAATATTTAACAAAATGGAATAGATGAAATTGCGTAGGGATGTAAAATGAAAAAAAGAGTGAAAAATTAATTTGTCTACCATTCATCATTCACAGCACTCAGCTGACATTTATGGTTTACAGCAACAAATTTTGTTACTTCTGCCCAAATGTCATTAAAAAAAACATAAACCACATTAAACATCGCTCTGATTTTATCATACCACGACAATCAATCAAATCAGCTTCAATTAATCAAATCACTTGATAATTGATCACTCTATTTGCCACTTCACATACCTTTTGACCGCTCCATTTTTCAGTTCATTTACATTTTCATCACCTCCATTTTTACCAATGAATTGCTGGAGTACCTCTTATACAATATTTAAAGCTGGTTTATTTAATGAGAAAGTTAATGGGCATAAATGTGCAGCTTTTCAGTGAATGTATGAGCCAATACACAAACCTTAAGCTGCACTGTGCATGCTGTAGATCTGTATAAATTTGTGTGTGTGTTGCAAGTACACATAATGTGTGTGTACATTTCTGTGGTATGTATTTAAAGTTGGAGTGCGGAACTTTTGCATATAAATGAATATCCATTACATTCAAGCCCCTCCTAATTTCGCACAATGCTGATTAAGCCTATCAGTGTCACAGTGAAAGCTCTTTGCATCTCTTCATATATCAGAGTTGTAGTGTCTGTGGCGACTTTTCACCACTGGAGCGCTGGAAATGATGTGGTTTATGTCAACTAGCCAGAGCTAAGGGGGAGGGAATGGAGGGGGAGATGTAGAAGTACGGCAGGAAATGCTAAGAAGCATTCAAGAAAAGTTTCGGGAGTGGACGCTCCAGACAAAAATAAACTTCAGAGGATAGATTGAAATCAAAACAGCTTTGACTCCTGGGAGTGGGGAGATGCAGTGAGCTCACCTGCAGAGATGCATTATAAGCACACGTTGACGATGTTTGTGTAATTACTCTTACTGCCAGAAGGGGGAGACAAAAGTTCCACACTACAGTTTTAAACAACAGAAAAGCACACATGTAGTCATAAACAGAGATCCCCAAATAAAATACATAAAGTAAAGTAGATAAACGTAAGTTAGAGGTCATTTCATAAAACCAACAGTTGTTTGGTTTCAGGTAAAAGATACCCCTTCTATGCAGATGATGGTGTGCTGTATATGTATGTGTTTAGCGGATGGGGGCCTTCAGAGCAGCATCCACCTCCTCCTCTGGCAGCAGCGTGTGCCACTGGGCCACCGGACGCCTGGGATTGGCCAACATGTCTGACCAGTGGCGCAGACCGACGCCTGAGGCGCCATAGCCGATCCAGCACTTGCCGATGGGGTCGTTGCTGCCCAGCTTGTCGTAGTCGTACACAGTAATCAGCACCTGAACTTTCTGTAAACGGAGACAGTGGATGAGGAGGAGCTACAGTTAGACCAGATTCTTCTGTGTGTTAATATTTAAGTGAGTCTGATAGGTAGAAGAACAAACCTGGATCTGAGAGAAGGGGATCTCGAAGCTGAAGCTCTCATTGAAGTACGGATTCAGAGTGTTCTGTTTAACTGACGTCTTCTTCTTCTTCAGTCGTTTCCCATTGTGCTGCAGCACCACCTTCACAAAGGGATCTGAAAGACAGAGGTTGTGTTAGATTTGCTTACTGTGCATCATTTAAAGGACAGGGTCGTAAAAATTCCGTCATAATCTGGTATTACCCGTCATTTTGAATTTAGCGGCATCTGGCTGATAAACGTTATCAGTATTAGCTGCAAATCCTTCACCCTCCACCACATAACCCATCTTTTTTTTTGGCCCCAGAACTTCAGTAATGTTAGAAATCAATAGCGAATGTTTGACGCTTCAGCTGTGGAGGTGCTGCTGAATGTAACTTCTCAAATTTTTACTATTTAAAATGAATAAAATCTTATTTTAATGTAAAGCTGGTCGCAGCGTATTGATTGGCTCAACTCGTCTGTGCCCCGCTCTGGCTCTGTTTTTCCTTAACTTGCTGCAGGAGTGCGAGCTCCGTGCCTTGGACAGTTTCTGAGAGTCCGCCCACATACACATGGTGACAGGACTAACTGTTGGCAACACACAGCTAATGTTACCTAACAGTTACATTACTCAATGGATTTAACGATGGAGTGTTGGTGTGGTGTTTGTTGGGACTGTTTAATGGTTCTGTGTTAAATGTCAAGCCCCTCTGCTGTATTAGCTAGTGCTAACTGAGGAGACATTGAACTGACCAGCCCTACTGTTTTACCTTGGTTATCAACGCCATAACAATTTTGGGGCTTTTTATAGGAACATCAGACACTAAGATGCCGTGACATTTTGCAATGGTATGTAGCGATACAGCCTGCCAATACAATGGATAAAGCAAAGAAGTAACCAGAGGTGACCTCTAGACAACATGATCATGTATGTGAGATCAAAGACGAGACTAGACAATAGCTAATTAATATTCAGTTAATGTAACAAGACATGATCAGATGACGGATCAGAGCTGCCATCCCAACACATTCTCACTCCGACCTCATTACAGCTCGACGTTTGGTCGTGGACTTTCCATGTTGACGTTGTAAAAATCAGGATTAACCGTTGTATTATCTTAGTTTAATGTCATTACGGTGTATTATGGTCTCAACAAAGTATATAGTATAGTCACAGTATAACAAAGAAGATGCTAGTATGCTGTCTTGGTAGCTAATTAGCTAGCTAGCTAATGTCATACTGTCATTGCTGATTTGTACACGACAGTCCCACATTTTTACATAATTTTATGTCACATTGTCCCCGTTTGATGGCATATGATGTCCAGAATTTAACCTAAGTCCAGCAGTGATGTCGCTGCACTTGTTACCGCTCCTCTACTATCAGTGCAGACACGCAGGGCGGGAGTACAGGTTGCTAACATTAGCCTACAGAGTATTGTTCTTTTTTATTTGATGACTTGTTTGATTGATTGACAGCATGAAACTTAAGTTGTGAATGAACTGCGAGTGTTCTGACAACTGCAAAAGACTACTTGTAGTCCATGGAGAAGATGGTATATTTGCAATGTCTGACAACACTTGCCACATCTGTTTACGTAAACACCACCACTGACAACAAGCGTGACCTGTCAGGATCTTGAAGGGTTAATCTATTTCCTCAGGAAAGATTTCAACCACTACCTCTTGTAACTCTGTACCAAGGGGCACTCGGAAACTAACAGGATTCTTAGAATGATGAAAAAGTTCCTCCAGTCCAAAAGTGCTCTATGTTAGCTAAATATGTAATTGAAATTTTCACCATAGTCAAGCTAGTGAATTAAATTAAAGAACCTGTTAGTAATTTGTTTTTATGCTAACTTCCTGTAGCACACAGTGCGTACGGTCTGTCTGAAATCAGTTGCAAAAGTTCAAATTTTTAAACCCCCTTTATCAAACTCAAAAAGAAAAAAAAGAAAACTGGAAAGAGGAGTTTCACAAAGAGGTCAAAGAGGTTCCAACAGGAATGAATGGTCTTCGGCTGACTCGTATACGTACACACAGAGCTATGTGGAAACAAGGCGTTGGGTCTTTAAGCATGTTTGTGTGTTTACCTGAGAGTCCTCCGACATCCATCTTCTTCAGGTTCTTGGCTTCCATGATGTTAACCGTTAGCTTACCGGCCGTGGGGACGTAACGAAGGGAAATGCAGATGTCACCAAGCTTCTCTTGCTGTCAGGGACATAACGTACAGGGGTGAGTCGTCTTACTGCACAGTGCTGTCTGTGGTTGCTTTAAATTCAATATATGCTTCAATCGATGTCCAAAAAAATCCCCTACCTCTTCTTTCTCTCCTCCAACCAGATCCCTCCACTCATGTAACGGCTGTCCGAGGTCTATACTGTTCATGGGGATCTTGATCTCGCCGATGACGTCATGTTTACCAAATCGGTCAAAGTCAAACACCTGCAGCACCAGAGTCTGACCGCCCAGCTCATTGTAGGGGATCTGGAGAGGGAACATGTTCAAAAAAGGTTAACTCAGCATGCTTTAGATGCTTTGATGTTTGTGCTGGACCGTTCCTAATAATATGACCAAAACAATTTAACGTGTAATGTTCAACATGGTCTCCAGTATTGATCACACCTTAAAGGTGAAGGTCTCATTGAAGACGGGACAGAGGTTCTTGCGCTGGACTTTGGTCTCGAACTTCTTCTTCTTGTCCGGCAGCATGTAGACTTTGACGTAAGGATCTGAGGTCCCTCCCATGTCCATGGCGGCGAGGTCCTGTGCCTGCAGGATGCCGACTATCAGCTAGAAGAAGAAGGAAGGAAAGAAGTTGTAAAAAGAAGCTAGCTTTTCAGAATAAAAGCATCATGTTTGCTGGGTCTGCCTGTCGATGAGCTGATTCATTTCCTCCTCTCTGTGTTTGAGAGGTTGGATCCTGGTGTGTGTGTGTGTGTGTGTGTGTGGTGTGTGTACCTGGTTATCAGTAAAGTTATAGTCCAGTGTGAACTCCAGTTTGCCAAAGTTCTCCTTCTCCTCCTCTTCCTTTCCTTCCTCTCCCTCCTGGAAAACACACAGCATGTTCAGCAGTCAGCAGACAGCTCACACACTTCGTATTCAAGCTCCTGTGATGTGCTGCAGAGCGCTGTGATTCCTGCTGTTAGGCACATATATTTAGTTCAAGGGGTGAAAATGACATAGAGTCAAGGTGTTCAATATTTTGCAGAGGCCTGGTTGTTTGTGAAATTTTTTGACCACTAGGAGCACTAATAGCACTGAAGTTGGCATAGGGCTGGGCGATAAAACGACCTCAAAACGGGGTCGCAATAAAATGTATGACGCTGATAAACTATGGTTATTTTTACTCGATATGGACAGACCTAGATCTGGCAAGCTGGCATCAATGGCCGAGCACTTCTGCTGCTGTTGGCGCTAACAGGGCTGCACCAAAACACCAATCAATAGTATCCTCTTTTGCTGCCGTAGCCCCGTTTGAGAAGCGATTGAGAAGGAGCAGAGATATAACAGATGCAGTGTCTTACTTTCTAGCCAAAGACATGATGAAACTATATAAACTCTGCTTCCTGAGGTCAGTCTGTGCAGTTGTAAATATTTGACATGATTCTCCTCCTGCAGCCACACTGAGAGCAGAATCAACGTGTCTCCTGTTTCTCACCTTCTTGTCATCTCCTTCCTCTCCCTCCTTGTCCTTCTTCCTGCGCCCTCGTCCCGCCTTCCTCTCACGGACCTTCTTCGGCTTCTTGCCCTTGTTGAAACACTTCTTGTAGATGCAGAATCCCATGCAGGCGACGAGGGCGAGGACCACGACCACGATGGCGCCCACCGCCCACATGGGCACTGGAGAGAGGAGGTAGAGGAAGGAAAGAGGAAGGTTGGTGCTGATGGGAAACAGCGGTGACACTGCCGGGGTGACGGGACTAATTCTTACTTCTGTGTCCACCCCTTGGCACTGTGTCAGAGTACGCCATAACTCTACACCCCTCTGTTGAACTTTTCTTGCAGGAGGCATCAAACCTCAACTGTCCCATTAGTACAGAGCTGTTTCCGTTTTGCCCCCTCACACACACACGCACACACACACACACACACACATAGTTTTAAAACAGCAGTGAATGAATGAATGATAGAAAACGAGAGATGGACTTACGCTTGAGTTTATGATCTTGGAGCGCAGAGCAGAGTGGTCACATGAAGAAATGAGAGAGAGGACAAAATGAAGACATGAAAAACATGAGATGACAGGACGGTGAGACGATGGTGTGTAGGTTATAGAGTGGTTCGTATAGTTTGTGTGTGTCAGTGGGTCTCTGAACGCACAGCCTAGAACAGGAGTCGTCAACTGTTACTATCAGAAGAGTCATTTTTGACCAAGAATAATTTAATTTAAAAAATCTGTGTGGGTGCTGCAAAACATATTTGAAGCTTTTATTGAAGGTAAAACAGTATTTTAAGTCTACATTATCCTGTACTAATAGTCTAAATGAGCATTTGTTCATGGTTTACCACAAGGCGTCTGCTCCGCAGGGCACTAGTTATGATTATTTGTTACTTTAACTTTGCAGAGCTGCAGTGAAACCTAACAAATCTGTCCACACACACACACCACTAAATCTGTTATTTTAGTCCCAGAATTTTACATTTTTTACCTTCATTAAAGGGCTAAAATATGTTTTGCAGCTCCAAAGAGATTTTTTAAATTATCTTTTAGGTCCAAAATGGCTCTTTTGAGAATAAAGACTGCCGACCCCTGAGCTAGGAAGACTCAACACTATCCACTTTTATCGAGGTTCAGCTGAATTCCAAGGAAAAGGTTGCAGGCAGTAGATGTGTTGCGCACATTTTATTTGTTGAAATGTTTAAAAAAACAAAACTATTTGATATAGAGGCTTCACATTTTTACAGTAGGAGAATGTAAGAATGTATTTAGGTTGCAACGTTGATATATAAAAATTTAAATGTTAAAAAAAGACATTATCCATGTCCATATAATTGGAGAGGGGCTGAAGAGCCGCAGGTTGCTGACCCCTGGTCTAGAACAACATAAGTACTCTGGGCCTCACGTTTCCTGTTATTTCCAGTGGGACATGAATGCACACGTTGTGTTTACTTGTTGAGTCATGTCTACTGTCACTGTGGTCTGTAAGTGACTCCGTTTGCCGCTGACATCATTAAAGGGGTAATCCAGTAACAGACATCACAATTAAAGGCTTTTTGCAACATCATCCGCCTGCAGAGTCGGAGAGCCGCCGTCTTCTGGCAATCACGCATGTGCACGTCTAAAATGGCGGCTCTGCTTTTTGTACAAAGATTGTAGACCACAAACTATGACCTCCACTTTGATTAAACTAACCAGGGTCCAACGTTTTCTGCATTGTTTCATTAAGTCAGTCTCTGAGAGCACAGGAAATTGAACCTAATGTGGACTGCACATGTGCATCAACAGCTGTGAGTATGTGTGTGTATTTGTGTGTGTTCTCACTCGGCAGGTGTGTGAGCTCATTGAAGAACTTGTTCTTCATGCTGGAGAACTGATGGTTGGAGTGGTGCGACGGTGGCGGTGGAGGTTCTCTCTCCCTCTCCCCCTCCTCCTCCGCCGCCCTGCGGAGCCGTCCCCCGGCCTCGCTGACCAATCGCATCGCTGCTCTGTGAAATCAAAGGAGAGCAGACGACAAACAGTCAGTGACTCCCTCATCTTCCAAATCAATTCAAAGACATTAAAACCACCTAAAACACTGAAGCTCCAGAGCAGCGACACATTTCTTCTCTTCAGATGTCGTCCTTCATTCAGACTTGATGTTGTTTGACCTTTCACCTGGTTTTAATCTCTTTAATCCTCTCACTCACTTCACTCTGCTCATCATTCATTCACTCTTCAGTCTCAAACACCTCAAAGAGACCAAAATATCTTCATCAATTACAAATGAGTTTGTTTCATTAAGGTGTCACTGGCAAAGAAGTACGACTGTGTGAAATTCATGTGGTGAAGAAAAGACTCAGATCCTTCTGTTAAAGCAGTGAAACCACAGTGTAAAAACACTCCATCAAATACAAGTCTTACATTCAAAATTTAACATGCATGCAGCATTTGAATCTCATCACTTGCTGACGTGGTGGAGCTAATTTGTAAATGCAGCGGAACTTCACAAGCTAGCTTGTTAGCATTAGCTCTCTATCAAACAATCGGTCAGATAGCTTTTCAGCTAACGTTAACGACCAGAGGAGCAGCGCTGCCAGATGGGAGATGTTGAAGTCTTGTAGCAGAGGCTAAAAAATGTTCATATTTTGGGGAAAATTATCAAACAGGAGTCATAACCACAAGAACACATCGCTGTAAATGTGTAATTTTACAGGTTGGAGGAGAGTTACTGCCTCAAGAGGAGTTCAAGTATCTCATGGTCTTGTTCACGAGTGAGGTTAGAAGAGAGCGTGACATTGAAAGGCGGAAGAGGGAAGAGCTGTGAGACGAAGCTTTTGATTTCCTGGTCCATCTGCGTCCCAACCCTCAGCTATGGTCATGAGCTCTGGGTAGTGACTGAAAGAATGAGGTCACAGATACAAGCGTCTGAAATGAGTTTCCTCTGTAGGGTGTCTGGGCTCAGCCTTAGAGATAGGGGGAGGAGTCAGACATCTGGAGGGAGCTCGGAGTAGAGCCGCTGCTCCTTCATGTTGAGGTGGTTCAACATCTGATCAGGATCCTCCTGGTCCAGCTGGTAGGAGGCCCCGGGGCAGACCCAGAAGCACACTGGAGGGATTGTAGATCTCATCTGGCCTGGGAACACCTTGGGATTCTCCAGGAGGAGCTGGGAAGCGTCACTGACGAGAGAGATGTTTTGAATACTTTGCTCAGCCTGTTGCCCAGCGACACAGCCTCAGATAAGCGGTTGAAGTTGGATGGATGTAAAAGACAGTTTAAAAAGACTTTTTCACTCGCCTGTCTTCAGATGAGCATCGAGCATTGTTTCATATTTTGCTGAACTGATCATGTCAGGAAACAGATTAAAAAGAGTCGACGCAGAGTACAATCAACTTCTCATGGTAAGCATCACTAAATGGTGAGATTATTGGACATTATCGTATTTTTGGCACGACTCATCGACATCATTAGAAGGGCAAAATTATAATACAAATAGCGTACAATACCTATATCGAGCAACAGGGCCTCAGTGCGCCTATTTGTACTTTACTTGAGTATTATTTTTATGTGCACATTTATTCTTTTACCCCAAATATTAAGATGAAATGTAATTTTTTCACGACAGTAGTTTCTCTCACTCAACATATAAATAAATAAATAATGTTCAAAATCATAACGTTACAGCTCCAAAGATGACATGAGTTGAATTACTTAAGTTTAAGTGAGACTCAATCACAATTTGAAACTTAATTTGCAGTATTTCTTTTAAGAATTTGGGGGCTTTTTGCCTTTATTTGAGAGGACAGATAGTATGAAAGGGGGAGGGAGAAAGAGGGTATGACATGCAGCAAAGGCCCGTGTGTTGGAATTGAACCCACAGCCGCTGTGGCGAGGACACAGCTTTTGTACATGAGGTACCTGCTCTACCAGGTGAGCTAGTGGGCGCCCCAATTTATGAAATTTTTGCTCTAGATAAACACAAAATGTACATTTTTCAGCCTTTCTTTCTCTCCCGCATCCTGTCTCCATTTGTCCTCCTCTTCCTATGTTCACCTCTGCTTCCCTTGTTGCCTCCTTCCTCCTCTCTTTCCTTTCCTTCCTCCCTGCTTCCTTTCTGCAGCTCATTGTTCAGACATAATAATCTGACTGACGTTATGACAGTAAGGCTGGTGAGTGCACACACATGCAGATATGCATGTACCCTCATCATTGGGCCTCGATGTCCACTGGAGACATTTTGACCTGAAAAGCAGAGGTCTGTCCTATTCAGGTGTCCCAGTAAACCATGACAGTGACAGTGAGCCAACATGAACAACACCACGACCCTGAAACTGAAACAGCTAAATGGAATTCAGTTATTTTATTATTTACAGCTTCTCCTACTGTGACGTGTCAAAATGTCCTCTGCCTGTCGATTACATCATCCGAATACAGACAATGTTAACAAAATGGAAAATAGCATTATCAAAATGATGAATTCCTGCGTTGTTCTATTCCCAAACTTCATGGTCAAAGAGTTAAAATCAGTTTGAATTTACCTCAGGAAGATATCAGGCTTTAAAGGTGTGTAAGTTCAGACAGTAAGCTGAGTTCACCTCCCCTGCCTGTGGCCCTGGGCAGAGGTGATAAAATAAAATAATATACATCAGTTTCTGGTCATCATGTCTCTTACAGGACTTTTCCTTTTTCCCCTGTGGAGAGTTCAGGCTGTCAGCGGTTGCACTCACACTGACATTTAAACACACATACAAAAGCCCCGCCCACAGTAGTCGTCCCTCTGTCGCTGCGCAGCCATGTAACAAGATTAATTGCCAAAGGTAATCCAAAAATCCCTCGGCTTAAACAAATTAAGGACAGTTTGCCTCTCTGCGTCTCCTCCCCTTTCTCCGCCCATCGTCTCTCCCTCACTCCTCCTCTGTGTGTGTGTCTGTCCTCCCTCCTGACAGCTGGAGTACAGACACACACATACAGGAGAACGTACACATCATATTTCTATAACGAGATGTGAGTCAGGGGCCAGCTGTGTTACATTAACCCTTTAATCTACACAGACTACAAAACAGAGGATTATAGATAGATAGATAGATAGGTGGGTGTTCTAACAGATGGACAGATGGATAGACAGATATTGGTAGGTAGGTAGAAGGATGGATGGATGGATGGATGGGTAGGTAGGTAGGTAAGTAGCTTGGTAGATAGGTGGATGGATGATGGATAGGTGGGTGTCTGGATGGATGGATGGATGGATGGATGGATGGATGGATGGATGGATGGATGGATGATGGATGGGTGGGTGTCTGGACAGAAGGACGGATGGATGTATTGACAGATGGATAGAAGGGTAGGTAGGTAGGTAAGTAGCTTGGTAGATAGGTAGATGGATGGATGGATGAATGGATGGATGGATGGTATCTAGACAGATGGACGGACAGATGGATTGACAGGTAGGTAGGTAGGTATGTTGGTAGATGGATGAATGGGTGGGGGGGTAGATTGCCTCACAACTGCCCAGAGCTGAGAAATAGTAAAATAGTGAATTATCGTTTTTACACTTTAAGTTTTGTACAGATTAAATAAATGCCAGATGTTAGCCACCCGCTAACATCTGGCATTTGACTTTAGTGGGAAAGGTTACAATCCACGTTCACTCCTGGCACAAATGACTCTTAATGCCTAATTTTCGCCCCTTTTCAGTAACAGCAACTTTGCAACTCTTTGATGTTTGAGGCAGAAATTAAGTCCATCTCCATCCAAGCAGAACCTGAACATAGTTTCAGATGAGTCTTCACCATGTGTGAAAGAGAGACAGATGTAAAAAAAAACAAACAAAAAAATCCCTCCATGCTGGTTTCTGCTACTTACTAACCTGTTTTCTGGTACACTTGGGACATTGAAGGTAATACACCAGTGGAAAAACCTGCATTTATGCACTTATTTTGGAGGGAAAACTGATGTTGTTAGGCAGATTTAGTTTACTTTGGACGCAGCTTGGCTACCTGTTTCCCTGACCTGGTCTCACTCCGAAGTCGCACTTGGTCAGTGACTTTCGGTGTCTGAGACCAACAAAAAAAGCTGTCCTTTCACACACGGCCGGTCACCATTATTGTTTAACGGTGACCAGCAGCATCGGAGGAAACATGACGGGACAACAATGAAAGTTAAGGCAGCAGAAGTCCGAGTAGGGCAGGAGGGGTGGTGGATGTGTCCAGCTACCACTGACTTTCACCCTGGAGGCCGATGTTCTATCCAAGACGATATATAGTCTCATATCAGTATCAATATCTTGCCCTCCCTTCACCCCTGATGGTTACGGTGACTGATAAAGGATTGTTTTTAATTATTTAGCTTTTTTGTCTTTATGCAACATTGTAGGGAAAAAATAGCATTTACACTTTTCCTGGAAAATTGAACTAATACGTCCATGTTAGCAATTTAATATTGTTCAGTCTAATCATTTTCATGGCTACTGTTGTCCACCCAGAACTGTCTGAGTCTGAGCCCCTCAATCTTTTTATTTAGACACTAAAACTGAATTTAAAAACCCATCATGAGATTTATCAGGTTTTTGAAGCAGCAGCCAAATAAAATACAATGTACTGAACAAAAAGAAAAGCTGATGGGACCTCAATCATATCAGAGGTAAATGAAAGTGAGAGAATATTTGATGACATCAGTCTAAGCCTAAAAGCACCCACTGAATTCTGCCAGGACTGTGTTTGTTGCATAATGACATTTGAGTTCAGAACACCCCGAAATCAGGATGATGACCACAGTCGTTATCTGGGTCACTGCAGATTTAGGCTGGACCGCTGCCAGAGCCTTACGTCAGTGAGTCAGAAACCTGGACAGGTTGATGTAGGAATACTGTCTCTGTCTGGATGTTTCAGGATGCTGAAATATGATATGAGAAAACTCACAACAAATACATCATTTGAGCTCCTGGCTCAAACCGGACAACTTAAATGTAGTGAGGCTGCCCTGGGCACAAAGAGTCCTCCACAAACAGAAGCTACATTAGAAGAGTTTTTAGATTATAAAAAAGCAAAATATAAAATATATAAAGTAACTAATGACAAAGAGATCTATAGACGCCTCGTCAACAGAGACATGGTTTGTCACAATATGACAACAGCCTTTTAACACACTGCAGGAAAGAACAATGTCTGACACACTGAACAAAACTCACATCACGAACAATCAAACGTCCGTCACTGTGCGGTTAAAACCACCAACGCTGATGATGTAATGACACAAAGAGTTCTGTATGAAAATCACACGCTACAAACGGATCTGTGAGGGAGGCAGAGGACAAAAGACAGATATTTTTAAAAAAGAGAGACATGTGACGAGTCGTTTTATTTTATCTTCCAACCTCAGGAACTTCAGTGGTTCAAACACAAGACGTTTTACACAAGGTGGGAATGTCACGCTGTTATTCTGCCTCACTGTTCTTCGTAAAATGTACAACCGCAAAATGAGGAGCTGTCTGGCCTGTAAGCCAGCATTGGAAGTAGTAACAGTGACGAATCAACACGTCCTCACTGTGACCTTGTCACATGTCCTCGTTTGGTCATGGACTGTCCACGTCCACATATGACGTCCAAGGTACCCTGGGTGTGTTGGTTGTTGACGTTCTGGGACGCCATGCATTGTCTGTTTTCAAAATACACTTCTGTTTTCACAGGAAATGTACAGTTTGCAAACAGTCTCTTTCAAAATAAAAGCACTACGTCGGTACAACACTGTAAATTGACATTTTATCCTTCAACAGCACACGTGGTTGGGTTTAGGAAAAAAGAACAGGGTTTGGCTTTGGAATCTTACAGGAAGCGAACACCGGCCTCCCAGTGGTCGTTGGACCCATCCACCCTGCTCGGACTTCTGCCACCTTAACTTTTCTTGTTGTCTCGCTGCGTTTCCCTCTGACGACATCGAGTGCCGTTAAACAATAGTGGTACCGTGAAAGGACAGTTTTTTTGTCGGTGGCTGACACTGGAAGTCGCTGACCAAGTGCCAGATTTCGATGACTTTGGAGTGAGATCGGGTTGTTTCAACAAATATGACACAAAATTTTTTCATACACGTTATCAACTGTGGCTTTAATATTATAAATGAACATTGATTAAACAGTTAGTTTAAACAGTTATTAAAATTTGACTATTTTAAATTCTCAGATTTTTTCCTAAGGTTTAGAGCTGCAACAACTGATCACTGAATCAACAAAAGGTGATTTTTTCAAATAGCTAAATAGTTTCAGTGAACTAGTTTCAGTTTCTCAGATGTGCTGCTTTTCTATGAAAATCTCTTGGTTTTGGACTGAGAGTTGCACAAAAAAGGACTTGTGATTGCCATTTTTCACTTTTTCCTGTCATTCAATGGACCAAACGGTCAACAATGAATCAAGAAAATAATCCACAGATTAATCAATAATAGAAATATAACAGTTGCAGCATTAATGACAGTATTTATACTAATGCATGCTGCAGTTTGTGATTTACTGTGATCAAATGTTGAAATACGTTTCAGATGTACCTTTGAGTATAATAAGGCTTGGCTGTACTTTGAGTTGAATCTTAACCAGATCTTGTATCGTTGTGTCTTTTAAAGGCTCTCTGCTGATCTGATCTCTGTTCAGACAGATTTGACAGCCAGTGGACGGATTTTGTCTGAAAGTCTAAAAGCTCGCAGCTCGTCACTGAACCTGAGGCTCCATTAGGCTCCTGACACTCTGCCTGACTCCTGCTGCTATTTACATGCACAGGTTAGTCACTTTGGCATCGCTGACAACTGGAAATATCAAAGCCGAGCCACGAGTCAGGTCAAAAATACTGTTAGTGTTAAATTACTAATATTGCAGTGACGCTGCTGTGAGAACATTGCTGCCTGAATTGCAACATATTAATGCAGCAGGTCTGAGAGACAAATTTCTACATTAGAAAAGTTGAAAGGCAAAAATTTAAATGATAACTCTTTTGTTTTAATTTACAACTGACACAGAGAGAGAGCATTTCATTCTTTCTCTTAAATGATAAAATTTTGACTTTAAATTATCTGCTCCTTTCTGTTACGAACTCTGAGATGCATTTTTGTCAATGGATTAAAGTTAATTTTAAACTTCTGTGAAAGAGATAATGCTCATTTGATCATCCTGTTGGGAAATGCATTGATTTGCTTTCTTGCGGGGAGTTAACGCTTTGAAGGTTCCAAAACGAGAGGCACGTCTGCTGTGCCTTTTTTTTTGTTGCAATGCAACCACCCCATCACCTCCTCACCCTAACCTTCCCCTGTGATCAATCTACCCTTTATTTATTGTAGTTATCCTCCAGTAATGAGTGTGTAGTTCCTGACATGTTTCAGCAGAGGGTACTGTCTGTAGCTCTGGTTGAGGGTGAGAGGCTGTCAGCAGATAAACAGAGATCTGTGTGGGTACATGAGACCCTAAAAAAGAGGCTGGATCACGGGGAGTACCACCAGTTGGTCCAGGAGCTTCTCCTCCATGATGGGGAGTACCACCAGTTGGTCCAGGAGCTTCTCCTCCATGATGGGGAGTACCAGTTTCTCCTCCATTGTTTACCAACTGTAAACTTGTTGTCGTGACCACCACAGAAGCCCCGCCTCTCAAATCATCTGATTGGACAATAGAGTGGAAAAGCGCCCCACGTCATCTCAGCTTTTTACCCCGAGTTGAAATTTTCAACTCAAAGAGTTCAGAGCACTCTGGCAAAAACACCAGGTGCCTAAAGCGCAGAAATGCAAGGTGTGTAGCAACGCAAAAACAGCGAGCAAAAAGTTTAATATTCATTAAAAACAATTACAAAAAGCCGCCTCCAGTTGCTGAAATGCTTTATGTGTGATCAGGGCCTTGAGAGGATGAAAAGAGTGACACCACTCTAATGTTTACATGGTGGCTGGAACCAGCAGCTGGTTAGCTTAGCTTAGCATAAAGACTGAAAAAGGGGGGAACAGTTAGCGTGGCTTCATGGAAAGGAAACAAAATTCACCTACAAGCACATAAAAGCTCACGAATAACGTTATACCTCAGACAAAGAATAGATTGTGTTGTGTCGGTACACCGGGTGCCATAAGTCACTCTCTGTCTGTCAGAGTTAGATCAAATAAATGACCAGAATTTGACCTGTGGTGATGAGTATAAATGAACACTGCTCAGATAATATTCTACCAATATTTAGGATAAGATCATTGCAGTTAAGATATAAACCTTCCACTGTTCGCTGTAGATCTGCAGCTTTGTGCTAAAAAGCCTCAATCGCTCCATCTGCATCACAGACTGCAAATAATCAGCCAGTGCTGACTGAAGCTGCAGGACTTACAGGTTATTATATCAGACACAACCTCAGAAACTTCACACAGGCTGTGCAGGCAGACGTCAGTATTGTGTAGATGTATTGCAGGTGAATGCACGTGAACACAGACTCTGTAAATAGACGTGCATTAGCCTCCAATAATCCACTTAAACTAATCTTTGCCAGGTTTGGAAAACGTCTTCCACTATGTGTAAAATTTAATGTTTTCACTGTGAGATGGACTCAAAAGACACAGAATGACGTAAAAAGATGACACGTAAATGAGCTTTAACGTATATAAAAATCCAATAAATGAACATTAACCCTCTGCTCCCTGTGAGCTGATTCTTAACGACTGAAATACACAGAAACAGATAAAGTCAGGGAAACAAACTGCAGATAAAATCAGTCATTAAAGATTTCAAGTAAAATGACCAAACATTTGTTGTCTCCAGACAATTAAATGTAATGATTTGTTTGCTTTTCTCTGTTTACATTAACTATAAATGAAATAATTTAAGTTTTTATGCCTGTTTGTCTGAAATAAAACATTTTAAACACATTTTAACAAACTAATAATTGTAAAATAAACTATAACACAAAGTATAAAACAGTCAATAACTCACCGTGTTGAGTGTTGGTCCTTTTCTGTTCTTTGGCTTTTGTTTTTATTTATTTTCCTGCATCCAAATGTCCCTCAGATAAATCCACTGCCGACTGATGAGGAGCGTCGCACACAGCTCCCTCTCCCTGGCTCCCCCTCCCCCCTCTGTGTTAATCTCCACAATATCCCTCACTGCCAACTACTTACTGTCCACCTACACCGCTGACACACAGTCACTCTTTAACAGACACATCAGCTAAAACTGTAGCATGGTACAACTTATTACTTTACAATTTTTACACTTTTTTTACTTGAAGCTTCAGATTGTGAAGGTGTGTGTGCTTCACAGTGAGCGACGACAGTGAACAGACGCTGTGTCGTTGTCTCTTTTTTAAAATGCAAAAATAAAATTCAAATCCAAAAATCTATTTTAAAAAAAGCACAGGCTGAAATCTTCTGTGATCGAAGCTCGTAGAAGCTGATAAAAAGTTGGAAGTATTTCAAAGTCGTTGTGGACTTTCAGTTGAGTTACAGCAACCAACCAATCAGAGCTGTCAGTCACAGACAAGCTCCACCCCGACACTTTGGGTATGATTTTAGAAAAGGTCATGACCTTTAAAGAAAAGCTGTCAGCAGCTCTGCCTGAGGGGATAAAATTTAGTATTATATGATATACACACACACCTAACCTTTGTAGAAACCAAAGAGCCAAACCAAATATTTTAAAGCATTGGTAGCAGTGATTTTTTTGTGACACTTTTTATTATGTTCTTTAATCACATACTATACTATTACTTTTCAGTTTTTTTTATGAAATACTATAATACGACTTTTTAAATGACATTTTTTTTGTTAAGCTACATTATGTTTATTTATGATTTTTTTTTTTAACCTACTATAATATGGTCTTTTCTATGACGTTTTATTATACTAAGAATATTCTAAGAATTTTTTATGGCATACTATACTATGACTTTTCAAAAACTTAAAAACTTTATTGATTTTTTAAAAATAATATATTAAACTTTTACTGAATTTTTTTTATGACATACAATACAATAACATTTTTTATGAGGTTTTTGTTATTTTTTTTTGTCACATATTATGAAGACTTCTTAATGATTTTTTTAATAATATACCATGACTGCTTTTCAGTTTTTCTGCTTTTCCACAACATTTTGATGACTAAAGAAACTATTAAAAAAAAAAAAAAGTCATAGTATATACTAATATACTATACTCTGACTATTTCAAACAGCTTATTTTGGCATGATATAATATTACTAAAAAACAACTATTCTATGACTTTGTTATGATATTGAATTTTTTTGACAAACCACACTTTTTTTTTTTTTACATTCTATACTATGACCTTTTTACTTTACTTTCACTTTTTTTTTTTTTTTAAATTGATACAAGGACTTCTCTTCTGAAAAAACATTTTGATATACTGTTCTATGACTTTCTTAAAAAAATTGTCTGACATACTTTACTGTTACTTTTTTATGAACTCTTATTGACTTTTTGTGAAATTTCTCTTTATACTGTGACTGTTTGATGATTCTTTTAAGGCATACTCAACTAAAACGTTTTTAATCACATTTTTAAGAGATATACAACAACTTTTGATCATCCATCTTTTGATCAAGTTTTTTTTCCATACTATACTCTGATTTTCTCAGATTTTTTGTGACATACTATATCTTGACTTTTTAAAATAAATTTTTAAAAATACTATAGTATGACTTTTTTCTGTACTTTTTTTTAACACGTATATGTCCTTAAATATAAATTTCCCCTTTTTTTGACCTACTACAACACTTTTCTGTCTTGCTGATATTCCTGTCGTATTACTGCACATCACTAACTCCTCGTCTCCAGAGCGTTTGTACCTCCTTCTCTCGCAGGTTCCCTCAGATCGAGGACACGCCTGGATTGCCTGGATCGTGGCTGTGCTGCTGCTCTGATCCTGCTTGATACCGACGACTACTGTTGTTATTATGGGTCATATTTCTACTATTATTAAACACATATGATGTCACAAACATATACTACCAAATATTAATACATGCATATAACATACATACGATCATATATCATTGCACATCTGTCCATCCTGAGAGAGAGAGATCCCTCCCCAGCTGCTCTTCCTGAGGTCCTTCTATTTTTCCCCCATTAAAGGGATTTTTGGGGAGTTTTTCCTCATCTCCTGTGAGGGTCTGAGGACAGAGGGTGTGGAAAGCTGTCCTATGAAGCAAATTGGGATTTGTGATATTGGGCTTTACAAATAAAATTGAAATAAACTGAATTATATTTTATATGAATTTTCTTTGACATACTCTACTGTCATGAGAAATAATTAAATATGAAAGCATGTGAATGTCATCATCTTTAATAACAGCTGATGTATGAACGTATGATTCATTAATGGTAATGTTCAGGTATTTCAAGAGGCGTCAGAGTCCGTCACTGTCTGCATGTAGGTATGTGTAGAAGCTCCAGGGTGTCTGAAGGTGAAGGTGCTGTAAGAAGAGGACCTTGTAGATGCTCAGACTCCATTGATTAAACACATCTGGATGAGGTGTGAAAAACACTCTATGAGGCTGAATCATTGCTCTGTTAGTGTGTGGGATGACTGTGCTGTGCCAAGACATGCTCTGACGTCAGATTTGTGCTGTATTAAACAGATATCCAAGTAATATCAAGTGTGGCTCTTTGTGCTTATTCATTGGGGACGTCATGCTATACTATGACATTTTTTATCATATTTCGGAAGTCATGCTATACTATGACATTTTTTTATCATATTTCGGACGATCATGCTATACTATGACATTTTTATCATATTTCGGACGTCATGCTATACTATGACATTTTTATCATATTTCGGACATCATGCTATACTATGACATTTTTATCATATTTCGGACGTCATGCTATACTATGACATTTTTATCATATTTCGGACGTCATGCTATACTATGACATTTTTATCATATTTCGGACGTCATGCTATACTACGACATTTTTATCATATTTCGGACGACATGCTATACTATGACATTTTTATCATATTTTGGACGACATGCTATGACATTTTTATCATATTTCGGACGTCATGCTATACTATGACATTTTATTGACATTTCGGACATCATGCTATACTATGACATTTTTATCATATTTCGGACGACATGCCGTACTATGACATTTTTATCATATTGCAGACAACATGCTATACTATCACATTTTTATCATATTTCGGACGACATGCTATACTATGACATTTTTATCATATTTCGGACGTCATGCTATACTATGACGTTTTTATCATGTTTCGGACGTCATGCTATACTATGACGTTTTTATGACATTTCGGACGTCATACTATACTATTACATTTTTATCATATTTCGGACGACATGCTATACTATGACATTTTTATGACATTTCGGACGTCATGCTATACTATGACATTTTTATCATATTTCGGACGTCATGCTATACTATGACGTTTTTATGACATTCGGACGTCATACTATACTATGACATTTTTATCATATTTCGGACGACATGCTGTACTATGACATTTTTATGACATTTCGGACGTCATATTATACTATTACATTTTTATCATATTTCGGACGTCATGCTATACTATGACATTTTTATTATATTTCGGACGACATGCCGTACTATGACATTTTTATCATATTTTGGAAGTCAGACTATACTATTACATTTTTATCGTATTTTGGACGACATGCTATACTATGACATTTTTAGCATGTTTCGGACGACATACTATACTATGACATTTTTATCACATTTCGGACGACATGCTATACTATGACATTTTTATCATATTTTGGAAGTCATACTATACTATGACATTTTTATCATATTTCGGACGTCATGCTATGCTATGACATTTTTATCATATTTCGGACGACATACCATACTATGACATTTTTATCATAGCATGTCGTCCAACATATCATATAAATGTCATAGTATAGCATGACGTCCAAAATGTCATAAAAATGTCATAGTATAGCATGTTGTCCAAAATGTCATAAAAATGTCATAGTATATCGTGACGTCCGAAAAATGATCAAAATGTCATATTATAGCATGTCGTCCAACATATCATATAAATGTCATAGTATAGCATGACGTCCAAAATGTCATAAAAATGTCATACTATAGTATGACGTCCGAAATATGATAAAAATGTCATAGTATAGCATGTTGTCCAAAATGTCATAAAAATGTCATACTATATCGTGACGTCCGAAAAATGATAAAAATGTCATAGTATAGCATGACGTCCAAAATATGATAAAAACGTCATAGTATAGCATGACGTCCGAAATATGCTAAAAATGTCATAGTATAGTATGACGTCCGAAATATGCTAAAAATGTCATAGTATAGCATGACGTCCAAAATATGATAAAAATGTCATAGTATAGCATGTCGTCCGAAATATGCTAAAAATGTCATAGTATAGCATGTCGTCCGAAATATGCTAAAAATGTCATAGTATAGCATGACGTCCAAAATATGATAAAAACGTCATAGTATAGCATGTCGTCCGAAATATGAGAAAAATGTCATAGTATAGCATGTCGTCCGAAATGTCATAAAAACGTCATAGTATAGCATGACGTCCGAAATGTCTTAAAAATGTCATAGTATAGCATGTCGTCCGAAATGTCATAAAAATGTCATAGTATAGCATGACGTCCGAAATGTCATAAAAACGTCATAGTATAGCATGACGTACAAAATATGATAAAAATGTCATAGTATAGCATGACGTCCAAAATATGAGAAAAATGTCGTAGAATAGCATGTCGTCCAAAATGTCATAAAAATATTATAGTAGCATGACGTCCGAAATATATAAAAAATGTCATAGTATAGCATGTCGTCCGAAATATGAGAAAAATGTCATAGTATAGCATGACGTCCAAAATATGAGAAAAATGTCATAGTATAGCATGTCGTCCGAAATATGATAAAAACTTCAAAGTATAGCATGACGTCCGAAATGTCATAAAAATGTCATAGTATAGCATGTCGTCCGAAATGTCATAAAAATGTCATAGTATAGCATGACGTCCAAAATATGATAAAAACGTCATAGTATAGCATGACGTCCGAAATATGCTAAAAACGTCATAGTATAGCATGACGTCCAAAATATGAGAAAAATGTCATAGTATAGCATGACGTCCGAAAAAATGAGAAAAATGTCATAGTATAGCATGACGTCCGAAATATGATAAAAATGTCATAGTATAGCATGACGTCCGAAATATGAGAAAAATGTCATAGTATAGTATGACGTCCGAAAAAATGAGAAAAATGTCATAGTATAGTATGACGTCCGAAATATAAAAAAAATGTCATAGTATAGCATGACGTCCGAAAAAATGAGAAAAATGTCATAGTATAGCATGACGTCCGAAATATAAGAAAAATGTCATAGTATAGCATGTCGTCCGAAATATGATAAAAATGTCATAGTATAGCATGACGTCCAACATATGATAAAAATGTCATAGTATAGCATGACGTCCGAAATATGATAAAAATGTCATAGTATAGCATGACGTCCGAAAAATGATAAAAATGTCATAGTATAGCATGACGTCCGCAATATGATAAAAATGTCGTAGTATAGCATGACGTCCAAAATATGATAAAAATGTCGTAGTATAGCATGACGTCCAAAATATGATAAAAATGTCATAGTATAGCATGACGTCTGAAATATAAGAAAAATGTCATAGTATAGCATGACGTCCGAAAAATGGTAAGAATGTCATAGTATAGCATGTCGTCCAAAATGTCATAAAAATGTTATAGTAGCATGACGTCCAAAATGTCATAAAAAATGTCATAGTATAGCATGTCGTCCGAAATATGATAAAAACGTCATAGTATAGCATGAAGTCCAAAATATGATACAAATGTCATAGTATAGCATGTCGTCCAAAATATGAGAAAAATGTCATAGTATAGCATGACGTCCGAAATATGCTAAAAATGTCATAGTATAGCCTGTCGTCCGAAATATGATAAAAATGTCATAGTATAGCATGACGTCCGAAAAATGATAAAAATGTCATAGTATAGCATGACGTCCAAAATATGATAAAAATGTCGTAGTATAGCATGACGTCCAAAATATGATACAAATGTCATAGTATAGCATGACGTCTGAAATATAAGAAAAATGTCATAGTATAGCATGACGTCCGAAATATGGTAAGAATGTCATAGTATAGCATGACGTCCAAAATATGATAAAAATGTCATAGTATAGCATGTCGTCCAAAATGTCATAAAAATGTTATAGTAGCATGACGTCCGAAACATATAAAAAATGTCATAGTATAGCATGTCGTCCGAAATATGATAAAAACGTCATAGTATAGCATGTCGTCCGAAATATAAGAAAAACGTCATAGTATAGCATGTCGTCCGAAATATGATAAAAACGTCATAGTATAGCATGACGTCCAAAATATGATACAAATGTCATAGCTTAGCATGACGTCCGAAATATGAGAAAAATGTCATAGTATAGCATGACGTCCAAAATATGAGAAAAATGTCATAGCATAGCATGTCGTCCGAAATATGAGAAAAATGTCATAGTATAGCATGACGTCCAAAATATGAGAAAAATGTCATAGCATAGCATGTCGTCCGAAATATGAGAAAAATGTCATAGTGTAGCATGACGTCCGAAATATGCTAAAAACGTCATAGTAAAGCATGACGTCCAAAATATGATACAAATGTCATAGCATAGCATGTCGTCCGAAATATGAGAAAAATGTCATAGTATAGCATGACGTCCGAAATGTCATAAAAATGTCATAGTATAGCATGTCGTCCGAAATATGCTAAAAATGTCATAGTATAGCATGACGTCCGAAATGTCTTAAAAATGTCATAGTATGGCATGACGTCCGAAATATGAGAAAAATGTCATAGTATAGCATGACGTCCGAAATATGAGAAAAATGTCATAGTATAGCATGACGTCCGAAATATGATAAAAATGTCATGGTATAGCATGTCGTCTGAAATATGATACAAATGTCATAGCATAGCATGACGTCAGAAATATGCTAAAAATGTCATAGTATAGCATGTCGTCCGAAATATGAGAAAAATGTCATAGTATAACATGACGTCCAAAATATGATACAAATGTCATAGCATAGCATGAGGTCCGAAATATGCTAAAAATTTCATAGTATAGCATGTCTTCCGAAATATGAGAAAAACGTCATAGTATAGCATGACGTCCGAAATATGCTAAAAACGTCATAGTATAGCATGACGTCAGAAATATGCTAAAAATGTCATAGTATAGCATGACGTCCGAAATGTCTTAAAAATGTCATAGTATAGCATGACGTCCGAAATATGCTAAAAACGTCATAGTATAGCATGACGTCCAAAATATGATAAAAATGTCATAGCTTAGCATGACGTCCGAAATATGAGAAAAATGTCATAGTATAGCATGACGTCCGAAATGTCATAACAATGTCATAATATAGCATGTCGTCCGAAATATGGTAAAAATGTCATAGTATAGCATGTTGTCCGAAATATGGTAAAAATGTCATAGTATAGCATGTCGTCCAAAATGTCATAAAAATGTAAAAGTAGCATGACGTCCGAAATATATAAAAAATGTCATAGTATAGCATGTCTTCCGAAATATGAGAAAAATGTCATAGTATAGCATGTCGTCCAAAATATGAGAAAAATGTCATAGTATAGCATGACGTCCAAAAAGTCATAAAAATGTTATAGTAGCATGACGTCCGAAATATATAAAAAATGTCATAGTATAGCATGTCGTCCGAAATATTATAAAAATGTCATACTATAGCATGTCGTCCGAAATGTCATAAAAACGTCATAGTATAGCATGACGTCCAAAATATGAGAAAAATGTCATAGTATAGCATGACGTCCGAAAAAATGAGAAAAATGTCATTGTATAGTATGACGTCCGAAATATAAGAAAAATGTCATAGTATAGCATGACGTCCGAAATATGAGAAAAATGTCATAGTATAGCATGACGTCCAACATATGATAAAAATGTCATAGTATAGCATGACGTCCAAAATGTCATAAAAACGTCATAGTATAGCATGTTGTCCGAAATATGAGAAAAACGTCATAGTATAGCATGTCGTCCGAAATATGAGAAAAATGTCATAGTATAGCATGACGTCCGAAATGTCATAACAATGTCATAGTATAGCATGTCGTCCGAAATATGGTAAAAATGTCATAGTATAGCATGTCGTCCGAAATATGGTAAAAATGTCATAGTATAGCATGTCGTCCAAAATGTCATAAAAATGTTATAGTAGCATGACGTCCGAAATATATAAAAAATGTCATAGTATAGCATGTCGTCCGAAATATGAGAAAAATGTCATAGTATAGCATGTCGTCCAAAATATGAGAAAAATGTCATAGTATAGCATGTCGTCCAAAATATGAGAAAAATGTCATAGTATAGCATGTCGTCCGAAATATGAGAAAAATGTCATAGTATAGCATGTCGTCCAAAATATGAGAAAAATGTCATAGTATAGCATGTCGTCCAAAATATGAGAAAAATGTCATACTATAGCATGTCGTCCGAAATGTCATAAAAACGTCATAGTATAACATGACGTCCGAAATATGCTAAAAATGTCATAGTACAGCATGACGTCCGAAATGTCATAAAAACGTCATAGTATAGCATGACGTCCAAAATATGAGAAAAATGTCATAGTATAGCATGACGTCCGAAAAAATGAGAAAAATGTCATTGTATAGTATGACGTCCGAAATATAAGAAAAATGTCATAGTATAGCATGACGTCCGAAAAATGAGAAAAATGTCATAGTATAGCATGACGTCCGAAATATAAGAAAAATGTCATAGTATAGCATGACGTCCGAAATATGAGAAAAATATCATAGTATAGCATGACGTCCGAAATATGACAAAAATGTCATAGTATAGCATGACGTCCAACATATGATAAAAATGTCATAGTATAGCATGACGTCCAAAATGTCATAAAAACGTCATAGTATAGCATGTCGTCCGAAATATGAGAAAAACGTCATAGTATAGCATGTCGTCCGAAATATGAGAAAAATGTCATAGTATAGCATGACGTCCGAAATATGCTAAAAATTCCATAGTATAGCATGACGTCCGAAATATGCTAAAAACGTCATAGTATAGCATGACGTCCAAAATATGATACAAATGTCATAGTATAGCATGTCGTCCGAAATATGAGAAAAATGTCATAGTATAGCATGTCGTCCAAAATATGAGAAAAATGTCATAGTATAGCATGTCGTCCGAAATGTCATAAAAATGTCATAGTATAGCATGACGTCCAAAAAGTCATAAAAATGTTATAGTAGCATGACGTCCGAAATATATAAAAAATGTCATAGTATAGCATGTCGTCCGAAATATGATAAAAATGTCATACTATAGCATGTCGTCCGAAATGTCATAAAAACGTCATAGTATAACATGACGTCCGAAATATGCTAAAAATGTCATAGTACAGCATGACGTCCGAAATGTCATAAAAACGTCATAGTATAGCATGACGTCCAAAATATGAGAAAAATGTCATAGTATAGCATGACGTCCGAAAAAATGAGAAAAATGTCATTGTATAGTATGACGTCCGAAATATAAGAAAAATGTCATAGTATAGCATGACGTCCGAAAAATGAGAAAAATGTCATAGTATAGCATGACGTCCGAAATATAAGAAAAATGTCATAGTATAGCATGACGTCCGAAATATGAGAAAAATATCATAGTATAGCATGACGTCCGAAATATGACAAAAATGTCATAGTATAGCATGACGTCCAACATATGATAAAAATGTCATAGTATAGCATGACGTCCAAAATGTCATAAAAACGTCATAGTATAGCATGTCGTCCGAAATATGAGAAAAACGTCATAGTATAGCATGTCGTCCGAAATATGAGAAAAATGTCATAGTATAGCATGACGTCCGAAATATGCTAAAAATTCCATAGTATAGCATGACGTCCGAAATATGCTAAAAACGTCATAGTATAGCATGACGTCCAAAATATGATACAAATGTCATAGTATAGCATGTCGTCCGAAATATGAGAAAAATGTCATAGTATAGCATGTCGTCCAAAATATGAGAAAAATGTCATAGTATAGCATGTCGTCCAAAATATGAGAAAAATGTCATAGTATAGCATGACGTCCGAAATGTCATAAAAATGTCATAGTATAGCATGTCGTCCGAAATATGGTAAAAATGTCATAGTATAGCATGTCGTCCGAAATATGGTAAAAATGTCATAGTATAGCATGACGTCCAAAATATGATAAAAATGTCATAGTATAGCATGACGTCCAAAAAGTCATAAAAATGTTATAGTAGCATGACGTCCGAAATATATAAAAAATGTCATAGTATAGCATGTCGTCCGAAATATGATAAAAATGTCATACTATAGCATGTCGTCCGAAATGTCATAAAAACGTCATAGTATAACATGACGTCCGAAATATGCTAAAAATGTCATAGTACAGCATGACGTCCGAAATGTCATAAAAACGTCATAGTATAGCATGACGTCCAAAATATGAGAAAAATGTCATAGTATAGCATGACGTCCGAAAAAATGAGAAAAATGTCATTGTATAGTATGACGTCCGAAATATAAGAAAAATGTCATAGTATAGCATGACGTCCGAAATATGAGAAAAATGTCATAGTATAGCATGACGTCCGAAATATGACAAAAATGTCATAGTATAGCATGACGTCCAACATATGATAAAAATGTCATAGTATAGCATGTCGTCCGAAATATGAGAAAAACGTCATAGTATAGCATGTCGTCCGAAATATGAGAAAAATGTCATAGTATAGCATGACGTCCGAAATATGCTAAAAATTCCATAGTATAGCATGACGTCCGAAATATGCTAAAAACGTCATAGTATAGCATGACGTCCAAAATATGATACAAATGTCATAGCATAGCATGACGTCAGAAATATGCTAAAAATGTCATAGTATAGCATGACGTCCGAAATATGCTAAAAATGTCATAGTACAGCATGACGTCCGAAATGTCATAAAAACGTCATAGTATAGCATGACGTCCAAAATATGAGAAAAATGTCATAGTATAGCATGACGTCCGAAAAAATGAGAAAAATGTCATTGTATAGTATGACGTCCGAAATATAAGAAAAATGTCATAGTATAGCATGACGTCCGAAAAATGAGAAAAATGTCATAGTATAGCATGACGTCCGAAATATAAGAAAAATGTCATAGTATAGCATGACGTCCGAAATATGAGAAAAATATCATAGTATAGCATGACGTCCGAAATATGACAAAAATGTCATAGTATAGCATGACGTCCAACATATGATAAAAATGTCATAGTATAGCATGACGTCCAAAATGTCATAAAAACGTCATAGTATAGCATGTCGTCCGAAATATGAGAAAAACGTCATAGTATAGCATGACGTCCGAAATATGCTAAAAATTCCATAGTATAGCATGACGTCCGAAATATGCTAAAAACGTCATAGTATAGCATGACGTCCAAAATATGATACAAATGTCATAGTATAGCATGTCGTCCGAAATATGAGAAAAATGTCATAGTATAGCATGTCGTCCAAAATATGAGAAAAATGTCATAGTATAGCATGTCGTCCGAAATGTCATAAAAATGTCATAGTATAGCATGACGTCCAAAAAGTCATAAAAATGTTATAGTAGCATGACGTCCGAAATATATAAAAAATGTCATAGTATAGCATGTCGTCCGAAATATGATAAAAATGTCATACTATAGCATGTCGTCCGAAATGTCATAAAAACGTCATAGTATAACATGACGTCCGAAATATGCTAAAAATGTCATAGTACAGCATGACGTCCGAAATGTCATAAAAACGTCATAGTATAGCATGACGTCCAAAATATGAGAAAAATGTCATAGTATAGCATGACGTCCGAAAAAATGAGAAAAATGTCATTGTATAGTATGACGTCCGAAATATAAGAAAAATGTCATAGTATAGCATGACGTCCGAAAAATGAGAAAAATGTCATAGTATAGCATGACGTCCGAAATATAAGAAAAATGTCATAGTATAGCATGACGTCCGAAATATGAGAAAAATATCATAGTATAGCATGACGTCCGAAATATGACAAAAATGTCATAGTATAGCATGACGTCCAACATATGATAAAAATGTCATAGTATAGCATGACGTCCAAAATATGATACAAATGTCATAGTATAGCATGTCGTCCGAAATATGAGAAAAATGTCATAGTATAGCATGTCGTCCAAAATATGAGAAAAATGTCATAGTATAGCATGACGTCCGAAATGTCATAAAAATGTCATAGTATAGCATGTCGTCCGAAATATGGTAAAAATGTCATAGTATAGCATGTCGTCCGAAATATGGTAAAAATGTCATAGTATAGCATGACGTCCAAAATATGACAAAAATGTCATAGTATAGCATGACGTCCAACATATGATAAAAATGTCATAGTATAGCATGACGTCCAAAATATGATACAAATGTCATAGTATAGCATGTCGTCCGAAATATGAGAAAAATGTCATAGTATAGCATGTCGTCCAAAATATGAGAAAAATGTCATAGTATAGCATGACGTCCGAAATGTCATAAAAATGTCATAGTATAGCATGTCGTCCGAAATATGGTAAAAATGTCATAGTATAGCATGTCGTCCGAAATATGGTAAAAATGTCATAGTATAGCATGACGTCCAAAAAGTCATAAAAATGTTATAGTAGCATGACGTCCGAAATATATAAAAAATGTCATAGTATAGCATGTCGTCCGAAATATGATAAAAATGTCATACTATAGCATGTCGTCCGAAATGTCATAAAAACGTCATAGTATAACATGACGTCCGAAATATGCTAAAAATGTCATAGTACAGCATGACGTCCGAAATGTCATAAAAACGTCATAGTATAGCATGACGTCCAAAATATGAGAAAAATGTCATAGTATAGCATGACGTCCGAAAAAATGAGAAAAATGTCATTGTATAGTATGACGTCCGAAATATAAGAAAAATGTCATAGTATAGCATGACGTCCGAAATATGAGAAAAATGTCATAGTATAGCATGACGTCCGAAATATGACAAAAATGTCATAGTATAGCATGACGTCCAACATATGATAAAAATGTCATAGTATAGCATGACGTCCAAAATGTCATAAAAACGTCATAGTATAGCATGTCGTCCGAAATATGAGAAAAACGTCATAGTATAGCATGTCGTCCGAAATATGAGAAAAATGTCATAGTATAGCATGACGTCCGAAATATGCTAAAAATTCCATAGTATAGCATGACGTCCGAAATATGCTAAAAACGTCATAGTATAGCATGACGTCCAAAATATGATACAAATGTCATAGCATAGCATGACGTCAGAAATATGCTAAAAATGTCATAGTATAGCATGACGTCCGAAATATGCGAAAAACGTCATAGTATAGCATGACGTCCGAAATATGATAAAAATTTCATAGTATAGCATGACGTCCGAAATGTCATAAAAATGTCATAGTATAGCATGTCGTCCGAAATATGTTAAAAATGTCATAGTATAGCATGACGTCCGAAATGTCTTAAAAATGTCATAGTATAGCATGACGTCCGAAATGTCTTAAAAATGTCATAGTATAGCATGACGTCCGAAATATGCAAAAAATGTCATAGTATAGCATGACGTCAGAAATATGATAAAAATGTCATAGTATAGCATGACGTCCGAAATATGCAAAAAATGTCATAGTATAGCATGACGTCAGAAATATGATAAAAATGTCATAGTATAGCATGACGTCCGAAATATGCAAAAAATGTCATAGTATAGCATGACGTCAGAAATATGATAAAAATGTCATAGTATAGCATGACGTCAGAAATATGATAAAAATGTCATAGTATAGCATGACGTCCGAAATATGCTAAAAACGTCATAGTATAGCATGACATCCGAAATGTCTTAAAAATGTCATAGTATAGCATGACGTCCGAAATATGAGAAAAATGTCATAATATAGCATGACGTCCGAAATATGCTAAAAACGTCATAGTATAGCATGACGTCCAAAATGTCATAAAAATGTCATAGCATAGCATGTCGTCCAAAATATGAGAAAAATGTCATAGTATAGCATGACGTCCGAAATGTCTTAAAAATGTCATAGTATAGCATGACGTCCGAAATATGAGAAAAATGTCATAGTATAGCATGACGTCCGAAATATGCTAAAAACGTCATAGTATAGCATGACGTCCGAAATGTCATAAAAATGTCATAGCATAGCATGTCGTCCAAAATATGAGAAAAATGTCATAGTATAGCATGACGTCCGAAATGTCTTAAAAATGTCATAGTATAGCATGACGTCCGAAATGTCTTAAAAATGTCATAGTATAGCATGACGTCCGAAATGTCTTAAAAATGTCATAGTATAGCATGACGTCCGAAATGTCTTAAAAATGTCATAGTATAGCATGACGTCCGAAATATGAGAAAAATGTCATAGTATAGCATGACGTCCGAAATATGCTAAAAACGTCATAGTATAGCATGACGTCCGAAATGTCATAAAAATGTCATAGTATAGCATGTCGTCCAAAATATGCTAAAAACGTCATAGTATAGCATGACGTCCGAAATGTCATAAAAACGTCATAGTATAGCATGACGTCCAAAATATGAGAAAAATGTCATAGTATAGCATGACGTCCGAAAAATGATAAAAATGTCATAGTATAGTATGACGTCCAACATATGATAAAAATGTCATAGTATAGCATGACGTCCGCAATATGATAAAAATGTCGTAGTATAGCATGACGTCCAAAATATGAGAAAAATGTCGTAGAATAGCATGACGTCCGAAATATAAGAAAAATGTCATAGTATAGCATGACGTCCGAAATATGGTAAAAATGTCGTAGTATAGCATGACGTCCAAAATATGATAAAAATGTCATAGTATAGCATGTCGTCCGAAATATGATAAAAATGTCATAGTATAGCATGACGTCCGAAATATGCTAAAAACGTCATAGCATAGCATGACGTCCGAAATGTCTTAAAAATGTCATAGTATAGCATGTCGTCCGAAAAATGATAAAAATGTCATAGTATAGCATGTCATCCGAAATATGAGAAAAACGTCATAGTATAGCATGTCATCCGAAATATGCTAAAAATGTCATAGTATAGCATGTCGTCCAAAATATGATAAAAATTTCATAGTATAGCATGACGTCCGAAATGTCATAAAAATGTCATAGTATAGCATGTCGTCCGAAATATGTTAAAAATGTCATAGTATAGCATGACGTCCGAAATGTCTTAAAAATGTCATAGTATAGCATGACGTCCGAAATGTCTTAAAAATGTCATAGTATAGCATGACGTCCGAAATATGCAAAAAATGTCATAGTATAGCATGACGTCAGAAATATGATAAAAATGTCATAGTATAGCATGATGTCCGAAATATGCTAAAAACGTCATAGTATAGCATGACATCCGAAATGTCTTAAAAATGTCATAGTATAGCATGACGTCCGAAATATGAGAAAAATGTCATAATATAGCATGACGTCCGAAATGTCATAAAAATGTCATAGCATAGCATGTCGTCCAAAATATGAGAAAAATGTCATAGTATAGCATGACGTCCGAAATATGCTAAAAACGTCATAGTATAGCATGACGTCCGAAATGTCATAAAAATGTCATAGCATAGCATGTCGTCCAAAATATGAGAAAAATGTCATAGTATAGCATGACGTCCGAAATGTCTTAAAAATGTCATAGTATAGCATGACGTCCGAAATGTCTTAAAAATGTCATAGTATAGCATGACGTCCGAAATGTCTTAAAAATGTCATAGTATAGCATGACGTCCAAAATGTCATAAAAATGTCATAGTATAGCATGACGTCCAAAATGTCATAAAAATGTCATCGTATAGCATGACGTCCGAAATGTCATAAAAATGTCATAGTATAGCATGACGTCATACTATTCTATGACATTTACTCTGACTTTTTGTGAAAAAAAAAAAAAAACTGTCATTTTTAATGATGTTCTTAATGACATAGTATTACCTTCAACTGTTTTGACCTGCTATAACATCACTTTTTCTTACCCACTATGCTACGACTTTGTCATGAGAATATTTTGACATGCTACACTGATATTTTTCACCTCATCCTCTTTTTACATAGTTTAGTTTGAGTTTTTTAAAGGACTTCTTTCTTCACACAGTATTCTGACTTTTTCAGTTAAATTTTGTATAAATTTTACTGTTTTTATATTTTTGAACATACTATAGTATTTATTTTTTTATGTATAATTCTATATGTTGTGACTTCACTGATTATGACTCTTTCTACTTAAACCAAGAAATGCCTGTCTGTCAGAAAGCCCTATGGAAAACTTGTCCCAGTAGCTATTTAAAGTGGAAGCCACATATAGTGCAGTACTGAGGATTTCCAGAAGATGGCCATGGTGCACAGCAATTTGTGTGTCAAACTTCAGTCTCCAAAGCTCTCTACAAACTGCACCACCACTGAACATGTCAGCACACATTTGTGTAGTGTTGACGACCATGAGTCATGTTTGTGGTACTTAAATCATTTATTTATTGCTATCATGATATGATCTTAGAATAGCTGGTTAGTATTCTGAACAGACTGAAAACTGTTTATAGGAAAATGTGTGGTTTGTGATATGTAAATAAAATTGACTTGAATTTCATGTCTCCATTGTCCAGCAGTGAAATGTTACTCAGTACATGCAAGTACGGTTTTAGTGTACTTTCCATGAGTGTTTACGCTTTATGCTACCTTGTACTTTTACTCCAGTTATTTTATGACTTTAGCTACTTATTACATACGCATAAGGACTTTGACCTGTGAGCAGACATGTGCGAGCTGACCAGCTCTGACTGGGTTCACTGTGTAAATATTAGCACAGATCTTGTGTCAGTATGAACAGGTCATGTGACAGATGCAGACAGACACCAGAGTCCAGCTCAAAATGTTTATTCAGATTAATAACAGATCAGAAACATTTAGTCACAATTAAAAATGTCACACCAACAGAGGCTCATCAGTAACGAGAGTAAAGCCACAACCTGATCGATACCATCTTCCCACATGACATTTAAAAACAGCGACACCACCAGAACATCCGAGAACTCATCAACGTTAACGTGAAGCAGATTAGAAGTGAAATTACGCTCAGTGAATTCACAGCTGGAGCAGAAAGGTGACGTTTAGTTTAAAGCCTTTGTGTCGATAACATTTTCCCGGTGCGTTTAGCTGCTGCCCCCCAGGGTGTGCTTGTCGAACAGGTACTCCGCCATCTTGTTGTTGTGGGCGTCCATGCGGGACAGGTTGGTGATGTGGTCGCCCAGCTTCTTGATGGCCTCCACCTGCTCGTTCAGGTAGTGGGTCTCCAGGAAGTCGCACAGCTGAGGACAGGATGAGAGAAAGGTTATGATTAATGAACCCCACATCAGACGAGTGTGTCGTTCACTCTCAGTGTTAACACTCTTCACACTTACATGAGGGTCGACATGATCAGAGGCCAGCTTGTGGAGGTCCAGCAGAGCCTGGTTGACGTTCTTCTCCAGCTGCAGGGCGCACTGCATGGCCTCCAGCCCGCTGCCCCACTCATCACGCTCCGGTTTCTACGCAAGAGAACAAACATTCAATTACAGCAGGCTGAACGGTCGTTACATTAAGCCTCGTGTACACAGAGCACAATGAGCAGAGTCAACAGTGTCTGCACCTGCATCACTGCTCCCTCACAACAGAGGATTAACTCTGCCATCTCACAGCTTATTACTGAGGAAATTATTTAATTCAAGGCCTGATTTATGGAGGCACGAGGCTGAGACGACTCATCAGCATCCACCCTGTGTGATAAACAGTACTGTTGGCAACAAGTGTTGCAACACAGCATGTTAATCCTGAATTATTTATACATGCACACACAGGGTGTGACGAGACACGCCTCCACAGCACCAGTTCTTTAGCCTGCACTGACCTTGACGTCCTGCAGGAAGATGCGTCCTCCTCTCTTGTTCTGGAAGGACAGCAGCTTCTCGGCGTGCTCCCTCTCCTCGTCGCTGTTCTCCTTGAAGAAGTGGGAGAAGCCTTTCAGGGCCACGTCGTCACGGGAGAAGTAGAAGGCCTGAGAGGGACGAGAGGTGAAAAACAGTGATTATGAGACCAGCCATTATTTGACAAACAGTAGTTATGCAGCCAGGTGGCGGTCAGTCAGGTGAGTCATGACTCTGGGAAGTCTGGTCGGTGTAGACACAGAGCAGCGCCGGGTCTGAGAAACGTGAGTGAAAATAACTGGCAAAAAAGGAGCAGTGTAAGCATGACACGGCACTTTTTGATCACCGAAGCGGGCTGGGCTAAAAACACTCCTTTTCTGGCTGACAGCCAATCAGTGATAAACAACCGAGTGACACACCAAGGGACTGTTGTTTGTGTATTTGTCGGAGGGGTGCATGCTTCTAGTATTTGTCCCTGAGCCTCCCTGAGTGAGTGAAAATGCACAACGCTCCCTCAGTTACATATTAGATTTCAAAAAAGAAAACAAACAAAAAACTCCCTTTCTGTGTTCTTGTCGTGCATAATGATTAGTTCATGCAAAACGTGTATTTTTGGCAAAATTTTAAATGTAGAATAAAGTGATTTTGATGGGACGTCACAATTTTAAGCTCAGATATGGTGATGTATTTTTCTCCTGATGGAAGGGTTCGTCATGTGTCCAAAAACATCAGAAATTTAAATATCTAATAATTATGTTTTTTTCAATTTCTGGATTTAATAAATGGTGTCCTTTTGTCAGTTAAAAAAAAAAAAGTTTTCTTTAAAATTTCATAAAAAGTAATGCTATAGTATGTCATAAAGAGTTTTCATTAAAAAAAAAAATCTGTATGTAAACAGGTAAACAGTATACAACGTAAAAATAAAGTGTCAGTGCTGTATGTCAACAAAACCCATAAAAAAGTAATAGTATAGTAGATAAAAAAACCAAAATAACAACATTCAAGAGTCAAAATACAGCAAATCCAGAGAAAAAAAAAACAAAAAAAATAATGACAAAGTAAGTTTAGGATGTCATAAAAATAAAAAAATAAAAAAAAAAAAAAAAAAAAAATATATATATATATATATATATATATATGTATATATTTTACATTAAAACATCAACAGCAATAAAAAAAAAAAAAGTCAGTAACAGTTCGTCTAAAAAAAAAAATTCTAAAAAAATAATAGTATGTCATAAAAAAAAATCACTAAAAAATCATAGTTAAAAAAAAAAATTAACCAATAATACAAAATTCAGCCATTTCAACTGCATCATTTAACAATAATAATATACAAAGAAAATAAAATCAGTTCCAAACTATATTTATTATTCTTCCTTTTTCCAATGTGGGCGGAGAGTGAACCATCAAAACATCACACAGCAGACGCGGATCATTAGCACATGTTAATATAAGCTAATTAATAAATAAAAGCTTGTAATAATTGTCCTTACCATGGAGGTGTAGGTGTAGGAGGCGAACAGCTCCATGTTGACCATCCTGTTGACGGCGGCCTCGCAGTCACGGTGGTAGTTCTGACGCACCTGGGACTCCATTTTGGCTGGCGTTTCTTTTTCTTAACAAAAACGGTAAAAAAAATAGAGCTTTGAGTCGACTTGGTGAGCAGAGTTCAAGTAGCGAAGGTTCTTCGTGTCCGGTGAGAGTTAAAGTCTGCAGATAAAAGCGGGACGAAAGAAGAAGTTCCGTTCAAACACTGTTGAAGCAAGAACTCCTCACGGTTTTCTCCCCGATCTGAAATGGCAGCTCTGCTGCTTCCTGTATTTATACCCCGCGGCTGGCGGCCCTCGTGACAGACCTCACGTCATTCTATTTCAGCCAATCAGAGAGCTTGGACGGCACATGACAGTGGAGAGGTGACGTATGACCCAAAGGATGAGTCTGCACTTTATTCTCCTGAGTCATGATTCAGATTAAAGTTCAGATGATTTATTGAACTGCTGCATGACGAAGCAGTTTTATATTTCTAAAAACAACAAACTGTCTTATTTTTCTATTTAAATTTAAATACAGAAAACGTTTAAAGACATTTACACATAAAAACAGAGTAAAAATCAAAAATAGAAAAAACTAACATCAGTATTCTCAGTTAATGCACTAACCAGGCAGCAGTTCACCAGGTTAAAATAGAAACTGTTTATCTCTCAAAACTGTGTTTTGCATACTACACCATTACTTAAAAAAAAAAAAAATTCACACACTGCAAAATGACTTTTAAAAAAAATCATTAAAAAGTCATAGCAAAGTATGTGAAAAAAATAGTATTACTTTTTTATGAATTATTTTGACATACTTTACTACGACTTTTTATGATTTTGTGATGGCATACTCTACAATTATTTTTTATGAATTATCATCTTTTTTTTTTTTTTTTACTTTTTAAAGATTTTTTTTTACATAGTATGCTATGATTTTTTTTTTAATTTTGACATTCTATACTGACTTGAATTTATTATTTTTTTTTTTTACAATACTATGACTTAATATGTCAGTTACTTTTTGATTTTTTCCCATACTGTAGTATTACTTTTTTTTATAAGTTGTTTTGACATACCATACTATAACTTTTTATATGATTTTTATTTTTTTATTTTTTTGGACATACTTTACCAGGGGTCAGCAACCTTTACTTTTACAGGAGCCACTATTTGCCAATTAAAATAAATAAATAAAAAAATAAAAATCTGTCTGAAGCCACACAACATATTTGAATAAAGGTAACAGCCTATTAAGTCTAAATTAGCATTGAATGTGCATTCATTAATATGATTTACTACAAGGCAGCTGCTCTGCAGTGGGCTATTTAAAATCATTTAGTACTTTAACTCTGCAGAGTTGAGGGTGAAAGCAAATAAATCTGTCCACACATTATTTAATCCTCTATTTTCCTCTGACACTTTTCCTTTTTTGGATTTTGATCCATAGCTAGCCTCGCTAGAGAGACTCCAGGTCACCGCTACTGAAGCTCAGCAGAATTTAGAGTTAAAGTCCAGCTCGTAGACGTATGACGCATACCTCAGTTAAATGCTAAAACACTTTTTAATTCACTGTATTTGTACAGTTGTAGAATTTTTATGTGGCTCTGGACCCTCAAGTTGCCGACCCCTGTCCTATACTATTAATTTTTAATTATTTTTTTCTTTTATATATACTATAACTTTTTAAATTAATTTTTTATGACATACTATGTCTTTCTTATGTTTTTTTTAAACACACTTCAGTATTACTTTTATTAATGAATTATTTTGACACTATGATTTTTTAAAGTGACATTCATTTTTTGACACACTATAGTTATACTTTCTGTGAACTGTTTTAAATACACCTATAGGACTTTTTTAATGGAATTTTAATGTTATACTATGACTGTTTATTTTTCATCTAAAAACAGGTGAACATGAGTACTTGAAGCAAATGACGAACATCATGGCGTCTGTAACACTGCAAAATAACTTCCAATAATCTCCTTCTTGACAGTTTAATTTGTTTCCCTGCAGTTTTGGAGTCTGTTGGAGTCACAATGCTCTTGACTTGTTCTGCTGAGCTCTGACCTTGCTGACGGCCTGTACTCTCTGTGCAGCCTATAGAACATGGTTAGTGGTGTTGTAGTTTTACAGCTGCTATAAAATGAACCTGTTTTACCTCAAACGCACCGCGACGCCTAAAAACTGCTGATAAGGTGTTTTCATCCAGGGTGGTTTTTATTGCATCACTTGACACCACAGCAGAGTTAGGAAACACTGAAAAGCCTGTAAAGTCTTATCAGAGCTGAAACAACACAGGAGCCAAGAAACTGCTGGATTTACAGTCTGCTGGAGACACAGTGGCTTTTTTAATTAAAAACTGTGCTTCTAGAAAGATCGGTCCTGCTGCAGTCAGACTTTTATCATGAAACAAATAAACTGATAGTGAGCAGCAGGTCAGTGAACCAGAAGAAAAAGAGTAGTTGTTAACGACCGGCCAAACCTGAGCTCAAACACAGACTGAGATTTGTGTTGAACTTCGTCCTCATGTAAACTGGATCACTCTGCTTCAGCGTCCCCGCCCTGTCTTTAACCTTTCTGTAAAGTACACCACAACATCATTTCTGCTTTTAGAGGTCGTAATAAAATAATACAGCACTGAGAGTCAGTAGTTTCCCTTCACGTGGTGCCAGGAGCACGTGGACTTTAACAGACCTCTCAGTCTGAGTGAATGCTCCGTTCAGGGACGTTGCTTCTGTTTACAGACGCCATGTTGTCACATCACATCACTTCCTGATGCCTTATTTTTAAATGATTACATTTAATCCTGCCTGAACTGTTTTCATTCTGCTGCTGCAGGGAACATGTGAAGTGACATTTTCTCCATCAGAATAAAGGTACAGTGGTCCTGTATCAGCTGAAATTATATTATGCTGGTTAAAGAGTTCTGATGTGTGAACACTGAGCAGGTAAAGTTCATCATCTCATAGAGAAGTTGTGTCCTTTAGACGTAATGTCTCATTTAGCACACAACAATTGACGGCTCCATGTTGAGGAATAGAAATACTTACCACAAAAATACACACTGAAGCAGGATATTTCTAGATGAAATTTCCATGCTACAGACCGACATACTATACTATGAATTTTTCATTATTTTTCTGACATACTATTACATTTTTATGATTTTTTTGTTTTTTACAAACTATACTATGACTTTTTTTTTTTTTAATTATTTTTTGACAGACTATACTGGGACATTCTTTCTTTTTTTTGTTTTTACCCACTTAACTATGACTTTTTTATGAATTTTGTTTTACTAATTTTACTGTGACTTTTTTTTAATTACTTTTCTGACATATTATACTATGACTTTTTAGCCTATGTATTTATGACGTACTATACTATGACTTTTTTTTTCCAACATAGTGTACCGACATTTTTTTTTTTTTACATACTATAGTATGACTTTTCACATATTTATACCATGACTTCATTTTTTAAATTTACGTCTTTTAACGTTTATTTTTTTGTCATACAATACTGACTTTTTTAAATTAGTTTCCTTTAAATGTTATACTATTACTTTTTCAAATAATTTCTTAGAGCATATTATGACTTTTTATAATTTTTTATACACTATACTGACTTTTTTAATAAAAATTTTATGACATTTTTATAATTTTTTTGAAATTGATTTTTACTATGACTTTCTATGATTTTTTTTAACATACTTTTAAAAATTTTATGACATACCATGACTATGATTTTTTTTTTTTTTTTTTTAAATACTATGACTTTTAATCAGTTTTTTTTTTCTGGTCACACAATACTGACTTTTTTAAATGCTATACCATACTAATGCATTTTTCTAAATGAAATTTTGTTGATGTATTACAATACTGCTACTTTATGATTTTTTAAATATACTATGACTTTTTTTAATAAAAAAAATTGACATGCTAAGACATTTTTATGATTTTTCAACACTATGACTTTATGATGTTCTTAATGAATATACAAAGACTTTTTAATTATATTTTTAAGACATACTACTGTAAGACTTTTTAGTCTCTCTCTCTCTATATATATATATATTTTAAAATACTATACTTTTACTTTATTTACCTTTTTTTATGACATACTATACTATAACATTTTTGAAAAAAAAAAAAGAGTTTAAATAAACAGTGTCCACACAGAGACAAATGTAGGAAAACATGAAGACATTAATGGTATAAGATCTTCTGTCAGCGCACACTTTGTTCCTGAGTCTAACAAGCTGCAGTGTATTGACTGAATTGTCCATAAACCAGGGAACAATAAACTGACTCTGGGCCTCGAGAGAGATAAACCATGAAAAAAGAAAAAAGCGATCTGCACACCAAAAGAGCTCCCGTATGCAATTTTTTATTTAGCGTGACGTTTCGAGCGTGATGCTCTTCCTCAGAGAGACGAGACTTATCTTTACAGCACGACGTCTGACCCCAGTTCACAGACCACATGTTCAGTCTTGACTCAGCGTCTCTCTCTGTGCTGCGTTATGGAGCATGATTAGTCAGTGTTGTAAAACCATGCTAACAGGTTCAGCTGAGGATTGTGCCGAGTCATTGTTGTGACTCAGCATTCCACAGTTTCAGGGGGCGGAGTCTCGTGACCAAGCAAACTTCTGACAGGAAGTTGACCTCAGTGCTCTGCTGGCTGGAACCAGTTTGGGAATTAAAAAGGGACATGAAACTTTAAAACAGGAAACACTGACCGGACGAGATTCACTGAGACCTGTACGTCTTAACCAGAGTGTGTCCGGTCCCATAACGGTCTCACTGCTGGACGGACACACATATTTTAAATGTAACTGACGTGTTTCCTGGTTGGCGTCAGTCAGCTGACCAACAGGCCGACGCTGCTCTCCATAAAGCCATGCTGCACTGATAAAACAAAAGACAACAGAGTGTATACATTCATTTAATTATCTTTTAATTAAGGCTTTCAGACAGTCAGAGTTTCCTCTGCACACACACAGACTGGAAAAATATTTTTTTTGGACAGTGTGAACTTGGACATGGAAACAGGTGACATTTCATTGGGAATGTTTGCATTAGCTGAAGCTCTGACAGACACAGTGTTATTGTACAGTAATGAGGATATACAGTACAGTGTATTTGTGTATTTAGATTGCGTCGACACAACATTGATCGTTTTTGCTCCGTCATCAACAGAACTCAAAGGCAGCTGAGGTTTGAAGCTGCAGACTGGAGAAAGGATGGATTGTAGAAAACTGTTACTATAACTGAGACATTTAATTCAAACTACGATATAATAACAGAAGCCCTGAGAGGAGAGCGTGACAAAGAAAATCTGGTGACCATTTCCAAGTCTGATTTAATTTTTAGGTTTTAGTGGGATAATTTTTTTTAAGTTCCTTAATTTATTTTCCATCTGTTAAACAGTTTCTTTTTTTTTTGTTGTTTTGTTTTTAATCTGTGAAAAGAGGTGAGAAAGGTTTTGGCAGCTGAATTTGTTTCTGTAACAACCAAACAAACAAAGAAAAATAAGTATATATCTGTTTTTCCCACCCATTTTATGGATGAGAAAAAAATAATTATCGAATTTTCTAAAATTTAACCTGGAAAAACTTTTTGTTCCCCACACCTGTTTTTACAGATGGAAAAAAAAGAATTAAGAAATTTCAGGCAAAACAATTTTTTCCCACCAGTGTCACAGAAAAAAAAAAAAAAAAAAAAAAAAAAAGACATAATTTTTGCAAAAGAATTTCCCCATCAGTTTTACAGATGAAAAAAAGGAACTTCAACAGATCATCTCAGCAAAATTGTTTTTTTACACCTCGCAATTTTTTTTTCCCAATTAAGGAATTTAGAAAAATTATCCTGGCAAAACTTTATTTCCCCTACTGTTTCACAGATGGAAAAATGATCATGGAAAACTTCTTTTTCTTCCCACCAGGCATTTTTTAATGCCTGATTAGAGATGAAAAAGAAAAACTAAGGAATAATGAAAAATGACTCTGGCAACACAGACTATTTGATATGGGATTTTGGCAATATGTAATTTAGAAAACATATCCTGGAAAACCTGTTTCTCCCCTCCAGGCAAAACTTTCTTTTGCACCGGTTTCACAAATAAAAAAAAAGGACAAAAATCAAGGCATTAAGGACATTTAGGAAAACGATCCTGACACCTGGCATTATTTCCCACCTGTTTTACAAAAACTTGTTTTACAGATGAATTTTAACAAAAAGGATCCTGGGAAATCTTTTTACCCACCAGACAAAACTTTTTACCACGTTTCACAAAAAAAAAGAAATTGAGGAATTTAAACAAATGATCCTGGCAATTTTTTCCTCACCTTTTTCATAGATGAAAAAGAATTTAAGGAATTTAGAAAAATGACAATATGATATGGGATATGGGATTTTGGCCATATGGAATTTTAAAAAAGGATCCTGGCAAAAACTTTTTTTCCCAACTGATTCAAAGATTATGATTATCATTATCCAGCCAAAGCCAAACAGGAGAGAAAACTATTCAGATCAAGAGAAATTGTTTCACCATATTTTTTTCCTCACTTGCCTCTCAGGGCTTCCGTATGTATATATTCTACCATGTCTCTCATATACTTCATGTCACTTCTAAATATCTGGTCCTCTGAATTCTTTTGGTCCAGGTCTGCCTGTATAAAACAAACACTGACCGCAGAGTCGAGACACTTGAACTAAACGAAGCAGACGTTGATGACTGACAGAAAGAGGAGCAGCAGAAGACAGAGGTAGAGAGTCATCAGGTCTGGTGTTCATGAAGAGTCCGTGCCGTAGAGTCGACCTGACAGACGATTTGGAGAATATTCACGCAACCTGCATGCTAACAGAGTGGCCAACTGTCACGTTATTTCAGCCGCATCGCCTAAAAACTGATGTTTTAAAAAAAAAAATCCAGCCCATGATTTGTTAAGTCGTGGATATTTGGCACTGCAGCTTCGTTAATACAAAGCAAACTAATCGTCAAAGTAAAATCCTTTTAAATCTCCCGTCTGGTTTAAGTGCTTTAAGATATATTTATTTATTTTTGCTAAATTTAACCCAGACTGAGTCGCCTGCCACATCCTCAAAAATAAATCTGTTAATATATTTAATCTCTGGTTATCCTTCTCTGCTCACTGACTCATAACCTGCTAAATAAATCCCAGTTGTTTGACCTGATGACGTCACTTCCTACTGCGCCTGAAGGCACCTTTGTTCATTGACTTATACAAATTAAGGCTGTCACATTTGCTCGACTGGATCCTGATCTGATTCGAAGCATTTTGATCCTTTTAACTTTATTTTAAAGCTGCATGTTCCTTGTTGGGGCTGATGAAACCTTTAAAAAGCTGCGGGACAATGCCTTGGTGCCACATTTCTTAAGACTATAGACTTTACAGTAGATCCAAAAACACTTGACATTATAATAATATGTGAAAACAAAAGGAGCGCTCCTTATTGACCAATCACAGAGCCCCTTCATTAGCCAGCTATGGCTGCTAAAATCTGTAAGCATCAGTTCTGAGTTCAGCCGGCAAAAAGCTGTTTTTATCTACGTCTGTCTGAAATCAAAGAATCATTGTTTTGAAAATTATAAAGAATTTCTGACAGTAAATCTGCCACAGTCATCAGGACAGACCGCATTATGTTCCATGTGAGAGCAGAAAGCTCAGGAGTACAGCTGAAAACACACCAGCTTGTGACACGTGTCAAGTCCCGCCCCCTAGCACACACATCGCGCTGGAGCTCGTTAACAGACGACCACACAAAGTTATCACTACTTTTCCTGAAAGATTTGTACCTCTTCTACCTCTGCGTTAGCTTAAAATCATGTCCCCTAATTAAACTTGATTTCTCTCCTGATACCAACACGTTCTCACTGTGACCTCGTCACATGTCCACGTTAGGTCATGGACTGTCCACGTCCACATGTGATGTCCAAGGTACCCTGGGTGTGTTGGTTGTTGACGTTCTGGGACGCTGTGTCAACTTCAGCCTGTTACATGCATTGTCTGTTTTCAAAATACACTTCTGTTTTCACAGGAAATGTACAGTTTGTATACAGTCTCTTTCAAAATAAAAGCACTACGTCGGTAAAACAGCGGGAACTGACGTTTGTTTCCTTCAACAACTAACGCGCACGGTTCGGTTTACGAAACAAAAGCATGTGGTTAGGTTTAGGCCTTAACTTTCGTTCTTGTTCCACCACATTTCTCCTACGCCGCCAAGCGCCGTTAAACTATAATGGCGACTGGCTGCATATCATGCTGACATTGGACGGCTTTTTCGTTAGTGTCTGATGCCACAAGTCACTGCCCAAGATTTCGACGACTTCGGAGTGAGACCGTGTTGCCTGAAAAGCTGATCTCCAGAGCTATGGCTCACCAGGCCGTTGTCTTTATAATGAGGGGACTGTGGGTCGTTTAGCTCGGTATATTTCTTGACCTTAACACAGAGAGAGACTCTCCTCACCCTCTCTTTGTCACACACGAGACACAGCAACAGCTACAGAGTTCTCTTTATAGACCCGTGTTGAGGAGAGGAGTCAAGCTGCTGTAGGAGCAGAGAAAAAGAGCTGCTACAGGAGCTGGTACGTACAAGCAGAGCGCGAACAGAGGATAATGCTTTTTATTTTGAGGGCGGCGAGGCTGGAAACAGGACAGTGGCGTGAAGTGCCATGGGGTGGAGCAGGAGGGTGGAGTAGTGGCCGCCAGTGTGAGGTTGTACATTGAAAATAGGGGGTGTATTTTTTGACGTGCGTCATTCGCTGCTGGTGTGTTTCAGCATTAAATGAGGAATGTGGGGTTTAGCTAACGGTCAGTCACTGAGGGGCGTTTGTTGTCTGACATCACATGATTTTTATGGTCACAGTTCATTTTTGATCCTTCCTGTTAAACACAGATCCTTCAGGTCACAGCTCTACTCTACAGCAGATACCTGACCCTCCATCTCTGTCTGCTTATGCTGTGGGAATCCAGACACTCTTCCACTGGACGGCGTTTCTCCACGTGTCTTCCAGGAGCGAGGGATGAGACTGAGTCCAGTCCGTCCCTCCAGCTTCCTTCTGGCAGAACAGACGGAGGGTCTTCAGAGGGCTGCTGCAGGTGTACTGGAGGTACTGACAGCCCTGCGGCAGAACATCAGACAGCACGGGTGAGGATGATGATGATATGTGGTGTAGTTGTGTTAGGTGTAAGGGGTGTATTGTAAACTTCAGATCTGAAATCTAAACACTGGTGTGTGTCAGTGTTCAGGCCTCACCTCAGCACTGCCCCAGTACCAGATGGCCCTGATGACGCTGTGATTAGCCAGAGCGGCCGTCAGCTGGTCTCTACTTCCTGTGATGACATTTACCAATCCTGCTGGCAGGTCTGACGACTGGAGCACCTGAGGAGGGAAATGACTGTTTACAGATACAAACACTTCACCTGACGTCAGACAGAACCGTCCACTCGTTACACTCCGTTTCTATTTTCAATGTGAGTCCACTCTAACTGACTTCCATGTTGGAGGAAGATTCGATTTTCCCTAAACAATCACCAGAGAACAACATGACTGAATCTGATGTCGTTTTAACTGCAAACACACGTGTTTTACCGGCCTTTTAACCCTTTGAAGCCCAGAGCAACATCACTTTTCTTGTGCTGCTTTCAGACGCCTTTCACAAGTATTCAAACCTTTGAAACCTCGCTGAGCAAACTGATAGACAGTCAGACAATACGAAACACTAACAAAACAACAAAAACAGTAAATATCAAAGTGAATCCAGGCTGAAAATATTAACTGTTGTCAGGGGATAAGGTGTGTTAGCTGTCGTGTGTGTGTGTGCACTATACTCTACAGGTTTGACAGGTAAATAGGATGGGGAACCTTCCCTTTCTCTCAAAGATCCTTGAGAAAGTAGTCGCAGACCAGCTGTGTGACTTTCTCCATGATAATAATTTATTTGAGGAATTTCAGTCAGGATTTAGGGCCCATCATAGCACCGAGACAGCACTAGTTAAAATTACAAATGATCTTCTGATTGCTTCAGACCAAGGACTCGTCTCTGTACTTGTTTTACTAGATCTTAGTGCCGCATTTGACACAATTGACCATCAAATTCTGCTACAGAGACTGGAACATTCAATTGGCCTTAAAGGTTCTGCACTAAGCTGGTTTAAATCTTATTTATCCGATCGCTTTCAGTTTGTTCACGTTCATAATGAATCATCTTCACGTACTAAAGTTTGTTTTGGAGTACCTCAAGGTTCAGTGCTCGGACCAATTCTATTCACGCTATATATGCTTCCCTTAGGTAACATCATTAGAAATCACTCTGTAAATTTCCATTGCTATGCGGATGATACACAGTTGTATTTATCGATAAAGCCAGAAGAAACGGATCAATTAACTAAACTTCAGAAATGCCTTAAAGATATAAAAACCTGGATGAGCACCAATTTCCTGATGTTAAATTCAGACAAAACTGAAGTTATTGTTCTTGGCCCCAAACAGCTCAGAAACTCTTTATCTGATGATATAGTTTCTCTGGATGGCATTGCTCTGGGCTCTAGCACCACCGTAAGAAACCTCGGCGTAATATTTGATCAAGATTTGTCTTTTAACTCCCATTTAAAACAAACGTCTCGGACTGCATTTTTTCATCTGCGTAATATTGCAAAAATTAGGCCTATCCTGTCACTAAAAGATGCTGAAAAATTGGTCCACACGTTTGTTACCTCGAGGCTGGATTACTGTAATTCTCTATTATCAGGTAGCTCTAATAAGTGCCTGAAAACTCTCCAGCTAATCCAGAACGCGGCGGCACGTGTACTGACAGGAACTAAGAAGCGAGATCATATTTCTCCTGTTTTAGCTTCTCTGCACTGGCTCCCTGTAAAATCCAGAATTGAATTTAAAATCCTTCTCTTAACTTACAAAGCTCTAAATGATCAGGCTCCATCATATCTCAGAGAGCTCATAGTGCCCTATTATCCCACCAGAACACTGCGCTCTGAGAATGCAGGGTTACTCGTGGTCCCTAAAGTCTCCAAAAGTAGAACAGGAGCCAGAGCCTTCAGCTATCAGGCTCCTCTTTTGTGGAATCAGCTTCCTGTTTCGGTCCGGGAGGCAGACACCATCTCCACCGACTAGACTTAAGACTTTCCTTTTTGATAAAGCTTATAGTTAGGGCTGGCTCAGGCTTGTCTTGGACCAGCCCCTAGTTAGGCTGACATAGGCCTAGTCTGCCGGGGGACCTCCTATAATACACCGAGCCCCTTCTCTCTCTCTCTCTCTCTCTCTCTCTCTCTCTCTCTCTCTCTCTCTCTCTCCCTTGCTAGTATTCATGTCCTGTTAATGCATCTCTCTAACCCGGGCCTACTGCATGTCACTAACTCGGCTTGTTCTCCGGAGCCTTTGTGCTCCACTGTCTCACAGGTCAACTCGTACCGCAGCTGTGCCTGGATGATGTGTCGTGGTTGTGCTGCTGCCATGGTCCTGCCCGATGCCTCCCACTGCTGCTGTTACTATTAGTCATACCTGGACTATTATACACATGTCATTATTGTCACATACATATATAATCATATTATTAATATAATATCTGTTTCTCCTTATGTCTCATTGTGTCATATGGATTACTGTCAATTCATTATATTGATCTGTTCTGTACAACATCTATTGCTCGTCTGTCCGTCCTGGAAGAGGGCTCCCTCCTTCAGTCGCTCTTCCTGAGGTTTCTACCATTTTTTTCTCCCCGTTAAAGGGGTTTTTTGGGGAGTTTTTCCTTAGCCGCTGTGAGGGTCCTAAGGACAGAGGGATGTTGTATGCTGTAAAGCCCTCTGAGGCAAATTGTGATTTGTGATATTGGGCTTTATAAATAAAATTGATTGATTGATTGATTGATTGATTGAGAGAAACGAAAACATAAATAACAACAATGAGAAAATAAATACATAAATAAATAACGAAAAAATATATATAAAATAAAAACAAAATCAAGTAATAATAATAAAAATAAAGGTGAAGGAGGTATATTAAAACTACTCCTTACCCTGTTACCACCAATACCAATAATTAAATAATATCAATAAAAATAAATAATAATAAAGTCAGGGGGAGCGTCCCCCCGTCTGCTGACAGCGAGGCGGTACCAAGGCATCATTAGAAAAATGAACCTGCAGGATCAACCAGGTTATTATTGCATCTTATGGTTTGGGCTCAGATTTTATATCGTTATAACGGCGGTTTGTCTACAGATTAGTTATGTTTGTTATAACATTATTATTATCATTGTTATTATTATCATTATTATTATTATTAGTGTTGCACGCGGGTTGTGTTTCTTAATTTCTACAATAATTGGTGTGATTACTTTTGAAAACATGGAAAAAAGGCAATGAGCAATTTAAGAAAGAAATGTCCCACAAAAATAAAATAATAGATTTAGAAAATTATTTTTTAAAAAAGCTAGGGAAAAAATATATTTACAACAATAATAATAATAATAATGATAATTATTATTGTTATTGTTATATGTTACAGAATTATTCTAATTGTAAACTCTCTTTCCAGGTCATTTGTTTTAACATTCTCTGGGGCCAGCTGCACAAAGCACCTTAAGTTTGCACCTTCAGGACACTTCCGACTTACATGACATACCTCACTGAAAACTGACTGGACAGATCCCGTCGCATAAAACTGCAGAGCAATCATTAATTGTAACGGGGCTGGAAGAGCGCAGCTTGGGAGAGTTGAGTGATCCAACCCCAGACTGTCACAATCATAAATTCACTTCTGGTAAAATTAAAAGCAAAAAATGAGGCGCTCGTCATTAAACGTGTCCGTCGAGTTCTCCCAGTCTTGGAACACTCTTCTCGGGATGCCTTAATTTGTCATTTATCTCCATAAACTCAGCCATGTTGTAGTTACGATGGAGTCAGAGGTACTCGATGTTTTTGTCCTTACTTTGGTCACCAAGGTTCTTTTGTGATTCCTTAAATATAAAACCACGATAAGGAGAAAAACTTCAATCCTTAAATAAACATCTTAACGAAACCTTAAAGAAAAGACTTGAGGATGTTTTCTGTGACCATTTTTTTTTTCAGGGAAACCTTTACTCAGACTTTCAGAAATCTGTATCATGATTAAAATTAGTGGTGAAACGCAATTTAAAAAATTAATCTAATTAATTAGAAGCTTTGTAATTAATTAATCTCGATTAATCGCATTTTTATCAAATACCAATATTTGACACAATAAGCAAAGTTTTGTGGGCCAGAGTGTGGATACCCGACCCGAGCTCGAAGGGACCTGACGGGACCCAGTGGAACCCAACGTCCCGTTTCCTGTAATTAATTAATCGAAATTAATGCGTTAAAGTCCCAGCCCGATTGAAAATATATTGACATATCGCACATAGTCATTATGACTCCCAGCCCTGAGACCAACTGGTGGTACTCTCCATCATGGAGGAGAAGCTCCTGGACCAACTGGTGGTACTCCCCATCATGGAGGAGAAGCTCCTGGACCAACTGGTGGTACCCCCCCGTGATTCAGCCTTTTTTTTAGGGTCTCATGTATCCACACAGATCTCCATTTCCCTCTGCCCGGCAAACTATCTGCAAGTACCCTACTTTTACAAAATTTACAAAAAAAAAAAATAGTAGATTCATGGAGGGTTTAGGTTGAGGAGGCGATGGTGTGGTTGCCTGGCAACAATAAAAAGGCACAGCAAGTGTTTTTTTGCGAGTGGCATTTGATTGAAGAAAAACAAATGGCAGCCCTCCTCTCGTTTTGCAACCTGCAAGCGCTCCCTGTGACCGCGGCCTAACACTCACCTGAACAAAAGCCAAGGCTGGAAGTGGATACTTCTGACTGGGGACCATGACGACGGCGTTGCCATTGGCGATGGCTGCCCCAAGAAGTGTCACCATAGAGAGGAGGGGATTCCTGTCGGGGAGGACGACCCCGACGACTCCCAGGGCTTCAGGGAGGGAGAGAGCAGAGCCGGACTGAGGCAGAGGCTGAAAGGAGGGACACAACCAGATGTTGATGCAGTCTGGGGATCAGAAGTTTTTAAATAAACTTTTCATAATTAAAAAAAGCCTCACTGGAGTTCCTCCTTGGACTTTGTCGCAGTAAGCCGCCCAATCACTGAGCCTGTTGATGCTGAGCTCCACCTCCTGATCAGCCTCGTCCATTGACAGACCGGTCTGAGCATTGATTGACGCGGCTATGTCCCGCCTCTTCGCCTCCAGGCCCTTAGCCAGAGAGTGGAGCGACTGAGCGCGTGCAGACGGACTCTTTTTCATCCAGCTAGAAGAACGAAAGGACATCAAAGAGACACGTCAGTATTTTTGGACCTGGACTCTGTGACGAATGGGAACAACAAGTTTTGACATTGGTCCAATACTGAGAGAGCGCGCTGCAGCCTGCAGCAGTGAAACAGGCTGCAATGTAACCATGGAGCAAATAATGTAACGTCAATTTGTGTCTGCTAAAGCAGGATTTATACTTGTGCAGCAGACCCTACACTGTAGCCTACGCACGTGGCTGTTGTGAGCATTTATACTTGTGTGGTGGTGAGTCTGTGTCACTCTGCAGTTACACCTCGAAAACACTAGTCAGTGGAGGGGTTTCTGTGAAGTGCTGTAAAGTTTAGTTGATTCAAAACACACATTAAACACACATTAAACACACATTAAACATGGCTTAAAAGAGACAATTTCAAATTCAAGTACCAATCAGCTTCACTATAACTGGCAGCATTCACAGACAAACACTTGTCTTTATCTGGACACATTTTCCCCACAGATACAACATGCTAATGTTTTTAGCACAAGCCTATGGCATTTTACATTGAATAAATTAGCCTAGAGGCTAGCGACTGTTCCTCTATTTATATGTAGCCAGGGACAACAGCAACATTTAACAAAGATAATGTCACAAAATTCGGCTCCATTACAGCTCACAAGGTTCACTGACAAAACAACTGTCTTATACTAAACACGTTTTCCAAACAAATACAACATGCTAACGTTATTAGCACAAGCCTATGGCATTTTACATTGTATAAATTAGCCTAGCAGCTAGCAGAGATTTCATCTGCTCATATTTCAGCCAGGATAAATCACAGACAAGACTTAAAATGCTATTTTTGTGGAGGCTTTATTGTCTTCACAATTTATTGTTTCTTATCTGTGAAATTAAAGTAAATAAAAGCTTTGTTTCCACTGAGGGAAATGGTTTCAGCTCACAGAGACAGACAGGAGGTCTGCCTGTGGTAAAGTATAAATGCAGACGGCTCATCTCTTGAAATGCAACGCTGCTCTACAAGACTACTTGTCGTGGCTGCTTACATATATAATGACGGGGAAGCATTTGGGAAGCAATAAAGTCTGGTGGGTTTGGTGATGGTGATTTTGGGGCTGTTTCTGGTTAAACAAAAAGGATCTTTATCTTCAACAAAATTAAGGAGAACCACACCAAGCGTGAACTTTTAGTAGTGTATGTGCTGACAGGTGTAATCAAACTTTGTTGATATACTGTTTGTGTGTGAGTCAGCAAGTTTGTCGAGTTGAGGATTAACTGGTAATAAACACAAACAGCCCACTGGGTTGTGAAATACCTGCTGCTTATCTGGATTGTACACGTGTGTCCTTTGTCAAAGTCTGAATAAATCACATTTCACCTATAAAAGTTCAATCTGGACCATAAATTACAGGTTTAAAGATCTCTGTAGCATCAAAAGTAGGATTTATATTTAACTAGCGAAAGTGTTGCCTGAGTCATTGCCTTGTTTTCCTCATGGAAAAAAGGTCGTTGACGGAAAATTATTGGCCACGATACGGTGCTTGTCGAGGTTCTCTCAGACGCAACCTGCCACCACGCTCTTGAAAGCTAGTACAGAAAAGGCACAAGAGAAGCACCCAGCGCCTGACCTTGTGTTTGTCAGGTGGTTAATAACAGCATGTGTACGGCCCCTTATAGTTAGATAAAGGTCTGTTTTTCGAGTCATTATTTGTAATAATAATAATAATAATAATAATAATAATAATAATGATGATAACAATAACAACAACAATTAAAGCTGCAAGCAGCGTTGAACGGGCCCTCGCACCCCACGCAACTCGGAGCCTGGCGCGGCCGCCACCGTGTCGCCAGGGGTCGAGCGGCAGACGAGGCGCTGAATGTTCGCCTCCTTCGGACAGTGTAGGAACCAATGCGTTGCGACTTCCCGTCTCCACTGGGTGGCGCTATGACTCTGACTCCTGAGCGTCATGTGGGTGTGTTCATGCCAGGACTATTATCATACATGTGAAGTTTGGAGCAGATTCGACCATTAGATCCCATGTTATAGCAATATCGTGTTTCATGGTGAGACATCAAGTGTCGACGCCATGTCACAGCCACACCGTTCCATGCTGAGCAATTCTCTTAATATGTTTTGATCACACACTTGTGTAGATGGTACACACCAGTTTTGGAGTTAATTGATTCATTTCTGGAGGAGGAGATCATTAAAATACAACACGTGGAAAACGCCAAAAATGACCGCAAAATTCAAAATGGCTGACTTCCTGTTGGGTTTGGCCTATGTGTTCAAGAGACTTTTTTGTGCGTCTGCGGATGATACACTTTAAGGGGTGTGGCCAAGCCATACGACCACACTCATCCACGAAACTCATACCATATGTTCAGGCCTGGACTGTTAACAACCATGTGAAGTTTCAGTAAGATTGGACCAAGTATAATAAAGTTAATGCCAATCAAAGTTTAAAATATGTCATTTCCTGTCGCCACTAGGGGGCGTTATGACTATCACAGAACTTTGTCATGTAGACGTGTTCAGTGCGGGACTATTATGAATCATGTGAAGTTTGGTGAAGATTGGACAATGTGTCCCAAAATTATAGCAATTTCGTGTTTCATGGCGAGACATCAAACTTCGCCGCCACCTGACGGCCAAACCGTTTAACTGTGGAAAATCTTTTAATAACTTTTGATCACAACCTTGTCTAGATCATACACAGTGATTTTGAAGTCATTCTGATTAATCCTGTAGGAGGAGTTCGTTAAAATACAACATGTGGAAAACGCCAAAAATAGCATCAAAATTCAAAATGGCCGACTTCCTGTTGGGTATGGCCAGTGGGTCTAAGAGACTTTTTTGTGCGTCTCGGTGTGATACATGCGTGTACCAATTTTCGTGCATGTCGGTGACACGTGCGGCAGGGGCTGATGTTTAAAGGGCGTGGTCAAGTCATTTGGCCACGCCCATCAACGAAACTCATATCACATGTTCAAGCCTGGACTGTTAACACACATGTGAAGTTTCAGGCAGATATGACCAAGGACACAGAAGTTAATGTCATTAAAGCCATTTTCAACGCGTTTTGGCGAATTTTCGACTTCGCCGCCCTCTGGGCGGAACACCGTTTGACGCCTAGTCACAATCTTCATAATGTAGCATTACCAACGTCTTGAGGTCTGTCTGACCAAATTTGAGTTGCATATGGTGAACGTGGTCAGAGCTGCACGTCAAAGTCTAAAAACATCGCTTTTCCTGTCGCCAGCAGGGGGCGCTAGGGTAATTACAAAATTTCTGCAGGTAGACGTGTTCAGGGCGGGAATATTATGAATCATGTGAAGTTTGGTGCAGATTGGACGATTAATGCCAAAGTTATAGCAATTTCGTTTTTCATGGCGAGACAAACTTCAAACTTCAAACTTTGCCGCCAAAAAGCCGATTCCGTGTTCGACGGGTAGCGGATCTTTGAATAACTTTTGATCACAAACTTATCTAGTTGGTACACGGCGATTTTGAAGCCGTTTTGATTAATCGTGTAGGAGGAGTTCGTCAAAATATGACACGTGGTAAAACGCCAAAAATGGCCGCTAAATTCAAAATAGCCAACTTCCTGTTGGGCGTGGCCTATGGCTCCAAGAGACTTTTTTGTGCGGCTCGGCATGATCTACATGTGTACCGATTTTCGTGCAGATCCGTGAAAATTGATGAGGAGGGCGCTGTTTATAAGGAGATTGCTCTTTAATGGGCGTGGCCTAGCCATTTTGACCCGTCCATTGCCGCGAACCCTAAAATACGTAAATTTACACCGCGACTGATGCGACCGCCAAATTTCAGGAGTTTTTGAGCATGTTAAAACCTCCAAATAAGCGATTTACTTTTGTCGTAATAATAATAATAATTCCTTCAATTTCAAAGTTTGGATTTAAAATCAATCAGAGAGCAATAAAGTAGACAGACAGCTCAGATATGTTTTTAGGAGAGACTTAAACGACAACAGTGACTCAGACAGATAAATATATTATGAACTTTTTATTGTGACTTTTTGGTCTGGCTACATTCCTGTTGACAACAGAACCAGCTCCTGTTGTAAACCAGCACCTTAAATACCATTTGGAACATCTTTGATGACACTGATGGTTTCATTGATCAGTGTCAGAGGTGTTTAAACCATAACTTCAACAGATACCAGTGCTTACACTTTGTTACCTTCCATAATGTCATAACATTGTATTTATGCTGTTTGTTTTTATTCAGAGACTCAGAAACATTGAAGTCTAATTGGATTGTTGTTTTATTGTTATTATTGATGGTTTAATCTGATGTGATTGACATTTACGAGGAAACCTGATCACCAGGAGAAAAACCTCATAAATGCCATAAGCTATGGGAGCTATAAGTGCTGTATCGTAGACAATGAGACTTGCTTGTGTGCAGCTGTCTACGATATAGCACTTATGAGTACCATGACCTGGATGATCTTCACGAACATCTCTGGCAGCTCCTCTTCTTCCTCCTCCTTCTCATCTCCTCTGGTTTTCACGTTCTTCTTGTGAATTTTTTTAAAATGTGATTGACACTGACGGGCGAACCTGAGCACCAGGAGAAAACCCTACATGTAAGCAGCTATGGGAGCTATTGTTGCCCAGCCTGAGCTGAACAACCAGCAGCCTCCATTTCGTCGTCCTTCTCCTCATCTCCTCTGGTTTGTGCTGCTGCCTTCTGGTGCATTTTGGTCTTCAACTTCTGCAGCTGGGTCTCTCTGTCGTCGGACGACCTCCTTGGAAACAACAAGAAACGTTTCCTCTTCTTGTTAAGATACAAACAGAGGTCCTCCAGTTCCACCTTGTCAGCTTTCAGCTGCGCAACCTCTGTTTCCCTGCTCTGCCCTTTCTCAGCCAGGTCCTTTGTAGTGTTCTCCAGAGCTGTGAATTTCTCCTGCAAGGATGTCAGGCTCTGGAGGAGTTTGGCATCTTTAGCTGTCAGCTCTTCTGTTTTCTCTGACAGCTTCTCAATGAGGCTAGTGTTGTCCTTTGTGAGACGGACCACCTCGATGTCTCTCTGGCAGATTTCTGCCTCAAATTTGACCCTAAGTTGAGTCTGCTGTGTCTCCCAGCTCTGTTGTTTCTCTTCTACATCTTTGTAGAAGTTGTCCTTCAGAGAGACGAATTTCTCCTGCCAGGCTGTCTGGCTCTGGAGGAGTTCGGCATCTCTACCTGTCAGCTCTTCTGTTGTCTCTGACAGCTTCTGAATGAGGCTAGCATTGTCCTCTGTGAGACGGACGATCTCGATGTCTCTCTGGCAGATTTCTGCCTCAAATTTGACCCTAAGTTGAGTCTGCTGTGTCTCCCAGCTCTGCTGTTTCTCAGCCAGGTCCTTTGTAGTGTTCTCCAGAGCTGTGAATTTCTCCTGCCAGGATGTCAGGCTCTGGAGGAGTTTGGCATCTTTAGTTGACAGCTTCTGAATGAGGCTAGTGTTGTCCTCTGTGAGACGGACGATCTCGATGTCTCTCTGGCAGATTTCTGCCTCAAATTTGATCGTAAGTTTAGTCTGCTGTCTCTCCCAGCTCTGTTGTTTCTCTTCTACATCTTTGTAGAAGTTGTCCTTCAGAGACACGAATTTCTCTTGCCAGGCTGTCTGGCTCTGGAGGAGTTTGTCATCTCTACAGCTCAGTTCCTCTCTTTTCTCTGACAGCTCCTTGGTCAGAGTGTCTTTTTCAGTGCAGAGACTGAGAATCTCAGTGTCTCTCTGTAGGATTTCTGCCTCCATGAGATTCACTCTGACTCTAAACTGAGTCTGCTGTGTCTCCCAGCTCTGTCGTCTTTCTTCTATGTCCTGGTTGAATTTGTCCCTCAGGGAGTAGAATTTCTCCTGCCAGGCTGTCTGGCTCTGGAGGAGTTCAGCATCTCTAGAGGTGAGCTCTTGTGCTGTCTCTGCAAGTTTTTTAACGAGACAGTTCTTGTCCTCAGTGAGACGGAGGATCTCAGTGTCTTTCTGCTGGATTTGCCCTTCCATCAGATTGATCTTGATGTTAAATTCATCCTCCTGCGTCTCCCAGCTCTTGGTGTTTTCTTCCATGTCTGTTGCGGCTTTCTTTTTCAGAGCATCATATTTAGCCTGCCAGGCTTCCTCGCTCTGCTGTAGAGCAGCATCTTTGCTGCTCAGCTCTGTGTGTGCCTCTGCCAGCGTCTGAAGGAGACCGTGTTGCTCCTCACGGAGTTTCAGGAGGTCAGTGCCCATCTGATGGATCTGCTTCTCCATTTGGGTGACCTTCTCCTGGTACTCACTCCGTACCTGGCTCTCGACCTCCTGCCTCAATTCCTGCTTGGTTTGCTTTTCGGCCTCATATCTTGCGACCATCTCATCAAACCGCTGCTTGCTCTCCTCCTCTTGGCGTTGGAGAGCTAATTTAAGCTGGTTGTTTTGTTGTTCCAGCTCATGGGTTTTCTCCGAGTATTTTTTGCATTCGGAGTGGAACGCTCTGTCTCTGACTTCGAGCAGCTCCTGCAGACGCTTGATGTGGCACATATTCTGGTATTCCTTGAACCACATCTGCTGGTTTCCACAAGGGGCATTGCTGGTGAGCAGCTGGTGGTCGTCATTTTGGGGAGGTCCACGACGTCCCGCAGCTTCACCAGCTGTCCTTTGTCTGGGGTTGGCTCTTCCATCCATCCTCTTCTGTATTGATGGCTAATTTTGCTTCTCCTTGGAACAATTACTTTGTCTGTGACAGATGGTCTCTGTAGTAGACTCAGTATGGTACACTTGTGTGTGGGTGAAATTATAGGATTTCCTGGGGTATTTATAAGTTTTGGAAAATTCCAAATCCTTTGGTGTTTGTACGCATCACAAAGGCCAAATTCAAATGGCTTTAATGTTTGTACGCATCACAGCGCACAGAACACCAACATTCTGATAGCCCCGCCCCTCCCCATAGAATTTAAAAGTGGGCGGGGCTATTCCAGGGAGGGTTCCAACAGGTCCTTGCAATTCTTTCAAGTTTTTTAATTTGAGTGGAAAGAAATTAAGGCCTTGAAAGGTTTATAAAAAAAAAAAATATACACAAACAGACATTTGGTCATTGAAAGTGCTTGAATTTACATATTTGTGCAAAAAAACTAATTGTAGTTGTTTTAATATTGTCAGCCATCACTGTAACACATTGATAATCGTTGTCTGTGAGCTTCTGTAAAGCTGCTAGTCCTCATTATAAAAATTCCCAGATGTTGTTTTTGAGGCTAAACGCCAACAAAATGGACTGAAGTTGAATATTTTGTTCAATAAAAACATTTCATCCATCTTTTTTTAATAAATTTTGAAATTTGGACTTTACAATACGCTGGAGTTAAAATGTTATTGGAAACGTTCGGAAACAATCCTACGCAGCCACAACTTAAATCCAAGGCCACAGATAGTGTAATACAACCCTGACTCCAAAACAAATAAATAAAAACAAAATGCAATCATTTCAAAATCATCCTTGTCCAAAATTCAGTTGACTAATTTAAAAAGAAATATATTCAATGTTTAAACTCCGACACGTGTTGAATGCTCATATACTCCACTATATGTCTAAAAGAATTTGCAAACTATTGAATTCTGTTGTTGTGCTTGTTTTAAAGGGACATTGTGTAACATTTTCTGTTGTTTACGGGCCAAAATCAATGTCTGCATTTATATTTGTGTTATCATTGGTGTATTATGACCTCCGCTAATAATCTGACACATTCTCGTAAGCAAAGAATTTTAGATTTGTTTATACATATGACGGGTAAGCCGGTAGGGGAGCGCCATGACGGTCTGCCATCTTGAAACTACAGCCGCCGGCAAGGGACAAATAGCACCAACGCGGAATAACTACGCGTTTTCCCTGCGAGCCAGCGCAGAGTAGGAATGACCTCAGTGATTGAGACGCCGGAGGAGAAGATCAGCGAGAGAGGCTTACTACCCCGGCAAGTTTGAAAATGTGCACTACTGCAGCATAATGCAGGAGCATGCATATGCAGCAGCAGCACAGGAGGCGGTTTCACCATCGCCAAAAAAGCCAAAAAGGGAACTTAAAAGGCAGCGTGACCGGAGCATTCAAAAAAAGAGGATTAACATCGGGCTAGCCTTCCCCAGGTGGAAGGAGCCCATGAAGGAGAAAGATTTTAAAAGGGACGCTGAAGTTGCCAGCTTTCTCCTCAACAAGTAAGTCAACTGTACTGCCCAAATTAGCCTGAAGCTAACTTTGTTCATTCGGTTTGTTAGACAGTGTTGCTCGTTACCACAGGCAGCATAAGTAGATCCTGCTAAAATACACCAGCCTCATTGGTACACAAGTGTGTGTTTACGTGGTCTCAGTAGCTTTCAAAGTCGCGGTAAACGCCGGCTTTTTGCCACAGTAAATGCCAGCTTATAAAGCCTTCCCACCGGCTTTTAGTCCGGCTTTACCGCGACTGAAATTTGTAGCTAAAATTGTAGCTACATTCTAGCTGCTACACGGTAACAACTTTTTTTTTTTGGCCTATACACACTTACACTAATAAAGCGATGCAGTTTGCAATATTTATGAAATCATGAACCTCTTCACCTGAGTGAACACTCCATAAAGTATCGGATGACATGGTTTCATCAGTGTTGTCGAGGCTTTTTGATACACGGCGGCTACTGTTGTTGCAATACGTGTTTGAAAAAGTGAGGCGCTAAAGTGCACTATTCGTTTGAATGCGATACAGGATTTCATGTATTAGATGGGAGTAATTCTTACACAATGTCCTTTTAAACTAAAATGTACAAATAATATAACGTGGCGTGATCTTTATCTTCAACTCTGCAGAAATACTGAGTTTAAACAGCATGAACAGGCGTGCACAGGAACAAAAGAGCTGCACAGGATCTGAATGTTCTTTTTGAATTCAAATGTCGACCGTACGAATGAAGCTTCGAAGCTTCTTATTGTTCGTTAAAGCTGAAATGTTGCTGATCTGTTGCTTTACTATCATTTATTATTACTGTTTATTATTATGTGCAGTGGTTCATACTGTCGCCTCGCAGCAAGAAGGTTTCTAATTTAGTTCGAGCCCTTTTGTGTGGAGTTTGCATGTTCTCCCTGTGTCAGTGTGGGTTTCCTCCGGGTGCTCCAGCTTCCTCCCACAGTCCAAAGACATGCAGGTTAATTGGTGACTCTAAATTGTCCGTAGGTGTGAATGTGAGTGTGAATGGTTGTCTGTCTCTATGTGTCAGCCCTGTGATAGTCTGTACCCTGGCTCTCGCACAATGTCAGCTGGGATAGGCTCCACCCCCCTGCGACCCCTAACAGGATAAGCAGTTACAGAAAATGAAATGATGAGTTTATTATTATCCTTTGCTGCAACTCTTTTTAAAAAAAAGGCACAGACAGTCAAGGCTACCAGACACACATCCAAACACAGACAGAATTTCCAAAGTGTGTCTCCTATCAGCTCAGTCCATGTCTGACCTGGACACGTGTCCAAAACACACCAAGCACCTGTGTGTGTTCTTTGGCCTCGATCGATGTGTTTGTGTATCTGTGTCTGTCAAAGCTCTCACCCAGGCTGGACTTTGGCAGCAGCCTCCACAGCATTACGGACATCCTTCCGTCCTCCATCTGGACAGTAGGCTAACACGCTGCCGCCCCCTGGTGACTGCACTGCCACACTGCAGCCAGACACTGATTTACACGCCTTACCACCAACGAACTGCAGGTAGGGCTTCGGAGCACTGCGGGGGAAGAGGGAAGGAGTGATGCATGTGAGAGACATGTACAAAATCACATTTATCCTGCATGTGCAACTGTGCAGCATGCTGCCATTTAAATACTTACAGTTTATAAATAATATGCTTTAACTTTTTTAACCTTTATTTAGTCAGGAGTAAAAGACTCACTGAAATTAAAAATTCACATTTTTCACGTGGTCAAGACAAGCATCAGCACAAATAACACCGCTGCAGACAAAAAACAAACATAAAACAATCTAAAATAAAAACAGAGAACAACTGACAGCAATACATATTGATTTGGAGCGGATTATGTGAAGGTCATATATTCTAATCCTCACTTCCTGTGGGCTACAGCAACACTAAACCCCTGAGCTTGCCTGAGAAGGACTAAATGCACAAAGCTGCTATTTTGAAATATCCCATGGAGAGAGACTCTCACTGCAGCCTGTTGGATTTTGTTCTGAAAATGTGGGCGTGCAGCCTCGTTCTGTGGACCATAAACCAGGTGCAGACTTCCATCTGTGTCACCACTGATGAGGAAATACAGCCAGTGAGTGACAACAACCCCGCCCACATTTAAGAGGACTGTCTGAACAGACCCAGGGTCTAGGTACCATGTCTGAAGGGTTACTGTTGGTTCCACAGGTACTGTACTGAAAGTGTTTGGTGGAGGCAGGGCTTTAGTCGACGAGTGGACAAGGCAGACCATCCAACCTGAACGTACAGACAGCGGTAGTGATTTAAGACTTTGGGATTTCTCATAAATCTCGGTGCTCTGTGGTGAACAATGTCTTGAGTGTGCAGATTTAAGATCGCCACAGTCCAACACAGACATACAGGTGGCAGCAACATGTCTCCTTTTGGCCTCAAAGGAAAAGCACATGTTTCTAAAATAAAAACTCAATTTTAACTTCAGTTTTTCACCAGTTGTTGATGTGAGGCTTTAAAGAAAGACAATCATAAATCATAATTGCAAGATACCTGTAAGACTTAATCCCAGATGGGTGACAGAGGGGAGGTTCAGTGGCTTTGACATAAAGTCAAAAATAGTATCAAAAAACGCACCTGGCTGCGTCACAGTCTTCAGGAATGATCGCTGGAGAAGCTGCTGTTCCAAACTTTGAGTAGTCCATAGAGGCAGGCGAGGAGCGAGGAAGAGGAGGAGAGGACGAGGACGGACGTAGGAACTGGTACAGACCCTGGAAGAGAGCAGAGAGGACGTCAACACACAGGACAAGACTGATATGTTTCATCTCTGCGGTGGCTGGTGTGTGTACGGAGCCACAAAATAAAAGTGGTAAAGGGACGAGTGAAAACTGTAACTGAAAACATCAACACATGTTCGAAATGGAGAAACCTCAAATCAAGTGTGTGATAAACCAGTGAAACCCACCTCCTGTCCTCCGTCAGTGCAGGTGCCACTGTCTTTGTGACCAGAGACAGGCAGGCAGGGGTCGGACACAGAGTGGGAATTCACCCACACGCAGCCAACTGACAGACTGAGGACAGAAGAAGAAGAAGAAGAAGAAGAAGAAGAAAACATCAGTAGGAGTAAAAGATCCTTCACAGCAGACATTTAGGTGTAAGTACGAACACTAACAACGACTCCATTTGAAAAGTGTCCCTGTGAGCCATGTCACTGACTGTGTTTACATCCATGAAATATTCAGTTACTCCAAAATAAAAGACAATATTCTGACTAAATGTGGCATAATTCAGAATATCTAAACTGAATATGTTGTATACGTGACCAGCATCTAAATCAGAATACTGATATATTTGGAATAATAGTGGAATATTAGTGTGCATGTAAACGTTGTCAGTCAGGTCTTTACACTGCCTGTAAAGACAGCATGAGAGAAAAGGGACAGAAATATGTGGACACGTCAGAGAGGACAGAAACATTTGCTAAAATAAAGATTTACAGTTAAAAAAAAAGTAATTTGACGGCAGAGACAAAGACACATACAAGACACAAGATGAAAAACAAATAGAAGACAGAAAGAAGTGTGTGTGAACCTCTTGGCTGTCTCCAGAGCCAGTGTGAGGTCTTCAGTCCAGATGGAGGCTGCCTGACCATGAGGGCTGTGGTTTCCTGTAAAGAACAGACACTGTTATCAGGATTTATACTTCTGCATCAAATCGACACCGTAGCCTGACGTGCACCTCTCCAGCTGAAACCATTTCCCTCAGTGGAAACAAAGCTTTTATTTACTTCAATTTCACAGATAAGAAACAATAAACTGTGAAGACAATAAAGCCTCCACACACTGTGTGTGATTTATCCTGGCTTCATATGAGCAGAGGAAATCTCTGCTAGCTGCTAGGTTAATTTATACAATGTAAAATGCCATAGGCTTGTGCTAATAACGTTAGCATGTTGTATTTGTTTGGAAAACGTGTTTAGTATAAGACAGTTGTTTTGTCAGTGAACCTTGTGAGCTGTAATGGAGCTGAATTTTGTAACGTTACCTTTGTTAAATGTTGCTGTTGTCCCTGGCTTTGAGGAAATGTCCGCTAGCCTCTAGGCTAATTTATACAATGTAAAATGCCATAGGCTTGTGCTAAAAACATTAGCATGTTGTATTTGTGGGGAAAATGTGTCCAGATAAAGACAAGTGTTTGTCTGTGAATGCTGCCAGTTATAGTGAAGCTGATTTGTGTACTTGTGTTTGAAAGTGTCTCTATTAAGCCATGTTTACTGTGTGTTTAATGTGTGTTCAATGTGTGTTTAACCCCGCCCCACGGTAATACCGGCCACAGCTAATGCCAGTGCGGAGGCATAAAAACAAAGTTTTCTTCATGAATACAACGTCACATGGGGTCATTTGGGGGTTGAAGTATTCCTCTAACGGACAAAAACCTTCACCTCAGAGGCGTCCTTACCGACTGTCACTGCCTCTGTGTTGCTTCTGAAGGTCATGAGAGGCAGCAGCGGCCCAGGAGGAGGGCTGACCACAAATGGAGAGGAGGGGGCCGCTCCGCAGAGCACTGTGGGAGGGTACTGAGCACCTGAGGGGGGGGCAGCGCCAGACTGAACCAACTGGGGACCAGAAAGAGAAAAATAACTGGTTTTTATTTATGTTTATTGACAGGTGCAGCTTTGGCTTGGACACAAATACAGTTAACGGGTCAGTTCTGGTACTGAGCTTTTTGGGTATGGGCAGGTGCAGGTTTTAAAAAAAGGACCTGTGCAGGACTCTGTGCTGTGTCACTTGTTCAGAACGTCCCTGCAGCTCAACACAGCTGATGTTTGTGTGTCTGACTCACCGTGGCCCCCTGCTGCTGAGCGTCCTGTACTGCGGCGTCCACCAGGAGCCTGTCCCCGTCACTGTGCAGGGACACACACTTCATCCCGGCCATACGGAGCCTGAGACGAGCCACGACACTGTCCAGCACGCTCTCCTGCACACACAGCACCCAGTGGACCTGAGGGGGGAGAGAAGGAGTTGATTGGTTAAGATCGCGGCGGTCGTGGACGCACTCTGTTCTTCTTTAGATGAAACTTAACGGCGTGAATCACCTCTCGTTTCCTCTTGAAGGACGCCTCTATCACTGCGTCCACTGCGCTGTCGATGTCTGCTGACTCAAAGATGATGAAGGGACAGCTAGCGCCGATGTAGGGCGAGACAGAAACGGGAACGCCCATCCCTGCTGTGGCCTTACACAGCGTCACCCCGTCCTGAAACAGAGGTGAGGAGACGTTGTCCTAATGATTCAAGAGAATCTGGGATCATAAAAAACAGCTTTGAAAGCTCCAAATGTAAAGACGGGCTCTTCTGGTTTTCTCACACACACACCTGCTTGTTGCCGCTGTAGGTGATGTAGCTGATGCTGGAGTTCTGGGCCACTTCGGCGCCCAGCGACAGGTCACTTCCTGTTAAGACATTCAGAGCTCCAGCAGGAAGTCCTGCTCCTGTAAAAAGCTGGGCCAATAGGAGTGCTGGAGGGGCGCTGCTCCGACCGGGGACGACGATGACGGAGTTTCCTAAAAGAAGGCAGTTAAAATTCACCACAGATGTTTCATAAAGCAAATAATTAATTATTGATCAATGAGGGAAAAAGGGCAGCTCAACTGACAATGAAACTAATTATTAATTGTCCCTTTATTTTTATCCCCATTTACAATGGAACTTCTACTCTTACATAACTGATACTGTGTGTGTGTGTGTGTGTGTGTGTGTGTGTGTGTGTGTGTGTTACCCATGGCCAGTGCTGGCAGGACTTTGAGCATGAGGGAGTAGAGAGAGCAGTCATCAGAGACGACCACAGCCACCACACCTGGAAAACAGGAAAAACACACACACAAAAAATTTAGATCAACATCCCAATCAACCAATCACGGCCCTCTGACATCATCAGTGTGCTGCTCCTGTGCTTCTTTCAAAATTCCTTTGTGCTTCTTCAGAGCTAAGCTAGTTTTCAAATTGAAGTTAATACAATTTAACCCCGTAGTAGCTTATAAGAATTTTGCACAATGTAAGAGATGATTTGTTAGTTTGTTAGCTTGCTAACAAGGTAGGCTATGCTCCCAAGTAAACTTGCCACTAGACCAGAATATTAGCAAGTTAGCTTGCCAACTACATAGGCTATGCTAACAATTAGGCTTGGCAATAGACTAGATTATTGTTGACAAAGATTACCGCTGATATCAATTTTTCAGTTAGAAATTCCTGTGAACATCACATTTTCACAGCCTACCTCGTTAGCAAGCTAACTCGCTAACATTCTAGTCCACTGGCAAGTTTACTCGTCAGTAAAGCCTACCCAGTTAGCAAACTAACTCGCTAACATTAGCAAACAAACTACTAATATTCTAGTCTATTGGAAAATTTACTCTTTAGCATGGCCTACCTAGTTAGCAAGCTAACTTGCTAATATTTTAGTCTATTGGCAAGTTTAGCCTTCCTAGTTAGCAAGCTAACTCACTAATATTCTAGTTTATTGATAGCTTAACTCATTAGCCTACCTAGTTAGCAAGCTAACTCACTAATATTGTAGTCTACTGGCAAGTTTACTTGTTAGCACGGCCTGCCCAGTTAGCAAGCTAACTTGCTAATATTGTAGTCTATTAGAAAGTTTACTCATTAGCATAGCCTACCTACTTAGCAAGTTAACTCACAAATACTGTAGTCTACTGCCAAGTTTACTCGTTAGCATGGCCTGCCCAGTTAGCAAGCTAACTTTCTAATATTTTAGTATATTGGGAAATGTATTCATTGGTATAGCCTACCTAGTCAGCAAGTTAACTCGCTAATATTGTAGTTTATTAGCAAGTTTACTCATTAGCATAGCCTACTCAGTTAGCAAACTAAATCGCTAATATTTTATTCTACTGGCAAGTTAAGCCTACCTAATTAGCTAGCTCACTCGCTCATATTCTAGTCTACTGGGGAGTTTACTCGTTAGCATGGCCTGCCCAGTTAGCAAGCTAACTCCCAAGTTGGACTCAAACACGGTCACCATTTGTCCGATTTTAGATCTCTGATGGTTAACGCCGTGACATGACTCAACAGGCTACACACTGTTAACCTCACCCAGTGGCGTCCAGTTGGTGATGAGCGTGTCTCTGAGCTGAGCCCAGCCGCTGTAGTACTGCAGCAGCCTGACGAGGGCGGAGGGCGAGCAGGCGGCGTCACTCAGCTCACACAGCTCCGACACACACTGACCGTGCTGCCCGAGGACGCTCACCAACCTGTTGGTGTGGGACAGACGTTAGGACAGTGGTTGAGACGGACAGTGCTGAGCTTCCTGAGGTGTGTGAAGGTGAGTGTGTCGCACCTGAGCAGCACTTTGGCCCTCTGGTAGCAGCTCAGGCCGCTCCACGCCTTGTAGCCGTTAACGGCAGAGGAGGTGCACTGGGAAACATCTTCCTCCACGGCACACACTGTGCTGCACACGTTAACACCTGCAGACCAGCGGAGGGAAAAACATGCATCTGGTCAGTTCATACGGAAGAGAGGAGAGTGGGAAAAATAAAACTTTTATGGTCGATCTGAAGTTTTTCTCTCCTGTGTTTAGAAACAAAAAAAAGTTTTGTCAGGATTATTTTTTTTAGGTCCATTTTTTAAATTTGTCAAACAGGTGGAAATATCTTTTGTCAGGACAACTTTTCTAGGTTCCCTAATTTTTTTTTATTTGTAAAAGAAGTGGAAAAAATGTTTTGTCAAGTTTATTTTTTTAAGGGTCCTTTTTTTTTTTTTTAAATTTGTGAAACAGATAGAAAAAACCTACATTCCTTGATTTTTTTTTAAATCTGTAAAACTGGTGGGAAAAATAAAGTTTTATCAGCATTATTTTCTAGGTTTCTTAATTTTATTATTATGTTTTTTATCTGTGAAACAGGTGGGATTTTTTTGTCAGGATAATTTTTCTAGGTTCCTTTTTCTTAAATTTGTGGAACAGGTGGAAAAAAGTTTTTTCAGAACAATTTTTCTAGATTCCTTAATTTTTCTTAATCTATAAAATGCGTGGAAAAAAGTTTTGTCAGGACAGTTTTTCAAGTTCCTTAATTCAAAAAAAAAAAAAGAAAAAAAAGTAAAACAAGTGGGAAAAACATCTTGTCGGGACAATTTTTTCTAGATTCCTTTTTTTTTTTTTTTTTAAGTGAAACAGGTGGGAAAAATGTTTTATCAGAATAATTTTTGTAGGTCCCTTCATTTTTTTCATCTGTAAAAACTTTTTTAAACAAGTGGGAAAAACCTTTTGTCAAGATTATTTTTCTAGGGTCCTTATTCTTTTTAAAATGTGTGAAACAGGTGGAAAAAAGTTTTGTCAGGACAATTTTTCAAGGTTTCATAATTATTTTTTGAAATCTGTAAGACAGGTGGATTTATTTCTGTCAGGATACTTTTTCTAGGTTCCTTTCTTTTTTTTTTTTTTTACAAAATTTGAACGGGTGAAAAAAGTTTTGTCAGGATCATTTTTCTAAGATAATTTTGTTTCCATCTGTGAAAACAGGTAAAAAAAACATGTTGGTAGTTGAAAACATATTTTTGTCAAAATTCTCAAATTATACTGGCAAAAAAAAAAATTCCCACCTGTTCCATGGGTGAAAAAAAAAAGTTTAAGGAACTAGGAAAGATGATCCTGGCAAAACCTTTTTTCTACCCGTTCTCACGTCAGAAACATAAAAGTATCAGACTTGGAAAATGGATCACCACATTAATTTCTTCACTTGCCTCTCAGGGCCTCCGTACAGACATGATCGTCTTTTACTCACAGAATTATAAGATGATGATGAAACTAAAAAAAAGTGTACGCTGTGTACGTTTTCCATTTCCTGTAATGCTGAGCTGTTTTTACCTTTAGAATCAGTCAGGGAGCGACTCTGTCTGTCGGCTGGACGGACAAACTTCCCATCGATGAACAAACCCAGAGAACGGGAGTGATGATCCAGCCAGGCCTGAGGGAGGACAGAGAGACAGTCAAAGGTCATCTAAAAGACGGTAACCCAGACCGTCCTTAACGAGGATAAAACCTCATTAGGACAATACGTCTGAGGTGCTCTGAGCTCTGTGACTTCACATTTCCTGCAGACACAGACAGCTGCTCTCTCCTTATCCTTCCTGACTGATTCTTCTCTAGTTTGGTCTTCTGTTGGTGTCCTTGTCACTACTGGCAGCATGAGGCGGCACCTGCAGCCCAGTCAGGTTGCACAGGTAGTCCAGCTCCTCCAGGATGGCACATCCATATCCCTGTCAGAAACAGACTCCATGATGGCAGCATGAGGGCATCCTGTGATTCTGAATCCAGCCCTCAGTGGGTTATTGATTTTGGTTTCCACTGACCGTTGTTACGTCATTTTGTTCTCAACAATTTATACAGTGTTCATCAGTAAAGATTTTACACCTGAATAATTAATTCATCAAGATCTGACGTGTGATTTAAGTGTTCCCTTAGTTTTCTTTAGCAGTGAAAACCAGTGATTATATTCATTAATCACCAGCATGGAGGCGTAACATCAAACACTTCCTGTCATAATTCCTCTAGCTGAGGCCGATCGGACACTGACTGTACATGAGAGGCACCCAAACCTATGCTCACGTTTTATTGGTCAGGAAGACGCCGCCTCAGCTGGACAGTGACCGACAGAAGACGAGAGCGTGTCAACTATTGACAGACCGGAGACCAAAGTACAGAGCACAGAGTATTTTTTACTTTTAATACTTTTGGTACATTTTCCTAATCGTACTTTAACTCAGGAACATTTTAACAGCAGGACGTGTACTTGTAAAAATATTTCTACAGTGTGTATTGTTAAACTGTTTAATATCTATATACAATATACTATTGGTCAATAATGTGAAATCAGCCATTCAGTCTGTCTCTTTATTATATTTTGTTTCTTCTTTGTGCTTCTTTATTATATTGCTTTGTGTTTTTATATTTCTCTGCTCATCTCATCTTACTGTTCTGTCATCATCAGGGGTGGGAACGATGTTATCACCATACTTCAGTCATGATTCAATATTATTACAATTTTAAATATGTTGTGATATGCTGCGTATTGCGATAACATCTATTGTGATTTTTTACTTTTTTCCAACTGTAAATGATGTCCCCCAAAAGAAAACTTCAACATCTGTTTTATCTAATAAAAAACATTTTTTATTGCAGTAAAATGTGTCTAATGATGACTGAAAAAACAACTGATTATATTATTCTAGCAGACTATCCTAAAGTTTAATTTGTATTTGAAATATTATTAATTATTAATTTATATAATTTAAAAAAATCAATACTTGGCTCTGTGTGACGATACGATATTACCACACAAAAATATTGCGATATTGTGGTGTATCAATTTTTTTTGACACTATTCAATGACTTTTTATGAATTCTGATATTCTACACTTTGATTTGACAGGTTAACTAAGTTTTATTTTTTGACAAACAACACTACTACATTTTTATTTTTTCATGTGGTTGTATTATTTGTTTTGTGATTTTTCTTGACAATTTAGACTATGACTATTTTTAATTAATTTTGATAACATATTATGACTTTATAATTATTTTTTTTTACCAATTATACAATTACTTTTTTTGTGAATTTTGACATTCTATACCTTCATTTTTTAAATTATTTTTTAGACATACAATACTATTACTTTTTTAACATTGTTTCATACTGTAGTATTACATGTTTATGAATTGTTTTGACATACTATACTGTAACTTTTATGGGTTTTTTTTGGTACATACTATGGTATTACATTTTATGATCTTTTTTGATCTTTTTTATGGATTTTGACAATTAATATTCATTTACTTTTTGGACATACAATACTGTTACTTTTTTAAAATCTATTTTCATACAGTAGTATTATATTTTTATGAATTGTTTTGACATACGATACTATAACGTTTATGATTTTTTTTTTACTTACTATAGTATTACATTTTGTGATTTTTGTTTTTTGACATATTATACTGTGGTGCTTTCAATTAGTTTTTATGACATAAAATGTTTTTTAATGATTTTTTTTTTTTTTGACTTACTATACAATGACTTTGTACGATTTTTTTTTTTTTACATATTATACTGTGACTTTTTATAAATCATTTTCCCCACCCCTCGTATTTGTTCAGTACTTTCTGTTAAGTAAAGAATCACAACACTTCCTCCATCACTGAGCTAACATCAGAGAGTCAAGAGGTCAGATGTGGCTCTGGAGGGACGGAGGACACTCAGCTGGTGAAACTTTAAAGTGGAAACATGTGTCCAAACATCTGACATTTCATAACTAAGTGCTGCACAGTCTGAAGTCACATGTTTGTCCTGTGAGTTACAGTCGACGAACAGTTAATGAACTTCACATGGGTCACATCCCTCAGCAGGAACATGCTAACCTCAGAAACATGCTAACATCTGTCAGTTCCACTCCAACAACAGACCGTCAGTCTCCCGCTGTGATTCAAGGTTAATAAATGTACCTGTGCAGTGGCGGAGCTGGAAGCTGCAGCAGGTCCGGACTCCATGCTTTGAAAAATATCGTGCACTGTCTTGATGGTGCTACCGGCCATAATAGTTACGAGTCACTCCGGAAGTGCTGTGTCTTCGTGTCTGGGTCGCGTTAATTAAGACTGTTTGATTTAATCCCTTTGTAAATGTTGTATCTGACAGAAAAGAGAGATAAAAGCACGGCTGGTGTCCCACTCCACGTCAAACACAACGTGCTAGCTTCCCTCCCACCAGCTCGAGACCTGCGCTGTGGCACTGTACGTGCGTACGCGGAGCAAGAGGGTTCACCCCTGCCTACTTCCGGTGTTATGTCATGTTTCTCAGGGTTTATTTATTAAACTGGATTTTAGCGAACAACGTAATGTTTACATTTCCCACAAGCTACTGACGGCTGTCAGATACGGTTCAAATTCTGTTATAACACAAACTGGGTCATAATTATTTGTATGTTTAATATAAACGGTTCAGTGAGGAGTAAGAGGCTTCCCCCCTACGTACTTCCGGTATTGTGCCCTGTTTCTCAAGGTTCATTTAAGAAACTGAACTCAAGCAAAAACCGTAATGTTTGGGGGTTTTTAAGCTGATGACAACATTTGAAATTAATTTTAAATTTTTGTTAAAATACTGATTGGGTTTTAAAAAGTGGCTCTGTGCGAAGCCGGGGGCTTCACCCCTGCGTACTTCCGGTGTTGTGTCCTGCTCATCACGGTTCATTTATTAGACTGGATTTAAACAAACAACGTCATGTTTACGGGGTTTGCAAGCTACCGAAAGCCATTTCAAATATATTTCAATTTTTATTAAAACACTAATAAGGTTTAAGCAAGTGGTTCTTCGCGGAGCGGGAGGTTTCAATCCTGCTTACTTCCGGAGGTGTGTCTGGTTTCTACAGTTTCATGTTAAAAACTATGGTTAATTTATTAGACTGGATTTAATCAAACACATTAATGTTAACGGTTTTTTGTAAACTACCGACAGCGATTTTAAATATATTTTGAATTTTGTTAATTGGGATTTAGCCGGTGGTTCCACTCTGCTTTACGCGACACCTGTTTTTTTTGTTTTTGTTTAAATCAACACAGTTACTACCGTGATCAGCTGTTTGGATAATATCTTAGAGACCAACATTTTCAAGCGATTAATTAATTGATTTTCTTAGAAGGGTGAGACATTTTACAGCCCTTACTATTTTCCGCACGAGCGCACTGAAATGTGTTCCGTGTGTTGAATCAAGGTTCCGCCACCGCTGTAGCTTCCACACGGAGCCATTTTGTCAACGGACCTCAAAAATCGTTCGAGTTTGCGCCGTACTCTCAAGGAAGTGCGGAAAATTGGTGCGCCTTTTTCAGCTGAGTTGGCTCGTATCAAAAGCTGGTGATCTGTTCTTGTTATTATTAATAAAACCGGAGATAAATAGTCTCTGAAGCAGGAAGTGATAATCTGAGGGAGGCGACGCGCGGCGCAGCTTTGAAGATGCCCCGCAGAAAGGTAAGACACTCAGCCGTTAGAGCGGACACACAACAACATCACGTCATAGCTAATGTTAGCCCCAAATCTAACTGTGTGGAAAAACCGTCCGACCCCCTGTGAGCTGAAATGTGACGCTACAAGATCCCGTTAATAAGTTGTGGGTTTTAATTGAACATGGATGTTTGGAGTCACTTCACTGAGCGGGTGTTGCGTGTTGTTGCTAAAAGCTAAGCTAGCTAATGTTTATGCTGAGTTGCAGGAACGTGTTGTTGTTGTTGTTTATTAGTTGTCACTTCACAGAACACAGTGAGAAAAGCTCTGAAAATCTGGACTGTGTGAATCTGGTCACATTTCCAGCATCTGGCGGGGCGCGCGGAGACGCTGCCCTCCGTTAATGTCGGTAACGGCAGCTTTAACTGTTGAAAGGGAACAGGCTGTTCTTTGAGTGCGAGGATGGAACGAGGCGTCCGCACCAAAACAACGCTGTGATTGGACAGAATCTGGGCAGGCGTTACGTTCATTGGTCCGACTGTCTCAGGCCCCGCCTCCTCTTCAATGTAATTGGTCGTATGTAAATGAGGTGCTCGGCTTCTTGTTGTGAAGTTGTCAGATTGACTTAACGTTCAGTGAGCTGTGATGGTCACACCGTGCTGTGCTGAGGGCTCCACAGCTAGGTCTCTGTTCACCTGAGTAATGTTTGCTCCTGTCCCTTAATACTTTAAAATCTATTTTTAACAATTAAAAATATACGTAAGTACTCTTAAAATGTATTGCAAAATATTATTAAAAAAGGTTGATCATTTATATTATTGTTAAAAGACGGTAGTACTCTTAAAACTTATTTAAAAAATATTATGGAAAAAAAGACAGTGGTACTATTAAACAATAGTATTATTAAAATGTATTGAAAAGGACTATAACATGTAGTTCGTTTTTATTCATATTAAAAGACAGTAGTACTATTTAAATGTATTGAAAGTATTATTAAAGGTGTAGTTAATGTTTATTCATATTAAAAGACAATAGTAAACAGCAATACTATTGAAAATTATTTAAAAAGTATTATAGAAGTTTTACAAAAAGTGTAGTTTATTTTTTTAATACTGAAATACAGTAGTACTATTAAACAGTAGTAATATTAAAATTTATTGAAAAGTATTGTAAAAAATATAATTCATTTTTATTCATATTAAAGACAATAATGCTATTAAAAATTGTACTCCTAAAATTTATTTTAAAAATATAAAATAGTTGATTTTTTTTTTATTAATATTAAAAGACAGTGATATTATTAAATAATAGTACTCTTAAAATTTATTGGAAAGTATTATTAAAAATGTAGTTAATTTTTATGAATATTTAAAGACAGTGATATTATTAAAAATAGCACTCTTAAATTTATTGGAAATATTATTTAAAAAGTAGTTAATTTTTATTTATATTAAAAGATGGTAGTACTATTGAAGAGTAGTACTGTTACATTTTTTTAAAGTATTATAAAACATTTAGTTAATTTTTAGAAATATTAGAACAGTGATATTAAAAATAGCACTTTTAAAATGTTTTAATAAGTATTATTAAATAAGGAGTTAGTTAGTCAATTGATATTAAAAGACAGTGATACTTTTAAATAAGAGTACTCAGTACATACATTTATTGAAAAGTATCACAAAAAATGTAGCTAATTTTTATAAATATTAAAAGAAGTGATATTATTAAAAACTCTTAAAATTTATTAAAAAGTGTAATGAAAACGAGTTACTTTTTATTAATATTAAAACACGGCAGAACTTTTCGATTTTATTGAAAATACAAAAATGTAGTAAATTTTTATTGATATTTAAAGACGGTAGTTCTATTAAAATTTTTGAAAAGTATTAAAAAATGTTCATTTTTAGAAATATTAAAAGACAGTGGTATATTTAAAAATGTAGCTCTTAAAAATTATTGAAAAGTATTATTAAAAAGTAGTTATTTTTTATTAATATTAAAAGATAGTAATAGTATCAAATATTGTATTCTCAAAATGTATTGAAAAGTATTAATAAAAATGTAGTTAATTTTTATTAATATCAAAACACAAGCAGCCTAATGATGATGCTGTCACATCATTTTGCACATATACTGTATTAAAAATACATAAAGCACTGTACAGTGTGTATATATATATTGTATTGTAATTTTTTTTACTCATTTTTTCGATTTACTGTAGTTATTTTGCACATATATAGGCCTATATATATATATATATATATATATATATATATATATATATATATATATATTGCTTATGATGTAGGCTAATTTGATTTATGGTGTAGTTTTCTTTTTTTCTTTTTCTTGGGTAAACCTGTATAAATTAAATGTGACATATGCAGAAAATAAATATGATTGTGACCTAAATATTAAGAGCAACGACTTTATTTCGACTGTATTGCAGAGAAATATAGGTCAAGTCAAATGTTATTATAGCCCAGTGTTACAGAGCATGCCTTAAAGGGCTGTGTACAAATAATAATTTCGTCTCAATTTCAATTTTATATATAAAGTCCAATATCACATAATTTCACAACATATGACTTCCTTCCTGTCTTTAGTTCTTGATATTACAGGGCTGTCAGTGGCTCTGTAACATCACATCAGAGCTGATATCTCAGAGGGTGGAGCAGGGCCTCACAGTGTTTTATTTGCTCGATGCAAATGACATGTTGGCTCCTGCACGGGTCCCCCCGCCCAACCCCCACCCAGCCGGGTCTCTGAGGGGTGAGCCCCGGTGCGCCTCCGTTATCAGCGTCACCCCGTTCACTCCGTCTGCAGACAGAGACAGACACACTGAGAGAAGACACAGGAAAATAAGACTGTTATTAGTTTATATGTCTTTACTGGGCTACTAAGTCCATTGAGGCAGGAGACAGGAGGCAGGAGGCAGGAGGGGGAGCAGAGCCGGAGGAGATGTGGAGGAGGTGATGCTCCTCCCCCAGTATGGGATCTTTGTTGAATTATCCGCTGGTAAAATAATAATTTAAACACATTTCTCTGCTTCCTGTGTTTATCATGTCGCTGACAGTCCAGACTTAATGACGCAGGTTTCCGGTAACTTTTCAGAGGACCGCCGGCAGCAGCTCGGACGGGACGGAGGACTCGGATTTCTCCGCCGACCTCGAGCACACCGAAGCTTCAGAGAGCGTGCACAGGCGCAGCAGCACGCGCCTGACCCGCGCGTCACTGCGCCTCAGCCGCAGCTCTCAAGGTAAATAATCCGTTACAGGAGGAACTGATTCACACAGATTGATTAGAGATTAACTGGAGAAGAATTTAAAATAAAGTCTGGGATTAGAAACTGAAGATTAACAAACAACAGGAGGGAGTTTTATAACACAGAAAGAAATACACAGTAAATACAGTATGTTGAACATGAGGGGCGACATGCTAACACTTCAGCTCTCTCATTACAGCTCTTATTGTTTGGTAGTACATATATTTATAGTGTCGAAGGACTGTTTTATTATTTGCTTATTATTGGTGATCAAATTATTATTACCTTTATTTACATAAAATAAATAAATATAAATAAATATAGAAAAGGGCATTTAAAGGTGAAGTCCAGTATTTTGCACTTTGAGCCCATTCCTGGTTGTTTATGATGAAATAGAGAGGTTAAGACCAAAATCTTGACGATTGCTCCTTCTCTGAGAATTTGAGAGAATTTGTCTTTCCCCTGCCTGGCTTAACAATGCTGTCTATGGCCATGTGTAAATCTGTCCTAAAACCACCTTAAACGTTGGTTTTCAAAGCCATGAAACTCACCCAGTGGTCAGTGGTGTTCCTTGATGTTCCCACATAAAAATCATAGCAAACTGTGGTTTCCATGATGATTTATTTGACATTTTGTCCATGCATTGATTTCCTATAGGAAGCCTCATTGTCCGTTGGTAGTAATCCGCCACTGGAAACAGAAAGGGGGTTGTTTACGACAAGGTTGTAGTCATTGTAGTCTTTTAGCTCGACAGTGCTGTGTGCGCTCCTCCTCTTTGGAGGAATTCTCCTGCAGTCGCTGACCACACAAAACTTGTCCATTATTACCGGCTTGTAAACAACCTTCGCAGTACGATGCCTTTGAACACAACGCCAGCCTTCTTCTTCTGCTTCTTTCTGTGTCCCATTACATTGCAATGGTTTCCTGCCGGTTGGCGACACTCACGTAAAGGAGCATTATCGCCATCAAGTGGGCTGGAGTGTATAACGCTTCAGGGTCAAACCAACGATCAGGCGGAAGTTTACACACGGGTGTGAGGCAGCTGAAAAAATAGTTCCACAATCCAGATGAATAGAAAACACGGATGGAAACCACAGTTTGCTACGATTTTTATGTAGGAACATCAAGGAACACCACTGACCACTGGGTGAGTTTCATGGCTTTGAAAACCAACGTTTAAGGTGGTTTTAGGACAGATCTACACATGGCCATAGACAGCATTGTTAAGCCAGGCAGGGGAAATTCTCTCAAATTGTCAGAGAAGGAGCAATTGTCAAGATTTTGGTCTTAACCACTCTATTTCATCATAAACAACCAGGAATGGGGCTCAAAGTGCAAAATACTGGACTGCTCCTTTATAACAGTTTAAAACATGAATTAACTGATTCATTAAACCGTAGAGTTGTAAAACTATAAATATTAAAATCAGGTAAGATTTTAAAAGGGTGAGGGGGCTGCCTCTGATAGGCACCTGAGCAGTTGGGGGTTCAGTCACCAATATGATATTATCACGATACTTCAGTCATGATACAGTATTATTACCATTTTAAACATTTTTAACTGTGATAAAATATGTTTTATTTTATTATATTGCGATTTATTACCTTTTTTCGGTGGCAAATTATGTCCCCAAAGAAAGACTTTGTCAACATCAACTTTTTTATCAAACAAATAAAGTTTTCAGTGTGTTCATCTCTCCTCAGTCATTTTTACTGCAGCAAAATGTTTCTAGTGTGACGTCTTCAGAGGTCGAGAGCTTTTCTCTGTGAGCTTTGGAGGTGTGTGTGTGCAGGGAGTGAAGACAGTCAGGCTTCGCTTTTCAACTTAAATTCACTGTATTCAGTCTTCTCAATACGGGACAACTTATTCTTACAAAATAAACCAAACCAAACAGGTATCAAATAAAGTTCACTGTCTTTACAACAGCTCTGCTCCTCCCTTTGTGTCTCAGAGCTGTCTCTACTCTCTCACACTCTGCTCACTGCAGTCTCTTGCTTCTCACTGGGGCAATCAGCTGGGCAGCGACCTTTGTCCTGCTTGTCCTCAGGACTATGGTTCTTGTAGTCCTTCCCTGGGTGCCATGATGGGTTGTAGTCCTTGTTGCAGCCATCAAGAGGGAATGTATCGCCTCTCATGACATCACACAAGTAAATGCAGCTGATTTTATCATTCTACTGGCTACCACAGGTTTGATTTGTAATTTTCATATTAATGATTTAGATAATAAAACACAAATACTAATCAATACGATATGGCCACACAAAAATATCACTCTTTTACCCACCCCTAGTTGTTAGAGGAAAGGCGCCAGGCCACAGACGTATTTTTAGTTGACGAAACTTTATTTCAAAGCGGTGTGTAGTCTGCACATTTTTACAGCTGAAGAATTCAAGAATCATTTTACACCGACAACAATTAATGAAAATTAAAATGTTAAATTAAATAACAGTTATTCATTTCCGTCATTTCTGTCAGAGCCACAGTGAGCCACTGGGGAGGAGCTAAAGAGCTGCATGTGTCTTCAGAGCCGCAGGTTGCCCACCCCCTTTTTTAAGGCATCACTTATCTGAAGAATAACCTTAGTGTAATTACACCAGTGTATTTCAGATCTCTGTGCAGACCCTCCCCAGCATCTGTGACCTCTTATTTTTAAGTAGAGTTTAGAAAGTTAGAAGAACCATTTTCCTTTTAGTAAAAATTAAACCTATATATTATAGCACAGATTGTTTCCTGCTCCTCAGCTTCAGTTAGCTTAATGTTCGTCTTTTCATACATATTTAATCACATGTATTTATTATCCAGCCACACATTTCTACTTTCAGTAAAAATTCATTTGTGTGTGTCAGTTGTTTGAATGAGGATGTTTTCATTCAGGGACCACAGGGAGACCCCCCCCCCCACTGCAGGGTCTATTGTATATGGGCAGCCGTAAAGCATGAATGGGTTCAGACAGGCCGACCTCCCCCACCACAGACACACAAACAAACTCCACTCCCAACCCCTGTGTGACCTCTTTCTGCTGTAGCCGCCACAGAAAGAAAAGGTGACACTGTTTCCTCTGCTGTTTGTCACTGAGAGGAGTTGGCTGCTCCGTCCTCGTCCCCTCGGAGGCTCCGAAACACAACAGAGGCTAGAGTCATCCAAAAAGAAGCAGATTCAGAGGTTCAGTCGGGATTAGTTTCTTCTTAACCACTGAGGACATTCGCAACAAGTAACTCTGTCTTCTTCTTAATATTTCACTTTGGGGCCGCTCCGTCACAGACGGCTCAGGTTTAACAACTCTGTCTAGACTTTGGAAACTTTTAATGCAGTTCAGTAGACTATAAAGTTTTTAATTTAGACAAGTTTCCATGTGGACAATTAACGTAGAAATAACTATTTTTATTATCGTTTAATCTGATTAATCTTTGCTGATGTCATCTGTTCATCTAAAACCTAAAGACACCAGTGATGGGCTGGTTGAACGTCGGCTGTAGTCTGTGCAGTGTGTTCATTAGCAACTTTTTGGCTGAGACGCAACAGTCAGCTTTCATCGCCGCAAGTTCTTTGAGGTCGGTTCGGTGTGTCCACTGAACCTAGTCGACCTTATTCCTGAAGGCTCTACAATGAAATGATTATGTGCGCAATTTCCTGTGAGATAGAGGAAGTAGCATTAAAGGAGCAGTCCAGTATTTTGCACTTTGAGCCCATTCCTGGTTGTTTATGATGAAATAGAGTGGTTAAGACCAAAATCTTGACGATTGCTCCTTCTCTGAGAATTTGAGAGAATTTGTCTTTCCCCTGCCTGGCTTAACAATGCTGTCTATGGCCATGTGTAAATCTGTCCTAAAACCACCTTAAACGTTGGTTTTCAAAGCCATGAAACTCACCCAGTGGTCAGTGGTGTTCCTTGATGTTCCCACATAAAAATCGTAGCAAACTGTGGTTTCCATGATGATTTATTTGACATTTTGTCCATGCATTGATTTCCTATAGGAAGCCTCATTGTCCGTTGGTAGTAATCCGCCACTGGAAACAGAAAGGGGGTTGTTTACGACAAGGTTGTAGTCATTGTAGTCTTTTAGCTCAGCCAAAGTGCCGGCTCAACAGTGCTGTGTGCGCTCCTCCTCTTCGGAGGAATTCTCCTGCAGTCGCTGACCACACAAAACTTGCCCATTATTACTGGCTTGTAAACAACCTTCGCAGTACGATGCCTTTGAACACAACGCCAGCCTTCTTCTTCTGCTTCTTTCTGTGTCCCATTACATTGCAATGGTTTCCTGCCGGTTGGCGACACTCACGTAAAGGAGCATTATCGCCATCAAGTGGGCTGGAGTGTATAACGCTTCAGGGTCAAACCAACGATCAAGCGGAAGTTTACACACGGGTGTGAGGCAGCCTAAAAAAATAGTTCCACAATCCAGATGAATAGAGAACACGGATGGAAACCACAGTTTGCTCCGGGGGCTCAAAGTGCAAAATACTGGACTTCTCCTTTAAGCTACAGTAGTTAGTCCCATAGACTGTCTGTGGTTAGTCCCAGTGGCTACTCTTGGTGGCTAACCGCCAACGCTGGTTCTTTTCCAAAGTCATTTGCCTTCAGTTTATTTTTGAACAAATATTTAACTCATGTTAACTCAGCATTTTCTAAAATGTCTTTGTGGAGCTCTGGTACCTGTTGCACTGTCCGTGTCTGTGACGACTAACAACCAGTCTGAACTACATTTTGTCTTCAGCAACTGTGTGTTGAACATGTGACCAGAACAACAAGAGATTGTTCCTGTTGCCATGGTTACCGCTGATATGAGAAATAAAACCACAAGAAAAGAATGACACATAGACTGACAGGTCCGTCGCTCAGCGTCAGTACATGATATCCCTGTCTTTCCCGGTCTGACTTCATTCTCAACCTACATTAGAAAATAAACTGTATGTATTTAGTCATTTAGTCACATAAATAATTAAGTAATTCAAATAAGCTGAACACACACTCCTCTACTGAGCACTGAGCAGCAGTGATTACAGCCTAAATATTGAGATTCAAATGAAATGGAGACAAAACTTTTTATCCCACTACACGTAGATTATAAACTGGTGGATATAAAAACGAGTCAGAAATATAAACGTTGTAGTGCTTTTCACGTTTTATTTGACGCTCACACCAACACCACTCCTGTCCCTTTCTGCCACCAGTTTGGCTCCATCCACAAAATACGTCGTCACTGTTTACAAACACAAAAAGGGCATATACTTTCTTTTTTCTTTATACTTATACTCACCTGTCAGCAAACTGTAGATTAGCCTAACTCACTCTGATAACCATGTTCCTACATACCTCTGCACAGGATCACTAAACTTTATATTAACCTGCAATTTTTGAAAAAGAAAAAGATAATTTGTCCAAATCAGTCTTAAAGTTGGTCAAAAATCACCTTGAAAAGGTCTTAAAAGCATTAAATTGAAGTGTTTGATACCTGTAGACACCCTGAGGTAAAATGTAAAACCATATTGGAAGTCTTAAGGTAATCTCCTCTCTTCTAGACAACTGCAGCTCAGTACGGAGCAGCTCTCCTGCAGCCACGGGTCCTGACGAAGGCCAGGATTCAGCAGCAGAGTCAGCAGCAGCAGCAGCAGCAGTGGCAGCGTCAGTCTTCTCCTCCGGGCGCAGGATCACACGCAGCCAGCAGGGGGCGACAAACACCACAGCCAAAAAATACCCACTGCGTCAGAGCAGGTCGTCCGGATCAGACACTGAGGCCAACGGTGAGAGCAGAGTGTTTCCTGTTTGTCTTAGAAATTACAGCCATACACTACATTAAATAGTTTTTAACAGTTTTTCAGTGTTTGCTGTTTCTCATGCACCTCCTCGTGGCAGCAGGAGGAGGAAGTCATACATGAATTTGTTACAAGAGAGCAGAAACAGGCACAGAAAGAGGACGAGGAGATGAGAGGAGGAAGAGAAGTGAGGAGAGCTGTGAAGTCGGGGGGCAGAGGGAAGGAGGGAGAGTAAAAGTAAAGACGAATGAGTAGACGGCAGAGATGAAATGGAAGCTGGAAGGTCAGAGACAAGAGGGAATAACATGAAGATGGGGAAGAGGAGGAGGAAGAGCGCCTCTCTGCGTGTTTCATTCATTTATCGTGGTGCCATTCAGCCGATGACATGAGTCCTGTCTGTGATCACAGTGTGTCCCTGATTATAAAGAAGACAAATGTGTCTTGGTACACATCCTGGACTTGTGTTGTGTCACTGGGACGAGTCGCAGCATCTGTTGTCTAATTTCAGTCACTGCAGGACGGGGTGATCTGTTTCCATTAAAGCAGATATATCTGCACTTTGATTGTTGGGTCATTCAGTTTAATCATTTAGTGTCTCAACACTGAGCCGTGTCATCAAACAATCTGAGGAGTGATGTCACGATACACAGTTAAACTCAATTTATGAGTTTGCATCATGTTTTGTCACATAAACCAGGTTTGTTTATTTGTTTATTTGCACAATACAAAATAGAAAGATGAAAAAGTCAGAGCAAAACTCTGACAAATTTAAACAGAAGGAAAGAGTCCAAAAAGCCAACAGGCTCATCATGTGGCTGTGCTTTATGGGAAGAAACACGTAGAACAACTATTGTTCCCAAATTTAGATATTAGGTGCCAGTTTACAAAAATTAACTAATTAAAAACCTCATGGGCCTAAAATTGACCCCCGTGGAACACCAGATTTAATGTAACAACAGCTGATTCCTGGATAGGAAACAAATTGCACCCCTCACTATACTTTTTGCCAACGGTAGAGTTTCCATTTTAAAAACACAGAAGAGAACATGGATTAACCACCCTGCAAGGGAGCTGGAGAAATTCTAGGTAGTTCCTAATATCACCAGCAAGATGTGGCACTTAAATAAAATATTTTTATGCCATTGAGAGTTGGCACTTTTAACACAATACGAGTTCTCACTAATGAGAATAGTGACGATGTACTAATGCAGTAGACAAATGGTCCTTATAGGAAAATGAATGGATGATGTCATCAGTATTGTGATCACAGTATTTAACAGTAGATACTTCTTTGTGTCTTTGTTCGCTTCTCTACCTGCAGGGTGTCTCAGGAAATATGTTTAGGGGTGTCACACAAGCATTGGCAGAAATTAGAGTTAACAAAAATTGCCCGACATCTTGAATAGCTCGATGTGACTGGAGAAATAGGAAAGGAAAGGAAATGAGCTGCGATGTGTCCCATTCTTGTGCCAGCCTCCCTGAGCTCAAACACTGCTCCTCTGCCGCAGTAACATCAGTCTGTACTATTGGATTTCTCACCTGGCAGCTGCTGTTAGAGGGTGTTAACTGCATCTGTATGTGGTCACATCTGCAGCCTATAGAGAGGTCTCTGGAGATAGATTTGTGGCAGCAGAGACAGAAAAGTGTTAAAACATTTGCATGACTGTTTGGGACAGATATAGATTTTTAATCAGTGACATTTTTTCTGTGAGTGTTGCTGCTGTCATCCAGACCTCAGTGGTTGTGTTTATTCCACCAGTCGCTGCACTGCATGAAAGCCTTAATATTCAGTCTGTGTTATTTGTGCTGGGACGACTTTCTCTGTGGGAAAAATAGTTCAGCTTCCTCAGAACTGAGCCAAGCATTTAAAATTAGATCATCAGGGTACATGTTAACCTCCTCTACTCCACCCCTCCTACCATGGAGCCATTTTTGTCCTTTTTCGGGGGGGCAGGGGATCTTTAGGGGGAGATAGCAGGGTTAAAGTGGTTTACATCATCTTAAAGCTGGAACCTGCAGCTCAGCTCTGTGCGATATGTTTTTCTAGTCATTAATCTGTAATATAATTTGTGTTTTCAGAAGGCATCTATTTACAAGGTTTAGAGCATATAGGGGGTTAGAAGAGCATGTTGGAGGTATGTGACGGCCATTCCCGTCATCATTTATGTCTCATAAGTTGTTGCAGCTATTTCTTTGGGTTGATACAATCTGTTACGCATATTTGGTGCTAAATTTAAGCGGTTTTGACCACTTGAGAATCAATAAAAGTGTTAAAAATCCCTCCAAAATACCACATTATGACACCAAGACCTTGAGGAGCACCACAGTCAAATCTGTGCTGTGATTTGGAAACAAGAACTTTGAAGAAGAATTGCATTTTTCACTGATTGGATGGCGAGCACTTCTGTTCTGGAAGCTGCTGAGAAACCCCCTTATTGTCAAGATACCTTTGAAAACAAAACATCCTCTGAATACTCAAGGTCTTTAGGTTATGATCATAAGTTTCACAACGCTGTGATTATCCTAGAGGTCACTTTAAGTCATTTTATACAGCGAGGTCAAGTTTCAAAAAGAGTCTCACTACAGTGAAATGGCTGCTGTGGACACTAACATCATCAAACATTAATAAAATTGGGTTCGTTGAGTCCACAAGAGTCTCAGCTTGCAATTCCAAGACAGCAGGTGAAATTAACATATTTGGACTGCATGGGAAAACCTCACGGGGCTAGCATGAAGCATACATGTCTGTAAAGGGGAGACTCGTGGGTACTCACAGGACACATTTTCAGTCAGATGTCATGAGGTGAGAGGTCAAGGGCCCCCTGTGAAAATGTCCATGCTAGTTTTTCCTCAGCAAAATTTAACCTAACTTTAGAGTGTTATATCCTCCTGAGACCCTGCGTCCTCATGAGGACATCACATTTTGGGTTTACTTGACCTTATACTTCATTCTACATAACCTAGACCTGTTGTCCTCGTTCGTGGACACTATTTTGTGCCATAGTAAAAACACAATACACTAATCCATGTAAGAACAAGATGGCAGCCATCTCTGCCAAGTCAGTCTGCAGCTGATCCCGACACAAAAATGGACAAGGTCCAAAACCTGATCACATTTTATGGTTGAAACTTGTTTATTTATGATTAACAAAGTTTGTAGTTTGATATGACAACAAATTTAGCAACAGTGACAAGTTAAGACACTGTTAATTAGGGAGCACCTGTTTGAGCACATCAGGACCTAATTGGCAGCGTTGAGTTTTTTATACTTATTAGATCCCACTGATCCCAAATAGCGAAGAAAAATTAAAAATGCACACGAAACAAAAGTCCAGGTCTCTGGAGGATATAACCCTTCTCGGAAGAAGCTTGCATTACATGGTTTATACAACTGGATTCAGCCAGCTACAGCCTCTGAAAGACAATAGCCTCGACTGAGGACACTGGCATCGTGGCGGAGAGGAAGTGTTTTATTATTTCTAAGTGAACAGTCATGTGAAAATAAGAAATGTGTGCACATTGTGACGTACCGTTTTCAGTTCAAAACTACAGATTCATGCAGTAGGTGTGAGTTCATTCCCAGTGTTTTTGCAGTCCTGCTCATTCTCTTTGTCCTGATTGGCTCAGCAGACCTGAAGCAGGGTGCAGACCGGGACGAGACGCCTCCCCGGACCCCGACAGGTAACGCCCCGTCCTCAGAGTCAGACATCGAGGTGTCCAGCCCCGGCAACGACCTCGTGTCTTCCAGCAACGACATTGTAGTTTCACAAGAGGAGGACGAGAGATTGGCCAAAGAGCTGTCACTCAAAGAGGCCGCCGCCCACGACCTCTCCCATCGGCCCAAACGACGGCGCTTCCACGAGAGCTACAACTTCAACATGAAGTGTCCCACACCGGGGTGCAACTCTTTGGGTGAGGGCTGTGACATGTTTCATTGGATCTCATGTCCTGTACACCAACGCTTAACCCTCATCTCCTCTTCTCTCAGGTCATTTAACAGGAAGGCATGAGAGACATTTCTCCATATCAGGATGTCCTCTGTACCACAATCTGTCTGCTGATGAATGCAAGGTACACACACATACACACACAGATACATCAGCAGGGATTTCAGGGTAAGAAGCGAGTGTGACATCATGAACGCCACAGAAAAAGAGACAGGACATTTCATGTGTTTCCTGTGACCTCACAGTTAATTTTGTTGTGTTTTTCCGATAAATCTGCCACACTGGAGTAAAAACATGTTGCATTTTTGCCTCAGTTGCTGCTCTGTTGCTTTTATGACATTACTCATTAGTAAAAACCAAGTTTCCACTGTGGGAACATCTCAGCCATTGCACTGCGACCAAGTGTCCAGTGGATGAAACTGAAGGAAACCAACAGACTCAAATTGAAGTTGTCAAGCTGCGAAGCCTCCAGGAACACGGAGGTGGATGCTGCACTGTTTCTCCTGCTGTGGGGGGGGGGGTGGTTGTGAGTCGCTGGTGGCAGACGGTGTTGATGTTTTGTTAGGGCAAGGCATCGACGCGCGACAAACAGGCCGAGGAGAGGACGCTGTCACACCGCCAGGACGAGAACAGACACTCCACAAGGAACCAGGTAACACACAAGCACATGTAAAGTGTATCAGACAAGCCTGACACATGCTGACACACACTCACACCTAAAACAGACACACATGTACACATACATACATATATACTGTCTGCGTGTGAGGGTACAGAACATATTCGACTAAACTGAGCGAGTGAGTCCAGCTGAAAGCTGTGACGCTTCCTCGGTTTCACCTGTCGGTTCACGTCATCATGAACTGAAGGTGCGTTTGTGCATCGCTCTCAAAGCAGCTCAGGTTAGAGATCACACTGTGAGTCTCCGTGTAGCTGCACCAGAGGCAAAGTGATGAAGGGCTGCTGTAGGTTGAGCCACAGTGAGTGTGAAAGGACTCTTCCTGCTCTGATGTAACTAGTTAGTTTATTGATCAACAGAGAAATGAGTCAGAGGTGACGCTACAAGACCCTACATGTTAAAGGGGAACCCTAAAACAGAACAACACATATCAGAATCAGAATCAGAAATACTTTATTGATCCCCAAGGGGAAATTGTTGAATAAGAAAACAAGCAGGAGCGACTGCATCATCTTATAAAATTCATTAAAAAAATAACACAACAGTATAACACGTGGTAGTTATCTGCAAGTTCTGCTTACATCAGAAGAAAAGCAAACACACAGGACATGAATAACAGAGGATCGAACAGTACTGTGTCTAAAACATTAACATTTTTATATCTAATATTCCAGCTCAGGCTGTTTGAAACACTTTATTTGTCCCTGGGACAGTTGACAGAGGCACCTAACATGATATAGGAAATTTTAAAAATATGTGAAAATGCATGAAAAGCTGTACACAGTATGATACAAGTATGACATGTAAATGCAAAAATGAGATGTACAAATAAGCTCTAAAGGCAATTTACTGTCTGGTTCAGAACCTAAAGGGTGCAGTCATTTATATTTTGTAGTTTCGTGCAAAGCTCATTAGACAGTAGTTGAAATGTGAGATGATACAGAATTCATATATAACATAGATATTATAGAGATAATTGAGATTCCTACAAATCTAAAGTTATTCAAATCAAACCCAACTCTCAGGCTTATTTGTTTTACACCAGATCAAGAGCAGTGGTTCCCAACTGGTGCAGCCACAGGGTCCAAATTTCTCCATAGTCATTAGTTTCCAGGTCCAAACAGTTTACTACATTCAGCGTCATGCTTGCATTTGGCCATGTCGTCAAGCTACTTTACTGTCTCTGTCAAGTAGCTGTCCATCAGTCACTCACTCTATAGCAGGAAAAAGCACTTCAAAATAAAAGCTCTGTGTCACAAATTCGCTCCATTTCAACATTAAGTGTGTTTTTTACGAACTTGACAAGTCTGAGAGACACTTGTGGTCCATTCAGAATGGACCCGCAACTCACTTTTGGACTGTGAACCTACAGGAGTGGTTCAACAATGCTGTAATATGGCTTATTGCTTTAGTATGTTAGCAAGCAGGTGTCTCTGTCCGTGCAACCATGAGTGTGGATCCCTGTATCATCAGCACAGAAGCAAATAAATTAAATACAGACTACTTAAAAGTGGCCTCAGTGTAGATCCATGTGGGACGCCAGTCCAGCTGTTAAAAGTGGTGTATGCTGTCTTGGATTTTTGGAGCCAGAAGTGACCATATTTGGACAAGAGGATGGAGATAACCCTAACGCTAGCTGTTAGCTTGATTAGCACGATGCATTTACAGCTATGTTTAACTGTGATAATGCTAATTTTTGCCAGTAAACAACCATTAAAAGAAAATGCACTAACCAAAAAAACTGAACATCCGACTCCTCAGACGGTCTTTTAGTACAACCAAACGATGAACAGGACTTTTTTAGGCAACCAACCATTACAATTAACTTTCATGACCTGAAAACACACTGATCGCATCGATTAGATATCGGCACTGGGATTAAATGAAATTAATATAACTCAGCAGGACATTATTTCTTTCTATATTATCCTCTCAGAAGGAAAAGGGGTCAAAATGAAAGTGCAGACTCTTCTGTGTCTAAGTGTTTCTGTCTCTGTGTGGTCTCAGGCTCCTACAGAGCGGCAGCTGCGCTACAAGGAGAAGGTGACGGAGCTGAGGAGGAAGAGGAACTCTGGTCTCAATAAGGAGCAGAAGGACAAGTACATGGTGAGTGGATGTGCATTACTCCTCCTTATATCTCTCTCCTGCACATCCTTTCCATTTTGAAAGTCTCTTTTCTCCCCTCTCTGTCTTTCCCTCCAGGAGCACCGTCAGAGCCACGGAGCGAGCAGGGAGCCGCTGCTGGAGAACATCACCAGCGACTACGACCTCGAGCTGTTCAGGAAAGCGCAGGCACGTGCCTCGGAGGACCTTGTAAGAGAGAAAACTCATCGTCACCTCCCTCCCTTACTCTTTCCTCCTTCCCTTTGTTTTTTGTCTGCCCCCCCTTTTTTCTGCATTATTCCTCTTCTTCTCTGTTTCAGTCAGAAAACCCTCCTCTGCAGCCACAAGAGGAGTCTGAGATATTTTTGGTAGTTTGGAGAATCACTTCCTGTTACTCTCTGTTTGTTTCTTCCTCTGCTCTGTCGCTTTGTGACCCATTCAGACGAGAAGGCATCCATCATAACCAGGCTTACTTTAAACAGTCACATCGATGGTTTCGTATGTTTTAGTTGGTCAACTACAAATGGCATAAACAGTTTTACAACTGCCAAATAAGAGCCATCTTGAAATACTCAAGATAGATAATCTGTTAGTTAACTTTTTTTTTTACACTTTATTTATCAAAGTAATGCCCCTGATTCAGGGCCTAAATTATTTGATTGTTATTATAATTTAAAGGTACAATGTCTAGGAATCTCCTAGTCCAAACAATAACTAAAGACGACACAATGCTGTTACTGCAATCTGTTTTTCCCGGTAAGGATTCTTTCAGTGTTCATTGTTCAGGATGTTTTGAACAGGAGCCGAATTATCAGCAGAGGTCTCTTCATTTCTAAAACAAACACAACTGGTGATTTAAATTGCTAAAAACATTGAATAAAGCAGTTTCACGGTAAAAATCAGTGTTTTTCCAGTGCAGTTCGTTTCGTCTCTGAGGGGTGTACTCATCATTTTCTCATAACTTAAGATGCAGATGTTCAGGAGGTTTTAACCAGGAGCCGAATTATCAGCAGAGGTCTCTTCCTCTCCCAAACAAACAGACCAGGTGATTAAAACTGCTAAAATCACTGAATAAAGCAGCTTCATGGTAAAAATCAGTGTCTTTTCAATGCAGTTTGGCTCATGTCAAAGGGACTGCCAGTCTAGTACCTGCTAATGTGTGCTCACCTGTTTTCTCTGACAACGTAAGATCCAGGCGTTCAGGATGTTTTTAACCGTGAGCCGAATTATCAGCAGAGGTCTCTTCGTCCCTAAAACAAACACAACTGGTGATTGAAACTGCTAAAAACACTGAATAAAGCAGTTTCATGGTAAAAATCAGTGTTTTTCCAATGCAGTTCGTTTTGTCTCTGAGGGGCGTACTCAGCATTTTCTCTGATAACTTAAGATCCAGACGCTCAGGAGGTTTTAACCGGGAATTAGTTAAAAACAACCAAGAGCTAAAGAGTGTATCGTAAAAATTGTGGCTGAAAACTGCATAAAAAGTTGATTTATGACTGTGGCTTCAGGACAGACAACCACAACGGGAATAAGACGTCACTGACAGGTGGTGGCCGTTAAATGAAATAGGGCAGGTCCTTGATTAAAATAACAGATCTTTCTGTGTTTGAACATTGATGGAAAAATCTTGAATTTTGTAAGTACACAGCTTTACAAAAAATAGTTGACTTTCAACATTTTAATATGTAAAAGTTACATTATTATAGCTTTAAATTGTCTTAAATTCACTTGCTGCTGATCAAAGGCCTTAAATTATTTATTTTATCATTAATTTAGTATCAGAGATTTTTAAAATACTAAAAGAGCAATATTTTTTTAAAGTCATGATACAACATTATTGTGGTTTTAAATATATTGCGTTATGCTGAGTAATCTTATCTTCTGTTTGCCACTGAGAAGGTCCTAAAGGTCCTTGCAGACAACATGTGAACTTGAAATTTCTTCCGAACCTTCAGATAAAGCCTTTTCCTGTGTGTTCCCCATTCCGATCTTTCTTCTTACATCTTTTAATTGTTTCATTTTTTGTGGCTGGTCGCCTCCACTGAGGTTTTCCTTTGTATGATCTTTGCCTCACGTGATCCTCTCCCCTGAATAACTGGGATCTTTCCTCTTTCTCCTCTCTCCCCTCCGCCTGCTCGCCTGCCCTCTCTTCTCGTTCCTCTTTGTACCTTTTCACTTCCTCTCCCCGTCTCTCTCTCCGCTCCGTCCTGTCCTGTCCTGGCCTGTACAGGAGAAGCTCCGTCTGGCCGGCCAGGTGTCGGAGGGCAGCAACATGATAAAGACCATCGTGTTCGGCCGCTACGAGCTGGACACGTGGTACCACTCGCCGTACCCGGAGGAATACGCCCGTCTGGGGAGGCTCTACATGTGCGAGTTCTGCCTCAAGTATATGAAGAGCCAGACCATCCTGCGCAGGCACATGGTGAGGCAGCTGTTTCTGAGGGCCATCTACAGAATGTGATTCTCATGTGTCTTCTGTTACCAATCCCACAATGCAATGTGTCACCTTTTAAAGATGCAAGCCTGTAAGTGATGATGCAAAATTACAACTATCAACAAATGTTCATTGAAGAAAACTTAAAGGGTAGCTTTGTTATTTTTCAACCTGGACTCTATTTTCTTGTGTTTTTGGGTCTAAGTGACGAATGGGAACGACAAGTTTTGAAACTGGTCCATTATTAAGAGCAACGCAGCTGGCGTCAGCAAAACAGGCTCCAATGTAACCACTTGGGGCATGTTAGCATCGTCAGTTTACGTCCAATTTAAGTGTTTGTTTTTGCCACTGACAGGTTCATATTGTTATTCTAGGTGTCTGACGACATTATAGACTGAATCCCTAAAGAGATAGAGCTTTGTGTTAAAGAGTAAGATCCTTTTTGTTTAACCAGAAACAGTCCCGACAGCGCATCGCCAAATCTACCAGACTCCATTTAAATAATAAGTCATTTTAGCGCGTATAGAGGCAGCATGTTTTCACATCTAACCGGGTGTTTTAAGGGTTAATTTCAACCAAACCAGAGTTGGTGATTGTTGGAACAGTGGAAAAACGAACCAGGATGGTTTTAGTAAGTTTTATTTCCATTTCTGTCGACTTTGAATGAAGTGTGTTGTACTATGATAAAATTACTGTTTTTTTAAATGGGGTCTGGTGGGTTTGGTGATTAAAAAATGCATTTTTCTAATTCAGTATTTTTATGATCAGCTACATTTTAATAAGGAGAAAAAACACCACTGAATACTGCAGATTCCTCCAGGTGTGGTTGGAGAGTGTTTTTAATCTTAGCTGAAATGCGTCTGATCGATAACCAAAAAGATTGGAGTGAAAACGGACTGTGACACGAAATTAATTTGAGCCAACTGTGGTTCTACTATCTCAATGCCTGAGGTGATTTATAATTTTATTCTCAGACCTCACTGACTATTTAAATGAACTGTACAACTTCGCTCCTCTGATGCAGTGGATGCAGTGTTGTTGGTGTGATGGTGGCGGGTTGAAGAGTGGGAGAGACCTCCACACAGAAACTACAACATGAGACCTTGAACACTTGTGATGTGGCTTCGGCCTCTGTTTCAGAACTATTACACCCCTAATATGAGCTGCTGTCTCTTCTCTGTGTTGCATGAAGGCCAAGTGTGTGTGGAAGCACCCTCCAGGTGATGAGATCTACAGGAAGGGGAACATCTCTGTCTTTGAGGTGGATGGGAAGAAAAACAAGGTAAGAGAGCGCCATACAAGTCCTCCTGACCCTCCCCTGGAGGGTCCAGGTATCACTGAGCCTCAAGCAAGAACACGTAAACATGTAAACATGTTAGTCTGACTGAAAAGTGAATGAGTCCCAGTGGGACTAACACACCCAGATCATGTGACTCCTGCATGTATACAGTCAGTCAGACCCAAACTGGCCGAGGCGCTCTGAGCATGCTCCACAGTTTCCGCCCCGGGCTTTGACCCGGAAGTCCAATAGCATTAAATGTGTAAGAGAAGAAGAAGCCGGTAACAACATGGAGAAATCTACATCCAGAGCCGTGACTTTTTGGACGGACCAAATGTACAGAGCTGTAAAGTTGTCCACCATGGTACCAGTTAGCTGCTAGCTAACCGTAGCTAACTTGTTTGTCCAGTGTTTGGTCTGTGACGTAATAGGTCAACAGGAAAAAGGTCCAATACTAACAAGCTGAAAGGGGGCATATCTCCACCTATCAGAGAGGAGTCGCACAGACTGCGGCCTCCCGTGCTTGTATACTGGGACAAGGACAGGAGTCCAGTTAAATGTCCTCGTCCAGCTGGGACTGTAGCTCCACTTTACTGTGCATGGAAACATACTTAGTGTCAGCAGTTTTGTTGGAGGACTAGAAATGCTATTTTTGTGGAGGCTTTATTGTCTTCACAATTTATTGTTTCTTATCTGTGAAATTAAAGTAAATAAAAGTTTGGTTTCCACTGAGGGAAATGGTTTCAGCTTACAGAAATTAACTAATTGGCTTTGTTTGTGCCTATTCCTTTGGAAAGCGTGATGGCCGTTGGGGAAACACCAACCCTTATGTCATCAATCATGCCGACCACGGGCTTAAACATCACTCACTCACAGACGGACTTTGGTGTTAAAGGTCCGGCCTCACGTGCTGTGGTTCAGTCACAAAATAGCACTTCTGATTGGTTTCCTGCAGTGTTACGTGTTGAAGTACGACCTGTGTCCACGACCTTTTGAACCAATATTTGTGCGTGAATGTGAGATAAGCTGGTTTTGTTTCCTGTTAGCTTTGATGAACTGTGACGCTCTTCCTCAGATTTACTGTCAGAACTTGTGTCTGCTGGCGAAGCTCTTCCTGGACCACAAGACTCTGTACTACGACGTTGAGCCTTTCCTCTTCTATGTCATGACCGAAGCTGACAACACAGGGTGTCATCTAGTCGGATACTTCTCCAAGGTAACGTGGGGGACAGTTACAGAGTGCTCTTGCTTTTAGATGGATTAGATGTTAGTGTAAGTGAATATGCAAAGCCCAAAGTAATAAGATGGGAAAAACTGAAGATCAGACGAGTTAAGGATCAGCTCAAAATAACCTTAAATTCAAAAGTTTTATTACTGATATCAGCCCTGAATAACATGTCAGTCAGTCCATCTTGTTTACGGATTTATTCTCCGTCTGCAGGAGAAGAACTCGTTCCTGAACTACAACGTGTCCTGCATCCTCACCATGCCACAGTACATGAGGCAGGGCTACGGCAAGATGCTCATAGACTTCAGTGAGTGCAGACACCAGTGTGTGTGTGTATACCTCTTTGTGTGTGTGTGTGTTTCTGTCTGGTAAACTTTACACTGGCCGAGGGATTCTGCACAGCACAATAACAGCAGATTTAAGAGGCTGTCTGAAGCTCTTGCCCTTCCGAGGAAAAACCCTCCACACTTTTGTTTTTTGGGTATTACAGTCATTAATTTTTTCTGTATCCTTGTTTCCATTTTCTCAGCTGGAAAAGAAAATGCTTAAAAGGAGTGTAGCTAACACACGGCTCTGTCTGATCTGCCCTTTAAGGTTACCTGTTGTCTAAGGTGGAGGAGAAGGTGGGCTCACCTGAGCGCCCCCTGTCTGACCTGGGCCTTATCAGCTACCGCAGTTACTGGAAGGAGGTGCTGCTGCGCTACCTGAACAACTTTCAGGGCAAAGAGATCTCCATCAAAGGTCAGAGCTCGACATCACTCTCAGACATGCCGGTGAGAGGAACAGTGAGCAGGGGTGCGGCCACACCTCAGAGTCATTGTTGGCTGAGTCGTTCAGTAAAGGAAAAACCTCTAAAATAAACAGTGTAACATCGGGAGAAATGTGAAAGCCCCAAAAGGGTCAACAAGCCTTGAAACTGTGTGTGTGTGTGTGTGTTTTAATGTGTGCATGCATGCGTTCATGTGTGTCTGATTTTGTAAATGGACCAGAGAGCACTGAGGTCACTTCAGCTCAGTGTTCAGGTGAGAGGTGACGGTGGATGCACACATGACTTAAACTGGAGCAAAACTGGGTCGCCCAAACACATCCGGAGGACTGAGGTAACTTCCTGCTCAGTGTCAGGGCTTGACACAAGTATTCAGATATTTGGTTTTTGAGTAGATTTTTTGTTGTGGTGTCCTGTCCATCATGATGAAGAGGGAGCTGAGCTGGAAGGCGAAGCTTTCGATTTACTGGTCCATCTGCGTCCCAACCCTCAGCTATGGTCATGAGCTCTGGGTAGTGACTGAAAGAATGAGATCACAGATACAAGCGTCTGAAATGAGTTTCCCCTGTAGGGTGTCTGGGCTCAGCCTTAGAGATAGGGGGAGGAGTCAGACATCTGGAGGGAGCTCGGAGTAGAGCCGCTGCTCCTTCATGTTGAGGTGGTTCAACATCTGATCAGGATCCTCCTGGTCCAGCTGGTAGGAGGCCCCGGGGCAGACCCAGAATACACTGGAGGGATTATGGATCTCATCTGGCCTGGGAACACCTTGGGGTCCTCCAGGAGGAGCTGGAAAGTGTTGCTGGGGAGAGGGACGTCTGAGGTGCTTTGCTCGGCCTGTTGCCCCGTGACCCGGCTCTGGATAAGCAGATGAAAATGGGTGGATGGATTTTCAGCTTTGGGATTTCAGTATTATTTTTTAAACAGGTTTTCTGTTTCACAGGGCTTTGACAGGTATTGTCTCGGATTCTAAGCCTTTTATTTCCAGGAAGTTACCTGGCCATCAGCTGGACGTTCTTCCTGGGTGTCCTTGAAATGTCAAAATATGACGTTAGCATGGACGGGCCTGTTCAGCTACTCTGCACATTGAGCAGCTTTGTACGTCCTAAAAACTGAAAACAATAAGGCAATGTTGACTCACATGGGACACAAACCCCGATCTCCTGAATGAAAGTCCTGTGCTTGAGCCATTCGTCCACCTACATGGACTGTGTCACCCGTTCTGCTACGTCACCGGACTTTCTTGCAGTTAACCTCGGGGAATTTCTGAGATTTTTTGTAGATTTTCTTACCTTATAATCTCAGAGAAGTTTTTTTTCCTGTAAATTTAAAACTTTAATCTTGGAGTTTTTTCTGAGAGTATTCCCCCCGCTCCCCTGGCTGAGACACCATGTTGCACTTAGTTTTAAATTAGTTACTGTTCCCGAAAACTGTTTCACTGCAATTTAAAACTCCTTTTGTGCCTTTAAATACAGAGTCAGTGAACACATCAGATAAAAGATTGTCTCCAGGGTCGAACAGCAGCCACGACAAAACAGCAGATAGTTCAGTAACACTCTGTTCCCTTCGCTCCGAGCCTCTTTTGTCCTCCTCGTCTCTTTTTGTTCATAATTTCTGCATGTTATTTTGAATTTAGGAAGATCTTTTCAGCTCACACAGACAAAGATAAATACCTCTCCTCAGTTATTCCAGTCGACATTGTAAATGTGTTCTCACTGTACTGCCACGATGCGGCCGCTCTGCCTCTGCCGTGCCCGTAGAGATTAGCAAACATTGTCGTCATTCAGGAGCCTTTTGATGAAACTCCAGCACTGTGTTTGCACGTGTCATAAAGAGCTCTGAATGTGGTCTCACTTTAGCTAATGTTTTACAATGCTGAGTGCAGTGATAAACACTGATAAAGATGTTTGCTTAGCAAAACAAATTCTCCCCGTTGTTTCTTTTTAAATTATTTGATGTCATTGTGAAGAAAATGTAACTTCACAGAGAAATTATCCATGCTGGAAGTCACTGAGCGTCTTCACTAAAATCTAAAAATGTAAAAAGTTCATGTTTACTGACCTCGGAGAAAAGCTGTCAAAGTCCTCATTGATAAAAAAAAATAATAATAATTTAGCTTTAAGCATTTAAATAATTCATAGGGTCAGACTTTACTGCTGTGTCATTGTGACTGTAAATCCATCAGCGTCTTAGAGCCCAGTGTTTGCTTTCAATCATCACCCCATGCTAGTTTTTATCCACGCTAATGGCTGGACTCTGAGAGGCGATATCTGTCAGTCCACCACTTTGGTCTAAAGTGACAAATCTCGCTGACGATCAGATAGATGGGCATGGAATTTAATTTTTCACATTTATCTCCCACACAGGATGAACTGATGTGAGTTTGGTGATCTCTTAACTTTTCATCTACTCTTGGCAAGAAAACAAAAAAACCATGTTTTCAAAAACATCAAACTATTTTTTTAACATTGTTACTGTGAGCCTGTTAGCATGCTGGTGTTAGCATGTAGCTCAGGAGCAGGACAGCCTCATGGAGACGCTCCATGGCTGTAGACTCTTATGGCTCATTTTCACTGCATGGTTCATCTCGGCTCGACTCACTTTTTGGTACCAGGTCCATTTCTTGATTTTGTTTTCCACTGCAGGTCGTACCCCCTCAGTGTAGGAGGGATTCTCAGCTGATGTCCATAGCAATGCCACATGAAATTGCTGTGAAATGTTCAACATGGGACTCATGAGATCTGTTAATGAGCAACCAAACAGAGGAATGTCTGAACTTGTTCAATTGTAAGGTGTAGCGTACAGTGTTGTTTTGTGGGCTGCCAGTTTTACAAATCTGAGAGTGAATAAAAAAATTGTTGTCGCTATTAGGGCTGCCCCGTAAAGGTCGACCAAATGACGAGAAATGTGATAAACGTGAAACTATCAGGAGCTGCGCCTTGTCAAAATAAATCCAAACCTATATGACTGGACCATGTGGGAATTTAATTTGAAAGGGCAGACACAGGAAGTGTCCACACTCAGCAGTCAGACAGGAGTCAGGTTAATCTCCAGGGCTGGTACCTGTGGTTATTCCACAGGCTAGTTAATAACATGTGGGGCAGGAAATCCAAAGTGTGGGATCATTTTGAGAAGGTGAAGGACCAACCCAAGGTGATATGTAAACTCATCTTCATTGGTCCACTACAAACATGACGTATCATGTGAAACATGGAAGTAGCTACATGCCCATTAGCCCACAGCGTCATTAACAGGCGGCTCGCTCAGTGTGTGACGTGCACTTGGAGATAAAATATAGGCCTATATTAATGAAGGTTCATTAGTACGGTTTGTATTTCTCTGTAATGTAGCACAGTGTTAACAATGTTACTGAGACTATTCTTTCTCACACCTTCAACTCAAACCACCAAAATATATCATTTCATCATTACATTCATATCACAAACATGAGGGACACTAGTCCACTGATGGACCCTGATGAGGACTGCTGGTCCACTAGGAAAATTCTAATTTGGCACCCTTGTCGCTATTGATGGTAGCTTTGCTGTTTAAAACTAGTGGGTTTGTGCAGGATGTCTTGTGTCTCTCTGAGCTGTCAGTGGTCTGCCAAGTTTTTACTCCACCTTCTAGTATCGGTTCGCTCGCTTCGAACCTCAGCTGAGGTGGCACCAAAATAAAAACAGGTACTATCAACAACTGCTGCTGAAGGAAAACCAAAATAGAGCAAGTTAAGTTCAGTAGAGTCGTGCTGTATCCTGCAGTGGGAAGAGGACGTTAGTCTCTTTCCTGATCTCATCGCTCTGACCTCCTCTTGTCTCACTTCACAGAGATCAGTCAGGAGACGGCAGTGAACCCAGTGGATATTGTCAGCACACTGCAGTCCCTCCAGATGCTCAAATACTGGAAGGGGAAACACCTGGTTTTAAAGAGACAGGTAGGAAACTAAACTAATCTGACTTTCTGTCATGCTTTTGCTCAGTTGGTAGCTGACAAGTTATCATAGTGCAGCCAGGTGAGGTGTGTTTTCTCTCTGCAGGACCTTATCGACGACTGGAAGGCCAAGGAGACCAAACGTGGTAACAGCAAGACCATTGACCCCAAAGCCTTAAAATGGACACCGCCTAAAGGGACGTAGAGGAGCTTCCTTTCACACTCCAAACCCAACACACACACAGACAGATCCTCCGTGTACACTGGCATGCTCACAGACCCTGAGCCTAAACCCTCACACACACACACACTCCTGTACGAAACGCTTTCAGCAGCTACAGCACAGTCAGCCACTTACAGAGTCCGCCGTTACTCTGGGTTCATCAGCCGCCGCCACGGCTCAGGAAATTGACTCCAGTCCGACTAATACAACATTAGCTCGCCAATATGACGTCTGTCCAGAGTAACTCTTTGGACATTCAGGCAAATGTGCAGGAATCTGGACTTAATACGTGAATGAATGATCAGAAATATTCAGTGTTTAACACCTGGCTGTGTGAGGTCAGTTTGTGAGATCTGGCTCTGTGACATTTGACCAAGCTGTAGTCAGAGTTTGCATCAAAGAGCAATGGAGGGCTTCATCTGAAATATTAAAAGAAACAAGTAAATCTCTAATCAGTAAGTAATGGTAGTGTTAAGAAGCAACATTACAGCTTCAGATTTCTTTAACGGTAACTGCAGTGTTTTTCTAACCTGGATGCTTTTGTGTCTTAGTGACGAATGAGAACTAGAAGAGAATCAATTCATCATTTATATTTAGATTTTATATTTTTGGTTCCAGGCTCTAACTGAGACACTCAATGTCCAACACGCAGTATGACTAAAATGTTAAATAACGATCTTACGCAGCAGCCGGTGATGTCTGTCTACGCAGGATCCCTGCTGATACCTCCTCGACCTCATTTATTATCTGAAAAGTGAAAGTAATTGTGCGTTATTAGTGCACCTTCTCGCAGACACCTGATTAACACAGAACACCAGACACACCCGCTAATCCAATCTGCTGCGGCCGGGACTGAACCTGCGCTGACAGAACGCAGGTCGGCAGCTCGTTGACTCATGCCATGAATTTTGTCAGACACAGACCAGCTGGCTGTGATTAAACAGGACGAGGCCCAAAATACATGATGCTTCTAGGAATAGGAGTCCCGACCTTTATTCATCATTCAGGTCACATGACTACACACAGAGTTCCCAGACGGACCGGAAAGACTTGATGATGTCTTTTAGAGTTGCAAAAACATCAGAACAGGAATGAAATATTATCTTGTATTAACTTGAATGTAAATATAACGGTCAATATCACGATAATGATGTTACTTGCGATAAACAGATTGTAAAGTGTCTCTGCTGATTTCAGTACACTACTAAAATAAAACAAATTGCTTGTTGAATTAAAGGAACACTTCACGCCGCAAATGATCATTTGTATATCAGTTACTGACCTCATGTTGAGTTGAATTCATGAAAAAAACATTGTTTTTCTCAGATGCCTCCACCGTGAACAGAGAATCCAAAAACAGAGAACATGCTCAATGAATTGAAGTCATTGGGGTCCACGTTCAACAACATCAAAACCATATCAAAACATCTGTTTACAAACTTTCACACAATTCGTGCTGTATAATTATGCTTAATACTTCACTAACGCATGCATTTCTGCGGAAACATTACGATCTGTTACTGAGCTGAAACTGAACTTTATCAAGGCCAGACTCCATTGTGAAAAACAGTAATTTTACCTCACTGAACACAGAAGCTGCTGGTTCATTGCTGCCTCTATCAGTGAGTTTATTTGTGTTATTGTGGGACTCTGGTGTGTTAGAGGGTTAGTTCAGATTCACCAAAGTCTCACAATTAAACAGTTAAACAAACTAATTTGAGGCAGCGCATGACCAGCAGCTCCCTGTGTTCAGTGAGGTTAAATTAGTGTTTTTGTCAATGGAGTTTGGTATTGAAGAGAGAACAATAAGTTTCACTTCCCATTCAGTCCCCCCTTTGGAAAGGGCCGTCTGTTTGGGAAGTCCAGAGCATACGACTGGATAAATGAGACTTTGATTAGGTGTTTTGACATTGTTTTGCTGTCGTTAAATGTGGACTCCAGTGACTTCAATTTAAAAATAACTCAGTATTTGGATTTTCTGTTCAGTGTAGAGGCACGAGAGAAAAGTTTTCTTCATGAATTCAACGCAACATGGGGTGACCAATCGATATACAAATGATCTTTTGGGGGGTGAAGTGCTCCTTTAAAAAGAATGAAAGGAAAATATATCTAACATGCTTTTATCGAAGAAACTGAACATTACCCCTAAAAAAGAAGAAGGATAGTAAGATTTTGAAATGCAGTTTTTTACTGATACTCTCTTTCAGTTAGCTTAAAAAATCAGAGTGCTGTATCGCAGCATCGTGACAATGAATGTATATCGTGCAGCCCTATTTTACATGTTGTGGTACTTCACGAGTGGGCATCAGCTGCAGAGTGACGTTGCTTTACGTCTTGCATCCCATCAACTAAAGGTTTTTAAATTCTGTCTCATAAGCGTAGACATTTGAAATAAAGAGTGACAGTCAGATGGTCTCAGGCCAGAGCGTACAAACTGACGCTGACGGCGGCTGTTTGAATCCAGAGCTCATCAATAACTCAGCGTCTCTCTCATGCAACGAACACACACATCGTGTCCGTTATATAACCCGTCACACCCGTTAGTCAGGAAGCTATAGCTGCCATTGGCCGTGTTCGGACCGTGTTGTGTCACCAGGGTGGGGCCCGTACATGGTGTCTTCCCTTCTTCTTTTTGTTTTCACCTTATATTTTAGTGCCGGCTGTGTTGTTTCATGATGTGTTCTCAGTGTTGGAGCTCACAAACACGTCCTGTCTGTGTTCTCTGTGGTGGTTTTGTTAAAGTTCTCAATGATATTTTATACTTTTTCTACCTCTAAGGTTTACCACTGTATAAAAGCTACAACGGCCCATTTTTAAGCTTTGTTATTTTTTTTCCTTTTTTATTCTGTGTGTTAACATGTGAAACTAAAGCAAGTGTTTGTTTGTTTTTAAGCTAGATTTTTAAATATATATATATGCTATTTATATTCTTAAAATGATATGTTAACTGCGTAGAACGAGAAAGACAAAGTCTGGTAGAGGACCGTCGACTCTAGGACGGGCTTCCTTGTGAATATGAATATTTATCCTGAAATTGTACGCACGTTCGAATGTGTGTAGAAGCTCTTGAATGGTACATCTCCCCACCAACAAAGACAACGGGTACGTTTACATGCACACTAGTATTCTACTGTCATTCCAAATTTGACAATATTCCAAATTTAATACGGCTCATGTAAAAACCATATTCTGTTTAGATATTCAGAATGAGGCCTTAAGACGGATTTATGTTTGGGTGCGTTACACTTTGATGAGTGTCGCTCAACAGAAATTAAATAAGTCACGAGACGTTTTCAATTTCTGCTTCGGCAAAAGGTTTCAGTCGTCTCCATGGTAACCAGAAACCCCCTTCTTCAGTTTACAGTCCGAGTTTGTTTCTGTCCTTGTTCAGTAAAGAGTAATCTGATACAGATGTCCAAGTGTATCTGTATTTTATTCTTATTAACTTTATATTCATAGATTGATCAGCTCCCAGTCTGTCTGTCAGCCAATATATACAAACACCACTGATTTCTTCCTGTGGCGCCAACATAAAAAAATTGTTTAGGTTCAGTAAGTGTCTGTTGTCAGCCAACCTGGTAAAGGGTGTTTTGACGTCCTCTGCGGACGGAGACGCTGAATGCTGGTCGGATTCGGTGTGGCGACAACAGTAACACTGCTACGATGAATTAATACATACAAACTCTGTTGATTCCCGTCTGTGTCGTGACATTAAAAAATATTAAGGTGCAGTAAATGTCTGCTGTCAGTCAACCTGATGAGGACAGTTTGGGCGGCAGAGGGCTGCCTCTGTGGACAGAGACACTGTGTCAAGTGACACCTTTTTCTCTTGAAAATACGCCATTTCTGTCGAGCGACACTCTTCAAAAGTGTCACGCAGCCGAGCATTAATTAGACTTTACTCTGGATGCAGCGTTTTCTGATTACGACAGGTTTTAGGAGCATTCTTTGGGCAAACAGTGCATTTGTACGTTACTACCGCAGTTTGCAACACACAGCCTCGTGTCTGTTTACTATTAGCTCTGTGTGTTGTACACAAACCAACTCGTTTACAATTTGAAGGCTGTAGAGTCGAGATACACGCCCAAAAGAAAAGCCCACATCTCTGGTCAGAAGGAGAAACACACCTACTTTTAAACTTTAGGAAAGACTTGGATATCAACAGGTTGAGAAGGAGGTTGAAGGAATAAAAAAGGAGAATGTGTTTCTGGAGTCCAGCACCACCTGTGGAAAACTTTAAAGAAATCCAGGCACAAACAGCCGCTCACACGTTAATCAGAGTATGCACAGCTGCATGTAAACAGGAATATCAGTGTGATATTCATTTTCATAATCCATGTCGACAGCTTCTCAGGATTATTGTCTTTTTTGGAATAAGGGCGAAAAACTGAATATTTTGTGCACGTGAACGTCAGTGACAGAAGTCATTTACATTTCAGAGGTTTATCTCCCGTCATCAAAAGTGACACGATTGAATCAAAACACGTCACTTTTGCACGTTGTCACTTCCTGTTACTGACATAACTGCTGCTGCAACATGTTTGGAAAATAATCTGTGTGTGAGGCCGGTGAGCTCGGTCCGATCAGCAGCATTTCTGTATCACTTGTTGTTCTTTACAGCCCTCTGTGTGCCATCGGAAACATTTTATTTCATTGACAATCTTCATATTTATTGATCTGGATCAACTTCTTAATTTTGTAACCAGCGTTTAAGGTTTGTTAAAGGAGCAGTTCGACATTTTGGGAAATATTAACTCTTGGTAAGAGTTAGATGAGAAGGTTGATATCAGTGAGCTCATCACTTGAAGCAAAGCAAGTAAATATCACAGACTGTATTAAAATGATAGGACATAGCCACCAGGACGTCTCCTATTGGTTGGTGGACTCCCAGTTTGGCGTTAAAGTTTAGCAACTTAAATAAAATGTAAACTGGTGGGTGATATAAAACTTTACGTCCAGTACAGTCGTCATCGACGGGGAACTTAGCTATAGGAACAACAAATGTTTTTGTACCAGGCTGTAAACATGTTTATTTCAGCCTCAGGTGGCCGTTAGAGGAACTGCAGTTTTCAGCCTCTGAGGTTGCCCCTCAATATTCCCAACAATGTGGAGCTGCTCCTTTAAACATTGTGCATAAGCTCAGACAGCAGTTGGCTGTGAAATCGGAGGTGTGTGGCCAACGATGTCAGATTGAATCATCTTTTTGTTTTTTGTTTTGTAGCTTTTGTGGCACAGTTTCATGTGTGTAGACCACAGCCGACAGTTACAGGAGCTTCTCTTCTTTCACGGTGTAACAAACGTTGCCTTTCTGTTTTCCTTTGTGTTTTTATAGTGGCGTTTTCTTTCTGCCATCTGTGGATTTATTTATGTGTGTTTCATGTGTTAACCCTGTGGTTGGTTTTCTTGTCCTCACTCGGGTCTTGCATGCAGACTGTAAATCAATACAAACAGGCCCATTTATCCTTTTAGCACCTGTTCTCAATAAACCTCTGAGTGAGTGTAGGGCCGAGTGTTTCGCCAATTCTTAAGTGCATTTACAGCAAAGTGCACTTTGAAAGGAAAAATCCATCCTTAAACACACCTCTTAACGATGATGATGTTTGATAGTGACAGGGACAGTTTTTGTTCTCGACTGTACTTTGAGATGTTCCCTCAGTTACATGATGGAGTGTTTGAAATAATCCAAGGTTTTTGTTTGGGTCCCTTTGGAACGACAGTGCCGCCATTTTGTACCGGACAAACACTCCTTCATGAGCAGAGAGAATATCTTTTATTCTAACAGTCACAGAAATCTGAATTTAATTTTTTATTTCTTGACTTGAAAAGGCTCATTAAAGAAATTCTCCATGTCCCCAAAATGATCATTTGTATGTAAATTACTCACTGAGTGTTAACGTTGACTTTGTGGAGCAAGCTTAATTTCTTGAACGTCTCCTCTGTGAACAGAGAACCAAAAAAGGCGTGTTCTTCGTTAACTGAAGAACGGGCCATGTTTAACAACAGCAAAACTCTCACACAACTCGTGCAGTATAATCCAAGTCGCATTTATCCAGCTGTATGCTCAGTACTTCCCAAACAGACAGTTCTTTCAGACAGGGAACTGAAACTAAACTCTTTAAAGCCAGACTCCATCAGTGAAAACAGTAATTTTACCTCACTGAACACGGAGCTGCTTATCTGTCACTGTTTTTGTTACTCAGTACGTTTCCTGTCCTTGTCCCAGTATACAAGCACGGGAGGCCTCAGTATGTGCGACTCCTCTCTGATAGGTGGAGATATGCCCCCTTTCAGCTTGTTAGTATTGGACCTTTTTCCTGTTGACCTATTACGTCACAGACCAAACAATGGACAAACAAGTTAGCTACGGTTAGCTAGCAGCTAACTGGTACCATGGTGGACAACTTTACAGCTCTGTACATTTGGTCCGTCCAAAAAGTCACGGCTCTGGATGTAGATTTCTCCATGTTGTTACCGGCTTCTTCTTCTCTTACACATTTAATGCTATTGGACTTCCGGGTCAAAGCCCGGGGCGGAAACTGTGGAGCATGCTCAGAGCGCCTCGGCCAGTTTGGGTCTGACTGACTGTTTACATGCAGGAGTCACATGATCTGGGTGTGTTAGTCCCACTGGGACTCATTCACTTTAGGACCATCTCACTCACACTGACATGTTCACATGGATTTTAAAAGTCCAGTTTTAGTCGGACTGACACAGTAAACCAATTTTCTCTGATGTCATGTAAATGTTCTGGATGACGTCTGGATAAACGACACTGATCTGTTACTGAGCTGAAAGTGAAACTTATCAAACCCAGACTACATTGAGGAAAAACAGTAATTTTACCTCGCTGAACACACACTGCTGGTTTATTGCTGCTTACATCAGTGAGTGTGTTTGTGTTATTGTGTGACTTTGGCGTGTTATAGCGTTAGTTCAGATTTACTGAAACTCTCACAATAAAACAGACAAACTAACTGATACAGGACCTGATCACACAGCAGCTCCCGTGTTCAGCAAGGTAAAATTAGTGTTTTTGTCAGTGGCTCTGAAGAGAGAGCATCGATAAGGTTCACCGCCGTCTGTTTGTGAAGTCGTAAGCATATGACTGGATTAATGAGACTTGGATTATTCTGCATGAGTTGCGTGTGAGTTTGTAAACACACGTGGACCCCTATGACTTCAATTCATCATGACTGTTGTCAGGTTTTGGATTCTTCGTTCACTGTGTAGGCGAGAAAAACAAAGTTTCCATCATAAATCAATGTAACACAGGGTGAGTAACTAATACACCAAGAGTCATTTGGGGTGTGAAATATTACTTTAATTACACACCACAAATCGATAATATTAAAAAAAGTTTCCCCTTTAAGACAAGCCTTTTTTTTATTTTTAGAAACCTGTCTGTTTTTATTCTTCATCCTGTTGTCGTGCAGTTTCTCTCTGTGCCAGTGGCAGCTATAGACGGGCAGCTTCAGAGCACCTTGCTGGTTATTAACACATCCGAACAGGGTCACAGTTACTTATCCTATCACCTTCCATAGGCCACCAGTGAGCTGTTGTAGTACTGCAGCACTTGAACGCACCCTGCTACCTGTTTTAAACGACGCACTCTAAGCAGAGACACAAAACGTAGCGTGGCATCGATATGTAGCTCAGTCGTGCTTTTGTACTTGCTTCTCCCCCTTCCTTCCTCAATAAATGCAAACGGTGAAACAAAGGCTGGGTGTGGTCAGTTTGTGTGTTTGCTGGTTGCCACGGCAACAGGGTTGTTTGGGTCAGGGTCAGTTGACAGTATACAAGGAATGTACGGACACGACGAGAAGACGAACCTCAGAATTAAAGATTTGTCTCAGTCTCAGTGGTGACGTGTTGGACGACATGACGTATCTACAGTTGAGACTTTCAGCAGCCGTCCCTCTGATTTTGTTTCATACCTTTAAAAAACATCCACTACATAGTCAAGTGGTCACTCTTCTTTAACCAGTGTAAGATTTTTATCAGTAATACCTTGCAAATTTTAGGGTGCTGTGAAACTGTGCCTGCTGAGGGCAACAAAAAAGTTTGTCTTGGGTGCATCAGTACAATAATGATAATAATAACAATAAACAACCAAGACAGGACAGCAGAGGAGATACCTGCACACCAATACAACTGAGCTACAGAAAGGTTCACAGGCTGAGACCAATACAAAACAATGTCAATTTATTGAGAGCATTCATGTACAAAAAAAAAGTGATTAAAAACAGCAGCAAACATTTCAGTGCTTGACCTTCATCAGTGCTGCTGACGTGAGCTTCACCGAGCAGATATAGACTCAGACAGGTTACCACCAGGTGTGACTGATTCATCACACCACTAATTAAATGAGGCCTGACTACCAAACCACAATCACCTGTCCAAGTAATTTACAAATTTACAAATCACAACATCCTCAATCACCAGTGTACAAATGTACATAAAACACAACTATACACAGAAAAAAGCAATCAAATAGATAGATAGATATTTAATAAATAAATAATAAAATAATAATAATAAATAAATATATGAAAAACAAACAATTGATCAGAGTTGATCTCATTGAATCTGAGTGGCACCATGTGTACAAATGTACAAAAAATAACCATACACAGAAAAAAAAAAAAAATCAATAAAATGAAATAAAATTATATTTACATAAAATGAATTAAATAATAAATTAAAAAATAATAATAAATAGATGAAAAAAGAGAAAAAACAAAAAAGAAAAGAGCTGAAAAAACAACTATACACAGAAAAAAAATCAATAAAATAAAATAAACTATATAAAATATATATGTATATACATTTTATAAATAAATAAAATACAATAATAATAAATAAATACTGAAAAAAATGTGTAAAAATATACAAGATAAAAAGAATTAGTGACAGCAGCTGAGTGATTCATCACACCTGGAAGGAATCTGCTCACATGTCAGCAGCACTGATGAAGGTCAAGGACTGAAATGTTTTTGCACTTTGAGCACTCTTCTTTTTGTGCACGGATGTTTTCAGTAAAATGACAGTGTGTTACATTGTGCACTGTGAACCTTTCTGTCCAGCTCAGCTGTACTGGTGTGTGGGTGTCTCTTCTGCCGTCCTTTATCAATAACACCTCAAATTAGAGCCGAGAAAATCAATATTTTGGTCAAATACCTCGTCATCAATATCACTACAGTACTGTAGAGTTAACTATTAGTGCTTTCACAGATGGACAGTTTAAAAAATAATTATCAGTAATGTGGGTGTAATGGCTCAGTGTTCTAGCTGCTCTGTTATTTGCATTTACCCAGTCTGGCAAGTTTAGAGTTACTTTAATGCAGCTTTTACAACCAGGAAACAACATGAAACGATATCCGAGAGCTGATTCAGGAGTCGCTGTGGTCAGTACTGAACACTTATACTTTCACGCACGCTTCTTTTAGCTTCATTAAACTAATCGTCTGAGGTCTTTCCGAGAATTTTTTGACTCAGACCTCTGTAGATAATTCAGCTCCTGGTAAAAACCTCCTGAGCAATAAACACTGATGGAATTCTAACCAGGAGAAGTGTCGGAGAAACACTGATATGCAACATTAAACTGCTTTATTCAGGGTTTTTACCAGTTAAATCACCTGATCTGCTGTTACAGAGAAGAAGAGACCTCTGTGGATAATTTGGCTCCCGGTAAAAACCTCCTGAACAATGAACACTGAAGGAATTCTAACCAGGAGAAGTGTCGGAGAAACACTTATTTTTAAGGTAAAACAGCTTTAATCACTGTTTTTACAAGTTTAATTCACCTGATCTGTTTGTTTTGGAGAAGAAGAGACGTCTGTGGATAATTCAGCTCCTGGTAAAAACCTCCTGAATGATTAACATTTAAGGAATTCTAACCGGGAGAAGTTTCAGCTGGTTGCAATCTGCACCCTTCACCACTTAATGCCACTAAATCCCTCTAAATCTGACACACTGGACCTCTTTACAGCTGCGACACTGAATAAAGACACACTCAGCTAATGTCATCAGCTTTAATGGATTTGGCGTGAAATAAGCAAACTCCCTTAAAAGACATGTACATAGATTAAATATGACTTATTGATAACAATATACAGTGGATTACAGCGTTGGATAGGTGGTGATTTGCAGCAGCTTAAAATAACTCCAGTTAACTGGTGTGTCGACCGTCTGTCCCGGTTCGACTGTGACGCTCTGTGTCCTGTTGATCAACAACAGGACTGAATGATACAGGACGTTATGGTTGAATCTGAACTTTGATTATTTTTTGTTTCATTTTTCCTCCTTAGTAAGAGTCAGATTTCCATTCCTCCTCAACATCTGGAAGAGAAAAAGAGAAAAATATTTCTCAGGCAGAAGTTTCACAAGCAACAAGGAAAATACAGATGTGACACAAAATTAAAAACAACACAACATCAGTTCAAAATGGCAGCATGCACGGATCCTGTTACCTCCTTGGTACATTATTATTATTATCACTGGACATGCTGTCACTTGGTGACATCATTAGAGAACACAATATTTTGTTTTTTAAACCTGTAGCCCTTTGAGATCCTGTGATGAAAAGGGCACTACAAATAAAATGTATTATTATTTATTATTTATAATATTTGTCTCCATAGTTACGCAGATGACACGCAACTGTATATCTCTGCTGAGCCAAACAATGCTGCAGCCATAAACTCTGCAGCTCGACTATGAACCAGAACCAGGGGGTGAGAGCACATCAGGCCAGTCTGAGCTGCTCTGCACTGACTTCCTGTTATATTCACAATCGATTTTAAGCTCCTCCTCCTTGTACACAAAGCCCTACATGGGCTGGGACTGAGCTATGTCGCTAACACCCTTGGTAACGATTTGCCTCCAAGAACACTGCGATCATCTGCTGCTGGTTTTCTGGAAGAAGATCAGGGATGCAGCCTTTGTCAGTGACGCCCCAAAGATATGGAACACACTACCTGTGGATATCAGAGAAGCTGCTTGATAAATGTTTTTAAATGAAAGCTAAAGTTATAGTTTTACGGTGCTCGGTGGCATCAGGGGGAAATGCGGCGGGACGTGAACGAAAGTTAAGGCGGTGAAAGTCAAAGTTGGGCAGGAGGGGTGGTGGATGGGTCCAACAAACACCAACTTTCACCATGGACAGCGGTGTTCACGTCCCGTAAGATTAAAGAGCCAAACTTCTTAGTTCATAGTTAAACAGTGCCCGACAGCATCAGGGAGGAACACGGCAGGACAAGGACAAAAGTGAAGGCGGCGAAAGTCTGAGTGGGGCAGGTGGGAGTGGTGTTTGCGTCTTGTAAGATTCTTAGGCCAAACTCTGTTCTTTTCTCCTAAACCTAACCATGTGTGTTGGTTGAAGGGAAAAAAGTCAATTTGCGGCGTTGTACTGATGTAGTGTGTTTATTTTGGGTCGTCAACAACCAACACACCCAGGGTACCTTGGATCTTACTTGGTTTTATGATTGATAGTTTTACAACTCTATGATTTTATGAATCAGTTCTGTTTTATGTCCATTCTGTCTGTTTCTATACGAAGCACTCAGCGCTTTTACTGCCCTTACTGTACACTTTGTGCTGCATTTCTTGTGTGAAGGGTGCGATATAAATAAAGTTTATTATTTACCTGCTTACATATGTTTCTAATGTGATCTGAGACACATTTTAATTGTTATCCAGATTATCATTTTGTTGTTTTATCAGTTCATTACTGTGCAACTTTTATTCCTCTGCAGGTACCCATTTTTATTCTGAGTATTTGAATGCACTTTAACTTGGTCCTGTCCATACTGAGTGTTTGCTATATGTTCTTTACTGCACCTGGATTAGTGAGTAACAACACTTTGAGTGTTTGCTGCTGTATATCGAGAATAACAGTAATAAATTGAGTTGAATATAACCTTAGAGGTGAAGTCATAAAACAGAAAATCTTTCCTGCTCAGATTATTAAGCAGTAAATATCAGAGGTGGCTGAAAACAAGCGTAAAATTACACATTTCATACACCAGAGGATCATTTTAAAAATTGCATTAAGAAGTTTGCATTACCTCCACCTAAACTCCTCCTGCCCATGAGTCCAACAAACATCTCCCCTTTATTTCCTGGTGAAGACAAACACAGATCTCCATGAGGGTCGTTAAAAACCAAATGATCTTTAGCTGGTGGTAAAATAATCATAATAATCACAATGATAATAAAAAGCAAAACAACGCTGGCGTTTTCCTCGTGGTGTAATTACACTCACTTTTCTTGCCCAGCCTCACAGGTTGAGAAGCTCCTGAAAAATAAAGGGGGGATAAAACGTTGTGGTAATATTTGAATAGTACAAAAGGGAAACCGCGAGTTTCAGCAGCAATATTACACAGACATAAAAATCAGAAAGTACAAAACCTCCACAACTCAGCTGTAATATTCCCACAAAGTACAATTATGTATTTGTTTATTTGTTTGTTTACCTGAGCTTCTTCCCATCAGGCCGTGGAACTGCTGCGCTTTGGACCGCTTGATGAGGTCTGCCAGCCGGATGGTTATTCCTCTCTCTAGCGGGTAGCCCTGCACACACACACACACACACACACACACACACACACACACACACACACACACACACACACACGTTGTGTGTTGGGAGTCATCGCAGGTTTGGCTCAGGACCATACTAAGTTCAGGTTTTTCCTCCTGCTGTGTGATGAACTGGGAGAGCTGGTGCTGTCTGTGATGGTGAGACTGGGTGATATGGGCCTAAAATAATATCAGGATATTTCAGGGTATTTTTGCGATAATGATTTTCTTGACGATATGACGAATTTGTTTAAAAAAAAAAGAAATTTATTACTAATTTAATAAGATAGAATTGCAACAAAATAAGTAAAAACTAAAATGATCTCTCATGTCTTTAGTTTGTGAACAACAACAGTAACTCAGAGTGAGATTCAGATTCTGTTCCAATATTAATAGTTCAACAAATGTCCCCTGGGATCTATGGGCTGTTATGATACAGTCACATATATGGAGTTTATTCACGTAGGTTTACATCACCAAAGGTTTCTGACAGAATCAGAGAGGAGAGGGAGAGACGCTGTGCTGCTGCCAGAGGAGCCGCTGAATGAGTTCCCTCTGAGCGGACGCCACAGTTTATTCACCACTACTGAAGCTGCTCCTCTTTTTACTGGAACCACCAAGGAGTCCATCATCATCTCACTGTCAGACAGGCTTGTTGTTGCCGTGGGCAACAGTATGACGTCAATATGTCAACAAGTCGAAATATAGCGAGAATCACGATATGAATTTTTTCATAAATCATATTAAAAATGATACCAGTGTTATCGTGAACGATGACACGACACACCTCTAGTTATTAGTTAATTTAAATGTCAGAGTGGAGCGCTTTGTGCGCCCCCATCACCACTGTACACAGGGGACGGAGAGGACATGCCCCGCCCACGAACTCAAATCTCTTCAAACATTCTCATCAGATGTCAAAATCCAGATAAAAGAGGAGAGGAGGTGATAGAAACATGGATCCACTCACTGGTGTTGCCTTCAGTGGCAGCAGGACCCTCTGATAGGTGAACCTGCAGCCTGAGAGGAAGACTGCAGGCAGTGGTGGGTCCTCTGACCAGGGGAGGAGCCACCATACAATGTTATCTACTACCATATAGCATAAGTAAAGTTCTACTCTATACTATGGCGGCGCCCTCCATGGCTGCACCTGCTCTCAGAGACAATGAACATTGAACTGATTTAATCCCACTTCACCTGGAGCCTCTCTCCCCTCCATCCAGGACATTGGACACAAACGCTGCTTGACGTGTGCACGCAACATCACCAAAGACTCCACCCCACTGTTCACCACAGGCACTGTTCAGGGCTGAAGAACTATCATCATTACATCATTTATGAAGAACCTCTTACTTTGAGTGTCACCGCACTTCACTTTATACACTGAATGCACTGGAGGTGACGTCCCGCTCCAATCTACTGCTTAACTTGAGGCTGTAACCACGGAGTCCACAGCTGGGGGCGGGAGGAGGTTTCTGACTCCGCCCCCAGGAGAAAAATAAAACATTTGAAATCTCATTTTGTGTTATATCTCTTATCATAAGAGAGTACAGTCTACAGCTGGGGTGGGAAATATCGATACAGCGTAGTACTGAAATATTTTGTGTGGCAGTATGCGTAGATTTTTTCATTATATAAATTATGATTACAAATTAAACATCAGGTAGCCAACTAAATTATATAATCAGTTGGTTTTTCAGTCACCTAGATACATTCTGCTGAAATAAAAAATGTCTGAAGTGAAATGAACAGACCGAAAACTTTATCTTTTTAGATAAAACAGACGTTAACAAAATTTTCATCATGGATCATGGATCCTCTGGTGAGTCCCACCCCTCCTCTGCAGCATACGAATATGTAATAACTGAAAGCCACTGTCTGTGTAAATTAAAGATGATCGACACTTTAACACTCATGTCCCAGTTTTCCATATTTTAATGAAGTGAAGTGTTTACGGCAACACCACGTGGACAAACCACAGCTACTGGGGAGTTTTTCCTGATCAGCTGTGAGGGTCCAAAGGACGGAGGGATGTCGCATGCTTTAAAGCCTCTGAGGCAAATTGTGATTTGTGATATTGGGCTTTATAAATAAAATTGATTGATTGATTGATTGATTGATTGATGCTTGGCTCAACTGTCTCAAATATTCAAAAGCTCTTGTGTAACTTTTTTGCTCTGTTCTTTAATATACTTTTACAGATAAATGTTCCTGTTTTGCTTTTATGTAGATTTTTTTTAAGTTTCATGCTATAACAAGATTTTAAAAAAGTATATTATAAAAGTATATTATTACTATTAGTACAGTTATTGACATAAGAATTAGCACTCTGTTTAAATACATACAATATGTGTTGATTATGATTATGATTACTACTACTACTAATTTTTTTAGAAGAAAAATATTCTTAGAACATAAAGACATTGTGTTTTAGCGAGAAACTTTTCATGATTTTTGTTGTTGCTGTTGTTTTGCCAGGCATCAATAAGCTTCCGTACAAAAGTATGACCAACGGATTTGATGTCACTGACCGGGTGTCTCTCTCTGTGGAGCTGAAATGTGAGAGGCAGCTTTGAGTGCGTAAAACAAACTGATAATTAAAGCAAAGAAGAGAGGCTCCTCTGTCTGTTTGGAGATTAAACCTTCATCTATTCTATTCTATTCATGAAGCCAGTGCCACAGATCACAGATTTGCCTCAGACTTTACAACACGACTTTTCTCTGTCTTTGGACTCTCACAGCTGAATCTAACAGAACTCTTCAACATCTGATGATGAGGAGGAAAGTGGAAAACCATATATTTTAGGTTAGAGTAAAAATCTATCATAAAAAGTCCTGACTTGGAGAAGAATCAGACCTGTTAGTAACTTCCACAGCCGCGCGTAAAGTCTGTTTGGATCATCACATGAGAGCGCGGACCCTTTCCTCAGAGCAGTACATGCAAACATGCTCCACAGTTTCCACATCCATAGATCCACCTCTAAACGCGTCTGTGATGCTGTTTTCTTTTACCTGCCAGTTCTCCACCGTCCAGATCTCTCCGTCTTCTTCTTCGTTGGACAGCGGGCTCCCCAGCGCGCCGAAAACCTGCACGAACACGACCACCAACAACACCACTACAAACTTGAGAGCCTCCATGGTCTCCAAAGAAAAGAAACGGCTGCAGATGGTCAAGAAAAAAGAGCCCGATGTGGACGCATACAGGAGCCAAATAACTTGAGACACTCCAACAATGTGCGTTCAGTTCTGCGCGTCGTGCGTCGCTCCTGCGTAAAGGTCTCCGTCCGCTCTTATAAAGCCCCTCTGCTCGCTCCTCCCCACCTCCTCTGATTAAAGAGAATATATCCTGCAGGTCATCGTCTGACTCAGACCTGATGTGCGTAGACAGTGAATAAACTCGAGCTTATCTAAAGCCAACTGACCACTTCCCAAAGTGAAGGATGGATGTTTGTTTCTGCATTTACTCACCTGGGTTTGTTCTTTGGCCACATGATTAACGAGCTCATTAAGCAGCAGAATGTGGTCTGAATGAACACGGTGAAGGCTGGTGTGTGACTCTGAGTGTGTGTTTGAGTTATCGGCTCAATGAGCCAAAGAGAAGAAGAAAAAAAGGCCACAGGCAACGACAGGTTGGAGATACATCAGACCAAATCAGAAATGATTCAGACACGGTTATATTTTTTAATCTCAGGCCGCCTTCAGACCTGGTGCAGGTCACCATCATGCTCTGTGTCAGCTTTATGGCTGGTGTCACCTTCTCCAGGTGCAATTAGATTTCAGCTGTGATGTATTCATGCCCTGTTTGTGTGACTCTGCAGGTGGTGGCCCCGTGGCATTATGGATTTATACTGTAAATAACTGCAGCAGCAGCTTCTGACAAGAATTCAAGAATTCACTCTGTGGCCGCCGCGCTCAGACAGAAGGAAACCACATCACATTTTGCATTTTGGGCTTTTCTGTGAGACAGTTAGTCAAACAGGAGATTTTCTGGTCGTCGACACAACAAACACCATGACTTCCTTTTATTTGTGTGTATTTTTGTGTCCCTCATGACTCATTGGACACGTGATAACGTCCACCACAGTGTTTCCCAACCTGAAGGTCAGGTGCCTTCAAACAAGAATAAGAAAAATTATTTTAAAAATCTTTATTTATGGAGCACTTATCCTGAACAAGGTTAACCATCATCATCCTCACTGTGACCTCGTCACATGTCCACGTTTGGTCATGGACTTCCCACGTCCACATGTGACGTCCAAGGTACCCTGGGTGTGTTGGTTGTTGACGCTCTGGGACGCCGTGTCAACTTCAGCCTGTTACATGCATTGTCTGTTTTCAAAATACACTTCTGTTTTCACAGGAAATGTACAGTTTGTATACAGTCTCTTTCAAAATAAAAGCACTACGTCGATACAACACTGCGAATTGACGTTTTTTTCCTTCAACAACAAACACACATGGTTACGTTTAGGAAAAATGAACAGAGTTTGGCTTTGGAATCTTACGGGACGTGAACACAGGCATCTCTCTCGGGTGAAAGTTGGTGGTTGTTGGACCCATCCATCACCCCTCCAACCCGCCCCACTTGGACACTTGTCGTCCTTTTCCTGCCGCGTTTCCCTTGCACGCTGCAGGGCGCTGCTAAACTATAATGGCAACCAGCCGTGTATCATGCTGATGTTAAAGGACGCCTTTTATCATTGGTTTCTGACGCTGCAAGCGCCAGATTTCGACAAGTTTGGAGTGAGACCAGGCTCAGTGAACAAAGTGTTTTACAAGGTGAAAACAACACAGCAGAATCACAAAAGTGTTAATCATGAAAACAAATGAGAGTTACCACCCTGCGGCTGTACGCCTCCGCGCACCAGTCAAGTTTCTCTTCTGTTGTGTTCACATTGGGCACGAAACACTATTTTTGTGAATAAATTACATGTAAAGGCGCAATTAGATACGAATTCTGCACAACAGATGCAACACAAATGATGCAAAATATGTGAATGAATACAGTAGTTCGATTTCTCATCATACGCTTCTTTGTGACAGTTGAAAAATCTGAACTTGAGCAACCCATTCAATGATGCGATAGCCAATCAGCATTGAGATTCTCCGAGGATGTCTGATGCTGAGGACACACTGGTGGGAGTTTAATCATCGATGCAACGATGTCATGTGCGTATGACGCGAGTTATTTGCATGTATGATTTGCGTCAACACAAAACATTCTAGCATTCAAACTCGTGTGAGTGATGGGACGCGAAAATTCGCATCATGTTTGGTGTGAACACAACGTTTCAGTTTCCATCCACGTCTGAGAAAACATCAACGCTTCACACTCAGATGATCTATACAATCGGCACAATGCCGGTGCTATACAAACGGGGGTTTGACGCCATGATTGGTTTGTGTGCCAATCAGGTTGCTCGTGATTAACGGACGCTGCCCGCGACTGGGACTAACAGGTGTTTGGGCGGGAACTTGATACTGGAGATCGCCACTGCACAGACTCTGGCTCCAAATGACGTCACCAGCGTGAGAGGGGTGACCGTATCTGGAAATTTTGGTTTTCTGTGCAGCAGGAGGAAGTGGACACATCGTCCATCGTCATTGTTGGTCTCACCCAGGAAACCCCTGTGCATCATAAACTGACACTAAATGATGTGTGTGAGACACTAAGGGGGCGTGACAAAGCGTTGGTATCTGACGACTTGGGAATCAGTGATGTCACTCCTGGGAATGAGCTCACAGAGAGAGGAGAGGAAGAACTTTCTTTTTAACCACTCCATTTTGCTCCCACCACAAACACACTGCTTCTCTTCATCAGAGCTAATCCGTCTCCACAAACAGCCGTCCAGGGATCAGCCTCGCCATCACTCTGAGTTTTCTGAGCTTCTCTGAAGGACCTAATTCCTCCTGATGCACTGGGAGTCGGGGCTGAAGAGGGACGGAGGGAATTAGACTGGTGCTCCATTCAGACACACACACACACAGCGGGGTTAGAGCGTAACTCACAGAATCAAACATGAATAAAAGAATGAACGCAGTCACACAAACACCTCACAACACAACCTAAGAGGCTCTGCACGTCAGACAGATAATGACAGGCTTCAAGCGTCCAATCAGTTGAGAATTTCCCCTGATCACCTGCTCCACTTGACGACCAGCTGCTCTCCGTTTAAGTCATCAAAACTGTCTCACTCTGTTTTTTAATATTCTTTGTAATGTTGTGTTTAATTAATGACACAGCCCGAAAGAAAGTAAAGTTATTCTTCATAGGACACATGTTGCAGGAGTTTTGACCTCGTTCAGGATTCCCACATATTTCCATGGAGAACATTTCAAAACTTTTCCCTTGTATGACTCCGCCCACCAGTCCAGTGTCTCTGACAGTGAAAACATGGACGCTTCACACACAGAAGATCTATACAATCAGCACAGTCTCAAGATTAGAGTCACCAGTTCAGTATCTGACCAAATGTCTCCCCTTCTGTTCCTGAGATATGACGTTAAAACATGATGATGTCACAGTCAAGATGACCTTTGACCTTTTGACCTTCATTATTTCATCCTGTTAGACATTTGTATCACGTTTGGTCAGAGTTAGTGTATGAACTCTTGAGTTATGGCCAAAAACATGTTTTGTGAGGTCACACTGACCTTTGACCTTCGACCACAAAATTCTGATCAGTTTATTTTTCAGTCCAAGTGGACGTTTGTGTCACATTTAAAGAAATTCCCTGAAGGTGTTCTTGAGATATGAGGTTCACAATGATGAAACAGATGCAAGGTCACTCTGACCTTGACCTTTGACCACTCAAATCCAATTAGTTCATTGTTGAGTCCAAGTAAACATTTGTGCTAAAGCTGAGGAACCTAATACCCTCAAGGTGCACTTGATATATTGCATTCAAGGATGAGACAAACAAGGTCACAGTGACCTCCACCTTCGACCATCCTCATCTCTACATGGTTGTTTGTGCCAAGCCAAATTTTTTTTAAAAATTCAAGATGTTCTTGATATATCATGTTCACTAGAATAAGACAGATGCAAGATCAAAGTGACCTTGACCTTTGACCAACAAAATTGAATCAGTTCATTGTTGAGTCCAAGTCAACCTTTGTGCCAAATTTAAAGCATGCATTCATGAGAATGAGACAGATGCAAGGTCAAAGTGACCTTGAACTTTGACCAACAAAATTGAATCAGTTCATTGTTGAGTCCAAGTCAACCTTTGTGCCAAATTTGACTTAATACCCTTAAGGCATTCTTGATAAATTGCATTCAAGAATAAGAAAAATAAGGTCACAGTGATCTTGACCTTTGATCACCATTATCTAATCCTTTCAATCTGGACTCAAAGTGGTTGTTACGCCAAATTTGGAGAAATACCCTTGAGGTGTTCTTGAGATATTGAGTTCATGAGAATAACACAGATACAGGATCACAGTGACCTTGACCTTTGACCACTGAAATCCAATCAGTTCATTGTTGAGTCCAAGTGAACGTTTGTGCCATGTGTGGATTGGATGGTTGAATGTATGGAGGATGTGGTTTTTAACTGTCAGCACCTTAAAGGAGTTGCACTCCTACTTTTGTTTTTTTAATGATACAATGACAATAAAAGGTGCTCTGACTCTGACTCTGATTCTGAGGACAGTGCACTGGCCTTGGCAGAGCTCTGCTCTCTCCGAGTGCTCCTCTAGTCTCTAAATATATCATGGCTGAAAAATGACAATTAAAGAATAGCACATACAGTCAGAGTCTCATCAGTATGTTTGAGCCATCTGTACCTGCCTGTTCCAGGTCAGGGTCATGGAGCTGACCTTCAATCAGTCATCTTTAAGTGTGGCATCGACTATAGTGACCACTGATTACTCATTTATGTATCTATGTCTTTAATCTAATGAAAGTGGTTGAGTTTCTGTGTCAGTCTTTGTTTTTATGAGAGCTTCTTTTTAAAATTACCAGCTGCAATCAGTGTCCTTTGACAATCAGGAACTATTGAGAATCATTCTGTAGTACTTACGTTTATGACACTTATGCAACATGTAGGAACTTTTATGAAAAAAACCAACATTAACTTTGATTTTTTTATCATTTGATTATAATAGAAGGTGTAATGTTAACTGCATTCACCGTCTTAGCTTAGCATGCAAACATGCCAACATTTACTCATTAGCACAAACACAAGTACCCTTAAAACTGATTGGAATATTGTTAGTTTTGCAGGTCATAAACCAAAGTGTAGACAAAATTGAGTTTTTGGCCCAGTGATGACGCATGATGAAAAGTCAGGGGGTCACCAAAGTCATCACAATTCTTCCCGTGGAGGAAAATAAATTTCTGTACCAAAGTTTATGGCAACCAACCCAATATTTTTGAGACACTTCACTCAAAACCACAAATGTCAACCTCATGATGGCGGTGCTAGAGGAAGTTGAAGGATCACCAAAGTAAGGGCTAACCATTTAAGAACTATGGATGTCTGTGCAAAATTTAATGGCAATCATCAAATAGTTGTTGAGATACCTGAGTCTGGATCAACGTGGTGGATCGACCGACTGTCTGACCAACAGACAAACAAAGAACAATGCTGTTAGCTGGTGTCAAACTAACCTGATAAACTTTACATTTACAGGAACCTTTTGCACATTTCTGCCAATAACAGTTTAAGTAAGATATGATATTTATTCAACAAAAACATTAGGTTGTGATGCCCGTTCCTAAAAATCAACCCACAAGAGATCTATCCAGAACCTTTCCACCTTCTGAGGCAGTTTACCGAGCAACCCAGAAGTTCTTCCTACTGGAAACCAATGTTTTGGGCGCTGAACCAATTTGTTTTTGGTCAGATGCTCTGAACTGTTCAAAACTAGGTGCATGAACTGATGGTGGAAAAGGGGTATCAGAGAGTTCTGCCTAGAACCAAACATACAGGGCTCTACCTAGAACAAGGTTCTACTCAGAACCTCTCAGAGCCCTCTCTATCCTGAACCTTTCCACCCTCTAAGGGAGCTAACCCAGGGAGTTAAACTGAGAATCCTTTTATGTTCCAATGGTTTCTTCCAGAACCCACCCGGAGGGTTGTAAAAACGGAAACTGGCTACATTACCCATAGATCTCTCCCCCACTTATAATGGTTTTAGTATAAAAAAATAGTCTGGGGCCGAGGAAACCACGTCCAGCAGCCTTGTACTGCAGGAGGCTCCTAAAGGGCCGAGGCTGATGTGGTCCCCCAACAATCATGGTTCACCATTACGTTATTAGGAGTCAGAGATTATGTGAAATCACTACTACTATGATGGTTGGGAACCAAAACTTGGTTCCAGATTACAGCCCAATACAAAATGTCAGGTACCAGATACCTGCGAGAGAATTTCAGCATGGTAAATGCGGTATTGTATGGTCTGAGATGATGATAAAGATATCAACTATGGCAGAACAAAGGTAAATTGATTAAGTGGATTCTAGATACACCTACATTTAAAAATACCCTCTGAAACATGGGTCAGCCTCTGGATATGTGAGGGTCTTTTAACACCGATGCTTTCAACAATCTTTAAGAACTTCTTCCAAAAGGAAAGGTTCATCAGAAACAAATGGTTCTAGGTAGACCCTCGGCTCTTCAGTAAGAACCCTTTTGGAGCCCTTACTTCTAAGAGTGCAGCACGTATAGCACATATAATTAAAAGTGTGTCAAACAGCAACAAATAGATGAAGGTTTTTCTGTTTTGTTGTATCCTTTACTCAAACACGTGCACTCTCCTGAGCACTGGAGACCTCCTGCCTTGACATGACGCTGGACCGCTGCACGCTTCATTGCCTCAGTTATGTTTAACCATTCTACCATGATGACTAAGTGACTCACATAATTGTTGAGATGAATATTCATACTGAAAATGTCAGAGTATGGAACATGATGTTGAGCTTCAACTGTACCGACAACAATAATAAAAATTACTACATGTGTGTCTGTACAAAGATAAAAGAATATTTCTAAGACATTGGGATGTATTAAATTAAAGTCACCCAAAGGTGATAACGGATATTGTCTTTTAATTTCATTGATATCAGGGTGGAAGTGCTTTGTTTTCTGTGACTGGTCAGTTTGTTAAAAATAAGGCTCAATAACACAAGAAAGTCACACTTATTATTTGTAATAGCTTCATCGTGCATGTTCTGGGTCTACCCCAGAGCCTCCTACCAATTGGATGTGCCTGGAAAACCTTTAAGAACAGGATCCTAATCAGATGCCCGAACCATCTCAACTGGCCCCTTTTGACACAAAGGAGCAGCAGCTCTACTCCAACAACTTTCCAGTGGCTGTCGGCCTCCACCAAGGTTGGCCCTCATCTGTAATTCTGTTTGTGATATTCATGGACAGGATCTCAAGGTGCAGCCGGCAGGAGGAAGAGGTCTGGTTTAGGGACCTCAGAATTGCGTCTCTGCTTTTTGCAGATGAGGAGAGGAAGAGAGAGGCTCAGAGTAAATGAAGTAATTACATACATTTGTCTTTTCAACCTTGAGCTGTACTTTGTATGATCAGTCCAATAATCAGCCACTGTCAGACATCTGAAGAACAGTTTAACATTTTTGGCTATACGCTTATTCGCCAGGGTTGTCCCTTGCTACAGATCCTGTTTGTTTTATTCATGGACAGAATCTCGAGGTGTCCCAAACTGGATCCCTTCCTCCTCCTGAGGAGAGACAAGGGTCTCGTCTCTGTTCTCGTCTCATCAACAAAAATGAAACAGATTTCATCTTATTTTTAATTATCAAGATCTTTTTTTAGCTGCGCATCGTCTTGCTTTTGTCATTAAAAAAAAGGTTGACGAAATATTTTTGTCATAGTTTTTGCTAATGAAATTTACACTGGAACAGTCGCCTGCAGCTTGGCAGGCATCTGGCTTGTATCATGTCATCCACCATCCCCTCCACCTTCAAATGACAACACCAGCTCATCCATCTAGTGGTAGATGTTTCACTGGATAAGGAAAAACATTAAGCTGCTAGTGGTGCTGGATGGAAAGGCAATGGATCAACCATGTCACTAAGATTCAGTCTCTGGGGACCATGAATGTCTGTACAAAAACTCACAGCCATCTATCCAACAGTTGTGAAGATATTTCAGTGTGGACCAAAGTGGTGGGCCAACAAAGTGAGCAGCATTTGGACATGCTATAAGGGAAAGTAAACGTATAATCACCTCCATCTGACGTTAAGACCTTTTGGACTTTAAATGAGACTCATTGACGTGTTTGATGACGGGGAACTCTCTAATAAGAGGCCAGTATCAGCTCCCTCCATCTCTCTCAGGCACAATGTCAATGCCACTTGGTGTTTGTCAATATCTACTGAGAAAACTGCCGTCTGCCTCCACCCTGAGCTTCAGTCTCTTCAGCAGCTGTCTGCCAATAAAGATCTCAGAGGAGAAGTTTCATATCCGCGCTAATTCGAGCTCTGCTTCTTCGACTCTCAGCTTAAAACTTATCACTTCACACATTTATTGGCAGCGCCCGGGGTGGGAACGACAATTACAAAACTCTGTCTGTCACTTGTTTTGCTCAGATTTGAGTGTGCTTTGAGCTCTGGGAGAGATTTGACTCTGCAGGATGAGCCCTGTAAGATGAGCAACATGTGGAGCTTGATTTCGGGTGGATTTCTTCGAGGCATGATCTGAGCTGTGTCTTTTCCCCAACAGCATATTAGCAGTGACATTATCTTGGTGGAGTCAGCCCACAATGCAGCGATGATCATCAAGAATCGCACCGGGGTGAAAGTCAAGCAGACAACTTTGTTTGCAGCTTTTAAAGATGTCTGATGTCACAAAGAGTTTTATACACTGCTAAATCTTTACTGATGTACATTGTATAATTTGTTGAGAAGTAAAAAATTGAAATCACAGGCTGATCCACTGTGTGTGAATTTTATCACGGTAACTCATTATCTGACTCAGTAGTGTGTACAGCCCCCTCATGCCTGTATGACCTCCTGACAACATCTGGGCATGCTCCTGATGAGTCGGCAGATGGTGTCCTGGGGGATCTCCTCCCAGATCAGGATCAGGGCATCAGTGAGCTCCTTGACAGTCTGTGATGGTACTTGGTGGGGTCGGATGCACCGATACATAACGTCCCATAGGTGCTCAGTTTGATTTAGGTCAGAGGAATGAGAGGGCCAGTCAATGGCATCAATGTCTTCGTCATTCAGGAACTGCCTACACACTCTGGACACATGAGGCCGGGCATTGTCCTGCACCAGGAGGAACCCAGGGCCCTCTGCACCAGGAGGAACTCAGGGCCCTCTGCACCAGGAGGAACCCAGGGCCCACTGCACCAGCGTAAGGCCCAACAATCACTCTGAGGATTTCATCCTGGTCCCTAACAGCAGTCAGGGTACTGTTGGCTATGACATGGAGGTCTGTGTGACCCTCCAAGGATCTGCCTCCCCAGACCATCACTGACCCACCGCCAAACTGGTCATGCTGGATGATGTCACAGGCAGCATAACGTTCACCACGGCATCTCCAGACTCTTTCACACCTGTCACATGTGCTCAGTGTGAACCTGCTCTCATCTGTGAGGAGAACGAGGCTCTGATGGTGGACCTGCCAGTTCTGGTGTTCTCTGGTGAACGCCAATTGAGCTGCACGGTGCTGGGCTGTGAGCACAGGTCCCACTAGAGGACGTGGGGCCCTCATGCCACCCTCATGGAGTCTGTTTCTGACAGTCAGAAACATGCACACCGGTACAGTAGCCTGCTGGAGGTCATTTTGTAGGGCTCAGTGCTCCTCCTGTTCCCCCTCACACAAAGGAGCAGATACCGGTCCTGCTGCTGGGTTGATGCCCTTCTACGGCCCTGTCCAGCTCTCCTTGTGTAACAGCCGGTCTCCTGGTATGTCCTGCATGCTCTTGAGAGTGTGCTGGGAGACACAGCAAACCTTCTTGTGACCGCACATATGGATGTGCCATCCTGGAGGAGCTGGACTACCTGTGCAACCTGATTGGGCTGCAGGTACCGCCTCATGCTGCCAGTAGTGACAAGGACACTAGCAGATGACCAAACTAGAGAAGAATCAGTCAGGAAGGATAAGGAGAGAGCAGCTGTCTGTGGACACCACATGTAAAACCATTCCCTTTTTGGGGGATTGTCTTGTTTTTGCCTCTGCATTGCACCTGTTGTCACTTTGATTTGAACCAAAGCAGCTGAAACTGATTCACAATCCCTTGATTGATCTCCCTGAAGTTTAACTGACTTCCTGTTAGACTGTGACCATTAAGTGTTCCCTTCATTTTTTGAGCAGTGTAAAACACAAACAAGACAAACAGACAGAAACAGAAAAAATTGTTATAAATTGCAAAATAATTTGTCGTTTATTTTCAGTCTTCTCAGCTCCCAGTTCTTCCTTCTCTCTCTCATTGCTTTTTGCTCTTTACAGTAACTCCTGTGAGCGCTCAGTGGACAAAGATGGAGCTAATCTTAAATCCAGGTACCCACCAAGGGAGCCGTTTTTACCAAACAAAATAGGAGGCATCACTCTTGCCGTCGCCACTTTCTCCAGGGATAAGCAAAGACAACACACCGGGTGGGAAGAGCCAACACACAAAGAGATTCCTCTAATCTGTTTAAGGCAAATTCATTATCACTCCCGCCTCTTTTCTTCGGGACATGTTGCTTGGAAGGAATTTTAACCAGCATAATAATGACAATATTAAATCACAGTAATGATACCCAGAAGAAGAAAATCAGTGCAGTCAAATAAAGAACCAAAACACAGGATAATTTCATTCAGTGCTGTGGAACATTTATTTTCTCTTTGTTATCAGCTTTCAGGTTTTCTGCTCTCGTATGGGATCGCAGTTTCAAATGATAACAGTGGAGGATTTACCCTTGATGTGCAGTAGGTGTGGGAACAGCTCCGTACGCACCACTTCAACTAGCAGAAAAATCCAAAGCAACTCAGTTATCTTAGTTCCAATCTCTGTGTTGAGGTTTCTTTGCTTTTCCTTTTCTGGATTTATGCACAACAGAAATGTTGGGAACATGTCTACACTTTCAGTTTTGGCTAGCTCTAGACTTAAATCACATGTCATCTCTCATCAACACGTCCTCCACTTTCCTGTAAAAGCTCCTCTGTGTTTCTAATAACACAAAGTGACACCAGTATAACGAAGGAAAAAGGAAATTTCTACATCCTAAATGAGTGATGGCAGGTAAAAATTGAAAGGCGCACACAGGTCCAGAATTGGAGGAGATGAGAGGCAGCTTTTTGTCACACTGCCGCTCATTTTACTGTCGACCCAATCAGCTTTTATTTGTCTGATCAGACTCATGTCACCTCTCCCTCCCTGTCATCTGACCTCATTCACTGTCGCTGTCAGTCTCCGTCTGAGCAGCAGATAGAGCACATGAAAACAACCGAGCAAGACGTCAGCAAAGGATTTGTACACTTGAACTGCTCCCTTTAATTAAGCACAGCTTCATGGCATGAGGCTACTTTTTGAACACTGAGTCACGTCAGGCCACACCGAGTACGGAAATAACATGAGAGCAGTTTATCGTATTAGCATGTTGATAAAGTTTTCCTTTGGTGACGTCATTTACAGCTCAGAAAAGGTAATTGCAACATACTGAGTGGTTCCAACCCGGTCTCATTCCAAAGTTGTTGAAATCCGGTGCTTGGGCAGCGACTAGCAGCATCAAACACTGACGAAAAAGACGTTCTTTTACATCGGCATCATACGCAGTCGGTTGCTGTCGTTGTTGAACGGCACACAGTGGCATCAGGGTGAAACATGGCAAACACTGACTTTCATTCTGCAGAATTTTGTTCATGATTATACAGCCAAGCCCTGTTCTTTTTTCCTAAACCCAACCACGTTTGTTGTTGGGGGAAAAAAACATCAATGCTCATTGTTGTTCTGACGTAGTGCTTTTATTTTGAAAGAGACTGTATGCAAACTGTACATTTCCTGTGAAAACAGAAGTGTATTTTGAAAACAGACAATGCATGTAACAGGCTGAAGTTGACACGGCGTCCCAGAACGTCAACAACCAACACACCCAGGGTACCTTGGACGTCACATGTGGACGTGGAGAGTCCATGACCAAACGTGGACATGTGACGAGGTCACAGTGAGGATGTGTTGGTGATTCCCACCCCTTCTACCTAACGCGTCATATCCTGACGCATATGTCTGTTGACAAAGCCCTGATATATGACGAGTTGGGATGAGAACATATTGATACAGCGCATTTGAAATGTGCGTCTCTGGGGTTTTTCCCGCAGTTTGCGACACATGTCCTCCTGCCTGTTAACAGTCAGTTCAGTATATTGTATACAAACAGACTAACCAACAGTTTGCAGGCTGAAGTAGAGATGCACGTCAAAAGACAAACAACGCCGACCTTTTCAAGAAGGTGGTTGAAGGAACTAAACTGATGCTGATCTGTGCTGATTTGAGATTGTGTAGCTCTCAGTTGAGTTTCAAAAAAGCCTTAAAATGTAAAATGACTGAGGATTATAATTTAGAGTATAATGTATTTATTCCAGGGCTGCCATAGTAACGTGTTCATTTTGATCAATTAATCACAGAAAAAATAATGCGTTCATAAAAATTAACCCTGATGAATCACGTGTCTTGGTGCCCTTTGCATCACTGAAGGCCGCAGAGACGACGCTGCTCGGCTCCGTGAATGAAACATTTACATTTAATAAACCTCCAGATGGAACTGTTGATAGGTGCACTGTTCTCGTACCATCAGAGAACTTCAAGCATGAAATATCACCTCAACACAAAGTGTTACACAGCAAATCAGGAGGTCTGAGCTAGCACAGCTGCTGATGCTAACGTTAGCAGCCTTGTCACGCCACACTCAACCAGGTGTTCAGACTGAGTCAGTCTACTGCAGACCAGTTTGGGTGGTCGAGGACAGGGGGACAACTGTGTCCAAAAACCAGCAGCTTCACTACGAGACATCTGATGACATTCATAAGAACTGAAATTTTAAAAATACTTTCATGGCAAAAATTGACGTATGTGATTAATTTAGATTAATAAATCGCAGAGCACAATTATTTTATTAATCGCTTGACAGCCCTAGTTTTTTTTATTTATTCATTAACTTTCTTTGGTTGATACAGGACAGGCAAAAATTACCCTCTGGCTTCAGCTTGTTTCCTTTTTCAGTTCCTGACTGTGAGACAATTTGTGTGAAATAATCTTTGTTTCTCAAGATGTACTGTATGTAGCTGAAAGAAGAGGGAGGCTGTGTTCATAGAGTCAAACAGTCTGTGTCCTATTTTGGTGCAAGAAGCAAAGTTGCACCAGCTGCTCATGCGGTTCATCTTTTCCATATGTTGACGTGTTACACAACATGTTAGAGAGCGTTAATCAGAGTATGCACGGCTGCATGTGAGCAGGAATATTAGTGGAATAATCATTTTTATTGTCCATGGACACAGAGTAGTAGGAATATTGTCTTTTTTTAGAATAAGGGCAAAACCAGGACTTTTTGAGTCACTGTTATCATTGTTTTATCCCCTTGATAAAGTTTAGTGCCTCAGTGTTTGCTTCATATTTGCACCTATATTCATTTTATACCCGACATGAAGCTCAGAGGTTATGAAGCAGGGGAGGAGATGTTTGTTCCACCAGTTTGCTCCTACATTTACTTCTGTTTTCACAGCTGTGAGGACGATGGGTAACAAGAGAAGGACCCAGCTGCAGACAGCAGAGCTGGAAGGCTTATAGACAGACACAGGCAGCTTGAAGCAGAAGTACAAAGCACACGGCAGCTTTGAGAGACAAACAGAGAGTAAGCAGACTGGGCTGGTATATGTAGAGAGAGCGGCTGATGAGGGGATGAGATGCAGGTGAGGAGGTGGGCGGGGACGACCAGGCAACTGCAGAGCAGACGAGGGAATTCAGAGCAGGTGTGAAGAAGGGAGTCAGGTGAAGTCTGAGGAGAAAACTGTAATGAAGCAGAATTCATCCCATTATTTTATCTCTCATCTACGTTTCCCTCACTTGTGTCTCTTCCTCATGTCTTAGCTCCGCCCTTCTAAGGGTGTTTTTACAGTTAGTCCTTTTTAAACAAACCGAACTCAGACAAAGAGTGGATCAACAGAGAATCGACTCAGTTCTTTTTGTGTTCACATTATCAGTTCATTTGAAAAATGACTATAAACTATAAACATATATTAATATAGTTCTAGTTTTACTTTGACATGGCACTGCAGTGTTTCTGAGCTGTACTGTTTCTGTTTGATGTACTCTACATTCCACATCTGGAGACGTGCAGTATCTTCCATGGACCAAACTACTCCTCGTCCTGTGTCCTTGCGAGCGTTACAGGCCAACGTGGTTTTGTCTGATTTTTCAAGTCAACATCATGTGATCTAGAGGGCTGAATATAACGGCAAAGAGCAAAGCAAACCTGGAGCGCTTTGTGTTCACAAGGTGCAGGTTAAGTGAACCGAACTCAGTTGGTCTGAGTTCAGCTGAAAAGGATGAAGCGTGAAAACACCCTCAGACACAGGGGAGAGATGCGAGGAGAGGAAATATGTGTTAACAGAAATGAGAGTTCTTTACCTCTGAAACGTCACGTGAAGCGATGCCTGTTTGTGAGGACGGGGGTTTTGATTTGCCTTTTTTTTTGTAACTTTCTTTTTTATTGGTTTTTCAACAAACAAAAAAAAACAAACAAACAATAACAATAATAAAAAATACAACCAATAAGATACACCACAAGTCAAAAAAATCCCAACAAACTACAGCAAGACAGGACAAAGGGAACAAGGACAGAGGGAGCAAGGACAGAGGGAAAACAACCGAGACATAGCATTGTATACATAAATATGTGGATGCATGATATACTCAAAAATATATCTGTGCATTATACACATTTTACATGGTCCAATATCAAATTGTACTTTATATAATGTAGACTGGTTAACACCTCAGGTTGTAAGAAAGGGTGCAACTCATCAGTGCGTCAGGCTGCAGCAGTATAAGGGCCCCATGTTTTCATGTAGATGTCTTGCCTATCTATTAGCTCGTAACAAAGTCTGTCATAGGAGGAGATTTTAGCCATTTCCTTCACTGATATATCTCCTTTGAGTTTTCTAATGTCACAGCACTAGCCTGCATCCAGTGATAAGTGCTGTCCTGCACCATGAGATGTAATGAGTGTTAAGCCTGCTTCCTTTCGGCAGCACACCTAATAAACAAAGCATTGGTGACTGTACGAGTGCAGAGGACATCACTGTGTTGATGAAGGCAATACTCTTACACCACAGAAGATCTATCATGGGGCATGAGTACAACATATGTTGCCCTGTTTACACGTACACGACCTGGCTCAAAGGTAGGACAAAATATGGAGACCACACATGACACTTTAAAGTAAAAGAATTAAATTTATTTAAATTAACTAAATTAAGTATTTATGTAAGTCAGTTCATCAGTAATGTTTGTAGTGTGTGGGTGTGTGAATGTGTAAAGGTGTGAGACAAAAAAAAACTAAATAACCCAAGACCAAACAAACCAAGCGACTCAAAGAGGAGAGAGAGCACTGAATGCTCAGGCACCCATACATATAGGTGAGCATTCACACCAACTCAGGTGTTAGCCATCTCTCCTAATGAGCCACTCCCAAGATCTCAGCAACTAAACAAAAAGTAGGTCAGAGGCCTAGGGGCCGTCACATCCCCCTCCTCAAGAGCGAGATCCCACCTCAGACCCTACAGAAACAAAAAACATTAGTTACCAAGAAAATTCAGTTCAGTTAATATCAAACAATCTAATCCATTATTCACAGACATCCAATGAGGTCAGCTCAAATCTACACTAGCAACCCTTTATGACTACACAAAATTCCCCCATCACCTCCCAATATCCCCTCCCTCTCCCAGTTCTAATGACCCAGCAACCTTGGATCCGGAGGAAGCACATTTAAGAGTACATAAAAACGGGAACAGAAGAAATATAAAGGATAGATAGGCAAATTCACAACAGGACATCCTATGACCAAGGCGCACGCGATAATGCATCTGCAACTACATTTTCTTTGCCTTTAATATGCCGAATGTCCAAATGGTAGGGTTGCAGAAACAAGGCCCATCGCATCAATCTTTGGTTTGGGTTTTGAAGTGAACGCAAAAAGGTTAACGGGTTATGGTCAGTATACACTACCAAGGTAGAGCCTGACCCAACATAAACATCAAAATGTTGGAGAGCCCAAATAAGAGCAAGTGCTTCTTTCTCTATGACAGAGTAATGCCTTTGGTACACTTTAAACTTCCTAGAAAAGTAACTAACTGGCCTTTCTGCCCCTTTTTCATCTGTCTGTAACAAAACTGCCCCAGCCCCAACATCACTTGCATCTACTTGCAACTGGAAAGGCAGATCCAGCCGGGGAGCTGCAAGCACGGGAGCGGACGACAGCAGACTCTTCACCTGGTCAAATGAATGCTGACAAAGGGTAGACCAAACATATTTGACGTCAGCCTTCAGCAACTCAGTCAATGGAGCTACTACAGAAGCAAAATTGGTACAAAACCCTCGGTAATAACCCGCCATTCCCAGGAAACGCAACAACTCCCGCTTAGTGGATGGAACAGGAAACGCTTGTATTGCCAAAACCTTGGCATGAATGGGACGAACTTCTCCTTGCCCTACAACCTTACCCAAATAGGTTACTGTAGCTTTTGCAAATTCACATTTGGCCAGATTGATAGTCAGGCGGGCCCAAATCAGCCGGTCAAATAGAGCCTTTACTCTTTCAAGATGTTCCTCCCACGTGTCACTATAAATCACCACATCATCCAAATAGACTGCGCAGCCCTCCAGCCCACGCACAACTTTATTCATCAACCTTTGGAATGTGGCTGGTGCATTACGCAGTCCAAATGGCATGACCGTATAAGAATACAGACCTGTTGGAGTCACAAAAGCACAAATTTCCTTGGCTCTTTTTGAAAGGGGAACCTGCCAATAACCCTTAAGAAGGTCAAACTTAGAAACATATTTGGCCGCCCCCACCTGATCAACACAATCTTCCATCCTGGGGAGAGGAAAAGAATCAGGCTTTGTTACTGCATTAACTTTCCGAAAATCAGTGCAAGGTCTATGTGTGGAATCTGGTTTACTAACCAAAAGACAGGGAGAAGCCCAGCTAGACGAAGAGGGTTCTGCAATACCATTTTCCAACATGTATGACACTTCTGATTCTAGTATTTTCCGCTTTTGGGGGGAAACACGATAGAACCGCTGAGTGATGGGCTTAACATCCCCAACATCCACATCATGTTCGATTAAGTTAGTACAAGTAGGAGTATCAGAAAACAGACCTGGGTAACTTTGAATAAGCTCAACCAGCTGTTTGCATTTGTTTTCATCCAAATGTCCAAGTAGGGTATTTAACTTCGCAAGAGTTTCTGAATTTCTAAGTCGTGGTTGCAGCACCCTCTCATCAGTTAATTCCTCCTCCTCAAGCACTGTCATGGAATCAGTTACTATTAGAGCTGGATAACTTTGGGCAGCTTCACCTGAAGGGACACGCACATGGTACGGTTTGAGCAGATTAATGTGACACATTTTAGTTGATTTTCTTTTATTTGGCATTTCAACCAGGTAATTTTGTTCTGAAACCTGACGGATAACAGTACATGGACCAAAGAATTTTGCCTGAAAAGGGGATTCAACAAGCGGCAACAGAACCAAAACCTGGTCGCCAGCACAAAATTTCCGTTGTTCTACTTTGCGGTCGAACAATTTTTTCATTTTTTTCTGAGAAACTTGTAACTTTTGTTTTGCCATTTCCCCAGCCTCATAGAGTCTCTGCCGGAAACCATTAACATACGTAATCAAGTTCTGTGGAGGATCAGTCGACACCCACTGACCGTGCATCACAGACAAGGGACCACGGACAGTGTGCGCAAAAACAAGCTCGTTAGGACTAAATCCTGTGCTTTCTTGAACGACTTCTCTAGCTGCCAACAAGAGCCACGGTAGACCTTCCTCCCAATCTGCCTTTAACTCTGTGCAGTAAGCGCGCAGCAACGATTTTAAATGTTGATGAAAGCGCTCAAGCGCACCTTGGCTCTGTGGATGATATGCTGAGGCCTTGTTATGCTTTATGTGTAGCTGTTTAAGGATTTGCGCAAACAACCGAGATGTAAAGTTTGACACTTGATCACTCTATTATTTTTGGGATCCCAAACACAGACATGAATTGACTCATGGCCTTAACTACAGACTTTGCAGAAATGGTGCGTAATGGGTAAGCTGCCGGATATCTAGTTGACTGACACATTACCGTTAACAAATAAGAACAACCTGATTTAGACCGGGGAAGAGGACCCACACAGTCAATAATCAGGTGCTCGAACGGCTGGCTCACTGCAGGTATGGGATACAAAGGAGCAGGTTTTATTGTTTGATTAGGTTTACTTGTAACCTGACAAGTGTGGCACGTCTTTATATATACTGAAACATCACGTTTTAGACGTGGCCAGAAAAAAAGCTGAAGCACACGATGGTAGGTTTTTTTTACACCCATATGTCCTGCAACATTGTCATGAGCTGTCTGAATTACTGATGTCCTAAATTTTGAAGGCAATACAATTTGCACAATAGGATCACCACTGAAAGTCTCACCATGAGGGGCCCATATTCTAACCAAGAGGTCATCCAGGAGGAAATAACCCTGCTTCACTTTTCCTACCTGAGATGCAGGCAAAACCAGATCATACAAGTCCTTCAGAGACTGGTCCTCTCTTTGTTCTTTCACCAGCTCTGAACGAGAAACACAAAGATCAGTTGGCAGTGACAATACAAACTTTTTCACATCACAAGACTTTTCCAAAACTGCCTCACTATCAGCCAGAGCAGCAGTCATTGCACGAGTCACAGCACAGACTGTGGACACAGCTTGCTCTGATTCACTGAGTCCCTGTGGGTCTGGAGCACAAACTGCAGAAACCGCCTGTTGTGGGTCAGGGATTTCTGGAGGTTCTAGGGATGAAGCACCGGTCTTAGTTGGTTGTATGGACATATCAGGTACTTTTACACTATCTGGTCTTACGTCATTTGACCACACTCGACCACCTGCCAGGTCATTTCCCAGAATGATGTCAACTCCTTCAACTGGCAGTTCAGGGCGAACACCAACCTCGGCCTCCCCCTGTACCAGATCACATGACAAGAACATTTTATGCACAGGCACAAATATGGTTTGTAGACCCATCCCTCTAACTGGAACACAGCTCCCTGTGTCTGTACTTGGAGAAAAGGGCAAAATGGCCTCCTTCACAAAGGTACGCAAAGCTCCTGAATCCCTCAGAATTTTGACTGGAACTTTCTTATCACTCCCAGTTAACATTACAAAACCATCAGACATGAATGGAGCATAACCCAAGTCAATCTCAGAGGTTTCTATTGGCTTGACCTGCATTTGAAATGGAGCCACAAGTTTTTCTTTGTCACCAAAATTGGAATTACGAATAGTTGCAGCCAAGCCAGCTGACTTCACATGGGATACTTTTTTTTCTTTTAACAAAGGACATTCTTTTTTCCAGTGACCCTTTTGATGGCAATAATTACACACATTTGGATCACTTTTACCATTAGACTGTTGTTCCAACTTTGGGGACAACGAGTCTGCTTTCTGAGATTTATCTTTATATCGCTCACCAAAGATGCGCTTGTGTGTTAACACATATTCATCGGCCAGCACTGCAGCCTCACTAGGACATGTGACTTTGTGTTCATTAATATAGGTGGCAATGTAATCAGGTACAGACTGTTTAAACTGTTCTAGAACAACTAGATCACACAGTTTATCAAATGTTTCCACACCAGATGAGGAGCACCAGCGATTAAAATGTGATCTTAAATCCCGTGCAAATTCCACATGTGTTTGTTTACCAGTCTTTCGCCAGCCCCTAAAGCGTTGGCGATAGGCCTCAGGAACCAACTCATAAGCCTTTAAGACAGCTGATTTTACCACCTTGTAATCTTTACAGTCCTCGGAAGATAGAGCAGAATAGACTTCCTGTGCTTTACCTGTAAAGACACACTGTAACATTAAAGTTCGCTCTTCATCAGGCCAGCATCTTAAATCAGCAACACGTTCAAACAAGCAAAAGAAGGTTTCTACATCACTCTCATTGAATTTTGGCAACAACCTCAAATTACCGGCAACATCAAAACGTGAACTAATGGGTTCCTCATTTAAAGCAGATGAAGACATTTTACCTTCCTTAATTAATGCCAGCTTTTGTATTTCCAAATCCAATTTCAGTTGTTCCTTTTTGTATTTCATTCTTTCCAATTCCTTTTCATGATCTAACTTCAAAAGCAGCAATTCTTTCTGTTGTTCAAATGTTAATCCAGTCATAGAAGTATTTACACCACTCTCACCTTTTCCATCCATCAGCACACCAGACTCTTGCAAGTTAGCCTTGATGATACTCTTCAGGTTTTCCTTTGTCCGTTTGGGCTCAACTTCAATAGAGTAATGCTGCGCAATCTTTATCAGCTGTTCCTTGGTGCATTGCTCCAGCAACTCCTCCGAAGGGGACTGAATGAAATCCTCCACAATGTTAACCATAACCACTAACCAAATCTAGCAGCCTAGATAACCAAATTGAGGTAAATTCTACAAAAACTTTGCATTATGCAACAAGTGGCCAAAAGAACTGGAGTCTCCCCAACCTAACTGCCTAGCAGAATTAACTAACTAACCTCATCCCTAGTCTTCAGACAGGTACCGGTGGTGGGTTTTTACTCACTGTAGCCCAGCGGTATTGGAGAGCAACTGCATAAAACAGCGACTCCCCAAGAAACCCTGGATGTGATCCCGAGCCAGTGGCTCTAACCACCTTCCCCGCCACACTCTTAAAAACACCCTTCAACAGACCCTCTAACAGAGCCTGCTGCTGTGCCTAACAGAGAACACCAGTCAAAATAATGCCACACCAAACATTTTATCACTACCTTTTTTACCTCAAACAATGAGCCCAAAAATGGATTAGATCAAAGCTCCCCAACCTAACAAAACACTACAGTCATGTGTGATACTCCACCCGAAAGTAGCACAAAAACTCATACTACCAAAATCTGGCTTGACGAGCCCCCATTTTGTCACGACCTGGCTCAAAGGTAGGACAAAATATGGAGACCACACATGACACTTTAAAGTAAAAGAATTAAATTTATTTAAATTAACTAAATTAAGTATTTATGTAAGTCAGTTCATCAGTAATGTTTGTAGTGTGTGGGTGTGTGAATGTGTAAAGGTGTGAGACAAAAAAAAACTAAATAACCCAAGACCAAACAAACCAAGCGACTCAAAGAGGAGAGAGAGCACTGAATGCTCAGGCACCCATACATATAGGTGAGCATTCACACCAACTCAGGTGTTAGCCATCTCTCCTAATGAGCCACTCCCAAGATCTCAGCAACTAAACAAAAAGTAGGTCAGAGGCCTAGGGGCCGTCACAACACGTACACGGGTATTTTTAGAAACAGAGACATAAACCTTCGTTTGCGCCCTCTGTTTACACGCAAACGGAGAAATTACCTCTGAAAACGATTCATTCTAAAAACTCCGGCCAGAGTGGAGATCTTGGAAAACTCTGGTTGCACGTTTGCATGTAAACTGAGCAACACGGAGAAAACGCCGGCAGCAGACGTCACAGTATGCGACACAACTTGCACTCGCGTCAAAAGTGCGATCTATGTTTACATGTTGCTATGGTGATCATGGATGCTTCAGAGTAGCAGCCGCATTTATGTTGGTGCAAGCCCTCTTCGTATGTTTGCATGTGCAAATACAGCTGCTCTATTATATGGAGGAGCAGAGACGGATGAGTGCTCGGAGGTCAGCAATTTTGCAGCAACAACTTCTCCTCCCTCCAACACGAAGAGCCAGTCCGCGTCACTGCCAGTGTCGCCGCTTTTGGGTCCGTCTTGGGAGAACTGCTGTCTGGTGGGAGAACTTCGAAAATGAAGTGGTTGTCCCGGAGGAGTGGCGTGAAAATTTTAGGATGTCGTGGTCATCACTGCTGTCGCTCTCAGAATTGCTGCGTCCCTACATCGAGGGTGAGATGACCATCATGCGGTCTCCTGTCAGTGTCATAAAAAAGTTGCCTGCACCCTGTATTACCTGTCTGACGAGGGTAGACTGCGTAAGACGGCATACATACACGGGTTGGTGTAAACGCAATGTTTACTGTAAACGGACACGTGTGCATGAAATTATTTTTGAAAATGGAGAGGGTGAAATGTCTGTTTATGAAAATAGCTGGCTACGTGTAAACATAGTGCTAATAAACAAAGCACTGGTGACTGTACGAGTGCAGAGGACGTCACTGTGTTGATGAAGACAATAATCTTACACCACAGAAGATCTATCATGGGACATGAGTACAACATATGTAAGAGGGTGCCACAAGTGAAGTCAAATCTCCAGCACAAGTGAGAGTTTCTACTGATTTGCCTTTCTAACAATCCTACGAGCAGCTCTCTCAGAAAGTTTTCACCCTGACCTCCACAGTTCCTGTTAACTGCCATTTCTTAATGACATGACGACCTGAGGAAACAGCTCCCTGAAAACACTTTGCTATCTTCTTATAGTCTTCTCCTGCTTTGTGGGCATCAGGACTTTTAGTTTTCAGAGTGCTAGGCAGCTGTTTAGAGGAACCCATGGCTGCTGATTGTTAGGAGAAGGTTTCAGGGCTCAGCTGAAATTAGCATCACCTGTCCTTTCCTAACGATGACTGTGAACAAGCCAGAGCCCTAACAAGCTCATTAAGATCTGAGACCCTGGGAGAAGTTGTCTGAGAGCTCAAATGTCTTTGGGTGCCCAAACTTTTGGACAGTGCTCCTTAAATTTTATTCTCTCTAAAATTGCACAAAACAAAAATAAAACACTGATCTTGTTGACAGTCATGTTTCATCTTTAACGTCATGTCTTCTGGAGATCAGTTCATCTTCGACTCAAGAGTTTTTCCAGGGGTGCCCAAACCTCTGCGTGCCACTCTACATCAGAGGAATTAAGCAAATCTCATTTTTAGATTTTTTTCCTTCCTCTCAAGTCATAAATACTTACAGATAAATTAAAACAGTATATTGCGACGCGTCCGGCTCTCAGGCTGAGAGATAGCAATGAAAACTGTTACTGCTCCCTGAAGACAGTGTGCAACTTTATGCATGCATGTATCTCTCCTAAACTTTTCATCCCCAGAAGCTTTGAATCCATATTGCATTAATTTGCTCCATATGTTACAGGTCTCCACTGAGACTCCTCCAGTTCAGCAGCACCGCTACAGGTAATAAATCCTGGTAGTAAATACGACTGGACGCTTCCCCCACCTCATAATTAGATTGCTCAATCACTTGCTGCAGAGGTCTTTGCCTCGCTGCGGGCTCAGAGAGAGGAACATGTCTGTGAGAGGACATGTTTACGTCTGTGTGCATCGTTGGCTGCATGTGCACGCCTTCATATAATTTATAGATGCTCATATGCAGAGGATTCACAGAGGTGAAACAGGGATGAATCCTTTGGAGATGCTGGCTTGTTAAACGAAGCTTAGGTCCACTGAAATGTATTAAGATGGGAATTGAATTAATGTCAGAATGAGAGATACGTGCTGCTCATTTCCCCGTTGTGTCATGGCTCCGGATCACCTCCTTGAAACAAATGCTGCTTTGTTTTTGCTAATTGCACCCAGAACTGTTGAGGGTTTAGTTTCTGCACGAGAGAAGAAGAGAGAGGGCCTCGGAGGAGAAGAAGTAATTACATGCATTTTTCTTTTCAACCTTTAGCTGTACTTTGTATGATCGGCCCAATAATCAGCCGCTGTCAGACTTTAGAGGGACAGTTTGACGTTCTCGGAAATACATTTATTCGCCAGGGTTGTCCTCTCGACTAAGACTATTCCTAGTGGACCAACAGTCCTCATCACGGTCCATCAGTGGACTAGTGTCCCTCATGTTTGTGATATGAATGTAATGATGAAATGATATATTTTGGTGGTTTGAGTTGAAGGTGTGAGAAAGAATAGTCTCAGTAACATTGTTAACACTGTGCTACATTACAGAGAAATACAAAGCTTTTATTTACTTTAATTTCACAGATAAGAAACAATAAACTGTGAAGACAATAAAGCCTCCACACACTGTGTGTGATTTATCCTGGCTTCATATGAGCAGAGGAAATCTCAGCTAGCTGCTAGGCTAATTTATACAATGTAAAATGCCATAGGCTTGTGCTAATAACGTTAGCATGTTGTATTTGTTTGGAAAATGTGTCCAGATAAAGACAAGTGTTTGTCTGTGAATGCTGCCAGTTATAGTGAAGCTGATTGGTGTTTGAAACTGTCCCTATTAAGCCATGTTTAATGTGTGTTTAATGTGTGTTTAATGTGTGTTTTGAATCAACTAAACTTTACAGCACTTCACAGAAACCCCTCCACTGACTAGTGTTTTCGAGGTGTAACTGCAGAGTGACACAGACACACCACCGCACAAGTATAAATGCTCACAACGGTGTAGGCTACGGCGTGGAGTCTGCCACATAAGTATAAATCTCGCTTGAGAGAGACTGAGCCGCCACCCTCAAACATCACACACACACACACACACACACACAAACATGAGTTCACGCCCTGCAGTGTATCCCCTTCACCCTGTGTTAAGTGATAGCCTTTCCATTAGCCAGATGACCGTCTGTTGAAAGACCGTTTGTCCGCTCTGCAGTTATTAATAACGAATAAAAAAGTCCAGACCTGCATGTTTTGATTGATCGTACTCACAAAGGCCCGGAGGAGGACGGACGTGTCCTTTATCTGGGAATGATACGGTGTGTGTCGGTGGATCGATTGGATTCATCAGGTAAATTTAAAACGCACACAGCTGAATCAACAATGACGGGAGGAAGGCGGGTGAGTGATGAGGACATGATGGGAGATATGAAGTACACATGTTCTGTCCACACGCTGCATGAGACTGGACGATCCTGTCTTTTCACCAGTAAATGGAACAAAATGAAGCAGCTCTTAAACTGCTTGAATGTAGCAGTGGACGCTGGGAGACAGGAACAATTTAAAAACTGAATTCAATTTCAATTCAAATCAATTTTATTTATAAAGCCCAATATCACAATCACAATTTGCTTCAGAGGCTTTACAGCATACATCCCTCTGTCCTCTGGACCCTCACAGTGGATCAGGAAAAACTCCCCAAAAAAACCCTTTAACGGGAAAAGACTTCTTAAATACTGCAGATATTGTAATAAAATAAGACAAAGATTTGTTGCACATTTTAACTTTTGAAGCAGGAATCAAACTGAAACAGTGCCGACCCTTGTATTGTTTGCCAAACCAGACAGCAGCTTCGACCCTGCTGTGCTGTCATGAACAAACTGCGACACTGTGCATCACACAGTGCAATGAGCACGCTGCTTCATCAGCATCCACCTGTACGGGCTGACTGCACATCACAATGCAGCAGCAGACTGACAGGTCAGTAAACAGTTCCTCTTCTGGGCTTTATGTTGGAGCAGCTTTCACTCCTCAGTTTTCCGCTCCACATACGAAGGTGATAATTACACAGCTGCATGAGAACTTTAAGACCGGCGGCTGAGCGAGGAACCAAGTGAGGCAGAATATGGAAGTCAAATGACTTGTTACTCTTTTCAAATGTAATATTACTTTACTTATTACTCCCTGCCTACAGTAATTGTTACACTACACGTTATATTACTTTTCTGTTACACCCCATAAAATTGGTATATTGCGCATCGCCTCAAAATGGAGACATGTGCCTCTGTGTGAATATCAAGGTAATCACCGTTGAGTGTCGCTAATGCTAGGTAGCTTCTATTTACCTGGGTAAATAGTGGCTCTGACCGAACGACGGAGAGTCACCCGTGGAGCAACATTTCATCCAGCACATATCCAACCAGCAGCTTCATCTCTTCTCTGTGTCTGCAGCTATCCACCAGTAAAATCCAGTTTGAGTTGTTTAGCCAGTGTAGAGCTACAGTCGACCTCCGCGGCCAAGGAGGGCTCACCTTTGGTGCGGTGTATTTCCTGGAGCTTCAGGTGGTAGCCTGTGTTTCAGAGCGGAGGTTTGAGGACAGAAAGAGTTTTAGTCCGACGACCTGCAGCGGCAGAGTTCCTGTCATCCTTCCTCTCGACAGAATCAAAGTAATGGGAACATTTCCAGCCGCTAAGGTTAGCGTTTCCAACTAGCTTGCTGCTTTGTGACGTGCCTACACAGCATGACCATTACGAAAATGAGCCCACTGATGTGAAAGTTGTACTGCAAGTCAGCAGTGGCGTGATAACAAAAGTAATGATGTAACAAGTTGTTTGGTTTTGGAGTAATTGTAATCTTATTACTTAGATTTTATGAGTAATTAGTTACACTACTTGTCACTGGAAAAAGCAATATTATTACTGTAAAGCCTAGTTTCACATTACACGATTTTCACCCCAATTTTGAGGTCGCAGAGGATCTTGAGAGCCATTACGAAGTCCTGGGGTTGGAGGTGAGTCAGCAGATAGTCTGCCACGACAACTCCTCATGTGTGAACAAGCCTACGAGCGAGTCGCGCCCTCGTCTGCAACTGGGACTGGATATCTGGCATGCTAGAAAACTGGAGAGGTCTGACACGACTGACAAAGAGCATCAGCCAATGAGATTTATGGCTCTACCAGCCCCAGCAAGAAATCAAAGTCTTCCGCTGTCATCCGTAGCATTTCCCGGAAACCCGTTCAATCATTCAGCTCTGAAAAGTACAATAATCTGGGTCAGAATACAGGCATAGACTATAGAGACAGTACAATGAAAGCTAATAGGCTAGCAGCACAGCGGCGACGGAGTTTCATTCATTCATTGTAGCTGCTACAAGAGAGCACCGAACGAGATTTCACTGTATTTATTGCAGTGACAATAAAGCTTCTTCTTCTTCTCTTCTTCTTCATTCATAGAACTCACCTCCAACTCTCTCTGCAGAATTGACAACCCGCACAATCCGCGTGCAGCGACACATTCCTTCACCCAAATCCTTTTCTTCTTTTCCTGTGTCTTCTCAGCGCAGAGCAGGGCGCAAACGACCTGCAGAGCTCCGAGCTGTCAGACATCTATGCTAAAGTTTAGCACCGGGGGACTTCTTGATATCCTGTTTTGTTCATGTGTGACAAAACGTAGTTTGGTGACGTCACAGCGTTATCTGGGGCTCTGTTGGCGAAGGCTCGCTAGAGAAATCTTGTGGTGTGCACACAGGTCGTAAAGCAGTTGGCGAGACTCTCGCTGACAGAAACACATGTTGCCAAGTATGAACACTCAAAAGATTACGATAGTCTTCGCAGCTCAAGACTGGTCGGCCAGTTGTGTAATGTGAACACGGCTTAACACGTTACTGCCCGACACTGGAGGGCTGCTGAGAGAAAGGCCTCCAGTCTGTTTCACTCGTTGCTGCTACTGTGTTAAATCTTTGCTGAAACTGTTGGAGGTCACCTTTAATTTTGGGGAAGTCACTGACCGTTAAAGTTAAACTCTTCATTTTGGATTTGAACTTGTCTTCAGAAAAATATTCACGTTAATGTTCTGGTAGAAGATGCTCTCTGGGTCGATGTCATTTCATAATGTGTGTGATCTTGAAAGTCAAAAGGCTTCAAATCAGTGTGTCTGTACAGTCTCTTCATCCAGATTTATCACTCACAAATAATATTTCACCAATATTGTCTCGTGCTTGTTCCCTGCTGTGTTTCTGTTGGAGGCCTCAGTGTCCTGTATTTGCTCTGTTTTACTTTCCTTTTGTTGCTTTGTTTTATTTGTTATTTTGTCGTTGTTTTTTTGATTGCATATTTTATTGTTTGACTGTATTTTGTGAAACATTTTGTGCATTTCATTTCTGTTAAAGGTGCTTCATCTAATACATTTCATTATTATGATTATATTTCACAACACACCAAAAAAGTAGTATGACCCTCTCCACCATGATATTCATCATCATCATTTATACTGATCAAGGTCTGTAATATCTCTGACGTTTTTTTTTGTTTATTTTTTTTTTATGACGTTTCGGCCTCAACAAGCACGCTGAGACACAGGAACACTGATCTGTTAGATGGGCCACACCTTTGTTACACACCTGATGATGATGAGGTGATCATGCTGCACCATCAGGTTGACCAAATCACCGTCACATACAAAGTCACTCAGCTGACAGTGGTTGGATCATCACGCCACAACATTAGGGCTGAGCAAAAAACATATTTTGAGGCCCTCAACAATTTCAGACCTTTAAATCAAAACGTCGTCAGGAGCTACAGCCAATCACGTCTTTAAAACAAATGACAACAGCCGCTACGTCTAATTATTGGATATATGGTAAAGTTGTTCATGACGTTCATTTAGAGCTGATGCCTCAACTTTTGCTGTCTATCTATAAGTAATCTGTTTAATACTTTTGCATTTTAATATGGTCAAAAGAAGGGTATATTATACTGAGAGTATAAAATCACAGGAGCTTCACAAGTTCAACTTCACCACTCGAATCTTTGGACCACAGCGTCATCTAGTGGTAGAGAGCATCTATTACAACCTGTGACTGCACCTCAGAATAATACACCTTTTTGTATGACTGACACGTTTCCCCTCTCATTGCAGCTGCGTAGATTAAACAGTCACACTGCCTCATAACCAGTACCACAAAGTGTCAGCATATTTCTTATTTCCTTTATTATCTGCATCAAACATCAGAAAAGAATTCAAGATGTCATTTACAGCGCAATGAAAGAACAAAGCCAAACACACAAAACAAATTAAAGGATAAAATAATGTCAGTTAAATTGCATCTTTCACCTACTTTATCAGTTCCCCTTCATCGTATCAAGTGAACATGTGCATGTGTGAAGTGCACACATTCTCACTGCATGGGAAATGTGCTAATATGGATTTTCCTAAAGTTCAGACCAAAGATTCACAACGAGAGGAGTTGAAACAGGCAGCTACTGTCAACGCTCCATTCTGTAACGTAGTAAAAAGCTGCCGGTTGACAGGAAGTGACCTCACCATGAGACGGTGTATCATCTCTAGTCAACAACTCTCTGTGCTTCTGTAACGTTGACAGGAAGTGACCTCACCATGAGACGGCGTATCATCTCTAGTCAACAACTCTCTGTCCTTCTGTAACGTTGACAGGAAGTGACCTCACCACGAGACGGTGTATCATCTCTAGTCAACAACTCTCTGTCCTTCCGTTCTGATTTGCAGCTTTTCAGACTTATTTTGTGGCTGAATATAATTTGTAGCTTCTTAAAATCTGAATGAGGATAGTGATAGTGAGATACTGGCTACAGTGATGAAACCAAACCAGCATCAGATGGACTGTATTCATAATCAATACGCCACAATAATATCAATAACCAGCGCCAATTCATCAGTCAATGAGAATGTGTGTGTGACACCGGCACACCATGAGGATGGAAACAGAGGGCTGGGCGGGGACGGAGCACCTGCTGCAGCAAGCCAACACGCCGTCTGCGGTCATTTTGACTTGACCAGCGGACTTCACTACAAGCTGATTGGCTGTTGAAACAGCTAACGTGCTTTAAAACCAGCCGCTCAGCGTCAGGTGACACCGTCAGCCAGCTTGAGTCCAGCTCAGACCGGCCAGTTCACACCGCTGTGACATTCTGAAAAGGTTTGGTTTCGTCACAAATCTTTGGTCTGAACTGGACTTTACATGTAATGATGTATTATTAAAGTACAGCCAGCAGCCAGTTAGCATGACGACGAAAAATGCTCCCAGAAATAGTCCGGCACAATCCTCCCCATAAAACGAGAAACTGTCATTTTTATGCTTTAATTTTTGTACAAATGAAACAAACATGACACAGTGTGAGCTTTAGAAGTGTTAGAGGGATTTAGGCCTTGTTTACACTGACAGCTAAAATCTCTTTTTGGCATATTCAGATTGTAACTAGATTGATATTAGAAAGTCTGGACAGCAAATGTGATTTTTCCAAATTGGATCCAAACCACATTTGGAGGTGGTTTGAAGTTCCAATAGAACCTCTATAGATGCATCTCAGTTTGGCAGCTCAAACTAATTTCAAATTGTGTTTTGCATCACTCACAATGCAACACATCCAACTTCAACCGCTTATCCGAAGCCGGGTCGCGGGGACAGCAGGCTGATCAAAGTATTCCAGACGTCCCTCTCCTCAGCAACGCTTTCCAGCTCCTCCTGGAGGACCCTAAGTCGGTCCCAGGCCAGATGAGATATATATAATCCCTCCAGGGTGTTCTGGGTCTGCCCCGGGGCCTCCTACCAGTGGACGTGCCCAGAACACCTCTAACAGGAAGCGCCCAGGAGGATCCTGATCAGATGAACCACCTCAACATGAAGGAGCAGCGGCTCTAATCCGAGCTCCCTCCAGATGTCTGACTCCTCCCCCTATCTCTAAGGCTGAGCCCAGACACCCCACGGAGGAAACTCATTTTGGCCACTTGTATCTGTGACCTCATTCTTTCGGTCACTACCCAGAGCTCAGGACCATAGGTGAGGGTTGGGACGTAGATGGACCAGGAAATCGAAAGCTTTGCCTTCCAGCTCAGCTCCCTCTTTACCACGACGGACCGGTGCAGCGCCCACATCTCTGCAGACGCTGCGCCAAACTGCCGAACCTCATGCTCCATTCTACCCTCACTCGTGAACAAGACCCCAAGATACTTGAAATTCTTCACTTGGGGCAGCAACTCTCTCCCAACCCAGAGGGGACAATCCAATGTTTTCTGCAACTGATGGACCTTGATTTCTCATGCTTCCACGTTGGAAAGCCACATCACCTGTGTAGCTAAGTAGTTACTGATGCCTAAGTCATTACTACAGCAACCAATGCAGATAGGTTGGTGATGTCTGGGCACACAAATCTGGTCTGATCTCTTGTGAATAACAGTGCAGACAGTCTGTCACAAAGATCTGATTTGCCTGCAGTCCAAACATAGCTTTGAACTGAGTCAGGTTGACTTTCAGGGTTTCCTAAGCTAACTGGTTCAGCTTCATATTTACTGTACAAACATGAAACAAACATATTTCCCAAAACGTTTTACTGCTCCTTTCAGCAATCATTCAATCACTCCAACTATCTAAGATCAGTCGTTCTCTGGAAGTGAGCCAAAGGTAGCTCTGAGTCTAAATTTCTGGTTTATCGACATAACCATGAAACACTAGTGCTTGTTCACACACTGATGGAAGAGCCGGGCCACCCCAACCTAAACGCAGGGTAGAGGGGTTCGGTGAATGTTGAGTGGAAGGTGTAGAGGTGAATCAGTGAGTCAGTGGAGATTCTGTAGAAGGACACAGTGCCGGCAGGCCAGTCCAGATACACCGCTACTCTGCGAGAGGGATAAGCACATACTTCTGTTTCTCTGTTATCATGAAATGCAGAGTAACCATCGTCAGAGCAGAACAGACTCCAGGACTTGTCATTCCATCCAAGCCTGCAGTCGTCACCCCTCCCACTCCTTACCATTCCTCTGTAAGTTACCCCCATGTACACTCCTCCCTGTCTTTCCACCTCCCAGTAACAGCAACCAGTCAGACCAGTCGTGCACAGCAGCTGTTTCCAGTAGTGGAATCTCTCTGGGTGATCAGGAACTGGCTGATTCGTTGTCAGCAGTATTACTTGTCTGTTGTTCTTGGAAACTTTAAGCTTTCTGTGTGCCGTGTTCGGGTCCAGTGTGAGTTCACAGGCATCTGATGGAAACAGTTTGGTACTTTTCAGCAGCAGTTTCAGGCTTCTTTTGTTCTTAATAACAAGTTATCAAACTCAACTCAGTGACTGCAAAGTAATTTTAAAAAATGTTGTCTTTACTTACACTTCAACAGACCAGATTTCAACCTCTGCTCTCCTCCATGGTCCATCCTGGATGAAGAAACAAAAAATGACGTAACGTTCTCTTGAATTATAGAAACCTTTAATAACCTCCTCTGTGTCTGAGATCGTAAAAATATCATTAAGAACTGCTGTGAAACATGAAACAAATGTTAGCTCAAACCCCTCTGCAACCCCGATTCCAAAAAAGCTGGGACGCTTTGTAAATAAAAACAGTGCAATGATTTGTGAATCTTCTCAGTTCATCTCAACCTATACTACGCTGACTACAGCAGCAGTTCTCAAATGGTGTGCTGTGATGCCAATCCAGGTGTGCCGTGGGATTTTGCGCTAACCACACATTAGAATAGAATAGAAAGAACTTTATTTATCCCTGAAGGGAAATTCAACTGTCCAGCAGCTTCTAACAGACAACAACCTTACTTCCCCTCATCAACAACAACACAGTGGTGTTAAAATAAACATAAAATTAAATAAGTTAAAATAAGTGCAAGAATTTAAATTAAAATCAATTTAAAATTAAAGCTGCAAGCAGCATTGAACGGGCCCTCGCACCTTCACGCAACTCGAGGGCGGTGGCAGGACGCCGGCTCACGCCGCCGTTCATCGCTGTCGAAGGCAGACCCCTCACGCAGGACTTACACGTCATATTCCTCAAATCATAGAACACGTGTAATTTTGCCAGTAGGTGGCGCCATACTAATAACCAAGTATTGGCGTATAGATGTGTGCAGGGCAGGACTGTCAGCAATCCTGTGAAGTTTGGGGAAGATTGGAACATGTATGGTGAAGTTGCGAACCAGTTACAAGCAAATTCAAAATGGCGGACTTCCTGTTGGTTTTGGCACATGGCTGCAAGAGGCTTTTTTATACGTCTTTCAGTGATGCATGTGCGTACCAAGTTTCATAGATGTAGGTCAAACCAGCTTCGGGGGCTGCTTCGTAGAAAATTTGTAGGGGGCGCTGTTGAGCCATGTTGGCACATCAGAGCCAAAAAATCACATCAGACAACCCACATCGGATCCTTTCATGTGTGTGTCAAGTTTCATGACTTTACAAGCATCCCTTACTCCTCAAAAACAACTTCGTCTTTTATGGCGAATAAGGCGTCGCCACGGTGACCGAACATCACTAAGCTTTACAGCTGGCCTCAGGAGTGACTCCACATCATGCTCACCAAATTTCGTGCAAATATATGAATTTTCATGTCACTTGATTTTTCTCTGATTATAGCGCCCCCTATTTGCCAACTTCTGCCAAATTTAGCACAGAGTGTCTGGATGATGTCTGAAAGAAGTGAATTGAGTTTGACATGGATAGCTTTTACTTTGACAAAAATATGCAATGGTATGTGTTTTTTAGCTAGCAGAAAAAAAATGTTTATTTTTAGCTAGCGCAGTTTTTGTAGTAGCAAAATTCTTTTGATAACTTCTGGTCAGGCAAGTCTGGAGATGGTATGTGCAAAGTTTCGTGAAGATGGACCTTAAACGCTAGGAGGAGTTCGAAAAAGTAGGTTTTTGATGTATAGTGACTTACAAAGAGAAATGTGCAGTGGGAGTGGGCGTGGCCTATGTCAGAAGATGCGACGCTATTTAGGGAATACGTGGATATGAAGTTTATGAAGATGTGATTTAAAATGTGGAAGTTACAGGCCAAAATGCGTTTGCAGCTGTTATAGCGCCACCTAGTGTAGTAGACACACAATTGTTTCTATGGGTGGTCTGTATGCTGTTCTATATATAGCCTTTCAATTTCATAGCCCTCAGCATAATACTTGAGCTGAAATAAATGTTTGTTGTTTATCTTGTAATAAGCCACGCCCACTTTGACCAGTCGTGATGAACCTCAAGACATGGCCTCAGGAGTGGCCCAGCATCATACCCACCAAATTTCGTAAAACTCGGTGAAGCTATTTACATGATATTAATTTTCCATATTTGCAGCGCCCCCTAGTGGCCAACATTAGCCACATTTGGCTCACATGCTCACAGGCACAGGGCAAGCAAGGATCTGAGATTTGGTGCTGTTAGCATGTATTTTGACCGAGATATACCACAGTTCGCCTTTTTGTAGCTAGCTAGAAAAATTTGTTCGTTAATAACTTACGCATATTTTGACCAATCAAAATTCCTGTGATAACTTTAGATCAGGTCCAGTCAAAGACTGTACCTGCCAAGTTTCACGCTGAACGGACAAAACCCTAAGGAGGAGTTCGAAAAAGTATGTTTTCCAGGTTTTGCGCATTTGCAAAAAAAATTTTAGGCGGAAATGGGCGTGGCCCCTTCCAGGTGATTCAGCGCTATTCAGGGAATGTGGTGATATGAGGTTTTTGAATGTGCGACACATGATCTGGGAGTTATAGCCCAAAATACATTGAAAATGAGTAGGGGGCACTACTGAGCCATTTTTTTTCACGTTGTCATGAAACCCCTACCATATGTAAATTTTCACCACTTCTGACGAGTCTGTGAAGTTTCATGAGTTTTCGAGTATGTTACGGCCCCCAAAAAGGCAGTTGATTTCGGATAAGAAGAAGAAGACTAATAACTAGGGGGCGTTATGACTATCACAGAACTTTGTCATGTAGATGTGTTCAGTGTGGGACTATTATGAATCATGCGAAGTTTGGTGAAGATTGGACAATGTGTCCCAAAATTATAGCAATTTCGTGTTTCATGGCGAGACATCAAACTTCGCCGCCACCTGACGGCCAAACCGTTTAACTGTGGAAAAATCTTTTAATAACTTTTGATCACAACCTTGTCTAGATCACACACAGTGATTTTGAAGTCATTCTGATTAATCCTGTAGTTCGTTAAAATACAACATGTGGAAAACGCCAAAAATAGCATCAAAATTCAAACTTCCTGTTGGGTATGGCCAGTGGGTCCAAGAGACTTTTTTGTGCGTCTCGGTGTGATACATGCGTGTACCAATTTTCGTGCATGTCGGTGACACGTGCGGCAGGGGCTGATGTTTAAAGGGCGTGGTCAAGTCATTTGGCCACGCCCATCAACGAAACTCATATCACATGTTCAAGCCTGGACTGTTAACACACATGTGAAGTGTCAGGCAGATATGACCAAGGACACAGAAGTTAATGTCATTAAAGCCATTTTCAACGCGTTTTGGCGAATTTTCGACTTCGCCGCCCTCTGGGCGGAACACCGTTTGACGCCTAGTCACAATCTTCATACTGTAGCATTACCAACGTCTTGAGGTCTGTCTGACCAAATTTGAGTTGCATATGGTGAACGTGGTCAGAGCTGCACGTCAAAGTCTAAAAACATCGCTTTTCCTGTCGCCAGCATGGGGCGCTAGGGTAATTACAAAATTTCTGCATGTAGACGTGTTCAGGGCGGGAATATTATGAATCATGTGAAGTTTGGTGCAGATCGGACGATTAATGCCAAAGTTATAGCAATTTCGTTTTTCATGGCGAGACAAACTTCAAACTTCAAACTTTGCCGCCAAAAAGCCGATTCCGTGTTCGACGGGTAGCGGATCTTTGAATAACTTTTGATCACAAACTTATCTAGTTGGTACACGGCGATTTTGAAGCCGTTTTGATTAATCGTGTAGGAGGAGTTCGTCAAAATATGACACGTGGTAAAACGCCAAAAATGGCCGCTAAATTCAAAATAGCCAACTTCCTGTTGGGCGTGGCCTGTGGCTCCAAGAGACTTTTTTGTGCGGCTCGGCATGATCTACATGTGTACCGATTTTCGTGCAGATCCGTGAAAATTGATGAGGAGGGCGCTGTTTATAAGGAGATTGCTCTTTAATGGGCGTGGCCTAGCCATTTTGACCCGTCCATTGCCGCGAACCCTAAAATACGTAAATTTACACCGCGACTGATGCGACTGCCAAATTTCAGGAGTTTTTGAGCATGTTAAAACCTCCAAATAAGCGATTTACTTTTGTCGTAATAATAATAATAATAATTCCTTCAATTTCAATAGGGTCCTCGCACCGCTTGGTGCTCGGGCCCTAATGAAATTAAAATTTTTCCATTCCACAGTCCAGTCCAGTTGAGGCTAACGTGATGTGTGTGAGTGTGTGTGTGACTGGATTCAGGGGGTGTTAAAAAGTCTTGGGGCCGTGGGGACGGAGACCATCTGTCACAGACAAAGTAATTGTTCCAAGGAGAAGCAAAATTAGCCATCAATACAGAAGAGGATGGATGGAAGAGCCAACCCCAGACAAAGGCCAGCTGGTGAAGCTGTGGGACGTCGTGGACCTCCCCAAAATGACGACCACCAGCGCAACAATGCCCCTTGTGGAAACCAGCAGATGTGGTTCAAGGAATACCAGAATATCATCAAGATGCACATCAAGCATCTGCAGGAGCTGCTCGAAGTCAGAGACACAGCGTTCCGCTCCGAATGCAAAAAATACTCGGAGAAAACCTGTGAGCTGGAACAACAAAACAAACAGCTTAAATTAGCTCTCCAACGCCAAGAGGAGGAGAGCAAGCAGCGGTTTGATGAGATGGTCGCAAGATATGAGGCCGAAAAGCAAACCAAGCAGGAATTGAGGCAGGAGGTCGAGAGCCAGGTACGGAGTGAGTACCAGGAGAAGGTCACCCACATGGAGAAACAGATCCATCAGATGGGCACTGACCTCCTGAAACTCCACGAGGAGCAACACGGTCTCCTTCAGACGCTGGCAGAGGCACACACAGAGCTGAGCAGCAAAGATGCTGCTCTACAGCAGAGCGAGGAAGCCTGGCAGGCTAAATATGATGCTCTGAATGAGGAACTGACAACGGACATGGAAGGAAACACCAAGAGCTGGGAGACGCAGGAGGATGAATTTAACATCAAGATCAATCTGATGGAAGAGCAAATCCAGCAGAGAGACATCGAGATCGTCCGTCTCACAGAGGACAATGCTAGCCTCATTCAGAAGCTGTCAACTAAAGATGCCAAACTCCTCCAGTGCCTGACATCCTGGCAGGAGAAATTCACAGCTCTGGAGAACACTACAAAGGACCTGGCTGAGAAACAGCAGAGCTGGGAGACACAGCAGACTCAACTTAGGGTCAAATTTGAGGCAGAAATCTGCCAGAGAGACGTCGAGATCCTCCGTCTCACAGAGGACAATGCTAGCCTCATGCAAAAGTTATCAGAGACAACAGAAGAGTTGACACGTAGAGATGCCAAACTCCTCCAGAGCCAGACAGCCTGGCAGGAGAAATTTGTCTCTCTGAAGGACAACTTCTACAAAGATGTAGAAGAAAAACAGCAGAGCTGGGAGACACAGCAGACTCAACTTAGGGTCAAATTTGAGGCAGAAATCCACCAGAGAGATGTCGAGATCCCCCGTCTCACAGAGGACAACGCTAGCCTCATTCAGAAGCTGTCAGAGACAACAGAAGAGCTTACACGTAGAGATGCCAAACTCCTCCAGAGCCAGGCAGCCTGGCAGGAGAAATACACAGCTCTGGAGAACACCATAAAGGACTTGGCTGAGAAACAGCAGAGCTGGGAAACAGAGGTTGCGCAGCTGAAAGCTGACAAGGTGGAACTGGAGGACCTCTGTTTGTATCTTAACAAGGAGAGAAAACACTTCTTGTTCTTTCCAAGGAGCTCTTCCGACGACAGAGAGACCCAGCTGCAGAAGTTGAAGACCAAAATGCACCAGAAGGCAGCAGCACAAACCAGAGGAGATGAGGAGAAGGACGACGAAATGGAGGCTGCTGGTTGTTCAGCTCAGGCTGGGCAACAATAGCTCCCATAGCTGCTTACATGTAGGGTTTTCTCCTGGTGCTCAGGTTCGCCCGTCAGTGTCAATCACATTTTAAAAAAATTCACAAGAAGAACGTGAAAACCAGAGGAGATGAGAAGGAGGAGGAAGAAGAGGAGCTGCCAGAGATGTTCGTGAAGATCATCCAGGTCATGGTACTCATAAGTGCTATATCGTAGACAGCTGCACACAAGCAAGTCCCGTTGTCTACGATACAGCACTTATAGCTCCCATAGCTTATGGCATTTATGAGGTTTTTCTCCTGGTGATCAGGTTTCATCGTAAATGTCAATCACATCAGATTAAACCATCAATAACAACAATAAAACAACAATCCAATTAGACTTCAATGTTTCTGAGTCTCTGAATAAAAACAAACAGCATAAATACAATGTTATGACATTATGGAAGGTAACAAAGTGTAAGCACTGGTATCTGTTGAAGTTATGGTTTAAACACCTCTGACACTGATCAATGAAACCATCAGTGTCATCAAAGATGTTCCAAATGGTATTTAAGGTGCTGGTTTACAACAGGAGCTGGTTCTGTAGTAAACAGGAATGTAGCCAGACCAAAAAGTCACAATAAAAAGCTCATAATATATTTATCTGTCTGAGTCACTGTTGTCGTTTAAGTCTCTCCTAAAAACATATCTGAGCTGTCTGTCTACTTTATTGCTCTCTTACTGATTTTAAATCCAAACATATTTGGTTCCAAACATTTCCAATAATATTTAACTCCAGAGTATTGTCAAGTCCAAAATTCAAAATTAAGTAAAACAAAAGATGGATGTCATTATTTCCAAAATTTGCAACATGTTTTTAGATAGATAGATTGATAGATTGATAGACTGATTGATAGACAGACTGGACTGACACAAAGTGGAAAATTGTGCTGTGTTCTGAACAGTCCATCATGGACGTCGTGTCCTCCTGGCTAAAGAGGACAAAGACCATCCAGACTGTGACCAGCTCAGTGTCTAAATACGTTTTTAGCCATTTTGCACAGCATCCCAGCTTTTTTGTAATCAAGGTTGTATGAACCATTGAGCCTCTCCATACCTGAGAGTGTCCAGTCTCCAGTTTGGATCCTCTAGTCCAGAAGAAAGCAGCTTCACTCCTGAGTCTCCTGGATGATTGTAGCTCAGGTCCAGCTCTCTCAGATGGGAGGGGTTGGAGCTCAGAGCTGAGGCCAGAGAAGCACAGCCGACCTCTGTGACCAGACAGCCTGACAACCTTCACTCACACACACACACACACACACACACACACACACACACACACACACACACACACAGTTGTGTCTACGTCACTTCATATTACATTGACTTGCACTGATTTCCTGGACTTAACCATAAGCAGTAGCCTCACCGTAGTTAAAGTAACACTTGATTACCCATTTTTCCACCAGCTCTGTGTCAAAACAATGTGGGTAGTGTGTGTAAATGAGCTGAGGTAAACGTCCCTCAATCTAACCAGTGCCTTGATATCCCTCCCTCTCCATGGATGTATGAGGAGAACTGGATACAGGATTAAATGCGGGGCCTCATTCATTCCTATCAAAGTTGCCAACACATTCTCACTCCGACCTCGTCACATGTCCACGTTTGGTCATGGACTTTCCACATCCACATATGACGTCCAAGGTACCCTGGGTGTGTTGGTTGTTGATGTTCTGGGACACCATGTCAACTTCAGCCTGTTACATGCATTGTCTGTTTTTAAAATACACTTCTGTTTTCACAGAAATGTACAGTTTGTATACAGTCTCTTTCAAAATAAAAGCACTACATCGGTACAACACCACAAATGGACTTTTTTTCCCTCAATAAACACACATGGTTAGGTCTAGGAAAAAAAGAACAGGGTTTGGCTTTTGAAACTTACGGGACGTGAACACTGCTCTCTCAGGTGAAAGTCAGTGTTTGTTGGACCCATCCATCACCCGTCCCACCCATCCCAGTCGGACTTTTGCTGCTTTAACTTTCGTCCTTGTCCCACCACGTTTCCCTCTGACACCGCTGGACCCCAATTAACAATAATGGCCACCGGCCCTGTATCATGCTGACGTTAAAGGACTTTTTTTTCGTTGGTTTCTGACGCTGCAAGTCACTGCCCAAGTGCCCGATTTCGATGACTTCAGAGTGAGACCGGGCTCATGTTGCTCAGTGGTGCGAGAAGCCAAAATGGTTCAACTGCTTATCGGCACTACTTTTGCACTATGCAGCCCATACAGCAGACGCACACTAGAGACTTACGACTGCCGAGCTCTGCCAACTGCGACCAAGTGGCTAACTTCCTGTTTAGCGCTTTGCTAACCTGGATGGGGATGAAATGATTTAATGTTCATGCTGACTTTTTCAAATGTTGTCGGACTGAATGGATCAAATCCTGATAATAAAATGAATCATTTTGCAGGGACTGTGACCTTCAAAAAAATGTATCCACTGACTTACAGACGTCTTTTTTGCCATGTAAGTCAATGGAAAAAAGTCTTTTGGGGTCTGCAGTGCATCACGTGACGGACCCTGGTGCACTTTCTGGGGGCCTGCTACCCCTGCTATCCTGGTGAAACTCTGCTGCATGATGCAAAACAAGTCATTCAGCAGAGTTTAGCTGGCTCTCTCGAGTTGTTGCTTGAACTACAGGCTGTACTTTTGCATTTGTGTACTAACTGCTACCCATGCCGCAACCATGCACACAAAGAGTACAGAAGCAAATCAAGAGACAGACCCGCCTCCCTGTCTTTTTCTCTCAAACTCAGATGAAACTCTGATTGAACATTAAAACTAAGCTGAACAAATGTTACTAAGCTTCTGTTACTGTGCCTTTTTCTGCACTTTTTAGCTGTAATAGTGAGAATTTGTGAACAGGAAGTGGCCGCCCTACTGTTTCCCCTACAGTCTATGTGTTTCCCATACAGTGAAAATGGAACAAAAAAACTGAGATCAAACAATAAAACTAAGCAGCGCTGACCAAATATAAACCAAGATTCTGTAACTGAGTTTTCTCTTTCTCTCCTCAAATGTTTCAGAAACACCTTTTAGATTGTAGGCTTGTTGTAGGTTTTCCACCTTTCGAGTAAAAGCTAATGTCACAGCCTTTTTCTCTGGTCATGTAGCACCAAATTCAAAAGTATTTGGATATTTCTGCTACACACAGATAGCACAGCTTTACTAAAGGCCATCTTTATAGTAGTGAATTTTATTTTTAATAATTCTGACCTGAGAACTTCCAAGTTACATTTTGGACTCCTTAGTCCAGTAGAGAGCAGTTTCACTCCCGAATCCTGCAGGTCATTTTTACTCAGATCTGCCTCCTTTAGATCAGACAACTGGGAGCTGAACGTTGAGGACAGAGTGTCACAGCTTCTCCACGACAACTTACAGCCACTCAACCTTATCGGACAAAACAAAAACAAAAAACAAGTGAAATAGTTACTCTCACATTTTTAATAATTTGTTGTCTTTCCAAAATTGTGATTTAAAGATTTCCTTGGAAATAGTAGCACCAATGTAAAGTGTAGTTCTATCTACGCTCAGCAGCCACTTTATTAGGTACACCTGTTCAACTGCTCGTCAATGCAAATAACTAATCAGCCAATCATGTGGCAGCAGCTCATTAACATTTAGTCATGTAGACATGGTGAAGACGAGCTGCTGAAGTTCAAACGGAGCATCAGAATGATGAAGAAAGGTGATTGAAGTGACTTTGAACGGTTGAACCAACATGGTTGTTGGTGCCAGACGGGCTGGTCTGAGTATTTACTGGGATTTTCACACACAACCATCTCTAGGGTTTACAGAGGATGGTCCCAAAAAGAGACAATATCCAGTGCTGATGCCAGAGGTCAGAGGTCAGAGGAGAATGGCCAGACTGGTTCAAGATGATAGAAAGGCAACAGGAAGTCAAATAAGCACTGGTTCCAACCAAGGTGTGCAGAAGACCATCTCTGAAGCAACAACACGTGCAACCTTGAAGCAGATGGGCTACAGCAGCAGAAGACCACACCAGGTGCCACTCCTGTCAGCTAACAACAGGAAACTGAGGCTACAGTTCACACAGGCTCACCAAAACTGGACAATAGAAGATTGGAAAAACCACATTCAGATGGTAGGCTCAGAATTTGGCGTCATGGATCCATCCTGCCTTGTATCAACGCTTCAGGCTGCTGCTGCTGGTGTCATGGTGTGGGGGAGATTTTCTTAGTACCAACTGAGCATGGTTTAAACACCACAGCCTACCTGAGTATTGTTACTGACCGTGTCCATCCCTTTATGACCACAGTGTACCCATCTTCTGATGGCTACTTCCTGCAGGATAACGCACCATGTCACAAAGCTCAGATCATCTCAAACATGACGATGAGTTCACTGTACTCCAACGGCCTCCACAGTCACCAGATCTCAGTCCAATAGAGCACCTTTGGGATGTGGTGGAACGAGAGATTCTCATCATGGATGTGCAGCCGACAAATCTGCAGCAACTGTCTGATGTCATCATGTCAATATGGACCAACATCTCTGAGGAATGTTGAATCTATGCCACGAAGAATTAACGCAGTTCTGACGACAAAAGGGGCTCCAACATGGTACGAGCAAGGTGTACCTAATAAAATGGCCGGTGAGTGTATGGTCTTTGTTGAAGAGCATGAGTTACAGTGTTATTTGCATGTTTTTAAAACAGTGAATTAAGTGCAGAGGACATAGTTCCAAATAAATCAAGAAGGAAGTACTTAACCATACACAGAATCCATAAACCCAAGAACAAGAAAGTAAGCTGCTGGATGATCTTACCGAAGAGTTTCCAGTCTGCAGCGTGGATCCTGCAATCCAACAGAAAGCAGCTTCACTCCTGAATCCTGCAGCTCGTTGTTACTCAGGTCCAGCTCCGTCAGAGTCGAGGAGTGGGAGCAGAGAGCTGAGGACAGAGCGTCACAGCTCATCCATGACAGCTTGCACATCCTCATCCTCGAAAAGCATAAAATGATGCAGACACGTTAATGTTTGATATTTTAAAGGTGACATTGTGTTATATTTATTCTCTCTGACAAGGGTGCCTTTCAATCAAACAATCCAAAGGGATATTCTTGGCAAGGCTGTATAAATTACTATGGAGACAGAGTGATGAAGTTGACTCTATCAATAAATCAGTGTTTATATTACTCAAAAAAAAAACCAAGATGTCTAAAAAGATGTGTCTTTTTGGAGTCTCTGGATTAAATTGGAGCTAATTTGATCTACAGCCGCGACACAAGTTCAAAACTTTCTAAGAGAGCTGCTCGACGTTTGACTGCAAAGACCTGCAGGAAGATTTATCAGACTCTGGAGTGGTGGTGCACTGTTCTACTGTGCAGCCACACCTGTACAAATATGACCTTCATGATTGACTGGACTACCAGGTCAGCTAACCTGAGGGACCTGGGGGTAGAATAAGGGGTGAGGAGGTCTGAGATGTGGGATGGGGCCAGAACACTAGGGGCATTGCAAACAACTGTATTGCATAAAGTACAGAGAATACAGAGAGCTAGCATTAGCATAGTGACGGTTCTGACAGCAAACATGGTGGAGCGTGAATTTTAAAGCCATGCCTCTTGTCAGCGCACCTTCTTTCTTACCTTAGAGTGTGGAGTGTACAGTATGGACTCTCGAGTCCAGCAGAAAGCTGCTTTACTCCTGAATCCTGCAAGTCGTTGTTACTCAGGTCCAGGTCTCTCAGACTGGAGAACTGGGAGCTGAGAGCTGATGCAAACTCTTTACAGCACCTCTCTGTGAGGCTGGTTTGATTCAACCTGGTAAAACAAGAGAAAGTACTCTTAAAGACCTGATCACTCTAAGTGAACAGTATCTGTGTCAGCAGCCCTTTTTACACAGAGATGGCGCTACAGAGCTGCTACTAAGTCCCTTCTTTATGCCAACAATCATTTTGTCTCTGTTATATGGTGACTGATCTCGTCCTCTGTCCGGAGGGTAAGGAGCTTATGAATCTCATTGTTTTCCCAATTTTCAAACATTTAAAGCTGCCGTTCTTCTTCGAGTTAGCTGCTAAATGCTACTAGCTGCTTGTAAAATCTCCTGTGGTTTGTCGCTTGCATAACACATTGTCAAAACATCACATCCATCCAGCCTATCAGTGCTAATTTCGCCGATGACAACTATGATGAAAATTTTTCGTCAATGACCTTTTTTTCCATGACAAAAACAAGATGATGACGAGCTAAAAATAGATCTTGATAAGAAACACTATGATGAAATCTAGAAGGTTTCTGGGTTGAGGGTGTTTGACAGGCAGGTAGGAGGCTCAGTTATCTGTGAGTGGAGCTGTGCTGTATTGTGTAGAAAATGTGTAGTTGTAGAAAAAAGGGTTAGGGTTTCCAATACAGGAATTAGCCTCACTGGATTAACATAGACAAAATAATGACTAAAAGTTTTGAATTTTTGTTGACTAAAACTATGACTAAATCTAAATAGTGTTCAAAATCAACACTGCTGCCCATGGTCACGTCCTGCTGGCTGTTCTGTTTATACAGACACCATTTGGTGAGACAACTCTGTCCTGTCATTCTGTGATTATACCTTATACAGAACGGTGAGAAGGCATAATGGTGTGATATTCCCCCCTTGAACAGGCAGTATAAAAGGGGCTAGTGTCTGACTCAAGTATCATAAGAGGCCACCTCCTCACCCCTACAACTGTTACCTTTTATATGAGATTAGACGAAGAGAGAAACAACTCACAGTGTTTTTACATCATACAGTAATTATGCCAAAGACAGTTATTTTTGTTTGGAGAGAGCAAAGATGATACAACCAAATATAATACAAAGAGCAAAAACATCACATTGTGATCTAACCTGAGAGTTTCCAGTGTACAGTGCGGATGCTCAAGTCCAACAGAAAGCAGCCTCACCACAGAATCTTGCAAGTCGTTGTTACTCAGGTCCAGCTCCTTCAGATTAGAGGACTGTGAGCTGAGGACTGAGGGCAGAGCTGCACAGCCTTCACATGACAGCTCACAGCCGCTGAGTCTTCAGGAAAAATAGAACATTTTGTTTTTTAAATAGTAAACATATGTAAATAAATAGTTTTCTAACCTCTGCTAATTCCAGCTAACAAGGGATGCAAAAGTTTGGGCACCCCTGGTCAAAATGTACTTTACTGCAAATAGTTACGTGAGTAGAGGATGAACTGATCTCCAAAAGACTTGAAGTGTTTTATCTTTGTTTTGTTCAATTTCAGAGTGAATAAAATTAAAGGAGCACTGTCCAAAAGTTTGGGCACCCAAAGACGTTTGAGCTGTCAGACAACTTTTCCCAGGGTCTCAGATCTTAATGAGCTTGTTCGGGCTCTGGCTTGTTCAGAGCCATCGTTAGGAAAGACCAGGTGATGCACATTTCAGCTGAGTCCTGAATCCTTGTCCCAACAATCAGCAACCATGGGCTCCTCTGAACAGCTGCCTAGCACTCTGAAAACTAAAATAACTGATGTCCACAGAGAAGGAGAAGACTATAAGAAGATAGCAAAGTGTTTTCAGGGAGCTGTTTCCTCAGGTCGTACTATCATTAAGAAATGGCAGTTAACAGGAATTGTGGAGGTCAGGATGAAAACTTTCTGAGAGAGCTGCTCGACGTTTGACTGCAAAAGAGCTCCAGGAAGATTTATCAGCCTCTGGAGTGGTGGAGCACTGTTCTACTGTGCAGACACACCTGCACAAATATGACCTTCACGGAAGAGTCATCAGAGTCCTCACCACAAAATTCAGCGTCACAAGTTTTCAAAGGAACATCTGAACAAGCCTGATGCTTTTTGGAAACAAGTCCTGTGGACAGATGAAGGTAAAACAGAACTTTTTGGACACAATGAACAAAGGTATGTTTGGAGAAAAAACTGTTAAACACGGGGCTGGATGGATGATGCTTTGGGCTTGTGTTGCAGCCAGTGGCACGGGGAACATTTCACAGGTAGAGGGAAGAGTGGATTCAGCTGGAAGCAAACATTACAGCATCTGGCATCAAGGCTGAAGATGAAGATAGGACGGCTTCTACAACAGGACAGTGATCCGTAACACACCTCCAAATCCACAATTGACGACCTCAAGAGGAGCAAGCTGAAGGTTTGGCCACGCCCCTCACAGTCCCCCGACCTAAACATCATTAAACATCTGTGGATAGACCCCAAAGAGCAGAGCATGAAGACGGCCCAAGAATCTCACAGAGCAACAAGAAATTCTCCAAACAAGAACTGAAAGACTCTGAGCTGGATACAAAAAGTGTTTAGAAGCTGTGATACAAAGGGGCCGCTACTAAGTACTGACCATGCAGGGTGCCCAAACTTTTGCATGCCACCGTATGAACACCTGCCATTTCATTATTCTCAGCAGGGATGAAGGTTTGAACTCTTGGGGGATCCTTACCTGAGAGTTTCCAGTGTACAGTTTGGACTCGCCAATCCAGTAGAGAGGTGCTTCACTCCTGAATCCTGCAGGTTGTTGTCACTCAGGTCCAGTTCTTTCAGACTGGACGACACTGAGCTGAGAACTGGGGCCAAAGCTTCACAGCTTCTCTCCGACAGCTTACAGTGACTGAGCCTTCAGACAGACACATAATCATTACTGTTGGTTTTAATGAAAACGACCCAGGCGGTGTGTAGAAAGCTGGATGCATGGAATGATGATTGTGATAACATGTCCTCTTTGATTAAATACATTTATATAGGTAGTATAGTACAGTGTCTTGAACACCATATGCAGAGTAACCATTCACAACATCCCAAATCCTGACCTGAAAGTTTTCAGTGTACACTCTGGACTCTCGAGCCCAGGAGAAAGCAGCCATACTCCTGAATCCTGCAGGTTGTTGTTACTCAGGTCCAGCTCTCTCAGACTGGCGGATCTGAGGACTGATGGGAGCTCCTGACACCATGTCTCCGTGAGGCCGGTTTGTATTAACCTGGCAAAGTAGATAAAAAATACTTTCTTTTATTTCAGGTGTGAAGCAAATGATGAAGCAAGCAGTGTTTGATTTTTCACAGACTCAACCGATCCCATCAATAAACAAAAATGTTGGCATTGTTCGTTTCTGTTTGGACACAAAAAACACTTGGTAAAGGTTAAGAAAAGATTGTGTTTGGGCGTAAAATACCTTGTTTTGAGGGCACAATCCTCACTGGAAACACAGAGATGTCTCTGTGAAAAAACAATTACCTTTTGTGGAACTATCCTGGCAGGAAAAACAGTGACGGGTGGCTAAAAACACCCTGGTTGGGGGCTAAAGGGCGACATTTTGCAGGAGGTCTGCAGTGTTTGCTCTGGTGTGACTTTGGTGTCCTGCTCTGGTTTGAAGGACGTGAGACAGATAATGTCCTTGTTATAGTCACATATGAATCCACTGACCTTGAAGTCCAGGCGTCACAGGTTAACTCCGCCCTTCCTGCTGTACTCAAAGATTCCTCAGCTTTATGCTTCACTTCTCTGTAGAGCTTGGGTACGGCTGTGAGGGGGCGGAGTCACATACCTGCGTTCACGTGTTTTTAGCGTGCAACAAAAGCTGTATGGACGCAGATCTTTGAACAGGAAGTAGGTGATGGACTGCGTTATTTTCTGATGGTAGTTTTGTTGAGCTAAGTGTGTCCAGTGTTGGATTATTTTTTTAGCAAAGCGGGATAAGCATTAGCTTGGCCGTCAGTGGCTAACTAAGATGGTGGCGTGTGAGGTGAGCCCTCATGTTCGCAGTATTTCCAGCGTATTTTATTCTCATATGACGCTGCTTGTAAATCGCATGTGTCATATCCAAGTCCTCCTTCTGTGCTCAAAAACCCAAAATAAGTCCAGACGCTTGATTTTAAATACCAACGGTGCATTTCTGATCATCACCTACGGGACTGAAAAGCTACAGATTTTTTTTATTCTTGTACGAAAAGTTGAATCAAAATGTGTATTTGTAAAAATTAATAATGCATATAATAAAAGGTACTTGGCGTTCATGTATCGATACAATATTGCCACACAAAATATCGCGATACTATGCTGTCGCACCAGAGTTCGTTTTTTCCTGGTCAGTGATAACTCCTGCACTCATGGAGGTGGATTAAAACAATATTACACAAAGGCATCATAATTTTATCTTACCTGAGAGTTTCCAGTCGACAGCTTGGACTCATCAGTCCAGCGGAGAGCAGCTTCACTCCTACGTCTTGCAGGTCGTTGTTGCTCAGGTCCAGCTCTCTCAGATTAGTGGACTGGGAGCTGAGGACTGAGGCTAGAGGCTCACAGCTTCTCCACGACAGCTTGCAGCCACTCAGCCTGAAGAAGAGGTACCATTAAAAAAACTACTTGCAGAAAATACTATATTTATATATTCATATTTCCATTATCTACACTTACAAACATTTATTAGAGGCTTTGACCACTGGCAGCAGCCTCAGAAGACTTCCCTCTGAAGCAGAGTATTTATTGAGGTCGAACACATCCAATTCTTTCTCTGATGACAGTAAGATGAAGACCAGAGCCGACCACTGACCTGGAGACAGTTTTTGTGTGGACAGTCTACCTGAGCTGAGGTACTGTTGGATCTCCTCTAGTAGAGAGTGATCGTTCAGCTCATTCAGACAGTGAAACAGGTTGATGCATCGCTCTGGAGAGGGAGTCTTTCTGATCTTCTTCTTGATGTACTGAACCGTCTCCTGACTGGACTCTGAGCTGCAACCTTTGTTAGTGAGTAGGCCTTCAAAGACACTCTGATTGGTCTCCAGTGAAAGACCCAGGAGGAAGCGGAGGAACAAGTCCAGGTGTCCCTTTGGGCTCTGTAAAGCCTTATCCACTGCACTTTGGTAGAGATGTGTGAGTCTGGATTTGCCTTTTAACAGCGTTGACCATGTGGATGTTGACTGTGGCTCTGACAGTACATTAACACCAGTGTTGATGAAAGTCAGGAAGACGTAAAAGGCAGCCAGAAACTCCTGAATGCTCAGATGGACAAAAGAGAAAACCTTCTCTTTGTAGAGCCCTTGCTCCTCTTTAAAGATCTGCGTGAACACTCCAGAGTAGATGGAGGCAGCTCTGATGTCGATGCCGCACTCTATGAGATCTGCTTCATAGAAGATCAGCTTGCCTTTCTGCAGTTGCTCAAACGCCAGTTTTCCCAGACTGACGATCATCTTGCTGGTCTCTGTGTTCCACAGTGGATCTGTGTCAGCCCGTTCATGATATTTGATATTTGCCAGCTTGGACTGAACCACCAGGAAGTGTGTGTACATCTCAGTCAGAGTCTTGGGCAGCTTTCCTCTGTCACTGGTTTTGAGCACATTTTCCAGAACTGTCGCGATGATCCAGCAGAAGACTGGGATGTGACACATGATGTGGAGGCTTCGTGATGCCTTGATGTGCGAGATGATTCTGCTGGCCTCCTCCTCTTCTTTGAATCTCCTCCTGAAGTACTCCCCCTTCTGCAGGTCTGTGAACCCTCTGACCTCTGTCACCATGTCAACACACTCAAGAGGGATCTGACAGGCCGCTGCAGGCCGTGTGGTTATCCACAGGTGGGCCAAGGGAAGCAGTTTCCCCCTGATGAGGTTTGTCAGCAGCACATCCACTGAGGTGGACTCTGTAACATCAGTCAGGATCATGTTATTCTGGAAGTCCAGAGAAAGCTGACACTCATCCAGACCATCAAAGATGAACACGACCTTGAACTTGTCGAAAATGCAGATTTCTGCTTCTTTGATATCTGTAAAGAAGACATGAAGAAGTTCCACTAGGCTGTAGTTTTTTCCACTCAGCAGATTCAACTCTCTGAAAGTGAATGGAAATGTGAACTGTACGTCGTTGTTGGTTTTGCCCTCAGCCCAGTCCAGAGTGAACTTATGGGTTAGGACAGTTTTCCCAATGCCGGCCACTCCCTTTGTCACGACGGTTCTGCTCGGTTTGTCTTTCCCAGGTAAGGGTTTAAAGATGTCTTCACACCTGATCGCTGTTTCCAGAGCTGTTGGTTTCCTGGATGCTGCTTCAATCTGTCTGATCTCATGTTCATCATTGAGCTCTCCACTCCCTCCTTCTGTGATGTAGAGCTCTGTGTAGATTTCTTTCAGAAGTGTGGGGTGTCCTTCTTTAGGAATACCCTCAAACAAATACTGAAACTTCTCCTTCAGGTGAGATTTGAGGTTGCGTTGGCACACTGCTGCAAGACTTTCTACATGGACAAATACAAAAACAGATCATCCATAAATCCATAAACTACTTGAACTTTCCCTGTTCTGGAACTCATTAAGGATTGTCTTATTTTATTGTGCAATTTGGAAACAGAGGGAAGAGACTACATAAAAGGACTGGATCAAACTGCACACAGCAGGAAACTCATATCAGGTGTGACTCAAATAAAATGCAGAGAGCCAGTTTTCTTCCAACTTGACCGATTTGCTTGTTATGGAGGCATCTCGTGGGCGATAAGAGCCAGGAGTCCTAAAATGCTAACTCATTTCCATGTTTTCCGACTCATTTCAGCACTACTGGATGTTATAGAGAAGCTTTTAAAAACGCATGAGTAAATGCAGTTTATAGACTCTTTTCCTGTTAGTAAACAGTATGACGTTTTTTGGTGGGCGGGGCTTAGCTGGAGGCAAAACAATCCTCCACAGACATTAGCTAGCGCTAGCTAACAAGTTGTGTTGTCTTGTTTTAGCCAATGGAGAAGATGATGTGAGTGGTGCGTTCAGGAGCGCACTCTGACACAAACTGGAGCGTTGATAAATTGGGAGCGCTGTCTGAATGTAGCGTTGGGTTATCCAGAGCAGCGCACTCTCAGAGTGGCAGAGCGCACTCTGGACACTCTGTCTGTGGAGACGGAGCAGCAGAGCGCCGAGCGGAGTGAATGTGTGATTAACTTAAGCGTTGGTTCATTCATGTAGAAATATAAGGCTCCGTTTCTTCCACCAACAGGGCTCTCATTTTAGTGTAGAGCGTCAGACTGAATTTACCAACGCACCATGTCAGGTCACTCACTCTCCGGGACCGCCAGTGTTACTGGAAGAAGTAAACACTGACCAACGGGACCAGACTGGCCGACCCGTATGCTCTCACTCAGTGGATGGATGATGTCACAGGAAGCCAATCTTGTTTGTTTTGCTATGGAAGCTAACGTTAGCTAATGTGCTAAAGAGTTAGCGTTCCAGAGAAATCCAATCTTCCTCTTAATAGCTCCCCAGTTTCTGATGAGGTGGACATGATAACCCTTAATACACATAACGTTCTTCATCCCTACAACAGGAAATACTTTGTCCCTAACCTGATATGAAGTGTGCGCTGCACATGTGAGCATTTTTGATGATGGCCTCCGTCCAGTCCTTTGGTCTGATCACATCTAACCATCTTTGTTTTTGTTGACGGGCAGTGGCGGCTGGTTTTGAGCCATGACTCCTTCTATTCTGGCTCCCAATAACACAACAAGACCACATTTGAAGACTCCTATGTAGCCTACAGCCCTGTGGGGGAGGGGCAGGTTTTGCCTCCGGTTAATGAAATGACATCATCGTGACGTCGGCCCTAAAAGGGTCTACACAAAGCATACTTCAACTCTGATACCCTCATGGCTGTGAACTTTTGTGCCAAGTATGAAGGCAACAGGTAATAATTGAAAAACGTACCTGTACTACACATTACTGTAGTTGTATTTAAGCTCTAGTTTGCATCATAACCAAGACAGTGGTACCAACACTGAGACAGTAAAAACAGATACACACAGACACACACGCTCAGTCCACATTTATTATAATATATTAAACCTCTCTTACTGTTGTGCAGGGCGTCAGCCAGCTCCTCCTGCTTCATACTCCTCAGAAAGTGAACTGTGATCTTCAGAAATGCCTCTCTGCTGCTCCTCTGTCGTTCCTCCTCTTCACTGTTCACCACCTCCTCTTCCTCACACTGCCACTCTAAGCACTCAGTGTGATCTGCACTCAGAGCCGTGTGGTACTTCTTCAGCTCACTCTTCACAAAAGAGACCATGTTTTCCTCGAGCACCTTCAGCAGATTGACACAGAAATACAACTTTTAATCCAGATCATGCTGGCAGTACACAACAGAGCCTGTGTTAATGTTTGGTTCTACTTTTAGGCAACAAAAAAAATTCTGCCTGAATTAGAAAGTTTGATAAGTACGTCTCATCTGCTATTCTGAGGTGTTGGTAATAATGGACAAAAAGTCTTTCTGCACAATTTGTGGGTGTGATTCAGAGATGTCTGCTAAACACAGGGGCATATTTATCTGTCATAGATTCACACTGTTCAAAAGGGTGCATTTGAATGTGTAGGTGTACTTGTTGCACATTTACACACCGTAAATATGGAGGTCAGGTCTGCTGGATACTTCTGGGCAGGTTGATCACTGGAAACATTTAACATCTCCTGATGAACGCTGTCAAGAGAGCATTGATTTAGGTTAGGCTGCTGTCAGCCCTGTGGTGTCTCCTTTGGTCTGAATCAGGGACTCATGTTGTTCCAAAGTTGTATAATTGCCTAGAGTTGGTTGGTGTTCTCATGGCAGCATTTACAAGCGGACCAGATCAAATGCCTTGTGTGAGAAAGCTGCTCTTGATTGGTCAGAAAAATCCAGGAAGTAAAGCAAACGTTGAAGAAGAGTACACTGTCAAGATAAATGTGACACTTTCTAATGTCACAATGGAGGGACAACTACGCAGGTTGATGTTAGCGCTGCTCATCGTGGACTATATTGCTGTCATTGTTCATTTGAGTCAAAGCATACAGTTTGAAAACGAGGCGCGGCTCCAACTAGAAAACAATGTTTTGATGCATTGGATGTGCTGAATGTGCATATTAAGGCAGTACAGGAGGAGGCGCACATTAATAATCCTCCAGGACTGTAACATGCTCATGTTTAACCCAAACAATGTGTCATGTGACTGCAGTTGCTTCAGATCCAGGTCGGAACACGTTCTCACCACAGAGTTTGTTTGGAACCGGACCAAGACCACCTCTTCAAGAAAGTCTCTGTCTGGTTGTTTTGCTGTGTTCACACCTGCACAAACGAACCACACTGAGGGGACAAACAAACTTGAGTTTGATTGAACCAAACCAAACAGGGCAGGTATGAAAGCATCCTCAATCACACAATTAGTTTGCTTGATGCTCTGCTGCTCTGAGAGTGTGGTGTTCTGAATAACTGAACGGTTCACTCAAACAGTGCTCCAAATTTATGAACAGTCCAGTTTGTGCCAGAGTGCACTCTGCACCCATTGTGTGTATGTCATCATGCTGATGATATATTAGCTCAAAGCCCTATTGTGCCTAGTCACAAATTTCTCATATCAGAGATATCATAATTATTAATTATTATTAAAGCTGTGTTCGGCGTGATGACGTTCTGTAGTCTCATTTAGCCACTTGTTAGCTACCGCCTTTTTTAAGATACCTACAGGCTTCAAGACTCACGAGTGGTGTATTTACTGACGTATTTTATGTTGTGTAACAAAATGTGAGAGTCTCTTGAACTTGCATTAACCTCAGACCTTATTTCAGGCATCCAACTAAAACATCGCTTGAAAAAATCATTGACTTTAAGATATACATTTTGCAGCGGTGTCCCGGAAACAGGACTTCACTTAGCAACTCAAATTCAGCCAGGGGCCCGATGTTGACTGTCCTGACTCTCCACTGGATCAGCAAACTTTCTATTCCTAATTAGCAGATGTATCAGAGATATCGTAATTATTTTTTTCTGACTTTAGTATTTTCTTACCACATAATTATTACCACTGGAAAACTAGTATTTTTTTAGTATTTCTCTTAAAGCCATCATCTTTCCCACATGACGGGAAGTTCTTCTTTAGTGTCACACCTCTTGATGTGGACTGACCTTTCTTCAGAGAAATGCTTTTGAAAAGCGAGTGGTGTTCCCATGGACTCGTTACTCTTCATGGACACACAGCTGGGTGTGGGGGGGTCTGCTCTCTCCTGCTGCATTTTCCTTTGGAACAACACAAACACAACTTTTTCACTGCATCATGACGATGGCGTAACTTCAGCTCTGATGGGACAGTCATGTTCATGACCCCCTCAGGATGAATCGTAATCACTTAGGAGGTCTTGTTTGTTTTCTTCCCCCACCAGCACGTAAAATATGAGTTTGTCTACTTTGGTTTAAGGTTAAATACTTGGAACACTGATGAAATTCCCATCAGCCTCAGCTGTTCTTTAGTTTGTTTAGTGCTAATTGGCAGATGTGTCAGAGATATTGTAATTATTTTTTTCTGGCTTAACTCTTGTTATGACATAAATTATTACGACTAGAAAACTTGAATTTTTCTTTCTAGTATTTCTCTTAAAGCCACCATCTTTCCCACATGACGGGAAGTTCTTCTTTAGTGTCACACCTCTTGATGTGGACTGACCTTTCTTCAGAGAAATGCTTTTGAAAAGCGAGTGGTGTTCCCATGGACTCGTTACTCTTCATGGACACACAGCTGGGTGTGGGGGGGTCTGCTCTCTCCTGCTGCATTTTCCTTTGGAACAACACAAACACAACTTTGTCACTGCATCATGACGATGGCGTAACTTCAGCTCTGAACTCTGACGGGACCGTTCATGTTCATAACCCCCTGACTCCTCCTCTTCCTCTTTCATCAGGTCAAAATGTTAATTTGTCTACTATGAAAATCTTCTGCAGAAAAGTTGCACTCACTGATTCCTCTCTGACGTTTCAGAGCACTGCTGCAGGATCTTTCCATGCAGTCATCTATATGCCAGCGTCAGAGTGTATCTTAGCTGGTTTTTGTATTCATGTGTAGTTTCATGTGTTTATGGTTCACTTATATTAATGTACTTTTTGGCTTTTCTTTGTAGTAATCTCATTAGGTGTTTTACATTGCTCGTTTAAAAGCTTTTTATTTTGTGTGTTTGTTCTGTAACTTTATGTTGCTGACTGTCTCGGCCAGGACACTATGAAAAGAGATTTATTATCTCAAGAGTTTTTTTTTCTGGTTAAATAAAACTGAAATAAAAGACTCTGCTGGTCTCAAACACATGCTGCTTTGTCGGGGTTGACCTGAGAGTGTGCACACTCACTCCACTGATTGCACCTGTGACAATTATCTAGTGCTTCTCTGATTGCCAAGCACCTGACATCAGCCTCGGTGTATCTGTGAGCTGCCGCTTGTTTTGATGCCCTGATGAGGACTGGGAGTTAAAACCTGTAGGCCTTCAGTCCATACATTAAAGGCTTTTTAATTTTTGCAAAGCAGTGTGCCTTGGTAATTTTTTATTTTTATTTTTTGGTTATGACTTACTGACAAAGCATATTACATGTCTAACCTCTCCCTCCTGTTTTGGCCACAAAAGTTTTTGATACCTAGACGAAAACTTTCACAAATGAACCCCATTCTTATGATTTTCAAAGTGTAAATGCAGTCTGCACGTGTAAGACTCTAACATTGTGCTGTAAATGAACTACACTATGGTCGCATGACTTAAAGTCACCACCACAGTGAGGATGTAAAGCTGTGTTCGGCGTGATGACGTTCTGTAGTCTCATTTAGCCACTTGTTAGCTACCGCCTTTTTTAAGATACCTACAGGCTTCAAGACTCACGAGTGGTGTATTTACTGACGTATTTTATGTTGTGTAACAAAATGTGAGAGTCTCTTGAACTTGCATTTACCTCAGACATTATTTCAGGCATCCAACCAAAACACCGCTCGAAAAAATCAAATATACATTTTGCAGCGGCGTCCCGGAAACAGGACTTCACTTAGCAACTCAAATTCAGCCAGGGGCCCGATGTCGACTGTCCTGACTCTCTGCTGGATCAGCAAACTTTCTATTGCTAATTAGCAGATGTATCAGAGAATCATAATTATTTTTTTCTGACTTTAGTATTTTCTTACCACATAATTATTACGACTGGAAAACTAGTATTTTTTTAGTATTTCTCTTAAAGCCATCATCTTTCCCACATGACGGGAAGTTCTTCTTTAGTGTCACACCTCTTGATGTGGACTGACCTTTCTTCAGAGAAATGCTTTTGAAAAGCGAGTGGTGTTCCCATGGACTCGTTACTCTTCATGGACACACAGCTGGGTGTGGGGGGGTCTGCTCTCTCCTGCTGCATTTTCCTTTGGAACAACACAAACACAACTTTGTCACTGCATCATGACGATGGCCTAACTTCAGCTCTGAACTCTGACGGCACAGGCGGAGACACACACAGATCTTTATGTCACCTTTCAGCTGTGGTCCGACTGTCATACCTCTGAGGGACTCCCCCCTCTCTGTCTTCTGCAGACCGACTCATGGCTCAGCATGGACCTTTAAGAAAGTATAGTTAACATGCTGTGTCACGCAAAAGGGAGTAGAATTTATTGTGCTGTTTTGCACTGGTCAAATGTGATTCAACTATTGGACCTGCTCTGATTTCTTCACACATAACTAATGAATAAAATAATGAGACAGTAAATACTGTCAGGGGAGACCAGGACTGTTTGCCACAGTGCCTTTTACAGACACACTAGAGGGCGCTGCGACACTATGTTGATTTCAAACAGTTGGCCGGACGTCCTGCTCATTTTGTGGAACACACACAAAAAAAGGCGAGGAGATATTTTGTCATTTTTATGGGTTGGAGTAATTTTTCATGTTGATGTTGTTTTTGTATTAAAAGCTTGTTGGTTATTCATAGGGCGGCATGGTGGTGTGGTGGTTAGCACCGTCGCCTCACAGCAAGAGGGTTCCTGGTTCGATCCCGGGTGCGGGAGCCCTTCTGTGCAGAGTTTACATGTTCTCCCCGTGTCAGCGTGGGTTTCCTCCAGGTGCTCCAGCTTCCTCCCACAGTCCAAAGACATGCAGGTTAATTTGTGACTCTAAATTGTCCGCAGGTGTGAATGTGAGTGTGACTGGTTGTCTGTCTCTATGTGTCAGCCCTGTGATAGTCTGGCGACCTGTCCAGGGCGTACCCTGCCTCTCGCCCAGTGTCAGCTGGGATAGGCTCCAGCCCCCCCGTGATTAGAAAATAGATGGATGGATGGTTATTCATACTTTAAAAATCAAACACTGTTAAAAAAGGTAATAGCTTTGATTTGAGTCAATGTTTAGCCTTGCAACACTTGCAGCAGACCCTACGCACGTCGTCTACACTGTTGAGAGCATTTATACTTGTGCAGTGGTGTGTCTGTGTCACTCTGCAGTTACACCTCCAAAACACTAGTTGGCGGTGGAGGTTTCTGTGAAGTGCTGTAAAGTTTAGTTGATTCAAAACACACATTAAACACACATTGAACATGGCTTCATAGAGACAGTTTCAAACACCAATCAGCTTCACTATAACTGGCAGCATTCACAGACAAACACTTGTCTTTATCTGGACACATTTTCCCCACAAATATAACATGCTAACGTTATTAGCACAAGCCTATGGCATTTTACATTGTATAAATTAGCCTAGCAGCTAGCAGAGATTTCCTCTGCTCATATTTCAGCCAGGATAAATCACACACAAGACTTAAAATGCTATTTTTGTGGAGGCTTTATTGTCTTCACAATTTATTGTTTCTTCTCTGTGAAATTAAAGTAAATAAAAGCTTTGTTTCCACTGAGGGAAATGGTTTCAGCTTACAGAAACAGACAGGAGGTCTGCGTCACTGTGATGTGTAGTTACATTTCTGGGGAGGTGCACGTCAGGTTACAGCGTAGGCTCTACGTCAACGTGGAGCCCATGCCGTAGCTACGGCGTCGATTCAACTCAGAAGTATTGATTCCCTATTAGAAAACAATGTTGTATCTCAACAGTTACAAATCTTAACCTCGGCTGTTTGACAGTTGAACATAAGTTCCCGTCATATTGTGACACAGACTGATCTATTCCAATGTCACTGTTTCACTAACTGTTATATTCATAATGAATTGTTATGAAACAACTTTAATAAAGGCAGCACTGTAAATTTCTTATTTTCCTTCTCATTGCAGAGGATGATTCAAACAAACACCAACATGGTTCAAATTCATGGTTTAAACACAGGGGGCTCTGATGAGCACTGTTATAGAGGTGGTATTCATTTCAAAACTTATTCAGTGTTACTATCTTAAAAAATGAAATAGTTACACGTTTTTTTTTAATGTTTATTTTTTCTGAAACTCGATAGATAACAGTAGGGGTTGATAGTCACACTGTGTCAGGGAGTCTTTGATGGTTAATTACTTCTTGTTACAGTAAGTTGTAAAAATGAAAGGGATACCCATTTCAAGCTGAGACCATAAGCTTTTATTTAATGTAGGATTGACTGTTGAAAGGTATTTTAATGATCTCCTCTACCACAGAAATCTCAGAAAATATTCATATTTGCATTTGCACCTCTAAAGGCATGCAGTCATATACATGTATATAGAACAGACTAACTTGAACTTTTACATACCTCCAAATCTGTCCAGATCACACAGCAGAAACATTTCACCAGCAGCATGTCGTGCAGACGGTACCGTAGTCATCGGTGTGTGTGTGTGTGTTTGCTGCCGTTTCATTCTCTTAACTTTCATGAACCTTAGTGACCTAAAACCAGTCGAACTTGTAAATCAGAAACCAAACCGTCTGTGGGTTGTGTCTACACCTTGTGCTCTCCTGTTGTTACCTGAGGATGCAGCAAAATCAACACTGCTTCCAAAAATATAGAAATACCATTTCTTCCTCTCTTAAAGATGTTAGAGAATTTCTAGGTAGTCAGAGAATCTAACTTTCTTTTGGCAAAATGTCGGGTGTGATGTCGGTTGTAACAGACATGCCTGTAATAATGAAGTCACAGTTCAGAGACTGACTGCAGAAGTCCTTCATTTGAGGCACAACAGATGCCTGGCTGAGTAATGCTCTGAAAATTGTACACAAGTAACGATCTAATAACGACACACTGTTTTGTTTTTTTTTTGTTGGGTGACGTGCTTCAGTGTTTTATATCGTCTCTTGTTGACAAAAATCAAAGTGAAATATAATAAATAATTAATAAATATGAGGAAAAACTGAGGGAGAAAAATAAGCTAAACTGAAGTACCTTGATCACAGAAGTTCAGCAGGATTTTAACTTTAATGCGTTTACATTAAAATCATTAGTTGATTTTAATGTAAACGCATTTAATTCAGAGTCGAGCTGTAGGGAAGTGAGTGGTGTGGAAATCCACTGAATCAGCATTGCACTGCCATAGCATCGTCAGGCTCAAAGTAAAAAACTAGAAATACTGCTTCACGTTTGTATGACTCCGCCCACCAGTCCAGTGTCTCTGACAGTGAAAACATGGACGCTTCACACACAGCAGATCTATACAATCAGCACAGCTTCAAGATTAGACTCACCAATTCAGTATCTGACCAAATGTCTCCCCTTCTGTTCCTGAGATATGACGTTAAAACATGATGATGTCACCGTCAAGCTGACCTTTGACCTTTTGACCTTCGTTGTTTTATCCTGTTAGACATTTGTGTCAAGTTTGTTCAGAATTAGCGTATGAACTCTTCAGTTATGGACAGAGACATGCTGTGAGGTCACAGTGACCTTTGACTACTAAATTCAGAGCAGGGATTCACACACTGCTCAATTAAGAGAAAACGTAAATCACACATCAGATCTTGATTAACAAATTATTCAGGTGGAAAATCTTTACTGATGTACATCGCATAAATTGTTGAGAACAAAATTACGTAACAATGGTCAGTGGAAACCAAAATCATCAACCCACTGAGGGCTGGATTCAAAATCACACCGAAAAATCAAAGTAAGACATTGAAATCACAGGCTGATCCAACTCTTAATCTGACTCAGTAGTGTGTACGGCCCCCTCATGCTCCTGACGAGTCGGTGGATGGTGTCCTGGAGGATCTCCTCCCAGATCAGGATCAAGGCATCAGTGAGCTCCTGGACAGTCTGTGGTGGTACTTGGCAGCGTCGGATGCACTGATGCATAACGTTCCATAGGTGCTCAGTTTGATTTAGGTCAGGGGAACGAGAGGGCCAGTCAATGGCTTCAAAAGTTGCAGCAATCTTCTCGTGTAACTCTACCAAGAAAATGAAAAGGCGAAATGCAGCTAACTTTACTCAGCAGGCTCACAGCTCTCCATCTGACACAGAGTCACGGAGCACTCTAACCCAAGCCAGAACCCAGGGTAGACAGGTTCAGTGAATCTGGAGTAGAAGGTGTGGAGGTGAGTCATTCCGCCAAAGGGGTCGTATTCTGTGGGGACTCTGTAGAAGGACACAGTGCCAGCAGGCCAGTCCAGATACACTGCTAATTTGGAAGTGTCAACAGGGTGTGAGAATATGTCTGTAATACTGCTGTCGTGCCAGGCACTGTAGCCATCATCATAGACCTCTACACTCCAGGACTTTTCATTCCATCCAAGACGGCAGTCAGCAGCTTCTCCACTCCTACTGATTCCTTTGTATGTCACTGCAACGTGAGTCCTTCCATCCCACTCTATTTCCCAGTAACAGCGACCAGTCAGACTCTCCCGGCACAGCAGCTGAAACCAGCCATCAAATCTCTCAGGGTGATCTGGATATGGCTGCTCCTTCCTCCCCCGTGTTACTTTTCTGTTTGCATCAGACAGAATGAGGTGTCTGTGCGCCGTGTTCGGGTCCAGGGTGAGTTCACAGGCATCTGGTGGGAAAAACAGGTCACAGTACGAGCAGCAGTTTCAGACCCTCTGTGAATTTGACATATTTTTTATCTCTGCCAGGTGTACGTTGTTGTTTGATGAAAAACCTGACCGTACACATGCTGCGTTTTTTTTGCACCCTCAAATTGATTGTTTTCAATATAGACGTGCGTCAGGCACACTCAAATACCAGAGCGATGGAGTTGCAGCACACATGCGTTCTCGAGCGCCTATGTTTTAGAGCGTGATGGATCGATTAAATTTTTTAATCGCAGCAGCATTATGGTCATTTAGCAACCTCAGACACAACTTTCCTCCAAGCCCTTAAAAGCTGGCACAGAAAAGGCACATGAGTAGCACCCAGCTCCCAGCGCTTAAAGACACGGCATACGTACGGCCTCTTATACCGTCATCAACTGCTGCCTCCTCGCTTCTATTCACTGGCCAGCGGAGGCCGCAAGTTTTTCTGAAATCAGCTGGGCTAAAAACAACAAGTCTTACCATCTGTTGTAGGCCACATTTTGGTCATGAAGCTCAGCGTAAGTTCAATCAGGAAGACCTTCTCTGTGCTCATCCTTTCACATGTCTCTCCCTCCCAGTGCTTCCTCTAATCAGCTGACTATGGGTGTTCACTCCTCTAGTTATCCAGTTAAACTTTGCCACGATCTCTCTCAGCCAATCAGGATGCCGCTGCAAAATTTTAAATCTGCTCTCTCTTCTGCTGCTGTCAGCAATCCCCCGTTCACCACCGGCTATCCAGAGTCCAGGACGAGCTCAACAAAGGCTCATTCCTCTACTCATCCAGATCACTGACACTTCTCCATCCTCATCTCATCTCATCTACCACCAGCATCTGTTCGACTATGGATTCATCACCCTCCTTAAATCACATCATCTCTATGGGGTCTAATCGCCAAAGACTTTTCACATTTCACGAGGCTTGTATTTTTATTAGCATCTGGGACGCACCTTGCCACATCTAGAACTACAAGAACTGTATGGAGTGGCCGCGATCAGCTCCGTGGCTGCCTGGCGGAGATCTGCACTCTACTGAGTGCACTTTTATTGTCCTCTGACTATTTTCACTTGACCCTTTATAAGCTTTGAGCTGTATACAAATCTAATCTATGCAACTTGATATACACTTACACTTCTTCAGACCAGATTTCAACCAGCGCACACCACTAGGTTCCACCCTGGAAAAAGACATTGAGTTACTATTTATGGTTTTTGATTAATATTCCTTAATCTGACACAGGGGCAGTGTTTGTGATGTGTACCTGAGAGTGTCCAGTCTCCAGTTTGGATCCTCTAGTCCAGAAGAAAGCAGCTTCACTCCTGAGTCTCCTGGATGATTGTAGCTCAGGTCCAGCTCTTTCAGATGGGAAGGGTTAGAGCTCAGAGCTGAGGCCAGAGAAGCACAGCCGACCTCTGTGACCAGACAGCCTGACAACCTACACACAATTTGTGAATTTGTTTTCTTACATTTTTCTTTTTAACGACAAATTTTCCACCATCCATGAAACAAACAAGAATTCTGACCTGAGGGTTTCCAGTCTACATTGTGGACTCTCCAGTCCACCAGAGAGCACCTTCATTCCCGAGTCCTGCAGGTCGTTGTTGCTCAGTTCCAGTTCTTTCAAACAAGATGATTGAGAGCGGAGAACCAAGGCCAGCGCTTCACAGCTCATCCATGACAGGTTGCACAAATTCAGTCTTAAAGAACATGGAAATAGTTCAAAATGTTTCTTTTCTATCCACACTTCTATTTCTTTACTGTACTTTATTATGTAATTTCAGATAGTAATTAATATTATTACTGATAATGACAGCATCTGTTTAGTGTTTGGTCTTTGCTGTGGTGCTGTAACTTATTGAGTGTAGCACAAAAAATGCTCATTGATTCCTACTGGGGTTAACTATATTTAGATTAAACAGTTGGTGTACCCAAATGCAAAAAAACAAAAAAAAACAAAACAATTTACCGTGTCTCTCAATCAAGCGCAAACCTCCAGGGCTGAAAAATGGAGCCAAGTGCCAAAAACTGCAGTTCCTCTAATGGCCACTTGAGGCTGGCTCCAAGCACGAGTCAATCCCCATAGACAACCATGTTAAAATGTCCAACTTTACAGCAACGATAAGGCCCAAAGTTACACAGATTTAAGGGCGGGGCTGCTTGAGTGATTGTCACAGTGGGCACATTTCACATGCCATACATACCACTCTCTCAGTTAACCCAGTACATTTCCACTGACCCCACCTCTCCACCAAACCTACCTGCCAGCCTATCACCTGTCCACACACCTCTGAATCCTGCTGGTCCACAACACCCATCTCACCAAGCCAACCGCTCTCTCCTGTGGATCTTTACCTCCTGCCAGTATAAAGACCCCAGCTTCACAGACTTTCCCTGCCAGATTGTTCTTTGTCATTCACATGCAAGACTTTCCAACATTTACTCTGCCTCTGCCTCTCCTGCTTCATCTGCTCCCTGGTAAACCATTTAGCCCTCTGCCTCCGACCAAGAACTCTGCTTCCATGTTCCTGGTTTCTGTTTACTTGTTTCCCATGGCTGTTTGGAGAGACCGTCACCCAGCTCTCCATAGTGAGTTTACCTGTTCTGCTGCCTGTGATTTCCTGTGCTGTGGATTACCTCGCCACGTGGCTGCACATTCTGCCAATGTGTGCGCACTGCGGGATCCACTCATCGAGAGTCAGGTTTCCATCCAAATGTCTCAAAATTTTTGAGCGAATTTAGTGAAAATGCGCAAAAAGAAAATGCAACTTTATGCCCGTTTCCATTTGTTATTATTTTGCGATTATTGAGAGGAGAGTGCGCCATGAGATGACGTCATCAGAGAGCGTCTCTCTGCCACAAAACAAACAACACACTCGGCTGACCGTCAACAACTGATCATGGACAGATTCCTGATCGACCTGTCGGCGTTTGGAAGAACTCTGGTCACCATTTTGTCAGCATTCACCGCGTACCGAGCCATCCTGAAGAAGAGACGACAAGGAAGAATTTTAATGTTAAGAGTACTGTCGGAAATAGCTGGAAGGAGACCACCGCGTACCACCAACGTATACGTGTGACGTGGTATCCGGTCCAGTCATTGTTTATCTGCAAAACCTGTTTCCATAGCAAAAAGTCGTACTTTCCTTTTATCGATACGCAGACAAATCCACCCCCTCCAAGCGTAAAAACTTTTTTGCGAATTTTTGGCCTTTTTTCGAATTTCTAGCGTTTCCATTAATGTTTATTTTCGCTATTTTTGAAAATTCAAATAAGAATAGGTGGATGGAAACCCTATTATTGCCGATATCAAGACCCAGGCAACAGTCAACTCTACACAGGTGTGATGGCTTCTCCCGTGTGTACTCGTGGTTCTGGACGCCCTGCTCGTCACACATTGCCTTCTGCCTACTGCCTCATGGTACCGAGACACAGATTTGGTCTCACACCCGTTACAGTGTCACTACAGTCTATGCGTAAGATTCAACCATCACTCTTCCGCAGCTAAAGTCTGGCTGCCAACACTGCCATCACTGGGCCGTCATAAAAAATGACCTGGCCCAGCACTGGCTGATACTGATCATCACCATCAGCAGATACTGAGGCGGCAGAGGCCACATAAGAACATTTGTTCTGCAATTCAGTTTTTAATTAAGCCAAATAGGTTGGCTTCATTTAATTTGAATAAATTGCATATTTATTTGAATTACTTTGATTTTTTTTTTTTTTAAGTTACAGCCTTTGTGTTTGTGATGTTTACTGCATTGAATTCTGACCTGAGACATTTCAGCGTACAGTGAAGACTCCCAAGTCCAGCAGAGAGGAGCTTCACTCCTGAGTCCTGCAGGTCGTTGTTACTCAGGTCCAGCTCTCGCAGACAAGAGGTCTCGGAGCTGAGAACTGAGGCCAAAGTGTCACAGCTTCTCTCTGACAGCTCGCAGTCACTCAACCTGAGGAAGGTGAAAAACACAAATACAGAATTTTAAAAGAGTTGCTTCACCTTGGTTTGGCTAATCTGCATAGGAATGCAAAATCTGTAGGCAAAGGGACAAGAGTTTGGTGTTGGAAGTGTTCTGGTTTTTGTTAGTAGCAGTCTAGAGCAGGATTTATACTTGTGCGTTTGCTCTATGCAGAGTCTACGCCATTGTGTGCATTTATACTTGTATGGTGGTGTCTGCTGCAGTTACGCCTCCAAAACACTAGTCAACTTCTGTGAAGTGCTGTAAAGTTTAGTTGATTCAAAACACACATTAAACACACATTAAACATGTCTTAATAGAGACAATTTCAAACACAGGTACACAAATCAGCTTCACTATAACTGGCAGCATTCACAGACAAACACTTGTCTTTATCTGGACACATTTTCCCCACAAATACAACATGCTAACATTATTAGCACAAGCCTATGGCATTTTACATTGTATAAATTAGCCTAGCAGCTAGCAGAGATTTCCTCTGCTCATATGAAACCAGGGACAACAGCAACATTTAACAAAGGTAACAGTATATAATTCGGCTCCATTACAGCTCACAAGGTTCACTGACAAAACAACTGTCTTATACTAAACACGTTTTCCAAACAAATACAACATGCTAACGTTATTAGCACAAGCCTATGGCACTTTACATTGTATAAATTAGCCTAGTGCTGAGCGGAGATTTCCGCTGCTCATATGAAGCCAGGATAAATCACAAAAAAGACTTAAAATGCTATTTTTGTGGAGGCTTTATTGTCTTCACAATTTATTGTTTCTTGTCTGTGAAATTAAAGTAAATTAAAGCTTTGTTTCCACTGAGGGAAATGGTTTCAGGGCTTCAGGGCAAAGGGGCTGATCGTGGATTGACGTGTAGGTATGATGGGCGAGTCATGTAGCTCGTGGACAGGTCACGTAGCTGCTCCAGCCGCAGCTATACCTACTCGCACAGAGGAGAAAGTCTTGGCCCATATATCCACTGGCTACACCACAACCCCCAAAGTATCAGCCACTGCCCCCAGAGCCTAAATTCCCTCAAGGCGTTCTTCAGAAATAATGTCCACCAGGATGGGACTGACGGGCAGACAACCCCTCCGGCTTGGATCGCATAATAAAATGTATTATTACATTATATTAACATTATTATTATCATTGAAAGGGGGAAGCCAATAGTGTCTCGAAACCACTATAAGTAAAGTGAGCTGACCTGAGCAATTCCAGCCTACAATTGGGATGCCTCAGTCCAGCAGAGAGCGAAGTCACTCCATCATATTCAGGGCCGTTGCTGCTCAGATCCAGCTCTCTCAGATGAGATGGTTTGGAGCTTAGAACTGTGGCCAGAGCTTTAAAGCATGAAACGCTTGAAAGCTCACAGCCACTCAGCCTGATGAGAATCAATAGATGAAAAACAAAGTTCACTCATTTTACTCTTAAATACAACATTTGATGTTAATATTGTAATACATCCACCTACAGGTATGTGATGGAGGTTTGAAACGCTGGTAGCAGTGTCAGGAAGCCCTTCTCTGTGCCACAGTATTTCTTTAAGTCGAACACATCGTAATGTTTTTCTGATGACAGTAAGATGAACACCAGAGCCGACCACTGACCAGGAGACAGATTTTGTGTGGACAGTCTACCTGAGCTCAGGTACTGTTGGATCTCCTCCACTAGAGAACGATCATTCAGCTCACTCAGACAGTGAAACAGATTGATGCTTCTCTCTGACGAGAGATCCTCCTTAAACTTCTCCTTGATGTACTGGATTGTTTCCTGATTGCTGTTTGAGCAGACTCTTTTCTGTTTCAGTAGGTCTGCCAGGAGATCTTGATTGGTCTGCGATGAAAGACCCAACAGGAAACGGAGAAACAAGTCCAGGTGTCCATCTGGACTCTCTAAGGCCTTGTCAATAGCAATTCTGTGGACTTCTGCTGCAGATGTTTTGCTGAAAACCATGCCCAGACTTTTGAAAGTCATTTGGGATTCAGCCATCACATTCTTGTTGCGGTTAATGCGCGAGAGCTCCACATAAAAAGCAGCCAGAAACTCCTGAATGCTCAGATGGACAAAGCTGAACATTCTGCCCTTGTCCTTGTCCTTCTTTCTCCAGTGTTCCTTTTTAAAGATCTGTGTGAACACCCCAGAATAAATAGATGCTTCATGGAGATGAATTCCACTATCTTTCAGGTCTTTCTCGTAGAAGATCAGGTTTCCTTTCTCCAGCTGGCAAAATGCCAGTTTTGCAAGGGACTGGACGTACTGAAGGCTCTTCTTCGTGCCATACTTCTCTTTTGTCTGTCTGATCTGGAACATCAGGAACTCTGTGTACATCTCAGTCAGGGTCTTGGGCAGCTCTCCTCTCTCACTGGTTCTCAGCACATCCTCCAGAACTGTCGCAGTGATCCAGCAGAAGACTGGGATGTGACACATGATGTGCAGGCTTCGTGATGTCTTGATGTGGGAGATGATCCTGCCGGCATGCTCATTATGACAGAATCTCCTCCTGAAGTACTCCTCCTTCTGCGGGTCAGTGAACCCTCTGACCTCTGTCACCATGTCAACACACACTAGAGAGATTTGATTGGCTGCTGCAGGTCTTGTGGTAATCCAGAGACGAGCAGAGGGAAGCAGAGTCCCTTTAATGAGGTTCATCAGCAGTCCCTCCACCCCGGCTGGCTTTGTCACATCAATGCTGTCTTCTTCTTTGGAGCTGAAGTCTAGCTGAAGACGGTTCTCATCCAACCCATCCAACACAAACAGAAGTTTAAATCTACTCTTGTCATAGTTGGTGTTTCCTGACGTCTGTAGTGCTGTGAAAATGTAATTCAGAGCCTCTTCCGTGATGTCTTTGGCTTCCTTGATACATTTGTGAATGAGTTTGGCGAGATGAAACCTTTTTCCCTTCAGTAAATTGAGCTGGCGGAAGTTGAAGGGGAATATGAGATGCACGTCTTGATTGGCTCCTCCTTCAGCCCAGTCGAGGATGAACTTCTGCACAAGAAATGTCTTCCCTATTCCTGCGATTCCGTTGGTCAGCACGGTCTTTATAGGTATGTATTTTCCGGAAGGATGTTTGAAGATATCACTGTGTTTGATTAATACCTCTGTTTCTGCTGATTTTCTTGATGCCATCTCAATCTTTCTGACCTCATGTTGCCTGTTGAGTTGCATGTTGCCTCCGTCTGTGATGTAGAGCTCTGTATAGATATCTTCCAGAAGTTTTTTATCCTCCATATCTGACAGTCCTTCTTGTACACACATAAACCGGTTCTGAAGGTTAGATTGGAGCATTTGTTGGTATGATGTGATTGGCTGTGGGGGCTTTGGTACTGGCACCATCAGATCTATATAGAGCAAAGCAGAGGAGGGACCAAATTTATGCAAGAAAAATGGTAAATGGTATTTGGACTGCACTTATATAGCGCCTTTCTAGTCCTCCAACCACTCAAAGCACTTTTACACTTCGTCATATTCACCCATTCACACACACACACTCGCACAGTGGTGGCCGAGGCTACCATACAAGGTGCCACCTGCTGCTCAGTAAGCATTTACACGCACTCACACACTGATAAAACTGGTTGTATTCTAACCTTCCTGTGTAATCAAGCTACCATTTATTTACCTATTTTAGTTATTTGACAGTAAGCAGTATGTAGTTCCTAAAATGTTGAGGCAGAGGATACTCGCTGTAGCTCTGGTTGAGGATGAAAGGCTAAATAGTTTGTTGGTCACAGGGAAACCTAAAAAAGAGGCTGGATCACGGGGAGTACCACCAGTTGGTCCAGGAGCTTCGCATCCATGATGGACGTTTCCAGGCATATTTTAGGATGACTCAGGGGCAGTTTGACAATCTCCTATCTATCGTAGGGGCGTATAGCTCTGGGTATCCAGCAACCACTACCACCATTTTCCCCTCCATTGTTAACCAGCTGTAAACTTGTTGTCGTGACCACCACAGAAGCCCCGCCTCTCAAATCATCCCACTAGACAATGGGAAAAAAGATGAAGAAAAAAGAGATAACGTGGGGTGCTTTTCTGCTCTGAGTTGAAGTTTTTTCAACTCGAGGAGTTCACAGCGCTCCGGCAAAAATACCAGGTGCCCAGAGTGCAGAAATGCGAGGCGCGTCGCAATGCAAAAACAGCGAGCAAAAAGCTTCATTCTCATTAAAATCAATTACAAAAAGGTGCCTCCAGCTGCTGAAACGCTTTCTATGTGATCAGGGCCTTAGAGTGAATTAAAACAAAGATATGAGCTGCTCTTACCCTGTTATCAAGTTATACAAACAGAAATAAAAATAATTTTTAATAGATGTACTAAATGGACAGTGAGTTCATTGAACAGCTTTACCTTCAGCCTGACTGTCTGCAGTTAGAAGATGAGGAGTTGTTGCTTGTGATTTAATCGAGGAAGTCTCTCTGTTTTCTGAACTTGTCACCACATCACCAACATCTCCTGCAATAGAGAGGGAGAGAAAGAAAGAAAAGGGAATATTGCTGGGGCTTCAACACATATCAACATAATTGTACCTTTCCATAACGTACTGTTTGGTGTGGAGGGGATGTTCGGTAATCTCTGCACCAGATCATTTCTGTTGATCTTCATCAAAACTTTCCTGGTCACCTCCAGAGCTCCGTGAGCGCCGTAGCTCTGCACCATCTGAACAACAGTGTCCTGCCTGTCTGCCCTCTCTAGCCGGGTCACTGGGATGGCTGGGCAGACCTTGACATGTGGGACGACTGTGTGCATGATGTCTGCCTGCTGGAGGAGCCATTTCAGCTGCTTGAATTCCTCTTCCCTCAAATCCTCCAGAGTTATCCAGAGCATCTCCTTTAGTGAGGTCATCGTGACTGGTAAAATCAACCCACATTTTTTAATTCAAAAGAAAATTACACAGTTTTCATTTTAAAGATTCAAGATAAATGGTGAATCTCATCTTATCTCATAAATGTAAGAATATGAGATAACTATGAAAAACAAAATTACTGTCAGACACATTGTAGGTAGGTAACACTGCTGTGCTTGGTTGCTGTGCTATTTGTACAGTATACATTGCTAGGAAAACAGAATATATACTACCTGATTTCCACATTTCCTCAGGAACATTAGAGCACAGGGTTACTTTATTTTGTTCCTTTTTTTGCTGCACTCTGCTGCCAGTAACTAGACAGAGCCACGTGACATTAACCACGACATGGTGTGCGTCAGGACTACAACTTGCTGTTGCACAGTTGCAGCTAAAAATAACTGTTAAGTGGTCAGAATCGCAAATTGGCTAAAAGTAATGGATAACGGTCAAAATGGTTAGCTAAAAGTAACTGAAAAGCAGTGAAATAGTATTAGTTAGCTAAAAGTTAAACCGGTTATAGTTGGGTAAAAGTAACTGATCAGCTGTTGAAAGAACATTAGTTTCCTAGATGTATTGGTAGAAACAGTTAGCTAAAAGTAACTGATAAGCAATTTAAGTAGCATTAGTTAGCTAAAAGTAATGGATAACGTTCGAAATGGTAAGCTTAAAGTAACTGAAAAGTAGGTATAAGACCATTAGTTTGCTAAATGTATTCGATAACGGTAGAAACAGTTTGCTGATAAGCAATAAGTAACTGATAAGCAGTTTACATAGCATTAGTTAGCCAAAGGTAATGGAGAACAGTAAAAACAGATGGCTAAAAGTAACTAATAAACTGTTAAAATAGCATTAGTTAGCTAAAAGTAATAGATAACAGCTAAAACTGTGAGCCAAAAATAACTGATAATTACTTGGCTAAAAGTGATGGATAACGATTGAAATAGTTAGCAAAAAGTAACTGATAAGCTGTTGAAATAATATTAATTAGCTAAAAGTAACTGACCAGTGTTTGAATTAGCATTATTTGATAAAAGATATGGATAACAGTTGAAACAGGTAGTTTTAGTAAAAGAAGAAAAAACAAAACACTCTGTCTGGAGGGCTGGATGACCACTACCCCTCAATCCCACAGAAGAAATTGGACACCATACGCTATGCAGCAGCACTAAAACAGAGTGGTAGGGCCAAAGAAGAGAAGTGGGAATTAGGCCATTATCTTAGTGTGACACGTTTTATTAGTTCACATACCTTTACAGGAACTCATGCATGGTCAAAGTCCAGTACTTGCAATCCTTGTTTTTCCTGTTGCCTTCATTCAGAGGAAGGTCCAGATTCAGCTAAGAGTCAAAAGCCGTCCAGCCAGGATTCAGTAGCTGTGAGACAAATCAAGAGCTGTGTCCCCCAGTGCTGCCACAAACACTGTTTTCACTCCTCATTACAAATACTCAACCTTGTCTCTAGATATGGAGCAACGTCTGCCAGCGAGTCCAGGAAGTCAACTCATGTGATGATGTAGTGGATATGCTAAAACTGTACATTTCAACAGGGCTGTGGTTAACGTGGTTAGTTTAGCCACAAAAATGACTTGGTCATTGTTTTGAAAAGACCATGTTTTCGCTTGAAATACCCAGTTTTGGTGGCACAGTCCCGGCAGGAAATGCAAAGATGTCTTGGCAAAAAGACAACTGCATTTCGTGGCACTATTCCTGATGGAAACACCGGAACAGATCGCTAAAATACAACCACGTTTGGTGGCTAAGAAGCTGCTGAAAACACAGCAATGACTAAAAAACGAAAAGACTAGCATGATTAGATGCAGATTTTTCTGATGTGATGTGACCAACACAATCACCAAAAAAAAATGTTCACATTGAACATTCCTGAAAACAAAGGATACGCTACATTTGTACATTATCATGTGGAAGATGTGTTGAAACATTCAAACATTTCTCAAAATAATGTTGTGAATGTGTGGTCACAACAAACAACAAAGTCAAGACCTTTTCAAGGATGTTTTAGGGAGAATTTTGTAAAATTCAATGACCCAACACTGATTTTTAATAATGAGGACTAGCAGCTTTACAGAAGCTCACAGACAATGATTATCAATGTGTTACAGTGATGGCTGACAATATTAAAACAACTACAATTTGTATTTTTGCACAAATATGTAAATTCAAGCACTTTCAATGACCAAATGTCTATTTATGTATATTTTTTTTTTATAAACCTTTCAAGGCCTTAATTTCTTTCCACTCAAATTAAAAAACTTGAAAGAATTGTAAGGACCTGTGGGAACCCTCCCTGGAATAGCCCCTGCCCACTTTTAAATTCTGTGGGGAGGGGCGGGGCTATCAGAATGTTGGTGTTCTGTGCGCTGTGATGCGTACAAACATCAAAGCCATTTGAATTTGGCCTTTGTGATGCGTACAAACATCAAAGGATTTGGAATTTTCCAAAACTAATAAATACCCCAGGAAATCCTATAATTTCACCCACACACAAGTGTACCATACTGAGTCTACTACAGAGACCATCTGTCACAGACAAAGTAATTGTTCCAAGGAGAAGCAAAATTAGCCATCAATACAGAAGAGGATGGATGGAAGAGCCAACCCCAGACAAAGGACAGCTGGGGAAGCTGCGGGACATCGTGGACCTCCCCACCAGCACAACACTGCCCCTTGGGGAAGCCAGCAGATGTGTTTCGAGCAATACCAGAACCTGCGCCACATCAAGCATCTGCAGGAGCTGCTCGAAGTCAGAGACACAGCGTTCCGCTCCGAATGCAAAAAATACTCGGAGAAAACCCATGAGCTGGAACAACAAAACAACCAGCTCACATTAGCTCTCCAACGCCAAGAGGAGGAGAGCAAGCAGCGGTTTGATGAGATGGTCGCAAGATATGAGGCCGAAAAGCAAACCAAGCAGGAATTGAGGCAGGAGGTCGAGAGCCAGGTACGGAGTGAGTACCAGGAGAAGGTCACTCACATGGAGAAGCAGATCCATCAGATGGGCACTGACCTCCTGAAACTCCACGAGGAGCAACACGGTCTCCTTCAGATGCTGGCAGAAGCACACACAGAGCTGAACAGCAAAGATGCTGCTCTACAGCAGAGCGAGGAAGCCTGGCAGGCTAAATATGATGCTCTGAATGAGAAAGCCACATCAGACATGGAAGAAAACACCAAGAGCTGGGAGACGCAGGAGGATGAATTTAACATCAAGATCAATCTGATGGAAGAGCAAATCCAGCAGAAAGACACTGAGATCCTCCGTCTCACCGAGGACAACAACTGTCTCGTTAAAAAACTTGCAGAGACAGCACAAGAGCTCACCTCTAGAGATGCTGAACTCCTCCAGAGCCAGACAGCCTGGCAGGAGAAATTCTACTCCCTGAGGGACAAGTTCAACCAGGACATAGAAGAAAGACAACAGAGCTGGGAGACACAGCAGACTCAGTTTAGAGTCAGAGTGAATCTCATGGAGGCAGAAATCCTCCAGAGAGACACTGAGATTCTCAGTCTCTGCACTGAAAAAGACACTCTGACCAAGGAGCTGTCAGAGAAAAGAGAGGAACTGAGCTGTAGAGATGACAAACTCCTCCAGAGCCAGACAGCCTGGCAGGAGAAATTCGTCTCTCTGAAGGACAACTTCTACAAAGATGTAGAAGAGAAACAACAGAGCTGGGAGACACAGCAGACTCAACTTAGGGTCAAATTTGAGGCAGAAATCTGCCAGAGAGACGTCAAGATCCTCCGTCTCACAGAGGACAACGCTAGCCTCATTCAGAAGCTGTCAGAGACAACAGAAGAGCTGAACAGCAAAGATGCTGCTCTACAGCAGAGCGAGGAAGCCTGGCAGGCTAAATATGATGCTCTGAATGAGAAAGCCACATCAGACATGGAAGAAAACACCAAGAGCTGGGAGACGCAGGAGGATGAATTTAACATCAAGATCAATCTGATGGAGGAGCAAATCCAGCAGAAAGACACTGAGATCCTCCGTCTCACCGAGGACAACAACTGTCTCGTTAAAAAACTTGCAGAGACAGCACAAGAGCTCACCTCTAGAGATGCTGAACTCCTCCAGAGCCAGACAGCCTGGCAGGAGAAATTCTACTCCCTGAGGGACAAGTTCAACCAGGACATAGAAGAAAGACAACAGAGCTGGGAGACACAGCAGACTCAGTTTAGAGTCAGAGTGAATCTCATGGAGGCAGAAATCCTCCAGAGAGACACTGAGATTCTCAGTCTCTGCACTGAAAAAGACACTCTGACCAAGGAGCTGTCAGAGAAAAGAGAGGAACTGAGCTGTAGAGATGACAGAACTCCTCCAGAGCCAGACAGCCTGGCAGGAGAAATTCGTCTCTCTGAAGGACAACTTCTACAAAGATGTAGAAGAGAAACAACAGAGCTGGGAGACACAGCAGACTCAACTTAGGGTCAAATTTGAGGCAGAAATCTGCCAGAGAGACGTCAAGATCCTCCGTCTCACAGAGGACAACGCTAGCCTCATTCAGAAGCTGTCAGAGACAACAGAAGAGCTGAACAGCAAAGATGCTGCTCTACAGCAGAGCGAGGAAGCCTGGCAGGCTAAATATGATGCTCTGAATGAGAAAGCCACATCAGACATGGAAGAAAACACCAAGAGCTGGGAGACGCAGGAGGATGAATTTAACATCAAGATCAATCTGATGGAAGAGCAAATCCAGCAGAAAGACACTGAGATCCTCCGTCTCACCGAGGACAACAACTGTCTCGTTAAAAAACTTGCAGAGACAGCACAAGAGCTCACCTCTAGAGATGCTGAACTCCTCCAGAGCCAGACAGCCTGGCAGGAGAAATTCTACTCCCTGAGGGACAAGTTCAACCAGGACATAGAAGAAAGACAACAGAGCTGGGAGACACAGCAGACTCAGTTTAGAGTCAGAGTGAATCTCATGGAGGCAGAAATCCTCCAGAGAGACACTGAGATTCTCAGTCTCTGCACTGAAAAAGACACTCTGACCAAGGAGCTGTCAGAGAAAAGAGAGGAACTGAGCTGTAGAGATGACAAACTCCTCCAGAGCCAGACAGCCTGGCAGGAGAAATTCGTCTCTCTGAAGGACAACTTCTACAAAGATGTAGAAGAGAAACAACAGAGCTGGGAGACACAGCAGACTCAACTTAGGGTCAAATTTGAGGCAGAAATCTGCCAGAGAGACGTCAAGATCCTCCGTCTCACAGAGGACAACGCTAGCCTCATTCAGAAGCTGTCAGAGACAACAGAAGAGCTGAACAGCAAAGATGCTGCTCTACAGCAGAGCGAGGAAGCCTGGCAGGCTAAATATGATGCTCTGAATGAGAAAGCCACATCAGACATGGAAGAAAACACCAAGAGCTGGGAGACGCAGGAGGATGAATTTAACATCAAGATCAATCTGATGGAAGAGCAAATCCAGCAGAAAGACACTGAGATCCTCCGTCTCACCGAGGACAACAACTGTCTCGTTAAAAAACTTGCAGAGACAGCACAAGAGCTCACCTCTAGAGATGCTGAACTCCTCCAGAGCCAGACAGCCTGGCAGGAGAAATTCTACTCCCTGAGGGACAAGTTCAACCAGGACATAGAAGAAAGACAACAGAGCTGGGAGACACAGCAGACTCAGTTTAGAGTCAGAGTGAATCTCATGGAGGCAGAAATCCTCCAGAGAGACACTGAGATTCTCAGTCTCTGCACTGAAAAAGACACTCTGACCAAGGAGCTGTCAGAGAAAAGAGAGGAACTGAGCTGTAGAGATGCTGAACTCCTCCAGAGCCAGACAGCCTGGCAGGAGAAATTCGTCTCTCTGAAGGACAACTTCTACAAAGATGTAGAAGAGAAACAACAGAGCTGGGAGACACAGCAGACTAAACTTAGGGTCAAATTTGAGGCAGAAATCTGCCAGAGAGATGTCGACATCCTCCGTCTCACAGAGGACAATGCTAGCCTCATTCAGAAGCTGTCAGAGACAACAGAAGAGCTGACAGGTAGAGATGCCGAACTCCTCCAGAGCCAGACAGCCTGGCAGGAGAAATTCGTCTCTCTGAAGGACAACTTCTACAAAGATGTAGAAGAGAAACAACAGAGCTGGGAGACACAGCAGACTCAACTTAGGGTCAAATTTGAGGCAGAAATCTGCCAGAGAGACGTCAAGATCCTCCGTCTCACAGAGGACAACGCTAGCCTCATTCAGAAGCTGTCAGAGACAACAGAAGAGCTGACACGTAGAGATGCCGAACTCCTCCAGAGCCAGACATCCTGGCAGGAGAAATACACAGCTCTGGAGAACACCATAAAGGACTTGGCTGAGAAACAGCAGAGCTCGGAAACAGAGGTTGCGCAGCTGAAAGCTGACAAGGTGGAACTGGAGGAACTCTGTTTGTATCTTAACAAGAAGAGGAGACGCTTCTTGTTGTTTCCAAGGAGGTCGTCCGACGACAGAGAGACCCAGCTGCAGAAATTGAAGACCAAAATGCACCAGAAGGCAGCAGCACAAACCAGAGGAGATGAGGAGAAGGACGACGAAATGGAGGCTGCTGGTTGTTCAGCTCAGGCTGGGCAACAATAGCTCCCATAGCTGCTTACATGTAGGGTTTTCTCCTGGTGCTCAGGTTCACCCGTCAGTGTCAATCACATTTTAAAAAAATTCACAAGAAGAACGTGAAAACCAGAGGAGATGAGAAGGAGGAGGAAGAAGAGGAGCTGCCAGAGATGTTCGTGAAGATCATCCAGGTCATGGTACTCATAAGTGCTATATCGTAGACAGCTGCACACAAGCAAGTCCCGTTGTCTACGATACAGCACTTATAGCTCCCATAGCTTATGACATTTATGAGGTTTTTGTCCTGGTGCTCAGGTTTCCTCGTAAATGTCAATCACATCAGATTAAACCATCAATAATAACAATAAAACAACAATCCAATTAGACTTCAATGTTTCTGAGTCTCTGAATAAAAACAAACAGCATAAATACAATGTTATGACATTATGGAAGGTAACAAAGTGTAAGCACTGGTATCTGTTGAAGTTATGGTTTAAACACCTCTGACACTGATCAATGAAACCATCAGTGTCATCAAAGATGTTCCAAATGGTATTTAAGGTGCTGGTTTACAACAGGAGCTGGTTCTGTAGTAAACAGGAATGTAGCCAGACCAAAAAGTCACAATAAAAAGCTCATAATATATTTATCTGTCTGAGTCACTGTTGTCGTTTTAGTCTCTCCTAAAAACATATCTGAGCTGTCTGTCTACTTTATTGCTCTCTTACTGATTTTAAATCCAAACATCTTTGGTTCCAAACATTTCCAATAATATTTAACTCCAGAGTATTGTCAAGTCCAAAATTCAAAATTAAGTAAAACAAAAGATGGATGTCATTATTTCCAAAATTTGCAACATGTTTTTAGATAGATAGATTGATAGATTGATAGACTGATTGATAGACAGACTGGACTGACACAAAGTGGAAAATTGTGCTGTGTTCTGAACAGTCCATCATGGACGTCGTGTCCTCCGGGCTAAAGAGGACAAAGACCATCCAGACTGTGACCAGCTCAGTGTCTAAATACGTTTTTAGCCATTTTGCACAGCATCCCAGCCTTTTTGGAATCAAGGTTGTATGAACCATTGAGCCTCTCCATACCTGAGAGTGTCCAGTCTCCAGTTTGGATCCTCTAGTCCAGAAGAAAGCAGCTTCACTCCTGAGTCTCCTGGATGATTGTAGCTCAGGTCCAGCTCTCTCAGATGGGAGGGGTTGGAGCTCAGAGCTGAGGCCAGAGAAGCACAGCCGACCTCTGTGACCAGACAGCCTGACAACCTTCACTCACACACACACACACACACACACACACACAGTTGTGTCTACGTCACTTCATATTACATTGACTTGCACTGATTTCCTGGACTTAACCATAACCAGTAGCCTCACCGTAGTTAAAGTAACACTTGATTACCCATTTTTCCACCAGCTCTGTGTCAAAACAATGTGGGTAGTGTGTGTAAATGAGCTGAGGTAAACGTCCCTCAATCTAACCAGTGCCTTGATATCCCTCCCTCTCCATGGATGTATGAGGAGAACTGGATACAGGATTAAATGTGGGGCCTCATTCATTCCTATCAAAGTTGCCAACACATTCTCACTGTGACCTCGTCACATGTCCACATTTGATCATGGACTTTCCACGTCCACATATGATGTCCAAGGTACCCTGGGTGTGTTGGTTGTTGATGTTCTGGGACGCCGTGTCAACTTCAGCCTGTTACATGCATTGTCTGTTTTCAAAACACACTTCTGTTTTCATTTAGCTAAAAGTAACTGATAAGCTGTTGAAAGAACATTAGTTTGCTAAAAGTAATAGATAACTCTTAAAACAGTTAGCTAAAAGTAATTGATAAGCAAATTAAATACCATTAGTTAGCCAAAAAAAGTAATGGATAAAACAGATAGCTTAAAGTAAATGATAAGCAGGTGAAATAGCACAAGTCAGCCAAAAATAGTGGGCAACAGTTAAAACCGTTAGCTAAGTACTGATAAGGCAGAACTTGACTAAAAGTAATGGATAACGGTCAAAACAGGTTAGCTAAAAGTAACTGATAAGCAATTTCAGTAGCATTAGTTGCCAGAAGTCATGGATAAAACAGGTAGCTAAAAATAACTAATAAACAGTTAAAATAGCATTACTTAGCTAAAAGTAACTGAAAAGCTGTTGAAAGAACATAAGTTTGCAAAATGTATTCGATAACGGTAGAAACAGTTCGCTGATAAGCGATAAGTAACTGATAAGCAGTTTACATAGCATTAGTTAGGTGAAGGTAGTAACAGTTAAATCCGTTAGCTAAGAATAACTGATAAGCGGTCAGAATCGCATTACTTGGCTAAAAGTGATGGATAACGGTTGAAACAGTTAGCTAAAAGTAAGTAATAAGCCATTAAGCATTGGTTTGCTAAATTTATTGGATAATGATAGAAACAGTTAGCCTACAGTAACTGATGGAAAGTTGAAATAAACATTAGTTAGCTAAAGTAATGGATATCAGTTACAACAGTTAGCTTAAACTGACCAGTGGTTGAATTAGCATTATTTGATAAAAGATATGGATAACAGTTGAAACAGGTAGTTTTAGTAAAAGAAGAAAAAACAAAACACTCTGTCTGGAGGGCTGGATGACCACTACCCCTCAATCCCACAGAAGAAATTGGACACCATACGCTATGCAGCAGCACTAAAACAGAGTGGTAGGGCCAAAGAAGAGAAGTGGGAATTAGGCCATTATCTTAGTGTGACACGTTTTATTAGTTCACATACCTTTACAGGAACTCATGCATGGTCAAAGTCCAGTACTTGCAATCCTTGTTTTTCCTGTTGCCTTCATTCAGAGGAAGGTCCAGATTCAGCTAAGAGTCAAAAGCCGTCCAGCCAGGATTCAGTAGCTGTGAGACAAATCAAGAGCTGTGTCCCCCAGTGCTGCCACAAACACTGTTTTCACTCCTCATTACAAATACTCAACCTTGTCTCTAGATATGGAGCAACGTCTGCCAGCGAGTCCAGGAAGTCAACTCAAGCTGCACTGAGAATACACACGCTTCATACCTCGCTGTCAATATGTCAGCTACAAAACACACCCTCACAGTCTGGCGGTCTATATAAGCTGCTCTCCCTCTGCCTCGGCGACCCCACTGCTGCCATGCAGAAGTATTGCTGCCTGCTCTTTTAACCCAGGCTGCAACCTGACGCACTGAAGTGCCAGAAACTGCAGCTCCTCTAATGTCCGCTTGAGGCTGGCTCCAGAGGCCAGTCTGTCCCCACTGACCCTCACGTCAAAGTGTCAAACTTTACAGCAGAAATAAACATGTTTACAGCCTGGTACATAAAACTGTTTTGGTCTCTATAGCTAATACCCCCTTCATGACAACTGTATAGGTGGGCTGAATTATTATATAACTCACACATTTACATTTTATTCAGACTCAAAGTTACACATAATTAAGAGGAGGCTGCTTTGAGTGACAGGCTGTCTTCTGATAGTGTCCTCAGCTTCTCTGATGCCGAAATCACTGACATAGCAGCAGTTTTTGACAACTTCAGAAAAAGAATGGGCTGTACCTGTTGTTTTGAATGAGTTATTGATATACTTAAAGGTTCCTCAATTTTCATGGACGAAATTTCCAAACTCTTTCATGACTTTTCAATTTTTTTTTTCTTACCCTAATTGCCCGCTGTTTTTCAAACATATCAGACTCAGACTCTATTAATACATAATTTCATTAGCAGGCGTACATGAAGGGAGAGACTGAGCATGGGGTGAAAATGACGAAACACAAGTGATGGTAAACAAAACATTGTTACACATCAACACATATTAGACAGTCCCTCCAGAAAATTGCGATCTTGTGATCACAATAATTAACACAAATTCAAGGAAAGTCCACGATATTTGCAATTTTTCAAAAGTCCAGCGATTTTTCACGCATTTATCCGCATTTTCCAGCAGACCGAAAGTCATCATTAGAAACGTCATCAGACGCGTCATCAAATGGCGCTAATGTCACTGCAGTATGGAGAAAGGCTCTGTATTGACATAAGAACTGTCCCTTTGTTTAAATGCATACAATATGTGTTGAACTGATTCAAATGTTCTGTTTACAGCAGATGTAGCTTACATGTTGTTTTACAGTCACATTGTCTGCTTTGAGAGCTACAATATTCACTCAGGATTTTTGGAAACTAATTCAATAAAACTAAAGAAGAGAACTGAAACATTTGCAGCTGTTTTTGGAATATTCACTATGATTATTATAGCAAGTCGTTACATCACTTATTTTTGGAGCCAGTAGTTTAAAAAAAAAAATCACATATTTTTCTTCTGTCTTGCAATTTTTGTAATTTGCTGCAATTTCCCGCAAAAAAAAATCTCATTAAAATGCCACAATTTTTACCGCAATTTTTGTCAAAATTGGCTGCAAATTCAAGGGGTTTCTTGTCACGTGATCCTGGAGGGACTGAATAGAGCTACGTCACATCGACAGCTGCACGAAAACTGCTGGGTTGTTACATTACCTGGACGGTTATCCACTTAAGAGTACTATCACACGCAACAATATTCGATGACTTTTCTAAAAGTTTCAGTAATTTTTTTCTAATTCCATGATTTATCCAAGCTTGGAAAATGTGATTGTGGAATTCCATGACTGTTCCAGGTTTTCCATGACCCTGGGTGGCATGAAACTTAATTTCCAGGAGACAGGGCTGAAATGCTTCTATACTCACAACACTAACTGAAGTTAGAGAACAAGGAAATCTCTTTTTGTTGTCATTTAGGAAGTAGACGTGAATACGAAAAGTCCTTTCTCTATTGTAAATGCGCTAACATTTTGTTTTTTCAATATTGAACAGTGGAAAATACATTTTCCAGGTAAAAGGGGAAAAGCATACCTTCTTGTCAGAACTTGATGATGATCCGTACCACAGTTTTACAAAATGTGAGACTGTTAATTTCACAACAGCAGAGATAGAGGAACAAAACACTATTGCACCATTTTTTAAAAACCCCTTTTTAACTGGACATAAAAACTCCAAACTGAGAGCAACTTCCTCAATATAATCACTGTTCATTCAGCAGATGTTTGTGTTACTAAACATTTACTGTAAATGAAAACTGGCAGGTTTTTTTGTGTGTTTGTTTGTTTTCTGTTTTGTTTTTTTAATGACTTTGTCACAAAATGTTTGATTTGCAATAACCATAACTCAGATTTTCATGATAGAAAGTGGAACATGAAGTACATGGCAGTCCATACCATATCCTCATTCCAAGCTCATTAAATACCGCTTTAACAGCGGTATGATAGGTCACCAGACGGCGTCAGTTTGTAATGCCGCCGGACGGCACCTTTTGCAGAGGTATGATGTGTTGCCGGTTGGCCAGATGACACCTGTTGCAGCAATATGATAGCGAGGAAATGACAAATACAAGACTTGGATGTTCAGTTTCATTCATTTCTCACACTTGTTTTGGGGGTTCTGGGGGGTAAGATAATAAACCATCATCCAAACTCTTTACATGTAGAGTACCACCTTTATTACAGCGCCACGCAAACTGCAACGACACATAAAGACCGATTGTGGTTGCTAAGCTAACTGCTGTTAAAACAGCATTCTAATATGGGCTACTAAACAAGTTCTTAAGGAGTCACCCCAACACTGTGAGGCAACCATCCATTACTTGGGTTTTGGGGAGGGTGAACAGTGATGATATCTACAAGTTATGATTTATTCTGAACATCTGGATTATCAGTACGAGCCTGTCAGTGGTTCTCACATCACGCTCAGCTGAAAGTGTTCCTGCTGTTCTATCAGAGCATCATGGTGCTCGTGGGAGCTCTGGAAGAACTCCTTCCCCCTCTGCAGGTTCTGGTCTGACAGAAAGCGCTCTACCAGAGTCTGCTGGATGGCTCTGCGTTCGCAGACTCTGTGGTGAACACTGTGGCTGACGTTTCTCAGAGGCTCCACTATGAGCAACCCACTGGAGCCGGGGCTGGACGCCGGAGACACTTTAACCTGTGGACAGAGGGACGGATCATGGGCTGATGTGTGACATGTTTCCACGCTTGGATATGCTGCAGCTTTAAAGTCATGACTGGAAATGTTCTGCAGAACTAAACAAAGCTGAAGTAAAATATGTGTCAGTTTATTAGGTACACCTAGGTAAAACTAATGCAGTCTAAAACTGTAGTACTGAAATGTATGCTGCCGTCATAGTTCTGATCCACAGTCAGTGTATCACTAACAGCAGATGGCGGTTGGCACACCCCCAGTTTGGAGAAGAAGGCAGGACTAGCACCACAGAAGCTAAGCGATGTACTGCTGTTAACAGGGGCAGCAGCAAAATGTATTTTAGTCACCTGAAAAATCAATATCACTTTATGTGTATGTTATATTTAGAATATTTTGACTGTCACAGGCCTGGGGGTCCACAGGTGTCAGAGGCCCCACCTGGCCTTCACCTGCAAAATGACACTCGAAGACACATGTATCGACCAGGAAGAGACTCGGAATGACCACAAAGAGACAAAAAACAACTACAAAGAGACAACAAAACTGCTGCAACAGGACTCACAATGAGTACAGAAAGAGGCAAAACAATCACACAGAGGAACAAAATGACTACAGAGACACAAAGCAGCTACAAAGAGACACACAATGACCACAAAGAGACACAACAAAATCACAAAGAGACAAAAAACAACTACAAAGAGACAACAAAACTGCTGCAACAGGACTCACAATGAGTACAGAAAGAGGCAAAACAATCACACAGAGAAACAAAATGACTACAAGGAGATGCAAAGCAACTACAGAGAGAAACAGAATGATCTTGATTCTTTTAAGGTGACTTAAGTATGTTTTGTTGCTGCCCCCATCAACAGCAAGACTTTACTTTGATTAGTAGAGGTACTTCTGCCTGCTTCTCTGAACTGGAGGCGTGTCAACCACCTCATACTGGAGCTAAAACACTAAGGTTATAATGTATAATGACTGTATAAGCAGGATGACACCGTCCCATCTGTATTGTGTTCATTTGTTTCAGTCAAGTAACGTGTGTCTACAGTTGATCTCTGCTCCTGCAGACAGCACTCTACTGACCTCTGCTGGTCAATTTGGGAAAATGAATGCATTTTGGAAGTGATTCTCTGCACAGTAAACCACACAACAGAATCATTCATTTATCCTGTATTTCTTAGGCTCCAATATTTCATTTATCCTACACTGGACACAAATTTAAACACAGCACTTTTATTTTTGCTCCCAATTTTCACAGGTTTAAGTTAAAGATCTGAGACTTTTTTTGGGCATTCAGTAGATACATTTCTCTCCAAGTTTTGGTCACATATATAATTTGGCAGTGCATCCAACCAGCCTCACAACAACACAAGTCAGTTACGATGACGAACTATTGTCAGGACCCTCTGGAGTATGATGTGCATGCAGATGAGCTTCCCCTGAGACGGTTTATGACGGTTTATGCAGAAATTCTTTGAATGTGCAAACTAGTTATTACATCAGGTTTTTGGGTGGCTGATCTCAGACAATCTTGCAGGTGAGGGTGGAGGTCCTGGTGGAGCTGCTGTGGTTGCATGTGGTCTGTTGTGAGGCCAGTTAGATGTACTGCCAAACTCCCAGAAATGACATTGGAGACGTTTGTGGTCGTGAAATCAACATTCAGTTTAAGGGCGACAGATCTGGTCAAATCTGTGACCAAAATTTTGGAAAAATATATTTATTGAGTGCATTAAAAAAATCTTAGATCTCCAACTTCAACCTGTCCCAGCTGGCACAGGATAATTCGGATGGTTGAAAAAAGGTGAACAAAATTCTCATAAATGAACATTGAAACTGAAAGATCTGTTTTAACATTAAAACAATTTTGAAACAACATTTAAAATTTGTTAAACAACATTGAAACAATGCTGCAAAATCAACATTTAGTCATCTTTAAAAATCAAAACATGATTCAGCAGTGACTCAACCATAGTGTATGACGTTTATTCAACAGTGAATAAACAATAGAATGCCAGCTGGGGTGAAACATGGGAGCAAAAACAAAAGTGTTGCATGTACATTTTTGTTCAGTATATATCAAATTGATAATGTTGTTATGAGAGAGCAGAGCAGTACCGTTTTGACCAGATATTCTCTGTAGGCCTTCAGCAGGGGGTCAACACGAAGCAGGTAGTCCAGACTTAAGACTTCTCCACCTGACGGGTCGAACAGACGCTTCCAGTGAAGTAGGATGTGGACGTGGAGAGCAGCTCCATTCATCCATTGCTTCACCTGCACACAAAAGGTACAAGAAGTTCTTTCCACAAACTCAATCTTGTGCTTTATGGCCACATGTTTGCCACCTTATCATGTTTGGATATTTAGGCACCCAGGCTGAAAACAAGGATCATCACACTTCTGGATTAAGTGGAGAATCGTCGCAGAGTTACTGGGCCAAAAGTGCAACTTATGATTTATTGGATGGTTGCAGTGTGGAAAAGGAGATTCAGCCAAACAATCCAATCACTACAATAAATGTTGGCATTGTTCGTCTCTGTAAACCATGGATATGTTACATTGGCATGTTGTGGTGTAGTGGATACGTTACAACTGTACATTTCAACAGGGCTGTGGTTAACGTGGTTAGTTTAGCCACAAAAATGACTTGGTCATTGTTTTGAAAAGACCATGTTTTGGCTTAAAATACCCAGTTTTGGTGGCACAGTCCCGGCAGGAAATGCAAAGATGTCTTGGCAAAAAGACAACTGCTTTTCGTGGCACTATTCCTGATGGAAACACAGGAACAGATCGCCAAAAAACAACCACGTTTGGTGGCTAAGAAGCTGCTGAAAACACAGCGATGACCAAAAAACTAAAAGACTGTAGCATGATTAGATACAGATTTTTCTGATGTGATGTGACCAACACAATCGCCCAAAAAAATGTTCACATTGAACGTTTTAAAAACCACAGATACACTACATTTGTACATTATTATGTAAAACATACTTTGAAGCACTGAAATGTTTCTCAAAATCGCTGGGGTGAATATGTGGTCAGGTTTAGGCACAAAAAGCACTTGGTTATAGTTAGGAGAAAATCATGTTTTGGCTTAAAATGACCACGTTTGGTGGCACAAAAGCTGCTGGAAAAGCAGTGACGGTTTGGAGAAAAACACCCAGATTTAGTGGTGCAAATGCCACTGGGACATGTCACGATGTGCCGCTAAAGACACTCAGATTCTGCGCCACAAGCACTGGTAGGAACGTCGCAATGGGTCACAAAATGCAACTCCTTTGTTTGGAAAGGAGGTCTGATAATAGGTCGGAGCATCTTCTAGAGATAGGGTAAGGAGCTCGGACATCTGGAGGGAGCTCTGAGTAGAGATGACGAAGTCAGCTCATATACTACGTCACTTAAGAAACACTGATATGATACGTATAAAACATTTAAATGTTAATGTATTCGTAGTTTACACTAACGCACAATGCCAACATTTTCCTCTGGCAACTGAGCTGAGCTGAACATTCAAGTAGTGACGCCACTTGTACCAACATCAATAAGTTGTGAAAGAAGTTGTTTTAACAGATGTAAAAGCACCATTTAAAAAATTATTTGTAATTCTGTCGTTGTTTTTCAACGACAAAGCCAACCCCGGCAGAGCTGAGAGCACTCCACTCCGGTGACATCATCCTCTCGTAGGAATCCATCAGCTCAGATCGCAGCTTCTTCTCGGAGCTCTTCAGCAGTGCTGCCATCTTGTGCTGGTCATTGGCTGCACGAGGAACCTGCCACAGCAGATTATATTTAAGCTGAATCATCATGTCTTCAGACTCTAGTTCATTACAAAATGTATTTTGTTGTCTGTACGGTGCAGCACAATACAAGAACCTTACAACTTGATCCATGGTTTTTTAAATAGTTTTACATCTCAACATCTTTGGAGACTTTGTGAAGACAGTTCTGCCCGTGCAGGTTAAATGCTGCTGGATATTTACCATTTTGTGTGCTTTAAGGATACTTTACTTAACTATTACTGTTACTATTACTAATTACCAGTCACCTGTTTGAGAAACTCGCTGGCGATGGAGCTGATGTCCGACCCAACGTCAGCCCCGAACATCCTGCGTATGGGGTCTGGAGGTGAGGGGTGAGCCTCAGGACTCCTCGAGCCCAGTGCAGCCATCTGGTGATGGGCTAACATCTCAAACAGGACTGAGAGGGCAAGTGCAACAACGCCCACACCCCCATAACTCACCTACAGAATCAACACACACAGAAAATTATACGTCATCATTTGGACATGATTAAAACCTTTAAGGCGAAGCAGTTGCAGAATTGTTGGTGATATGCAATTTAATTTAGGAGTGCAAATACTTCTTTTCTGCACTATGTAAACAGCACAGTCGCCAGAAGAAAACACTGGCATTGTACATTTTAACAAACCATAGATATGTTGCATTTGTACGTTTGATACGTATCATATCAACATTTCTAAAGTGACGTAGTATATGAGCTGACATTATCATCAGGAGGCGTTTCCAGCAGGTTTTAGTTACCAAACATGGATGTTTTTCAGTGATGCACTGTCTCTTGCTGGCGAGGATAGTGGCCATGAAAAGCAGTTGTTTTCACTGAGTCTCACAGGGACATTGCCGTATTTCCTGTCCGGAGTGTGCCACGAAACCTGGGTATGTTTAGCCAAAACCTGATGTTTTCTTAACCATAAACAAGTGGTTTTTGTGCCTAGATCTCACCACAGTGTTGTCAAAACATAAAGTTTTGAGGTATCACCACATGATAACATCAAGTCTACAGTAGTCAAGTCTGTTTTTCTGTGTCTTCTTTAAATAAAACCATAATTTTAAGATGAAAAAATACATTTTTGGTGATGTTTCTCACTTGGGATTCAAAACACAGGTCACAATCAAAGATGATACCAAGGTTCTTTAGAGTAGAGTAGAGCTTCAGTTTTGTCCCTGTTGAGCTGTAAGAAATTTTGGGACATCCGCACATTAATTTTGTCAGTACAGTGAGACAGTTTTTCATTTGGGCTTGTATCATCTGAGGAGAATGAGATGTATAGCTGAGTGTCGTCAGCATAAGAGTGGAAATCAATTTAATGCTCTCTAAAAATAAAAAAAGTCCCCTCATTCCTTTGGGAATCTCCATGATATCCCATGTGCCTTCGAAACTCCTCCCCTCTGTTATATTTCGGTCCAGAATTTGCCTAGAGTACTTTCAGTAATTGAACTGGACAAAATTAGCCCCTCACCATGGCTACAGGTAGTTTCTGTCTCGTTTCTATCCATGTCTAAAGAAATGCACATTAGAGGCATCATCTGTATAATTACGGATCTACGGACACCAGGCACATACGTAAGTGGAAACGAGGTGTTAAAGTCTTTAGTTGTGAAGAATCCTGACACTCAAACTTTTAAGAAAACACCTCTCTATCTTCCATAATACTGCGGGTATGATTCATGGGAACTATGTAAAACTTGTCCATCAGGGGTTATACAGGATGAGGATATAGTGACACATGATGGATGCAAACCAAACACCAGTACGATCTGACCGTGCTGTTTCCTCCGAAGAGGGTGTGGAGGTCACGGTCGAAGGCAAACCTCTGCTGCCGGGTCATAGCGCTCTGCAGGGTGGAGTACTGCTGCTCCAGAGCCCAGGAGGAGTTCAGGGACAGCAGGGAGGCCAGCGAGGCGTCCAGGGAGGCATCAGGAACCAGGCCTGCGTGGCTGGAGAGTGACAACACTGGGTTGGACTAATACGGTTTCATATATTAATAGGCTCAGTTTACCCAAAGACATTTTGAAGACACTACCAGGGGTAGGTGTTCAATTGGCTGCCTCTTTGCATACCTGGCGGTGTCGTACAGACAGTCTACGGTCTTTGGAGACGTACTGCACTGTATTCCCATCTCAGCGTCCAGAAAGACTTTTAACAAGAGAACTGAAACTGGTGTGAAAATGCAAAACTACAGCAGACCATTTAGCAGGAAATCAACAGCGTGGTCAAGCTACAGTCACTGGGTACAAAGTCTACAGACACACACAGAGAATACACACACAAACACACACACACACACACACGGCAAACAAACTGCTCAAATACAGAGATACCCATACGTACAGTCAGGGCTGGAAATTACACCAGACACCAACCAAATGTCCGTAAAATATGCCAGTGGCTGATCAAAAAAACAATGGTCATCTATTGAGTGGCTGGTAGATTTTGGAATCCACCAGCCACTGTGGCAAAAAATTTCCAACCTTGTGCACAGTACGTGATGACACATTCCAGGATATAAAAAATCTAATGTCAACGATCTGCTTAAGGTTAAGGCCAGTCCTCACTCCTTCGTAGGCCTGTTTGAGGGTTCAGACTTGGTTTCAGGGTTCAGGTCACAGTGAGGTGTAGGTTCAGGTAAGGGTTAAGGTTAGGCACTGTTCTGTATTGATCAGAGGAGGGGGGTTGCTGGGGTGTGATCCTCCCTGAAGCTGCAGACATTTTTCCTTGAGCCTCCCTTGATGAAAAATTCATTTCACAGGTACTCTCTAATTAGCAGCATGTTATCTTGTTACTGTTGCTAACATTGGTCTAACTGTTGCCATATGAAACTACAAATATTATTTATCATAAATAAGTTTTAACCATAAAATGTGTGTCCAGGTCGGCTGCAGACTGACTTGGCAGAGATGGCTGCCATCTTGTTTTTACATGGATTACTGTATTGTGCTCTTATTACCACTAGTGGGCACAAAAAAAGGGACAAAGATAAGCAGGTTAATTTATGAATCAGTATGAGGTGCAGTAAACCCAAAATATAATATCCTCATGTGAGGACACAGGGTCTCAGGAGGATTTTTTTGTCTGTTTGTTTGTTTGAGTCAAAGGTTTTTGTGTTGAGCTGTTGAACGGAGTGTGTTTACTTTTCTCATTACGTTGTTGTAAATGTAACGGCGTGCTGTTGGAGCTCAGTGCACCAGACCTGACGACCACACCGTGTGTCAGCTGAAGCCTTTGATGTCTGTGGCCAAAGGAAATAAACACCACCCGCCCCCGTCTGTCAGTTGGTGACTGAGCAAATAGGAAACCAATAATTCTAGTTTCTGTGTGTTCCTGTAAAAACGACTACCTGAGGGTGTGTGTTTGTGACTGTGTGTTTCTCACCCTGCAGCCTGGACAGTGTGCCGGTGACTCTGAATGAAACCACATGTTAAGCACAGTGATGGTGAAGCGTTTTTTTTTTTTTTTAATTTAACCTTTATTTAACCAGGCAAGTCATTAAGAACAAATTCTTATTTACAATGGCGGCCTGGAAATAAAATTTAAAAAAAAACAAAAAAACAATGACAACGAACAAAGAAGAAGAAGAAGAAGGAGCAGCTCATGGTCCCGCCCCTGGTGTCCCTGGTGTAATGCTACATGTCTGTGTGGTTTTTGGCAGAAGCAGCAGTTTACTGTCTCCATTCAGAGTCTGAGCACGACAAAATGGCGCTGAGAGCTGCACTAAGGAGCAAGTGCGGCCTGTCAGGTACGTCTGCATGTGGATATTATGGGGTGCTGTTTGTAAAGCGGCTCACACTGAAATTAACAGCAACATTTAGCCACATTTAGCTTCAAACAACATTTTAAAAAGTGGTGTGAATTTTTTAAGTCATTTTTTTTACCACATTTACAGCAATATTTGAAATATGCTAAATATAATGTCACAGTTAAATCTTAATATTAAATGTTAAATCTTAATATTAAATGTTAAATCTAAATGTTAAATGTTAAATCTAAATGTGCTTGGTGAAACTAAAATATTTAGCTAATATGCAAATGCCCCCTGCTGGTCGGCGGAAGTACCAAAATAAAAGCCCAGGTGGTCAGACTGTGTTTATAGCATCAAATAATGAATTAAAACCAAACTAATCAGAGAAAATGAACACCTGATCATACAGCAGTGTGATAAGAACTACCTAAAATGACAGAAACCATGTTTGGGGAAATTTTATTGGACATTTCAGCAGCGCATCGCCGGCAACGGCGACAGTATGCACCATAGAGCCACCACAGCACTCAGTTATTGTGAGGCAAAGTATCATGGGAGTAACGTAAATATAGAATTAGGGAGTGTTTGTTACTTATCAGAGGTGGGGGTGACTGTTTACTTTGTTTGTTTGTCGTTTGTTTGTTTGTTATCTTTTTTACCTTGACCCTCCCAGAGACACATGATGCTATATTCTGCCAATGTATCCCCCAAAATTCTGGACTGGACCTTTAAGATGTTGATTTCTACTGAAGACACTGAAGATTTCACACAGGTATCATTTCTTGTTTCTTTAACTACAAGTAATACTCTGTGTGTGTGTGTGTGTGTGTGTGTGTGTGTGTGTGTGTGTGTGTGTGTGCAGGTCTTCTCTCCCCGCGGTCCTCCAGCAGCGGAGTGTTTGTATCTCCTATCCTCGTCGCCCAGCGGAGGAGCAGTTCCACCTCGCCAAAGATCCAAGTGGATTTTGACCGGAGCACAGGTAGATATTTTGGCATCAGTGCGTCTTCTGTATCATCATAACGTGTTCAAAACACTGGACACACCTTCGTCCCGTCTCCTTGATGAGAGAGCGAATGATGGCTGCTTTGGTTGTGATTCGGTGTGACGTCAGCTGGCGTCATTACCGGCGACAGACTTGTGTAAAGGCTGTACAGAGAGTCACAGCTGAAAGATGAGCCTCTCTGTGTCTCTGCAGGTGTGGCGGTGATGCACTTTCAGAGTCCGCCGGTCAACAGCCTCAGTTTAGATTTCCTCACAGAGTTCTGTATCGGTTTGGAGAAGCTGGAGATGGACAAGAGCTGCCGAGGCCTCATCATCACCTCGGTACAGTGAGACCTCATGGTTTAGTGCAGGGGAACCTTTGTGCAGAGTGAGTGTGAGGATTTGTCTGCCCATGCAACACTTTCCAACTTTTTCTTTTTTAACTTCTGGTGGCTCTGTTTTTTTTCTACCCAAAATGCACTGCGCTCTACGTCACTTCCTCTCTTTGGTTCACTGGATAGTCTGTTTGCATTCCCCACTGTAAGCGAACCGCACCAGGGTTCACTTGCAAGTGAACCAAACTATCCATGGAAGCAGACCAGGGTTTGTTTAAAGCGGATCAAATAGCACCAGTGTGAATGCATCCTGTGGGGAATTGGCTTAGAGGCCAGAGGGTCGTTAGTTTAAGGCCCCGTCGGACCAAGTATGGAGTGTGGACTGGCAGCTGGAGAGGTGTCAGTTCACCTCCCAGGCCCCACTGAGGTACCACTGAGCAAGGCACTGAACCCCAAAACTGCTCCAGGGGCGTCGTATTATGGCCGAACCTGCTCCCTCTGCTGTAACTGCATGTGTGCTGTTTGTAATAAGATATGCCGGAGTCACATTTCAACTGCCAAATAAAGAAATTAAATTGAGTCTATCCTTTGTGTGTGTGTGTGTGTGTGTGTGTGTGTGTGTGTGTGTGTGTGTGTTGTTGTTGTTTCAATCCAGAGCCAGCCCAAGGTGTTCTCAGCCGGGCTGGACATCATGGACATGTACGGGAGGAGTCCAGAGCATTATGGAGTGTTTAATAGAGCTGTTCAGGAGATGTGGCTGAAACTCTACGGCTCCAACATGGTCACTATAGCTGCAATCAATGTACGTATAAACCCCACCCCCCACCCCCACTGTGGTTAAACATCTTGCAGATTGTGCTTTAGCCGACCTCGTCACTCCTCCCACAGGGTTCCAGTCCTGCAGGTGGCTGTCTGATGTCAATGTCATGTGACTACAGGATAATGGCCGACAACCCTCGGTACAGCATCGGCCTCAATGAGACACGGCTGGGCATGGTAGCAACTTATTGGTAAGGAATTGAGTACGACAACAACTGATAGTGTTGGTAACCCCCTGCACTGTTTCACCTCACTGACCAAAAGTTCACTGCTGCTGTCTGCAGGTTTAAGGACACCATGTCGAACACAATCGGCCACCGACAAACAGAGATGGCTCTGGAGTTGGGGCTGCTCTACAACCCCTCAGAGGCCCTGAAGATGGGACTGGTGGACCAGCTGGTACCTGAAGACCAGGTCCTCTCCACAGCCACACAGACTATGACCAAGTGGTTGGCTATCCCAGGTATATTAACACCTCGAAAAACATAATCACAGTAAAGGGATAGTTCTTATTATTTTGAAGTGGGGTTGTATGAGGTACCTGTCTACAGGCAGTGTGTTACCTACAGTATGTGGCGGTCGGTCTGCCTCCAGTTTGGAGAAGCAGGCAGCAGTACTGTCAGGGAAGCTAAGTAATGTCCTGCTGTGGACGGGGGCAGCAGCAAAATGTATTTTAGGCACCTAAAAAATCCTTATCAGTTTAAGTGTACTTTATTTTTAGAATGTTTTAACTGCATCACCTTACGGTCAGACTGCGATTTCCAACAGGGAGATGATTATCGATGCTTTCTTCAAAGCCTCCAGACATCCTCAGCAGAAACATTCATGTTACCTCGCAGAACAGAGGAGTTGCTGGTATTCTGCTGCCTCGATGGGTTAGTGTGTTTGTGTGTTTGTGTGACTTTGGTGAATCTGAGCTGACCCTTTGAAACACCAGTGCCACTCAAATCTATCCAGGACCTGTACCAGTCAAGGGTCAGGAAACAGGCAGGGAACATCTCTGCTGACCCCTCACACCCCAGACACAAGCTGTTTAAACTCCTCCCCTCTGGTGGTTCACCAAAATTACGCGTCACAAAGATAGTTTGTTCCCCCAGGCCGTCGCTCTGATGAACTCCTAACAGTCACAGAGTGGCAGGACAAACTTGCATCTTTGCTCAATGTTTTCTCAATGTTTGACGACATACAGTTACACCATTTCCCTCACAGACTTGTATATTTGACGTATATTTACAGCTTGTAAATAGTACTCAATTTAATTTGGAATTTAGTTTAGTTCTACTCTACTACAACACTGGTACATTGAGAGCAAAGTTTACCAAAGTCAGATTCCTTGTATGTGATATCATGTACTTGGCCAGTAAAGCTGATTCTGATTCTGAAAACACAAACAAATTGAGGCAGATGTAGACCAGCAGCTCCTGTGCTCAGCGATGTGAAATGACTGAGTCTGGCTTTGACGAGAGCACTACAACAGCTTCAGTTCACTTCATTCTTAGAATCGTTGAGCTGAACTGTTGATGTGTTCATTACAGACCACGCCAGACACCTCACCAAGTCCATGATGAGGAAGCCGACCATCGACAAGCTGATGTCCAACAGAGAGGCCGACACCCAACACTTTGTCAACTACATCACCAAAGACTCCACTCAGAGGTCGCTCGGCGTGTATATGGAGATGCTGAAGAAGAGACGAGGCTAGAGGAGACAAGGAAACCTTTAAAATGACTCACATGTACAAACGTAAAGGGGACTTTGTGACACGTGTTGAATCACATCCGCCTTCAGTGTCAGCTGTGCTGAGATCCTTGAATGCAGCTCCCTGCAGCCAGGGGCGTTTCTAGTCACCTTGGGGGCCCTAGGCAAGAGTGACCATGGGGGCCCTCCCGGCCCAAAAACACCAAGAAGATCATTCAATCCAGAAATCTTTTATTTTAAATAACAGAAGTGCACAATCATGTAAGAAATATACAATATAACATTTTTTTGTGAAGAGGACGTGGTATGAAGATGTGGTGTGGCCTCAAACTGTGATGGTGGCGGGGCTGCCATGCTGCTGCTGCATGAAGGCATGTCCTGCTCACCTGAGGCTGATAGAAATAATAATAATAATAATAATAATAATAATAATAATGCATTCAGTTTATATAGCGCTTTTTCATGACACCCAAATACCCACAATGTAAAAACAAGAAAAAACATACTGTAATTGTTTGACATTTATTTGTGTTATTGCATTAAATCAGATCATATCATGATAGATTTAAAAGGAGAGCAAATCACTGTAATCTTAATTTGTTAAAAAAAAAACAGTTCCTACCTTCATCTGTAGAGGTAAATTCTTGTTGTTCTTGCTGTTGCTGTTGTGGTCCTAAGAATTTCAACAAAGAACCTCCGGGGTGGAAAAAACAATGGGAGAAGCACAACGTATTTAGTCAGCTGGCTTTATGTTCATGCTGCAAGAATTGTGTAGGCTACACACTCAACATCAAGATCTGTTTGGAATAATTAATGAACAGCCAACTTCACTGTTCCTGATAATATTTTTGATTAATGTGACATACAGAAAATTCAAGGAGATATATGATATCGCCCTCTTCCAAATACAAATTAGTTACTGGTTAGCTTACTGTTAATTACTCTTTCAATAAGCAAGGCTAAGGTGCAGTAAACATGTCATGTGCAGTTGTGCTTCATGAGACTACAGACTGGGACAAAGTGACATCACAACTTTTTTTAAATCATGTCAGATTATACATGTTTGAACTTACCACTTCCCCGTTTTCTTTTCTCTTCATCTTCTTGTTTCTTTTTTCTTTTTGCATGCCCTGACGGATACGCTCGCTTCATTTTTCCTCGAGTTTGAAGTACCGCAGAAAGCCGGCCACGGGCAGTCGGGGCCCCATTAGGGGGGGTTCCAAACGTGTCGCTGCAGTGTCTATGGAGGTTTCAGGTTGTGTCATTGATATGGATCGATATTGGCCGTGTCTCGGGGTCCCTTAACACACTAGGCAGTGACACTAGTGGGGCCCTATGCGGGGGGTTTCCAATGCATCGACGTTGCAGTGTGTAAAGCAGTTCAGTCATTTTGTCATTGACAAAAGGACCAATGTCAGCGCTGTCCTGGGGCCCCTTCCAGCTCGGGGCCCTAGGCAATTGCCTAGTATGCCTACCCCGTTGCGGCGTCTCTGCCTGCAGCTCATCCTCATGACACTGGATATAAAGCAACGATCCAGTGACAGATAAATGTTTTCTATACAAATTTCTGAGTATTTAAGTTTATTTTTTTAATTAATTACAATTTACTTTTAAAATGTTCTGCTTATTTTGAGAAATATTTAGTGAGCTAGTTAGCTTGACATGCTGACGTTTGAAGTTTCCATCAAAGCAGATAAACACAATGTTAAATCCTCGTGTGTTGTTGGTTTTGTAAAACCTAAAGATGTACACCACCCTTTAAACCCTGCTTTGGCAAATGGAAAAATCCAAAGCTGGACAGACCTGCCGTGCCTTGCAACGTCTCCTCACACAGTCCTTCCAGGAATTAATGCAAATTAATTCTGCGCTACTTTAAGATTTTGTCTAATCGCCACAACTTTACAGCAACTCCCGCCTGGGAGAGTCCCACAGCGACAGGGATAACTGTTAGCATCACACTGCTAACGTCGCGCAGTGTCTATGAACAGGTTTGATGACTGAGCTGAGCAGCAGTAAAAACCACTGGTTTGTTCTGTTTTGTTTGGTTTGCTTTTTTATCATTTTATTGTCTCATTGTTGTGATTTTCTAGTCTTGCAAAACTTGATGTTCAGTTGTTTGTGTTGTTCTTTAAATTGTGTCTGTGTCAGAATCAGAATCAGCTTTATTGGCCAAGTACATGATATCACATACAAGGAATCTGACTTCGGTAAACTTTGTTCTCAGTGTACCAGTGTTGACATTAAGTACTCAAAATTAGACAAAGAAAGTAGAAGTAGAACTAAACTAAACTAAATTAAAAATTAAATTAAGTTGAATAATAATTACAAGCCGTAAATATCTGTCAAAAATACAAAAAATATACAAGACTGTGAGGTAGAAAATGAAGCAAAGATGCAAGTGTTGTTTATCCTGCGACTCTGTGACTGTTAGGAGTTCATCAGAGCGACAGCCTGGGGGAACAAACTGTCTTTGTGACGGGTAGTTTTGGCGAACACTGCTCTGTAATGCCTACCAGAGGGAAGGGGTTTAAACAGTTTGTGTCCGGGGTGTGAGGGGTCTGCAGAGATGTTCCCTGCCCGTTTACTGACCCTTGACAGGTACAGGTCCTGGATGGAGGGAAGATCAGTCCCAATAATCCTCTCTGCAGACCTGACTGTCACTTGCAGTCTGCAACAGACTGGATTATGGCCATGTAGAAAGCGATCAGCAGTTCCTGAGGCAGGTTGAGCTTCCTGAGCTGTCACAGGAAGTACAGCCTCTGCTGGGCCTTTTTCCAGACAGTGTCCATCAGGGGCGATTGCTCTGAGACAACAAGGGAGGCTGAACTTCCCCTAAAATGTCATAGAAGAAATGGTCAAATATGCACTATTGAATTTATGTTAAAATAAGAATCTACACTGCATTAAACGTGCACTAGGATGTGTTTAACATCATGACTGTGATGCTCAAACATCAGCTGTTTATCACCAGTTTTCAAACGCGACCTCCCTGTCATACATTCTTGTGTCAGCACGGTGGACGCGGCGCCTCCAAGCGTTCCTATGAGACAGCGCTGAGCAGGTTTTGTTCATGCAGCAAAGCGAGACGGTCATTGGATAAATGCGACACAATCGTCACTTCCAGGGAGGCTCAGCTGCCGTGGGACCTGATGGAGCGGTAGGCAGGAGAGGACGCTCGGTGTCTGCATGATGATTGGAGGAAGTGTCTAAAAGGCTGAACCCCTTTGTGACTGACAGCACTTTTGAAATACACACCGGCATCGTCGCATTTCGAGCTCAGTCCCATGTGGATATTTGCAAGTGGAGTCTTCTGACAGAGTGCCGCTCAGGTGTTTAAACCCATCTGAAAATCTTTGAGGTGTGTTTTGCTGTGGTTCTATGGCATGAGTGTGGTTGAAAGTCGGCTTCAATTAAATGGTTTTTTTTTTATAAGTTACTGCCTCACTGCAATATGACAAATGCTATGATGTAAAGCCGCCACTGGTGTCTATGTAGGAGGTCCATTTCAGGTCCTGAGAGACTGTGGTACCCTGAAACTTGAAGGTGTCGACAGCTGACACTGTGCTGTTGAGGATGGTGAGGCGGGGCAGTGTCGGGAGGCTTCTCCTGCTTCTCCTCCACCTCCTGTCTGGATGCAGAGTCATCACAGTCCCGGATTAGACCGATGACCGTGGTGTCGTCTGCAAACTTCAGGAGTTTCACAAAACATGTTCACTAAAATTGAGCAACCCTGAGTGGTCTCACTCTGGGGAGAAGTCTTAGAGTAGAGTGACCTGGCAAACATTGTGATGGAGAAACATTGTGATGGGGAAATAGATTTTGTTGGCAGAACAAGGTGTTAGAACTCCAAGTATTAAGATGAAGATAAGCACAAGTTCTGAAAACAGCAGGAAATCACACCTACACACACATGGAAAGTTAGGTATGATGTTTATCTGAGGATGTTCAGCTCTACGGTGCTGTCTCATTGTTGCGGTACGTGAAGTTGTAAGCTGTGTCTTCAATAAAATGCCTACAAAAGGCTGCAGACTGAACCTCAAGTCATACGAGTCCTTTTTTCAACACTGTCAAGCTGTTGGGGTCGAGAGCCTGGGCTCTTCCTCTGCTGATGGTGAAGCTGCAGGGTGCATGACAGTCTCTCTCTCGGCCAATGCTAACACCACTGCAGTGCCCGTCTCACCTGTAATGCAGCCTACTCTTCCTGTTGATGACTATCTTTACAATCCAGTCAGTCTGTTTCATCCTCATCGAACTCACTGTTGCCTTCCAAATCTTCATGACGGCTCTAATGAGAGAAAACTTTTGACCAGCAATCTTTTTCTTTATCCATTTAAAGGTCCAGTGTCCAGTTTCAGGATTTATAGAGATATGTTGGCAGAAATGTGACATAATATTAATAACTATATTTTCTTTTGTGTATCATCACCTGAAAATACGTTTCAGTTCAACAACGTCACCACTAGATGTCACTAAATCCTGCACACCTTTAAAGGAATGGATGCACCAACCAACAGAAGTGCCTCTGCACAAATATGACGACAGCGCCCTCGAGTGACTCTACTGTCAAATTACATGTGGACTGAGAGAGAGCTGACAATCTGCTTTACATACTGACCTCTTCTTTAGTTTGAATCAGCTGCTTAGAGGCACAAAAACAACGAGTGATTGATTTCTAATTGATTATTAATTCACCACTTTTGTGTTAAAGTAAAACTTCACACTGTGTCTCCGTCAACTACAGATTTGTCCCTCAGAACTTAGTGTTCACATCCATGTGTCATGCTGTGGTGCAGAAATTATAATTTACTAACCACCGTCAGACCTATAGTTTGACAATTAATGTAAGAAGAGACGACATATTTCAATAAAAACATTCAATAATATTTATTTATTTATTTTGTAGTAATGCACAAACAATCAGTCATACCACTTAAAATGGGACAAAATAATGAGTTACAACATGAAGTAATGTATAATAATAAGATTCAGAGTCAATTTAAACACAACGGGCTAAAAATTTTATCCCTCTGTGTATCTGATGGTTGTCCATGGTTGTGACTGTTTGGTGTGTTTTTATTGGTACATGCTGTTTGTGTGATTGGATGTGTAATTTGTGAGTTGAGGACGCAAAATGAATTTAAGTGTAAACTGACAACAAAGTTGTGTCGCATCATATCGTATCTCGTATCATATCGTATCGTATCTCGTACCACATCGTATCGTACCATACCACATTGTATTGTATCATATCTTGTATTGTATCGCATCATATCTCGTATTGTATTTCGCATCGCACTGTATCTTGTATTGCATCATATTGTATCATATTACAACATATCATACCGTATTGTACCATATCATATCTTGTATCACATCGTATATTGTATCACATTATATCTCGTATCGCATTGTATCATATCTTACATCATATCGTATCGCATCATATCTCATATCGTTTTGTATCACATTATATCCTACCATATCACATTATATCGTACCGTATCTTGTATCGCATCATACCATATATTGTATTGTATCGTATCGCATCTCGTATTACATTATATCGTACAGTATCATATCATATGGTATCTTGCATCATATCATACTTATTTCAGAAAAAGAAATGACCCAAAAAACTAATAAGAAATCAGTAAAAACTGAAAATTAAAAATAAGAAAACTAGTGGGAAAAAAAACCCCACAAGAAAGACAGTTAAAAATAAGCAAACATGGAAATTACCTGGAAATAGTGCTTGAAAATTATAATAATTATAACATAATTTAATAATAAAATTAATGTACAATTCATAATCATTCATTATTATAATTTAATTTAATTATAACATAATAACATAATTTTAAATGGTAAAAATAATAGTGATTACAAATATTGTTTTTCTCTGGCTTTCTTTTCACTTTTTAAAAAATAATTTTCTAAATTTATTTTTGGGGGGAGCAATTTGTGTGACATTTCTTACCAAGTCTTCAGGCAGCACAAGAAAAGTGATGTCGCTTCAGGTTTCAAAGGGTTTAACAAAAGCTTTATCTCTGTAGGGATCCTTTCCATAACATTGTCAGACACTTAAAATAATAATCTGAGCCTGTCAGTGACAAAAACAAACACTTTTAGTGGACATAGATTGACAGTGCACAATTGCCCCATAACATTACATTGCAACCTGTTTCACCGCTGCCAGCTGCAGCCCTCTGGCTCACTACTGGACACATTCCAAAAATTGTTCCTCCCATCAGTCACTAAGACACAAAAACATGAAAACAGAGTCCAGGTTGAGAAACACTGAAGGGTCCCTTTAATCTGAAATGTCTCCTCTAAGTAAAGTTCCATGTTTCAGCAGTCTGAGCTTAATCTGAATCAAACGGGTCCTTTAAGGAGGTGATGTCTCTGTCAACACCTGATCCTGTGATCCGCGCTGTTTAACGTGTGCGTGGCAGTGATGTCACAGAGGAGGAGTCACACGCGCCTCTCCGTCGGATCCTCTCAGATGAACGCATGCCTTCACCTCGGAGCACTTTACGTCAGTTTGAGCAGGAACAGGAAAACCTGAGCTGAGTGCGGAGCAGCCGGTGGAGTGTGAGGTCCTGGAGACAAAGTGTGAGGCGGTGGATGCGTCTTGATTTTCTGTGCGTGTCGCCGAGCTGCTGACAGGTGGGAGTTGGGGAGAGACAACATGTCCAATGGGAAAGACGCAAATGCTGCAGAGAAGTGAGTACAGCGGAAGTTTGTCCCAGAGTTTGTCTGTCCCTGGAGCTGGGACATGTTGGCCTGGTGTCTGTCTCTGCTCTGTCAGGATCAGCAGGTCTGATTCTGGTCAGATTAAAACTACCTAATAATTCATCCTCAGCTGCACCAGGAAACAAACATTCAGTCCTCCTGTCTTTGTTCTCTGCCAACGCTTGTCATTGTTGTCACAGGTAACTCAGACAGACAGACAGACAGACAGGGACCTGACAAACCAAACAGCAGACAGGTCACTGATCACTTCATATTCAATGTTAGAATAATTTAAGATTCAGGACGTAACGCAGGTGTTGTCATGGGTGGATTATAAGACAGTGGGGCCCTGGGCACAGACATGCAGGGGGCCCCACCACCTCACCTACACTGGAGCAACACACAGACTATGTGTTAAAGGTGTCTCATGTCTCGTGCTGTTTTGTGTCTCTGTTTTTGTTGTGGAGGTTTTTTGGTTTGGGGTCTGTTTGAGGTCATTTTGTGTCTCTTAAGTAGTTTTGTGTCACTTTGCGGCTCTTTGTGTCTCTTTGTAGTAGTTCTGTCTCTTTGGTTGTTCTGCATATCTTTGAAGTGGTTTGCATCTCTTATTAGTAATTTTCTGTCTCTGTAGTAGTTTTGTGTCTCTTTGTAGTCCGATTGTGTCTCCTTGTTGTTGTTTTGTCTGTCCACAGTTCCTTTCCTTTGAGTCTCTTCCTGGTCAATACATTTTAGTTTGAGTCACATTCTGCAGGTGAAGTTGGTCCTGGTTAATAATCCTTTCATGGCTGCTGCAGCGTACTGTGTGGTGATGCTCTGATTACATCTTGTGTTTAGTGAAATGAGCTTTAATTAATGTAGCTGTGTGCATGTTTTAACCATGCATGTGTTTGTGCTGCAGCTCCTCACAGATGACCCTGAAAGAGAGCCTGGATGAGTGCATGGAGGCCTTGGATCTCTTCCTTAACAACCACTTCAGTGAGAGCCTGGAGAGGCTGCGGCCAAGGTAACAGAATAACTCATGAGTCACGTTTGGCTCCGCAGAGCTTTGAACCAGCTGTTACTGCCTGAGGTCATCGCGCGCTGTCGTTCGAGCACACTCACGGTGGCGTGTTTTAGGGTGATCTCAGCAGTATTGGGTCTCGGCTGATGTTAAGAAACTTCTGTGCTGCGAAGTGTAAAGTGCTTCCTGTCAGCCGAGACACGAGGGTGGCCCTGGTAGGCTTCAGCTCTCCAGGATATGAGGTGTTTGCTGAAGCTGACGCCCAAGGTCTGACTGATTCAACAGCCAACTGAATGGCAGCCCTGCAAAATAAACACTGTGCACAAGACGGAGTGGGACGGCAGAGGAGATAGGACGAATAAAGAGAGCCAGATATTTACTCTTATCTTTTCTCAGCAGGAAAATGTGCAGGTCATACAGGAGCTGTCCTGTGTTTGCTCACAGTGTGATGTGTATGATGTTTCCTATGCAGGGTGAATGACAGTATGTACCACGCTCTCATCTACGCCACGGTGCTGGAAATGCAGGCCATGATGACTTTTCAGCCTGATGACATCAGCAACGCAGGGAATACCATGAAGAGCGCCCAGGAGGTGTGCCAGAGGTCAGCAGGTCTCGTCAGTGTGGATTATTTTTAGACAGATTTTAATCATTTCATAGTCTGGAATCAAAAAAACTCTCCTCCTCCCTTTAAAACACTTTGTTCTCTGAGTGGCTGCTAACTCCTCCTCCTCCGCCTGTGAGCCAAATTTACATGAGTGCGTTTACATGGCCAGTTTCTGAGCATCATTTGACTGAGTTTGCATGAGAGAAGCTTTACAGCAGCTGCTCAGATACTGACTATGAACGCGTGTAATCAGTGGGTGATTGTTGATGTGGTTAGCAGGAGTAGTGACACAGTTTATGTTGTTGACACTGAAATGTTATTTGGTATTTTCAGGTTTCGACGGAAGTCTCCAGGTTTGACTAACAAGTCAGTGGGGGAGTCACTCACTGAAGGTAAAAGACTTTCATGTCTTGCTTCTTTTTAGAGGAAAATCCATTGAAAAACAGTAACTGCACAGGCGCATTAAGAGATAACAGGGCCCCGGGCACAGACATGTAAAAGGCCCCCCTGCCCCTCTAACGTAGGAGCAAGTAGTTTTTTAGTCTTTTTTTAGTCGTTTTGTTTCTCTTCGTCTTTGTTTTCCTCCTTTTGGGAGTTATTTTGTGTCACTTTGACGTAATTTTTTAAAATCTTTTTTTGTTGTTTTCTTTCTTTCTGCAGTTGTTTTCCCCTTTTCAAAGTTATTTCTGTCACTTTGAAGTGATTTTTTGTCTTTTTTTGGTCGTTTTGTTTCTCTCCGTCTTTGTTTTCCCCCTTTTGGAGTTATTTTGTGTCACTTTGACGTAATTTTGTCTTTTTTGGTAATTTTGTGTGTCTTTGTAGTGTCTTCTGTGGGTCGTTTCGTTTTTCTTTGTGGTCGTTTTCCCCTTTTTATAGTTATTTTGTGCCTCTTTGCAGTTCCTTTGCATCTCTTTGTGGTCTTTTTGGGTCTCTTTGTGGTCATGTTCAGTCTCTGTTGTCTTTTATTTTTGGTCATTTTGTGCCTCTCTGTGGTTGTTTTCTCATTGTTGAAGTTGTTGTGTCACTTTGAAGTAATTTTGCGTCTGTTAAAGTCATTTTGTGTCTTTTTAGTGTGTTTTTTGGATATATTGTTTCTCCTTGTGGTTGTTTTCCCCTTTTGTAGTTCCTTTGCATCTCTTTGTGGTCTTTTAGTGTCTCTTTGTGGTCATGTTCAGTCTCTTCCTGGGCAGTACGTGTTAATATTAGTGACATTTTGCAGGTGAAGGCACAGGCATGCTAAAAGCCCCACCACCTCTCCAACATAAGAGCGAGACACACAGACTTTGTGTTTTTTTTTTTACCTCTTTTTTTGTTGTCTTGTGTCTGTGTAGTTGCTTGTTTTGTGGTTTTTGTTTCTCTTTGTGGAAACTTTGTACTTTTTGGTCATTTTGTGCCTCTTTACGGTTTTTATGCCTCCATAGTGGCGACAGCCGTGGCCAGAATGTGATATCTCAAGAACACCTTGACGGAATTTTTTCTAAATTGGCACAAACGTCCGCTTGGACTCAAGGATGAACTGATTTTAATTTGGTGGTCAAAGGTCACTGTGACCTCACCAAACATGTTTTTGGCCATAACTCAAGAATTCATATGCTAATTATGACAAAATTTGACACAAATGTCTAACAGGATAAAATAATGAAGGTTATAATGAAGGTTACAAGGTCAAAGGTCAGCTTGACTGTGACATCGTCATGTTTTAACATCATATATCAGGAGGTGGGCGGAGTCATACAACCACAGGGTGGTTATTCTGGTTGCAAATGCGTTTGTGTGCAAGCTCAGGAAGAAAAGAAAAAGGCCCACTGTAACACTGACTCTGCTCATCACATGCAACAAAGAGTGGACGATTAAATCTGGAAGTTTCTCTCTGGTAGATGAGCCCTACAGTCACATCTGTGGGTGGATTTTATGCTTTATTGTTTGTTGACTGTGATCATTTTCTGATACTTAACGTGTGTGTGTTTGTTGATGTGTTTTTGCAGTGCAGCTTCACGCTGAAGTGTGTTACGCAGAGTGCCAACTCCAAAGAGCTGCTCTCACCTTCCTACAGGTGCACTTATCTGCTTTTTAAAACCCAGAAATGAACAGCACATGTCCTGATGTGTCCCACACGACAGCACACCAGTTTCCACATCATCCAGGTTTTTGTGTAAAAATATCCAGTGAATAAACAGCGTGAAAGTTAATCCATTCATGGCATCTAATCTTTGTGGAATGAAATGTAACTGAAGCACCTCAGTTTAACGCATCCCTCCCTCTGTCTTGTGTCTGTTGCAGGATGAGAACATGGTGAGTTTTATCAAAGGAGGGATCAAAGTACGAAACAGTTATTTAATTTACAAGTAAGTAAAAAAAACAGGACTTGTATTCAGTGAATGTCTGTGTTGTTTCATGTTAATGAGCAAATATTATCTAAATGTTCAGTGTCCAGACTTGTTGGGTTGTTATTAAAGGGGCACTCCACTGATTTTACAAACGTCGTTCAGTTTATACTGGCCTCACATCACCCACTATTCAAGCTGTTTCATTGTCGCAAACAAATTTTCAGTGTCGGATTAAAATTATTGGAGTTTTGCTCCTAAACGTTTGGTGTAAGGTGATCAGAGAAGTTTTGTCTCATCTTGATATTCCCATAACTTCAAACATCTTTAATATCACCTACGTTTTTAGTCTCGGCTCATGTAAATACTGAAATTCAACATCGTGAGCATTGCCAACAACCAATAGCCGAACAGGAAGCAGCAGACCTGATAAACCGTGAACGTGGAGGTGACTCTGAGTCTGAGTGAACAAGTCTCAGTCCTCTTGTTCTGTGAAAGAGGAGGACAAACTGGTGGAGTTGTGGAGTCAGTGTTTAATTTTAATTTAATTTATTTTAGTGAGAAATCTTAATTTTTGAAACAGTTCCTCTGATTCAAACAGTCTCCTGCCATTAAAACAGCTCAGCTCACCAGGGGAGGCTGGCATCCAAAATGTAAAGTTTGTCCACAGACACAGTTTATCTGTACGGATTATATTGATGCCGAATTGACAAGAATACTGACGACATGTAACGCCTGTTATCTGGTGTTTCTAGAGTTATGTGTTTTTGTGGACACGGAAGGAATCGTTAATATGTCATAATTCTTAAAGGGAGTTTGGGGTAATATTTTCCACCAGGAGCCGGAAATAATCTTATAAGGATTTTAGGGGCCGTTCCCAAACCTTCCACTCCATTTTAGCGTTCACTCGGAGGGTCCGCCACATTGAGTGCCGTCCCATACTAACTAGTGAGGAGTGTAAGTAAGTTATAAAACCCTCGGACAGTAAGCCTGTGCCACGCTGTATTGTGTTTGTCGTGTAAGACGCTCCATACGAATAAAGTTCCATGCGACGACCCTGAGGAGAGTAAACTGTTCAGACTGAGACAGACATTAAATACTGTCATACAGACTAGGGCTGCAACTAACGATTACATTCATTGTCGACTAATCTGTCGATTATTTCTTCGATTAGTCGACTAGTCGTTTTATTAAAAAATGTGTTAAAATGCTGAAAAATGTCGGTCTGTCTCTCCCAAGCCCCAAAATTATGTCATCTAATGTCTTGTTTCGTACTCACGCCAAAGGGTTTTAGTTCATCGTCATGGAAGAGTGTGTAAAGCTGCCAATATCTGAATGTAAGAAGCTGCAATAAGAGTATTCTGGGGTACTTTTATAGTACTTTTCTATGAAAAATGACTCAAACCGATTAGTCGACTACTAAAATAGTCACCGATTATTTTAATAGTCGATTAGTCATCAATTAGTCGACTAATCGTTGCAGCCCTAATACAGACGTCAACATCTTAAATGGTACATTGTACTGAGGATCAAATTCACACGTCTGTAGACTCTATAAAACTGCAGTCGTGTTTATTTTACAGTAAAGTGTGACAGGAACTGACCCAAAAACAAGCAGCTTTTTAAAAAAGTAAAACACAAATGTTATCAGTGAATCTCAGGGATATGTTTTATACCCTTTTATGTATTATTTATTTATTTATCGATTCATTTATGTGTTTAAACGGCTAAAGGAAAATATACGCTGCCAAAATTCCAGTAAACAGCAGCACGAATCAAATTAAAGTGATACAGATACATTTAAGAAACATAAAATGGGAGTCGTTTTACTTGTCTCCATGGTAACCAACCACGACAGCTCCTGTTTCTGCAGCAGAGAGGGACGTTTGTGCCAAAGCTCTGCACTGTGTTTACACTGTATATGTTGATGTCTTCACTCACCTGTGAAGGCAACTACAAACGGAGTAACGCTCCGAGGCGGAGTGGGAGTGGTTAGGGTCCGGTTTCAGAAAGGCCCCAGAAGTCGTCTGTAAATATTGACCCTGCAAGATCCCTGGTCTTTGTAAAACCTCGTGTGTGACTAAAAACTTGTTGTCATTATTTACTTTACCTTATTTACTTTATTATTTACATCAGTTGTGTCGTGTCTAATGTAGTTTTGGAGACAGAAAAAGTAACCCTGATGATGTCACAGTGATGTCATCAGGGTTCATCTCAGTTTGGTTTTTGTGACTCGATTTAGTAACTGAAGGCCTCAGTTGAAAACAGAGAGTGTGGATCATCAGGCAGAGAGGTTATAAGAGAGATGTTTTTGTGTTGCATTATGGGAAATGTAGGATCAAGTGTTTTCGGAGCTTGATTGTACGAGGGACTAAACATCAGGATATCTTCGCTTCTGCTGCAGATTTTCTGCATTTCACAGATTTCTGAACCACACAGAAGCGCAACATTAAATCGCTGTCGTGCCCCTTTAATTTATTTTGCACAGTCGCACACTGAACAGTTGAAGTTTTTACACTGAGCTGTGCTGTTGAACATAATTTGCCTTTTATCATCCAGAGATCTGCATTCCTTCATAAAGTCTCACAGCTGTCTCAAAGGGCCGAGCCACGTCCACTTAGAGGGAGGAATATCGTTTGGAATAGGAGCGTTTAATCTGGTACGTCACAGAGGAATCTCTAAACACCGTCAGCTGACTGTGTGTGTGTTTGTACCACAGGGTTCATCAGGTCTTCTTTATCCACAGACGCTGTCTCTGTTTCCTCCTCGGATACTCAAAGTTCTGGAGTTTGCAGGCTTCTCTGGAGACAAGGTGTGACACACAGATTTCCTGCGTTCAGCACTCACTCATCAACTCATTCGTTAACTCGTGTGACGTGGTGTTGTTTCAGGAGTACGGTCTGTCTCTGCTGCACGACGGTGCGACGGGGATGAATCTGCGCTCCATGCTGTGCGCTCTGCTGCTGCTCTGCTACTACACCTTCCTCACGTTCATACTAGGTAGTGCTGTACGCCATCCACACGTCACACAATGACTGACTGCGTGACGACGAGTCACTGAAGGTGTCCGTACAGTTCATGACATCAGATCTGCTCTGTCCTCTCAGGTACAGGTGAGGGGGAAGTGGCTGAAGCTGAGAGGCTGCTGAAACCTTTCCGACTCCGCTACCCACGGGTGAGTGGTGAATAAATCGCTGCTAGGTAAAAGACTGGAGACTTCCTGTCTGTCAGTGAAGGGGTTAACTAGGGTTGCAAATGTTAAGCACTGTCCTTAATCAGTTATTGGTAAAATTAACAATCAATTAATCATGATTTCAAAAAAAATATTTAAAAATCTCCGACACCAAACAATAACAAATTCGTTTTTTCCTCATTCAAAACTCATAACAACATATTCTGGCTTGCATATTATTCCTACATATATTCTGACAGCACTGCATATTATTTCTTTTTTAAATATTTTTTAGCTTTGACTGTAAGAAGTAGATTTGGTTTGGGTATTGTGTTTTTATGACCCCACACCAGCGACAGCCTTTGTCAGAGGCAGTGAGGGATTTCCTTTAATTTCACACAAACGTCCACTTGGACTCAACAATGAGTTGATTTCATGTCACTTTGAAGTAATTTCTTGTCTTTTTTGGTTGTTTTGTTTCTGTCCGTGGTTGATTTTACCTTTCTGTAGTCAATCTGTGTCACTTTGAGGTACATTTTTTGTCTTTTATTTTTGGTCATTTTGTGCCTCTCTGTGGTTGTTTTCTCATTGTTGAAGTTGTTGTGTCACTTTGAAGTAATTTTGCATCTGTTAAAGTCATTTTGTGTCTTTTTAGTGTGTTTTTTGGATATATTGTTTCTCCTTGTGGTTGTTTTCCCCTTTTGTAGTTCCTTTGCATCTCTTTGTGGTCTTTTAGTGTCTCTTTGTGGTCATGTTCAGTCTCTTCCTGGGCAGTACGTGTTAATATTAGTGACATTTGCAGGTGAAGATCAGGGGGCCCGTGACACTTTGGGCCGCTGTGACACAGGCATGCTAAAAGCCCCACCACCTCTCCAACATAAGAGCGAGACACACAGACTTTGTGGTGGTTTTACCTCTTTTTTGTTGTTTTGTGTCTCATTGTAGTCACATGTTTTTGTGGTTTTGGTTTTTTTATGCCTCCACGGCGGCGAAAGCCGTGGCCAGAGGCATGATGTTTTTGGGTTGTCCGTCCCATTCTCATGAACGCGTTATCTCAAGAAGACGTTGAGAAATCGGCACAAACATCCCCTTGGAGTCAAGGATGAACTGATTTAACGTTCTGGTCAGTTGAATGGTGGTCATAGTAGTTTTTTGTCTTTTTGTCTCTTCGTGGGCAGTACGTGTGAGACACACAGACTTTGTGGTGGTTTTACCTCTTGTGTGGTTTTGTGTCTCTTTCTTGTCATTTTACGCCTCATTGTAGTGTAGTCGCATGTTTTGGTGGTTTTGTTTGTCTTTGTGGTAACTTTGTCCTTTTTCGGTCGTTTTGCCTCTTTTTTTTTTTGTTTGTTTTCAGGTTGTCCGTCCCATTCTTGTGAACACAATATCTCAAGAGCACCCTGAGGAAATTTTGTACTAGGAGGAAAAGATTAAACTTCTGGAGGAACACAATCATAGAAAGCACAAACTACAAAGTAAATGTGATCCCCAAATACTAGAACACAGAAAAACAACTGTAGGAAGAAGCAACGAAAATGAATTCAGTCAAATCTGCAGTGTAAAATCAAAAGTGTATCCGTCAGGTTCTCCTGGTCGCTGAACACTCTGCTCAGGGTGTGTTAGTGTTTTTCATTTATCACCATAAACTCAGTCATGTTGCAGTTCAGACAGAGTCAGAGGGACCTTAAGTTTATTTACCTTGCTTTGGTTGCTAAGGTCTTCAGTGCAACAGTCCAGGTAATCCTTACGTATAAGACAGGTGTGTGTCGTTGGATCATTTCGAGTGTGTGTTAGATGATGTGGTTGTTTTTCAGTGTTTCTGCTTTGGTTAATTAACAAACATGGTTTTTTTTACACATCACTGTTTTTGTTGTTGATGTTATGTGTCCGTCATTTATGGCAGATTTTATTCTTGTTATTTAACTGGTTCATCTTTTTACTGTCTTTATTGCTGTTTATAATTCTTGATAGACATTCCTGCTGCTTATTTGTTTTTATGGCCTTTACTGTCATATATTTGTTTCCCTTCAGCACGTTGAATATGAGCTCAGGGCTTTGCTGTAAAAGAGTTTAATGCTCAGTCAGTTTTCCCTGAATAAACAATGGTTTGAATCTCCTCAGTTCCTCGTTCAAACTTTTCGTCATCGGTCTTTTAACCACTCCATTTTTGCCCCTTCACTGCGTCACACTGTGCGTCAGCTTCTCCTTTCTAATCCCTCCTTCCACTCTTTCTCTCGTCTTTCTATCGTCCCGTCACACACTCAGAGTCACCCACACCCTGATATCATCTGACACTCACTCCACCTTCCTCTCACGCAGTCCCTCCTGCTCCCTGAGTCCTCACACCGACTCTCCTTCCTCCTCCCTGCGCTCACACACCTCTGTGCTATCGCTCCACCTGACTCACATTCTTGTAAATCCACAATCCCTGTCTCCGCTCCACCTTTTACCCACACGCCTGCCCATCCCAGAGAACAAACTCAGAGCTCTGACACAGTGTGTACCAAACCAGAATGGAAATGTTTTGGTTAAACACTGCCAAGAGTAATTGCTATACGACAGGTCCCCTGACAGACAGAGGAGAGTCGAACACAGCAGATCAACATGTGACACTGACTGTTGTTTCCCTCTGTGCAGGGAGCGATATTCCTCTTCTTCGCAGGCAGGACTGAAGAGATCAAGGGGAACATTGACGAGGTGTGACATGACTTTAAACTGTGACGGCTAATCTTTCATTTCCTGCTCATTTAATATTTTAATAGAGTATTTTTCCCCACAAAATAAGAGTCATTGTGAGTGATTGTTGAGCAACTGAAGCAAGAATCACTTATTTTCACCCTGAGCTTCCAGCGCCCAGTGTTAATATTTAATGCACAACATACCTCCACCGTTTGATGTTTCATGTGATGTAATGTCACTGTGCTACCAGGCGGTGGCGCTCTTCGAAGATGGCTGCAAGGCCCAGCAGGCGTGGAAGCAGTTCCACCACATGTGCTACTGGGAGCTGATGTGGTGCTTCACCTACAAGCGAGTGTGGAAGATGGCGTATTTCTACGCAGACCTGCTGAGCCAGGAGAGCCGCTGGTCCAAGGTACAGAGCACAAGACGGGACGGAGGAGAGCAGAGGGGATGGAGTTTATTTATTTATTTTATTTATTTAACAGGGACAGTGCACAGCTGCTGAGGTGCACCACAGTTAGCTGGAAGCTAATTTTCATCTGTAGTCCCTGGGCAGGAAACAGAATAATTTCTCTGCTAAAAGACACTGTTATATAAAAAACACAGACACAAAACAGAACATGTTCATGACCGAAATAACTATAGGAAGACAGCACAATGTCAAGTCATCGCAACAATAACAACAGCAACAACAATATAGCTACAGCACTAAGACACAACAACAATTATAACACTAGAAAATTTCATAAGTAATTTTGACGAGTGCCTGCTGCTGTCACTGAATACTATTAATAGCAGTAGCTGAGGCACTACGTTTACATGCAGCTTGAGAAAAAAGTTCGACTGAAATTGGACTATCCGTAGCTCGACTAACACACCTAGATAATTGGATTGAAAATCAAACTATTGCTGCATGTATCCACTTAGTCCGACTGGAGTCAGACTCGGTGTTCTGCGCATGCATCACTTTTTCTTTAGCGGGCTTTCACCCAGAAGAAGAAGGAGATGATGTAGCAGCAGTTCACTCCCAGAAAAACAAACAAACAAACACCATGGCGACCGAGAAGCAGAAGACGCACTTCTGGACGGACGAGGAAACTACATTCATGCTCCGACAGCTAAAGGAGCTAAACATGTTGAAGTTTATGGATGGCAGGAAAATGAGAAATCCAGATTTATTTTATTTAATCGATTATTCCTCTTCGGGTCAACAGGAACTAGTTCAATACGCACTATATTAAAAAGGACACAGCGCCACCTATGGAGGCGGAGTCAGACATACTTGGTCAGAAATTCGATTTTCTCTTCTGCATGTATACTCAGACAAGACGAGAAGTCCGACCTGACTGATTAGCCGAGCTCTGAGCTTAGCTCCACTACTGCGTGCATGTAAACATACTGAGTGATCTGTACTGCCTACTACAAGTACTGCAAACTACATGAAATACATACTACAGGTACGACAGTTACTGAGCAGATTCCATTGTCAGGTATTTGTGACCAGCACAACTCTTCCTATGTTTTGATGTATAATTGTTTATGTAGAGTGAAAATTGTGGCACTGAGAGCAGTTTGTTTAGAATTTTTTTAAGAAGATCTTCCAGCTCCTCCTCACTCTAGTGGTGATGTCACCACTCTAGCGATGATGTCACCACTCTAGTGGTGATGTCACCACTCTAGCTCTCTCCCATAGACGCCCATTATAAAATCTGAAACATTTGAAAAATATCATGAAGTGTAAGCTGTGATTTCTTAAAAACTGTTTGAGACATCGAGTTGTCTGTTTGGTCCAACAAAGTAGAGAGTCTTGTGAGCCGTTAAAATTTTAAATCATTTTTCTACGTCAAAGTGTGGCGATTTGGTGTGGCCTTAAAGAGGAGGGATTTTACATTGATTTCTCGACGATCTCCAATCACTTTGAATGGGAAATTTTACTTTTTTTTTTTTTTACGAATTTTCTAAAAAACTGCTAGGCGAATCTCTGAGAAAAGTCATAGCACACTATTCACGAATTTTACACAGGTTTTGATGTATGTTTTGCCTGTGTTGGCAATGCTGCAAGACGAGTTTCGCAGCAAAGTTTTTACGGAAGATTGTGAATAATAAAAATAAATGCGAGGAAAAGTAATAGGTTGTGCCTGTGTTGCACAGCAGGCACCCCTAACTACAACATGAACAGTTTTAGATCAAGTGTTTGAGTTCATGTGTGATGGAAACATCATTGGGTTGATTTTAGCCATGATTTTATTTAAATGTGCTGAGTTCCAATAGTTTGTATCTCCAACAGAGACTGATCTACCAAACTCAGTCGATCTGTGCTGTCCTGCACTGTCGCCTCTGCTGGTCCTCCTAGATGTCCTCCCATTGTCTCAGTACAGTCGTATGAACTCTTTAAAGTTGGATGATTTGTCAGTATGAAAGTGTGTGTCGATGTTGTCAGACATCTTGAGACGTCTGTCTGTGTCTCTCTGCTAGGCCATGTATGTTTACATGAAAGCTGCTTACCTCAGCATGCTGCCTGAAGACGAGGCCCGGCCGTTTGGGGAGGACGAGGTGGAGCTCTTTAGGTAAACACACACACACACACTCTGTAACCGCGTCTTTATTTATCTCAGAAACACACAGTTACTGTCCTCAGGCTCATAATGTACTTGTTTTTCACCATGTGTATTAGAGACGCACTGATATTGATGTTTTTACGCCTCTGTGCCGGTGATGGCACACCTTGAGTGAACACCTTGAGTGAAATTTTTTTAAAGGTTGAAGGTCAGAGGTCACTGTGACAATGTTGCATTATCAGGGAATCACTAGGGTCCTCTGACGTGTCGATAGTGAGCTCACTGCGTCCTTTTGTCCTGGCAGCATCCCAGTGAAGATCTGTGTTCGTCACAAACATGTTTTGTCTTCATAGAATTAATCTGACACACTGTGAATGTCATCTTATTTGCTGAACAAGGAGAATATCAGCAGATACTGATGTTGAGTCGATAAACTGGTGCATTCCTCCTTTATTAGGATGGAAACCTGCTGTTTCAGTCAGTGCGTTTACATGACATCAGAGAAAATGGATTTACTGGGTCAGTCTGACTAAAATCAGACTTAAAATCCATGTAAACATGTTAGTCTGACTGAAATCGTACTGGATCGAATTTCTCAAAGTGGGACTAAGGACGCATTCACTCTGGCGCTATTTGGTCCCCTTTAAAAAAAACTACCAGTACCAGTTAGCTGCTAGCTAACCGTAGCTAACTTGTTTGTCCATTGTTTGGTCTGTGACGTAATAGGTCAACAGGAAAAAGGTCCAATACTAACAAGCTGAAAGGGGGCATATCTCCACCTATCAGAGAGGAGTCGCACAGACTGAGGCCTCCCGTGCTTGTAGACTGGAACAAGGACAGGAGTCCAGTTAAATGCCCAAGCCAAACTGTAACTGTAGCTCCACTTAACTGTGCATGGAAACATACTGACTGATTCAGACCTCATGACTTCTTTTCAAATGTGTCTTTATCATTTTTCCTGTGTCTTTAGACAAGTGCCAGCCTTCAAACAGAAGATAGCAGGGAAGTCTCCCCCGACTGAGAAGTTTGCTATCCGGAAAGCCAGACGCTACAAAGCTCACTGCCCGATCAGGCTCCCAGTGCCAGTGCTGGTAACGCTTCACACACACATACACACACACACACACACGCACACACACACACTGCGCAGTATGACGCAGCCTTCCAACAGCGTTCCCTGTTCCCTTACAGGAGATGATGTACATGTGGAACGGTTTCAGTATGATCAGCAAACGACCAGAGCTGACTGAAGGCATGATGCAGACTCTGGTGGAGGCAGAGCGCACCCTGCTGGAGTCTCCTGGTAATGACACTTCTCCCAAATCATGTTCCACAACAAACCCCACTCACCTGAAATATAACTGTACATAAAATGAGATCACATGACACACCTGTCTGCTGTTGGCGTCCGCTCCCTCCTCTACAGACAACGAGTATTCGGTGGACGACCGCTGTCTGATCCATTTGCTGAAGGGTCTGTGTTTGAAGAACCAGGGTCACCTCCAGGCTGCCGAGGAATCCTTCAACAGAGTGTTGTCCAGGTGAGCAGCAGTGGATTCATTTCAGGTGCAGGCAAGTTATTACCTGCTTAACAAACTGTTTACCCTGTTCCTGAGCAGAGGAACATCAGTGTGTGCACTGCAGGCCGTTTGGGATGACATGGATAAACACACCGACCACATGTCATGTGGAATTAGGACCAGACGATCAATTAAACTTCAGATTTCACTTTGGAGCTGTTCATTTGTTTTTATCTTTTTGGGTGAAGGATGGTAAAGTTCTGAAAAGTCTTTTTAGTCTAGTGTTTGCTTTTGTCAAAATCTTAGCTAAAGCCTTTCCTGACATTTAAAGGAATACTTTGCCCTTAGATTTTGGTGGTTAAAGGTCAAGATCACTGTGACCTTGCATCTTTTCATGCAAGTGAATGCCATATCTCCAGAATACCTCAAGGGATTCTCATCAAATTTTAAACAAACGTCCACATTAGCCCCTTTTCCACCACAGGAACTTTTTTCATTTACCCGGGTAATTGAAAAGCCTCGGAGCGTTTCCACCAAAATTACCCGGATAAATAAAGTTCCCCCTACCCCCAAATTCCCCTGAAAAAACTACCTAGTACCGGGGTAGGACTTTTCAGATTACCCGGAACTTTGAGGGGCGGGGCTGTGTGCTGAAGAACGCTGATTGGTGGAACACACACAGTGTTCCGCACTTCCGCGTTAGTGTGGCTGCAAACTTTCTACTGAATTGGTGACTCTGATCTTGAAACTGTGCGGATTGTATAGATCTTCTGTGTGTGAAGCATCTGGTGGGCGGAGTCATACAACCAGGGGGCGGTGATTCTAGTTCCATTTTAATATTTTTAAGTGTGCGAGCCGGTGCGGAATATTGAAAAACAGCCGTGCTGATATTCAGTACAACAGCACGACCTCAAGTGTGATGTTGCTTTCATTCTACAGCTTTACAAGCGTCATTTATTAGTTAATGTAACAAGCCACAACTGTTGTGATTTGATTGTTTATTTAGGCAAGGCAAGGCGACCTTATTTATCTAGCACATTTCATACCCAAAGGCAACCCAGAGTGCTTTACAGATTAGTCAGGTCAGATTCATTATGGCCCAATCACCGAGCCTCAAATGGCTGTACAAATAAAAATTCAATTTAATTTCAATGTCAGTTTTATCTTTAAAGTCCAATACCACAAATTACAATCTGGCTCAGAGGGCCTTACAGCATACAACGTCTCTCTGTCCTTGGACCCTCACAGTGGATAAGGAAAAACTCCATCCATCCATTTTCAAACGCTTTTCCAAAGCCGGGTCTCGGAGGCAGCAGGCTGAGCAAAGCACCCCAGACGTCCCTCTCCCCAGCAACACTTTCCAGCTCCTCCTGGAGGACCCCAAGGTGTTCCCAGACCAGATGAGATATGTAATCTCTCCAGCGTGTTCTGGGTCTGCCCCGGGGCCTCCTACCAGTGGGATGTGCCCAGAACACCTCTAACAGGAGGCGCCCAGGAGGATCCTGATCAGATGCCTGATGCACGAAGGAAAAATGGCTCTACTCTGAGCTCCCTCCAGATGTCCGAGCTCCTCCCCCTATCTCTAAGGCTGAGCCCAGACATCCTTAGTAGGAAACTCATTTCGGCCGCTTGTATTCTTTCAGTCACTACCCAGAGCTCATGACCATAGGTGAGGGTTGGGACGTAGATGGACCAGGAAATCAAAAGCTTCACCTTCTGAATCAGCTCCCTCTTCACCACGATGGTCCGGCACAGCATCCGCGTCTCTGCAGAAGCTGCACCAAACTGCCAATCCATCTCACACTCCATTCTGCCCTCACCCGTGAACAAGACCCCGAAATACTTAAAAGGAAAATGTAACGTCAGCATGCTGCCTGAACATCAGCTAATGTCACATGGGCACACCCGGAGGTTTGCAGTCAAGTATCGAGGCGTCTCTCCTTCCCTTCGTCCCTTTCTGATGACCATTCATTTTAACTCAGTGTTGTTTGGGAAAATATGTTCATCAGTGCTATACAAAATTTGTTACAATGACAGTTAATGTCATGAGAGCACTCTGGCTCAAACTTAGTAAACTTGGAGCACTGTTGGAAACTTAGTGTTTGTTCATTCATATAGAAATACGCTCTATTTCTTTGAACAACAGTGTTCTCATTTTTGTGTACAGAGTTTTTTCAGTGTGGGCCGTATACAGAAAAATAGCAGGAATCAAGGGCCCAACAATTGTAAATGCAAAATTTTCCTCCGTTCACTGAGAGAAAAACAAAGTTTCCTCCACTAATCCAAGGTAATGTGGGGTGAGCAACTGATATACAAATGACCATTTTGTTGGTGAAGGTTCCTTTAAGAAAACGTCTCTTCACTGGCTGTATTGACAATGTCATGTTTGCTCAGGAATTAAAGATTCGTATAAACTCACCCACCGAGTCACAGAGTGAATATTTACACAGCAACCTGGGATGACATTAGCTCCTGTTGAAATCACACCGACATTAACTGAAATGACTCGGGAGGATTTCAGCCTGAGAAACATTTTAAAAGCGAGTCACCTACCTGCACAGAACAAAACAGCTCTGGTACAGTAACACAGGGTGTTGACTTAACCCATGACTAAACTGTGACTGCATGTGACAGTTATTTCCTCTTCTTTGTTTGTGTGTGCTCAGTGAAAAGAAGATCAGGTTCGATCACTACCTGGTGCCGAACTCTCTGGTGGAGCTCAGTCTGCTCTACATAGACCAAGGAAGAAGAGACGAGGCTGTTAAACTACTGCACAAGGCCAAGTAAGTTCCTCCTGTACACCAGCTTCACTGGTGCATTCAACAGCAGAAACACAGTCACGTCCTGCCACATAGATTTTTTCTTTAATTGAACGCCATTAGTGAAAAAAACACTTGCTGCTCCTTTTTATTGTTGCTAGGCAACCACCCCATCACCTCCTCACACTAACCTTCCTGTGTAATCAATCTACAGTTTATTTATTCTATGTATCCTCCAGTAATCAGTGTGTAGTTCCTGACATGTTTCAGCAGAGGGTACTGTCTGTAGCTCTGGTTGAGGGTGAGAGGCTGTCAGCAGATAAACAGAGATCTGTGTGGGTACATGAGACCCTAAAAAAGAGGCTGGATCATGGGGAGTACCACCAGTTGGTCCAGGAGCTTCTCCTCCATGATGGGGAGTACCACCAGTTGGTCCAGGAGCTTCTCCTCCATGATGGGGAGTACCACCAGTTGGTCCAGGAGCTTCTCCTCCATGATGGGGAGTACCACCAGTTGGTCCAGGAGCTTCTCCTCCATGATGGACGTTTACAGGCATATTTTAGGACGACTCGGGGCAGTTTGACAACCTGCTGTCTATCGTCGGGGCGTATAGCTCTGGGTATCCAGCAACCACTACCACCAGTTTCTCCTCCATTGTTTACCAACTGTAAGCTTGTTGTCGTGACCACCACAGAAGGCCCGCCTCCTAAATCATCTGATTAGACAATGGGGAAAAAGATTTTAAAAAAAGAGATGACATGGGGTGTTTTTCCGCTTTGAGTTTAAGTTTCTTCAACTCGAGGAGTTCAAAGCGCTCCAGCAAAAATGCCAGGTGCCTAGAGCGCAGAAACGTGAGGCGTGTCGCAACACAAAAACAGCGAGCACAAAGCCTCATGCTCGTTAAAAACGATTACAAAAAGGAGCTTCCAGCTGCTGAAACGCTTTCTGTGTGATCAGGGCCCCAGCCCTTATTCAGTCGCCTTCCTACCCAAAACAGTCGCCAGAAAAAGAGTTGGTATTGTACGTTACTGCAAACCAGGGATACGTTACATTTATATGTTTATTAAGTAGGTGATACGATAAAAATTTGTTTGTTTATAACCGACAAGAGAAGAAAGTAACTCTGAAAACAACAACAGAGAAATGCATATGTAATTTTACTGTTGTGAACATGATATGTTAGAATCTACAGTTTATGTAGGTATAACTTCAAAGTTAAAACTACGTACTCTGCACGGTAACGACAGCAGAGCTCTCAGGGTTGACCTCCATCTTGTATGCATTTCGTATCTCCAAGCTAACGTTACGTGATAACATGAAGATAAGCTGCATTTTCGATCGCATACGTTTTCTTTTTATGCCTTTGTGCCAGCGAGAGCCAAGGCCGGAGGCTTTATGTTTCCAGTTATCCGTCCATCCCATGATATGAATGTGATATGTCACGAACACCTTTAGCGAATATCTTCAAATTTGGCACAAACACCCTCTCTGAATCAAGGATGAACTATTTCGAATTTGGTGGTCAAAGATCACTGTGACCTCATCCATCGTATTGTCATGAGCGCGGTTTCTCAAGACACCCTTGAGGATAGTTCCTCAACTTTAGCACAAATGTTCACTTGGACTCACAAATTAACTGATTAGACTTTGGCACAAACACCCACTTTAAATCAAAGATGAACTATTCGAATTTGGTGGTCAAAGGTCAGAGGTCACTATGACCTCATCCGTTGCATTGTCGCGAGTGCGGTATCTCAAGAACACTGTGAGGGAATTTCTTCAAATTTAGCACAAACGTTCTCTGTGAGTTGGGGATGAATTCATTAGAGTTTGGTGGTCAAAGGTCACTGTGCCCTCATCCATCGTATTGTCATGAGCGTGGTTTCTCAAGGATTCTCAAGGACCCTTGAGGATATTTCCTCAAGTTTAGCACAAATGCTCACTTGGACTCACAAACAAACTGATTAGAATTTGGCACAAACACCCAGTTTGAATCAAGGATGAACTGATTCGGATTTAATGGTCAAAAGCTAAGGTCACTGTGACCTTGTCCGTCACATTGTCGTGTACACGGTATCTCAAGTGCATCATGAGGGAATTTTTTTTTTTTTTCAAATTTGGCACAAACGTGTGAGTCAAAAATGAGCTTATTATGTGGTGTTCGGTTTGAATGCTAGAATATTTTGTGTTGACTTGCGTCATATGTGCGTGAAATCGCAGAATCGATGAATGGACTTAGCTGGTACATCCTCTGCGTCATGCGTCCCTGGAGGATCTCGATGCTGATTGGTTATCGCAGTGCGAATTGGTTGTTAACATTAGGATTTTTCAAGTCTCACGAATAAGGCTATGATGCGAGACCACACTACTCGCTTCATCCACACCACTTAATTTACGCATTTTGCATAATTTGCGTCGCATCCGTTGCGTCCATAGCGCCACCTGGCAGGAAATGGCGTCTGATCACGTCTTAACATGGACTTTACTTTAATTTGTTCACAGGAATTGTTTTAATCGCGCCACATTAGAATTTGGTGGTCAAAGGTCACTGTTACCTCGTCCGCTGCATTGTCGTGAATCCAGTATCTCAAGAACACCTTCAGGGAATTTCTTTAAATGTGGCACAAACGTCCTCTGTGAGTCAGGGATGAACTAATTAGAATGTGGTGGTCAAAGGTCAGGTATCTCGAAATGCCCTTGAGGAATTATCCTCAACTTTGGGACAAATGTTCACCTGAACTCATGAATGAAATGATTAAAGTTTGGCAGACGAAGGTCAAAGGTCTTCGAGAATTCATGCTGTAATCATGACAAAACTTAACACAAATATCTAACAGGATAAAATGATGAACTGATGACGTACAAAGGTCACCTTCACTGCGACATCATAATGTTCTGCATAAAACACTTTCCTGTCCATTACTGTCACATCTCAGGAACACAGGCGGAGACATTTGATCAGATGCTGAACTGGTGACTCTAACCTTGAAACTGTGCTCAAGTTGAGCAATATACAAATATTTTTTAATCTATATCACTTATTATATTTATTTATTGCAATTAGAATTATTTCACCAACAAAGTCTTTATTACAGGACAGTTTGTACTGGATTATCTCTACAGTGTACTGGTGGGTCTGTCTGTGTGGTTGCTCAGTGTAAAGTCACTACATGAACACTAGAGGTCGCTCTCTGCCTGTTACATAGACTGTAGATATGAAAGGCTTTATTAAACCCAAACCTTCTCCCCTCACTGGGGTATTCATGTGTTATGATTATTTTTATACTAAAGGTGCTGATGACAAACACTGTATTCACTACACACATGTAACATCAGCCCTCTGCTCCTGTTGTGTCCTTCTTTAACGTCCTCACTGTTTCGATTCACAGACAAAACTACAAAGACTACTCGATGGAGTCTCGTACACAGTTCAGGGTGCACGCTGCGCTGGCCAAACTCAAGGCTGACCCTGGAGACGAGGAGGACACTCACATGTAGGAGGACATTTCCTAACACTGGACTGTGTTTCCTCTACAGTCTCGGCTGTTTTAGCTCAATACCCAGTTTTTTTAACACATGTCCATTTTAACGGAGTGAGCGCTGGGTATTTAATCACCGTGTTCACGTCCACACTGACATATCACTGGACAAAAGGTCTCACCTGATTTACAACAGCCTGTGCTTCCCAGACGAGGGACAGTGTACATACGGTAGACGTTTTATTTTATGGACACTGTTTTTATTGTTTACACTGAAAATTAAAGAACACTTAACTTTAATCAACAACTGATTGAAAGCCACTATAAATATCAAATGTTGTGATTTATTGAAATGTATAGTGATGACTTTATTTTATTGTTTTGGAGGACGTGATTATTGGAAAATTAAGTAACTTTGGAATGATGTTTTAAAGTGTTAAGATGTTTACGGTATTTTACGAAGGAGGATTAAGGCCACGTTTTTTAAAAAAAGAAGATTTTTGGAATAAAGTTATAATTTCACGAGAATAAAGTCGTAGTTTGGGGATAAAAAGTTGTAATATTACGAAAATAAAGTCAAAATGTATGGTACCATTTCAAATAAAAACTGTAATATTACAGGAATAAAGTGGGAATTTTTACAAGAGAAAGTTAATGTTATGCGATTAAAATCATAAATTTTCAAGGAAAAATTCACCAGGGATTTTGTTGTCATTCATATCATGTCACCTGACTTTCTGGTATATTTATTTCATGGAAATTTACAAGTTCAATCTTGATATGCTATAATTTCTTCTCATAAAATTACGACTAATTCTTGTAATATAACAACTTTTTTTCTCAAAATAAGGATGACTTTATTCTCATTAAATTCCAACTTTTCCTTCAAATGTCTTTAAAGTCATACTATTTTAAGAAAAAAGTCGTAATTTAATGAGAATATTCTCGTCAAATTACAACTTATTTATTGTAATAATACTTTATCCTCGAAACTTCAACTTAACTTTCACATTACGACTTTTTCTCAGAATAGTGTGTCTTTATTCCCATAACATTTTGACTTTTGAGCAGTATGATTTCATTGTCATTCAATTACAACTTTATTTTCAAAATATTTCAACTTTTCTCAAAAATACCACTTTGCTCTTCACAATATTATGACTTTTTTTCTTGAAATGGTAAGACTTGATTCTCGTAAAATTATGATTTTCTCAAAAATACTTTACTCACATTACAACTTTTTCTCGAAATAATGACTTTATTTACATTAAATTCCAACTTTTTCTTTAAATGTCTTTATTCTCATTAAATTGACTTTTTTTCTTTAAATAGTATGACTTTATTCTCGTCAAATTACAACTTCATTCTTGTAATATCACTTTTTTCTGGAAACTACAACTTAACTCTCACATTACAACTTTTCTCAAAATGCTGACTTTATTCTTATTAAATTACAATTTTTTTCTTCGAATGGTTTGTCTTTATTCACATTAAATTTTTTCTTGAAATAGTTTGTTTTCCTTCTCAGTAAATTACAAATTTATTTTCAAAATATTATAACGTTTCTCAAAACTACGACTTCAGTCTCACAATAGACTTTTTTCTTGAAATAGACTTAATTCTCATCAAATTCCGTTACTCTCGTAAAAATTGACTTTTTTCTCAAATACGACTTAACTCTCACATTACGACTTTTTCTGGAACTAGTGACTTAATTCTCGTTAATTTCAACTTTTTTCTTAAAATAGTGTGACTTTATTTTCAGAATATTACATTTTTCTCAAAAATTCGACTTCAGTCTTACAAAAAAAAAAATCTCTAAATAGTATGACTTTTTTCTCATCAAATCACAACTTTATTGTCATTTTATGACTTTTTCCTCAAAATTACAACTTTACTTTCAAATTACAACTTTTTCTCCAAACAGTATTTCCTTATTCTCATTAAATTACAACTTTATTTTTGTAACATGACTTTTTTCTCAAAAATACAACTTTACTCTTGTAATATTGAGACTTTTTCTCGAAATAGTATGACTTTCTTCTTATTTAATTATAACTTTTTTCCTTGAAATAGCATGTCTTTACTCTCATCAAATTACAACTTAATTCACGGAATATTACGACTTTTTTCTCAAAATAGTATGACTTTTTTCTTAAAATAGTATTTCTTTATTCTCATTAAATTACAACTTTATTTCCGTAATATTCAAACTTTTTTTCTTGAAATTGTGACTTATAGAATAATGACTTTTTCTAATACATTTGTTTAATGCAGCACTAATCCTCCTTCGTAGTATTTCACACACAACTGAATAAAAACAATTAATGCCAAAGTTTTAAAACCTAATTTAGAAAGTAGTTAACTGGTGTTAAGACATTTAGGACCCAAAGTCAGCAGCCAGCAGAGTCGTGCATTTTCTGTATGGTTGTAATGGAAATGCATAGAGCATGGTGCACCCCCGCTGACACACACTAAAGAGGTGAAACAACGTTTACTGCTGTTTGAATCTAACTTCTTGGTGAGTTTGAATTAACCTAAATTCAGTGTTTAGGCATATCTGGATCAGTGCACGCACTTCTGAATGTATAAAAATTATTTTTGCACAAATAAATTCAACATGTGAACGTCTGTGTTTGGTCTTGATTATACCAAATTATCAATCTGTAGTCATGTTGTAATATTTGTCTTCTTCCTTTAATAATAATTTAGACTAAATACAGTATGTAAAGAAATTAATTTATTTCAGGTCATTTTTTACAGAAGAAAAAAATCACAGATGGTGTTTTCTTGAAAGGGAACGTGACACAACATAAACAGGAAGTGTAACTTCTAAACTCTTAAATGTCCGGCCGGGCTGCAGCACACCTTCCATCTCATTAAACAGTTCGACTGAGGCCCAGCAGATAGTTCTGTCTGAAACGACTCGGTCCAAGACTACGAGGAGGCAGCAGGAGGTGTGACGGGGGGTGCCGCCGCCTGCTCCTCTCTCTCTCTGCGTTTCAAGAGTCTCTTCTTCTTCCTGTCTTCCTTTTCGATTTCAGCAATCATGTCCAAGAACTTGGGGCTGCGGTGGTCCACGGCGTAGCCAAAACGCTCTCTGGCCTCGACCAGCAACTTTGCACGGCGAGCTTTCTCCTCCTTCAGCTTGAGCTTGGCTTCACGCTTCTCTCTGCGCCAGTCAGCTATCATCTTGGGCATTTTGGCCATGTTTGCTGCTATGAGCTTCTCCCTGCGATGGAAATGGAAAAGATTAGTATAACAGATGTTCATGTGGTGCATGATGCATAGCTGCACAATGCTCGGTTGGTTCAGATTATGTCTCCACAACTATGAGATGGATTGCTGTGACATTTGGTACGGTTCATGTTCCTCGCACGATGAATTGTAATAACTCTGATGATCCCATCCTTTCCTCTGCCTTGTGTTTTTATTTGGATCTCTTTTGGCCCAAGACAAGTCTGTCCGTCCATCTTCCACAGTCTATATTAAAATGACAATGAAGTAGTACACAGCACACACACACACACAATACCTGTTTACACACACACACTAGGTTATAAATAATCACAGTTTCTACATTATTTATTTATTTATTTACTTGGGACCATTCACATTAAAGCTGGGGTCAGAAGTTTTATTTTGGTGCCATTAGGCAATAAACTTCGATCATATTTTAATTTAAGTGGTCTGAGAGAAAACTGGACTTCTGCACCTCCTCTTTGCTCTGTTTTCAGACATTAGAACATCTAACCCTTGACGGGAGAATCTGGTCAATCACAGGTCATTTCAGAAAGAGGACGTTCCTATTGGCTGTTCTACAAATGCAGATGTGCGTGCACGTCCAGTCTGACGGTGAAAACCTGACTCAATGGCGGAGAATCCTTAAGAGAAAGTTTCTATTCCAGCACTGGCATCAACTTCCTACACTGCAAAGCAACCCAAAAAAGGAGACAGACTGAAGTTCACATTTACGTAGCTAACGTTAGCTAGAGCCTCAAGTCACAGCGTGTGCACTGCCTCACTCCCCGCCGCTACAGACCACCTCGCTAGGAGGTGAGAGGGCAGCAGCAACAGAGACAAACCCCCAGTCAGTGTAAACCCAGCTCCAGGGGACCGGACAGGCCAGCAAACTTTCTGTTGCTGCTGTTACACAGGTTAGACCTGACGCTGCTGGCCACCAGCCCACTGTGATACCTGACGTTGGGGGTTTGCACTGGCCGAATATGAGCTGCTATAGCTGCCGACTGAAGCTCCGTTTTCAGAGCTGCTGCCCGCTCTCTACCCGGTGAAGCAGTCCACATCGGCGGGGAACGAGGCGGAGAGACCGTGGGGTGGCTAGCAGCTTTTTGTCTCATTTGTGGTCTGATAAACAGAGAGGGCTCTACAATCAAATCAGATTAAATAAATCAATGTGTTAGAAACTGTAACAGACATTTGACATTTTATAGACTGACCGGTTAAGAAGAAAATTTTGAGAAATAAAGAGAAACATACTCGGAAGATTGATCAATAATGACAACAGTTAGGTGCAGCCATACACACACACACACACACACACACACACACACACACACACACACACACACACAGAGTATACCCACTGACTGCAATAATTAGGGATGTTTGCAGTTATTCAAATAGACGATTAAACATTGCTGCCTTTGCTCGTCAGTACCAGAAATACTAGTCGATAAAACTTTTATTTACATTATTATTTTACGTGATTACATTCATCAAATTAGAATGTTGTGATAATCAGGCACATTTCCCAAAGATTTATTTTCCTTAAAGAATACTGTTTGATTGTCATGTTTTCTAGAACAACGTGCAGTGTTCATAATGCATGATGCAAAGCGAATAACGAGATTAAATATTTTAAATGGCCCTTATAATATACACAGTGTTTAACCTTCAGAGATCCCACATATTATCGTGGACAAAATACCAAAAATTCTCTATAACTTTTCAAGGACCCCTACTAATTTTTTTTTTTCTTGTCCCACTTGCTGGGAGTTTTTCAAACATGTCACATTCAAACTCTATTTAAACGAAATTTCAGCGATCTGGCGTAGCCGAAGAAAGAAACTAAATACGGGGAGAAAATAAAGAAACGTACGTTATACAGTCCCTCCAGAAAATCGCGATCATGCGATCACAATAATTAGCACAAATTCAATGAAAGTCCTCAATATTTGCGGGTGCGTGCGATTTTTCAAAAGTCCTGCGATTTTTCCGCATTTTCCAGCTGACCAGAAGTTGTCGCGCATGCAACATCATTTGAAACGTCATCAGACGCGTCATCAAATGGCGCTAATGTCACTGCAGTATGGAGAAAGGTTCTGTATTGACATAAGAACTGTCCCTTTGTTTAAATGCATACAATATGTGTTGAATTGATTCAAATGTTATGTTTACAGCAGATGTAGCTTACATGTTGTTTTACAGTCACATTGTCTGCTTTGAGAGCTACAATATTCACTCAGGATTTTTGGAAAACATTATTGGAGTCCATGTTTTGAAACTAATTCAATAAAACTAAAGAAGAGAACTGAAACATTTGCAGCTGTTTTTGGAATATTCACTATGATTATTATAGCAAGGCATTACATCACTTATTTTTTGGAGACACTAGTTTAAAAAATACATATATCACTTTTTTTCTCCTGCCTCGCAATTTTTGTCATTTGCTGCAATTTCCTGCCAAAAAAAAAAACAAAATCACAAAAAAACGCAGCATTTTTTTTTTTTTTTTTTTTTTTACAAAATTAGCCGCAAATTCAAGATTTTTTTGATGCAAGATCCTGGAGGGACTAGTTATCACACATTGACGCATATTAAAGCGTAACCTGGACAACTACAGAAAATAAATTTGCTGCTGTGTTACATTATTTGGAAGGTTATCCATGGAGGATCACTGTAACACTTTCATTACACACAACCATGACTTATTCAGGCCTGGAAAATGTCATTGTGATTGTAATTGAAAATCTATGTCTTTTCCAGGTTTCCAATGACCATTGGAACCTTAAACGTCAGGGAAATTATTTGTTAGGAACATTCCTTGCAGTATGTTGACAGCAAATCCAGTTATGCTAAAGGTTCTTCCCAGTTGTACGATGGGGAATGTAGGATCCAGCATTTCTGGAGCCCGATCCAAGCTGCAGTCTGAAAGGACACGTTTCATCTCTGTTCTGAGTTCAAGTGGTTTCATTTATTTTTTGCCACTTTACTGTCGTTAATTACCGACATACCAACAATTTAGGGCCATAAAAACAATAGAATTATTTTGAATGCCAGCGTTAGCAGGGCTGGAGGCGTTACGTTTTCAGGTTTTCAGAGAATTTCCTCAACTTTGGCACAAACGTCCACATGGACTCAGAAATGAACTGATTAGAATTTGGTGGTCAACACTTTCTGTAACTGCACAGTGGAGTCATGCTAACTATGACAACAATTCACATACACATGTCTAGTGTATAAAAATAAGAAGTGATGACATTTTATATCCAAAAGGTCAAAGGTCAGCTTCACTGTGACATCATAATGTTTTGCAAAAACACTTTTTTCCATTACTCAGTCATATCTGAGGAACAGATCGGGAGACATTTGGTCAGATACTGAACTGGTGACTCTAATCTTGAAACTGTGCTGCTTGTATAGATCTGTGTTTGTCACAGATTTGGATGTAAACTGAGAGTGCACGGCCAATTAGTTGATTTTTCATTGCCTCATTTATTAGTCATAAGTATTGATTATTACTATTTATTAACAAGAAGTTGATGCACACTGTTGTGGAAGTTACCTGCTTGATGCAGTACCCCACCATGTGTTAGTATTTTCACTGCAGTAAAAGATCTGAGTACTTGTAAACAGGAGGTGACACATCCTGACCTGTAGTATTCATGCTAGCACAGAACTGCACTGAGAGTCAACAGAGCTGCGTTCAGAATAACAGGCTGTCCGATAATGGACGCACTGCCGTTAGCTTGGTTAGCATGTCTTACTTCTCCAGCCGCTTCTTGGTTTCCTCCTTCTCCCTGACCGCGATGTTCTTCAGCATCGCGTCTAACGGAGGGTGCCACTCGCTCTCCTCTGCGATGATCTTGTCCAGCTCCTCGTCGCTGGGCCACAGAGACGCAGGGTCGATGCCCGACGCGGAGCCGTACCGACCGAACAGCTTCCTGTCGTACCGGGCCGTCTTCTGCCACTCCGGTGTCTTCTGGCTGTCCTTGTCCGGGATGAACGGATCACGGAGGTTCAGCTTTAACGGTCTGGGGTTATAGGACGCTGCCTGCAGGAGTCCACTCTGAGAGGACGCGGACAGTACAGGTTTTGAACATGAAAGTCCCTTTAAAGTCCGACATAACATCGCCGTCCTGCTGCACAGCATGGACGCCGCCATTTTTTCCTCCTCAACAAGAAGGACCCCGGAGAGGAGACAGAGGTGACCGCCGCGGTGCCTGCTCGTCACAGCAGGTGAGTCCAACATGTGCTCTGAAATGTTTGTCCACACAATAACACATCACACTTCAGTTATACAGAATATTTTATACAAAAGGGCGATTAAAAATGCTTTAATAAAACATAGAAGAAGTTATTTTAAGTTAGTGTATGACATAAAAGAAATTAAAAAGGATGGTAGTGTTGAAACAGTTAGTTGATCTACAGAAAATTATTCGACGAAAATTGTGATTAATAATATACTGTTTATCAATTTTTGAGAAAAACTAGCAACCAGTCTCTATTTTCAGCTTCTCAAAAGTGGCGTTTGCTTCTTTTCTCATTTCTTACGTTATTTTAAACTGAATTTCCTCGGACAGTTCATAGAAACAAGCAATTTGAAGACTTTGCTTTAATGTCTGAGGAATTGTTTTTAACTATTCCCACTGTTTTCTGATATTAGCAGTGGTGAAGGACATAGTTAGTTGATTTTATTTGTCATGGACATGACAGTAGCATTAACATCATGCACAGGCACCAGATGCACTGTGTTCAGTGTCTGTAGTAAAACACTGATTTACAACACCTGTCCACAGGAGGATTTTTTAAAGTTAAACATAGAGAAAGAAAAGAAAGTACACCACAAATACATGCACAAAATGCAGGTGTGTCTACAGGGGTGTTAGGTGTGAGAACAATGTTGTTGTTTTTAGCCATGATTTAACACCACTAAAAAATATTCAAATTTCAGTTTCATAGTTTTTTTTTTAACAGAGAAGACTGACTGATCAAATGAGATATTGCATATTGCAATGCGACAGTGAGCGTTTATTGAGTGTGTCGACTCTATCGGTGTGAAGGAGCAAGACTTGTAGGCATTTAAAAATAAGCTTTAACATAGAACAGCTTGTTGTTTTGGTTAGATGCCTGAAATAAAGTCTGTGGTTCACACAAGCTGAAGAGACTTTAATGTTTAGTTCTGTGACATAAAATACGTCACTAAATACCCCACTCGTAAATTTTGAGGCTTTTATGTGTTTCATAAAAGGCGGCTGCTAACAGGGGGCTGAATGAGACTACAAAACGTCATCACGCCGAACACGGCTTCACAGCCTCATTGTGGTGGCAATTTTGAAGTCATGTGACCAAAGTGTTATAGCCTAACATTAGCTCTTTACTTCCGGTGACTACATCTAAGCTTCAGAAATCGACGATAACGTCTGTGTCGGCCTACGAAAAAAAAAACATCATCCCTGCAACACTCTACTGGAGTCCAGTGATGTCACAGCGGCTACATCAGTTTATGGTCAAAGCAGATGGAGAACTTAAAAGTTTTTTAAGTCGTCAAATCCAACCCAGTCTCACTCCGAAGTCGTCGAACTCTGCAGCTAGCGTTAGGGTCACTTCCAGCCTCTCGACCAAATATGGCCTCTTCTGGCTCCAAAGATCCAACATGGCAACGGCCAAAATGCCAAACTGGAGGCTTCAAAATGGGAGTCCACAAACCAGTAGGTGATTTAACAACCCGGTCTCACTCCCAAGTTGTGAAAAAACGGTGCTTGGTTAGTGACTTCCAGCGTCAGACACCGACAAAAAAGCCGTCCTTTCACGTCATCATAGTATGCAGCCTGTTGCAGTTATTGTGTAATGGTGCCCAGCGGCATCAGCTGGGACACAGCTGGACAACAACGAAAGTTAAGGCGGCGGAAGTTTGAGTATGGTGGGTTGGAGGGGTGGTAGATGGGTCCAACAACCACCAACTTTCACCCGAGAGATTCGCTTTGGTAAGATTGTAAAGCCAAACCCTGTTCTTTTTCCTCAACCCAACAATGTGCGTTTGTTGTTAAAGGAAAAAAACATCAGCTGACGTAGTGCTTTTATTTTGAAAGAGACTGTATGCAAACTGTACATTTCCTGTGAAAACAGACAATGTTGACACGGCGTCCCAGAACGTCAACAACCAACACACCCAGGGTACCTTGGACGTCATATGTGGACGTGGAAAGTCCATGACCAAACGTGGACATGTGACGAGGTCACAGTGAGGATGTGTTGACAAATCTTTGAGGCTTTGCAGCTTAAATCCTTTTCTCCTTGCGGTCGCTGTATCACATCAGTTTCAGACATTTTTATTTTACAGTATCTCATAAGGAGTGATTGTTTTTAGGTTCAGTTATACTGGAAAACTGAATCCCGTTCCGAGGCGCTCTCAGTGACTTTCAGGAGTTAACGTCAGCATGGATGTTTTTCAGTGAACGTCCCCGTTGACTTGGAGGTAGTTGTGAGCAGGTGGGCCGTAGCCAGAGCACCAGAGCGAAAAGGGGAGCTGAGACTCTTTAACACCTTCTTTGAACATTTAAGGGCCACTGGGCAGGGAAATAAACCTCCTTTGAAAGAGAGGATCTTTGTTTTAAACCTCCTTAGCTCCACCTCCTCCTTCCTCTTTTAGCAGCCTCCACCCTCCCTCAACTTTTAGATTTGATTTCTTTTCAAGAAGCGGAGATAGAACAAATGGGGTTGCTCTGGAGTGCAGCACTTACAGAGACAGATGTCATCGCTTTTGTGTCGTGGGAGCGCGCAGAGCTCTCCATCGTCATTAAAGATTTAGGGTTCCCATGGCAGGGGTAGCACTCGGCTGGAGGTGGGGGTGGGCATGACGGAGGCTTAATTTGGCTTAGGAGCGATCTGGTGCCAAGCCCGGGGCTTTAGGGATCACATCAACGTCAGTCACAGGCAAATAGGCTTGTTAGCAGTTAGACGATAAGGGGATGGTGGCAAGATGACAGGTCTATTTCTGAGTGAGTGTGTGTGTAGGAGGGATGGGTGGTGTATTAATACATGTTTAGGGAAGTTGTACAGCCTCGATCGCACTCACCTGAGTTATTACTCCATTACCTCTTTAATCTGCATCTGCTGCTACAGATGCATTTAATTTGTATAGAGCTGTACATTTGTAGTGAAGTAATGAGTCGTTAAGTGGTACAGAGAAGACTTAGTTTCTCTAAGTGGAACAAGCACAGCACAACACTTTGACCTTCACTGTGGGTCAGATGTGCAAGACCATATCTGGTCTCTTAAAGGCACAGTTCACCCCCAAATCAAAAATATATATCTTTTCTCTTACCTGTGGTGCTATTTATCAGTCTAGATAGTTTCAGTTTGTGTTGCAGAGTGTCTGAGATATCAGCCGTAGAGATGTCTGCCCTCTCTCCAATATAATGAAACTAGATGGCACTCGGCTTGTGTTGCTCAAAGTGCCAAAAAAAAAAAAAAAATTTCCTTTCCAGAAATCATGACCCGGTTCCTCAAGATAATCCACAGACCTTGTTTTGAGCAGTTTCATGTAGGAACTATTTTCTTTCTACCGAACTACACCTCTCAACCGCGTCACTGCACAGAAGGAAGCGCGCATCTACTCATGGCCGAGAAGCTCGCAGAATATAAACACCGATGGCGTCCTCCTCGGCTGAGCTCTAACATTAGCTAGCTCAGTGGTGCTAGGTGAGCTAGCAGTAGATGTACGAAGGCAGACATCTCTACGGCCGATATCTCCAACACCAACACAGTGTTAATGTTGTTGATGAAAATCATGATGAAAATTTTTCGCCAACAACCTTTTTTCCATGATGAAAACGAGATGACAGGCGAAAAATAGATCTTGATAATAAAAACTGAGACGAAATCTATGTTTATTTTTGTTTATGAGACAAGACGTGATGAAAATGTTGGTGGTGTACTGTCAGACATTGAAAGCAGAGAACAACGTTTTGAATTTTCATTGACTAAAATGTTTAGAATTTTCATTGACCAAAACTTTTTGAATTTTCATCGACCAAAACATTTTGAATTTTCATAGACTAAAACGTTTTGAATTTTCATAGACTAAAACGCTTTGAATTTTCATTGACTAAAAAGTTTTGAATTTTCATCGACTAAAATGTTTTGAATTTTTATCGACTAAAATGTTATGAATTTTCTTTGACTTAAACGTTTTGAATTTTTGTAGACTAAAACTATAAAGGATAAAATTGTCCAAAATATGGCTAGAACTAATAAACATACTCATCTCAAGACTCAGACTAAATCTAAAATAGCTGTCAAAATGAACACTGCACCAAAAATATTTAGGTTGAAAAACAGTCCTACAGGTAAAAAATATGAATTTTAGATTTTGGGGTGAACTGTCCCTTTAAAGACAGATCTCTCAAAAGAGGTTATTCAGGGTTGAGCTGAAGCTGAACTCCAGAGCACATGTTGGCAAACACACACTCCAACAGTTCAGGTGCTTACCCTTTAAGAACAGAGCTTTAGAAGTGCAGCTCAGTGTGTTCGAGCGTCTGAGTATCTGTGGAGGCTCATGCTCACCCGAGACACTTCTGCTAACTTGGACTTGCTGAGTCTTAATCACCAGGTCTGTTTGTTTTGGAGGGGAAAAGACCTTTGTGGATAATTCGTTGTTCAGAAGTTAAGAAACCTCCTGAACAACTGAACTGAAGGACACTGAAGGAACCTTTAACCTAGAAAAGTTACAGCTGCCTGCAATCTGTCACCACTAGCTGCCACTAAATCTCACACACTGTTCCTTTAACCTGCACCCATCAGTAATGACAGTCTAATGAAATGATGATCATAAAAATTGAGATAATAACAGTGAAAATACTCGTGCTGTCTCACTTAACACACACACACACACACCCATGCAGAGAGCCAGGGTTTTTGGTGTTGTCTTTCCTATGAAGCAATTTGCCAAGCCACTGTTACTGTTTGTTGACACAAAGAAGAAATCATAATAAATGGAGTCTAAATGAACCACTCTTTTGTTGGCCTTAAACAATGACAGGGTTTTACTCAGAATTTTGGCACCAAGAATTAGATTTGTCAGCATTTCCCCAGAACAAGGGATGAGGACAAAATCCAAATAAAAGAGAGCTGAGCCCCAAAATATCTCCATTTCCTGGTAATGACAGAACACTGTGGCTTCACTGCAAAGAGAAAAAAAGGACAAAGCAGAGCCTCCTCGGTAAGACGAGTCCCCACAGCGCCGGTGATAAATTACAGCTTTCCGCAGGAACTTCGCACAGAAATTAATAATCCAATGTTGTCCTTGGCAACATGGTTATAAATTTAGATAAACATGTAAACTTTGCACGTCTGCGTGGCGTTACTGATTTCTCTGTGTGATTACAAAAAGGCCATCGTGGTCACAACAAAGCAGTGTGTAGTCATGTGCAGATATTTTTTTACTGGAGCGTAAGTCGTGGCTGTGATCGCTCTCTGCAGGCTGCTTTTTAAACACCCCGACCGCCCCCCCAACTAATGTTAAACTTGGACTTAGCCCAATTCAGAACTGCCAGCGTAAGCGGTCTTATGAAGGGGGCCGGGGCGGTGGAGGAGGAGGAGGAGGAGGAGGAGGAGGAGGTGGAGGGGCTGATGTGTGTGTGTGAAGAGCGGAGGGCAGAGGAGGATGGTGAGCTTTCAGTGGGGAGCAGCAGAGTATTTTACGGTAATGGATGTACCACATGGAGATCCAGTTAGTGATGCGTTTGGAGCGCGACGGGGGGGTCGAGGGGGTGGGGAGGTGTCTCAGTGCCCTGCTGCATTCTCCACTGAGTTTGTGGAAAAAGTGCAGGAGTGGCTGTGGCTCTCTGAAAGATTCATCCACCTGGGCGGAGGGGTGATGGAGGGCAGCGCGGCGGTGTAGCCACCAGAGAGCTTTTATTTCTGCTCACTTTGCAGCAAAGAGTGCAGTAAAAATGGCGAGCTGGGACTCCCCCGGACTCCCCGTCGCATCTCCTGCCACATAATGGCTGTAACATTTTAGCTAAATTATCCTGCATCACAAATCTTTATATCTCACGTTCATGTAAACACCTGAAGAGAAGCACATTCCTATAAACACACTGCGTTTACATAAGGATTTGGCATTTGTTCCAGGTCTGTAATGGCAGCCGATTCCCGCGGTAGTAAACAACTGTGCCACTCTCTGCCCCTGATACATTAAGATTTTTTTTCCTAATGATGAAATGGCCTCGGGAATTGAACAGATTGTGGTTTACGACAGATTTGTAAACAACGACAACATCTCCAAAATGTTTAGTTATGATGGAGATGATAGTTTCTCCTTTCTCTTTGGGAGTCCTCAGGCCTGAGCCCAGCCCAGGGTCCTAATGAGATGATGAATGGGAGCATACGGAGTGATGGAGCCTCTCAATCCACCAGCGACTGCTAATTTAAGGGGAGATTCATCAAACGCGGGCCTGCACTCAGATGCACCTTCATAAAGCATGTGCCGGGGTCCAGTGAAGATGAATGGAGGTAATTATCAGCTCTACCTGTTCACAGCCGTCCTCCTCTTCTCTGCCGCTTCCTGGGGTTCCAGGGCTCCTAATCTGTCTGCGCGAAGAGCCGATGCTTAAATCAAATTTCTCTCTTTAGTGATAGGATCTCAATCGAGTCTGAAGTGAGAGATTACTCCATATTATACTAATGCACCGGTATTGTTGCTCTCGTCTGACACAAACTGCCTGAGTGCCTCGCTGAATGTCTCATTCTGCACACTGGCACCAAACGATCTAATCACTCGGCTTTCTCCACCACTGTCGGACTGTAAGTGCTACCTCTATCACTTGGTCAACAGAGCTATTACTGTTTGCACTTCCAGTTGGCATTGTTGTAAAATGTCATTGGCTGCTATGAGATGTGCTGCCAGGAGCGCTGGATGCCTCCTGCTGCCAGTTTACCTCTGATAGAGCAGTTAGGGATGATGTGACAGAAACCTTCACAGTGCTGGAGTTTCATTTCCTTGTTGGCACAGTCAGGGCCACCTTTACAGATTTCCACCTCACTGAGTGAAACAGAGACGCTCTTGGCACAACGGAGCTCCTCCAGACTCACCACAAGCCGCAGGGTCTGAGGACAAAAGTGACCGTTTGCTAAACCCCTCCCCTGAACTGCGCTGGTCACTGTTACTAGGCACACACAGGCAGGTTTGGATTTTTGACACGCTGAAGCTGTGTGCGCGGGGCTGTAGTGATGGGGATACTTGGAAGGGTACAGCGTTCCCACAGTCATGGAAAACCATAAAAAGAATCCCACAGTATCGTTTTCCAGGCCTGGAAGGGTCATGAAATCAGTGAGACCCTTTAAAGTTTTGGAAAAAACATGAAATTTTGTTGTGTGTCATGAAATTGTTGCAGTAATCTTCTCGTCGATAACTGTCTATATCATGTAAGATGACAGCAAACTCATTTTCTGTCACTGTTAACATAACGTGGCTCTAATATGCGTCAATCCGTGTTGTTTTGTTTACCATCATGTACGTTTCTGTATCTTCTCCCTGTGTTCCGTCTCTCCCTCCGTGTTTTCCTGCTCGCTGGAATTATGTTCAAAAAAGTTTGAATCTGATTTGTTTGAATAACACCAGGCAAATGTTGTGACAGTGTGATTTAATATAATATAAATTAATAATAATAATTTATTTGTATAGCACTTATCTTAAGGTTACAAAGTGCATAGAAATAAGACAACAAAACAATACAAAGGAAACAAAACACAAAAGTAACAAATCAGGCAATAAAAGGTAAAACTTTCCTATGAAAATATGTTTGAAGCAATGATTAAAAAAACGGTTAATGTGCTCCTCAGGCAGAGAATTCCAGAGCCTCGGGACGACTAGTGAGGGAAATAATTTGCCTTAAGTGGCAGGAGGGCAAAACTGAGTACACTTTAATATCTAGTTATCACCATTAAAACTGTAATTTTGAGATATTTGGCCACTTTATTAGGTACACCTTGCTACTACCAGGTTGTACCCTCTTTTTAATTCTTGGTGTCACAGATTCAACAAGGTGCTGGAAACATTCCTCAGAGATGTTGGTCCATATTGACATGATGACATCACACAGTTGATCCATGATGAGAATCTCCCGTTCCAGCACATCCCAAAGGTGCTCTATTGGACTGAGATCTGGTGACTGTGGAGGCCATTGGAGTACAGTGAACTCATCGTCATGTTTGAGATGATCTGAGCTTTGTGACATGGTGCGTTATCCTGCAGGAAGTAGCCATCAGAAGATGGGTACACTGTGGTCATAAAGGGATGGACACGGTCAGCAACAATACTCAGGTAGGCTGTGGTGTTTAAACCATGCTCAGTTGGTACTAAGAAAATCTCCCCCACACCATGACACCAGCAGCAGCAGCCTGAAGCCTTGATACAAGGCAGGATGGATCCATGCTTCCAAATTCTGAGCCTACCGTCTGAATGTGGTTTTTCCAATCTTCTATTGTCCAGTTTTGGTGAGCCTGTGTGAATTGTAGCCTCAGTTTCCTGTTGTTAGCTGACAGGAGTGGCACCTGGTGTGGTCTTCTGCTGCTGTAGCCCATCTGCTTCAAGGTTGGACGTGTTGTTGCTTCAGAGATGGTCTTCTGCACACCTTGGTTGGAACCAGTGCTTATTTGACTTCCTGTTGCCTTTCTATCATCTTGAACCAGTCTGGCCATTCTCCTCTGACCTCTGACCTCTAGCATCAGCACTGGATATTTCCTCTTTCTGGGACCATCCTCTGTAAACCCTAGAGATGGTTGTGGTGAAAATCCCAGTAAATACTCAGACCAGCCCGTCTGGCACCAACAACCATGCCACGTTCAAAGTCACTTCAATCACCTTTCTTCATCATTCTGATGCTCAGTTTGAACTTCAGCAGCTCGTCTTCACCATGTCTACATGACTGAATGTTAATGAGCTGCTGCCATGTGATTGGCTGATTAGAGTGCTTACCAACATTATTGTGTATTTTCCTTCATACCATGCAGATGTAAAACCCAGCAAACACCCAAGTTACTTACGTTACGTTGAGTGTACTACTCTCTATGGAAAACATGAACAAGCAAATGAAATTTAAAGTGTGATTTTTACCTTACACTAACACCAACAAGTTCTACTCTGCAGCACAAGAACAATGCTGTTTCTTTATTTCCAGTCTTCAATCATCTGGTGAAGATGCTGACTTGTTGCCCGGGACCTTTTACGTAGCTTCAGCCTCAGTCTGTCAGCACAGTGTCATTTACGTAGCAGTCCAGTACATATTTAAAACCTTTTTACAGGGTTCTTGTTTTGAAACGAGTCAGAAAGTTGAGTTACTGAAGGGAACAAAGTTCAAGCTGTCGCCTGATTTAACCTGGAACATGATGATCCGGACACATGGGACACACATGATGTTGTTTCTGATGCCAGGAAGACGTTAACTTTTCTTCCCAACACTAACCTTACAGCAGGCACATTGAATTAGTGTCACAGTACAAGTATCTAGGTGTTTTTTATTTCAGAAACAAATCCTGCCTTTCCTGTGTTGCCAGGAAAAAATTGGTTGAGGTTACGTTCCTTTCCTTAACTTGACTTTGGTGATCTGTTGTACACGCAGGCCTCGGGGTACGGTGCACCGCAGCACTCAGCGGTTTGTCACAGGCTGCAAAGCTCCACTTATCGCTGCACCCTATACGCCAGCAGCCTTCATGGGCCCTGCACAGACTCGCTGGTACATATGTATTTAGAAGTCCATCCTCAGTCTGCTCCCCTCTTGTGTTTGTGGCTTTATCTTGTTTAGAGTTATGGTTTGCGCTCAGCTGACACCCTCTTACTGTCCGTCCCTGAGGTTCACACTGAGACAGGCAAACAGGCCTTTATGTTCTCTGGCCGCGCAGCCTGGAACCACTTGCAGACAGATTTGCAGCTACAGAGGCGGATTTAAAAACGTGAAGTTTTTGGACGCTAATTCAACTGGAATTTTTAATTGCTTCCTTCTCTAGATCTGCTTCCTCCTGTCTGTCTTGTTGGCGTGTGATGCTGCGAGCTGACATTGTGTGTTTTCATGTTTGCCTGCGTGTTGTTTGAGACGCTGTGTTGGCCTTGACAAAGAGATGTTGTAATCTCAGCGGGACTCAGCAGTTAAATAAAGGCTTGATTAATAAGAATACAGATGTTGTGTTGTAGCTGTGCAGTCCCTCGAGCCCTGACCGCAGGGTGCTGAGTCACTGCGCGTCCAGACAGACATCCACACACAGGTACAGACACATGCACACAGCTATACGCCCCTCATTTTGGAGATTTTGGGATGGGGGACTCTGCAGTACAGAGGGAGGGAGGGAGGGGAGGAGGAGGGGGGGATGCATGTGGCACCAGCCTGGCGCAGACATCGTTCCTGTTGCTCCCTTAGCTACGCCGGCGCCATCTGTCATCTGCGTGAACATCTGCAAACCCAAGGTGCCCTTGTCACCCAATGTTAGAGCAGTATGTTTGGCTTTTCCATTAAGGAAACCTGGAGTGATTCACCAGAACAAAACCTATTAGACTGGATGGTGTAGTGGTGAATCAGCTGGGTTGCAGAGGCACATTAAATAGTCGGACTCCTCCTCAGGCAACACCGCCCGCCTGTCTAGCATGTCTGGCTAGCATGACATCTCATCTACTAACTGACAATTTGGCCTGAGTCTGCCGTTTCTTTATGAGCCTCAGCTCCGTGGATGCAGAACACAGGGGTGCTGAGGAGGCTGCAGCACAAACAGGCATCATTAAAGACCATCAGTTGATTAAAAAGTTCAAACTTAAAATGTTTCCCTTTTTTACTGCTATAAATATGCAGCAGAAAAGTGGTCTTTTAGTTTTTCATTTATTAATTACAAATATGTATTAGACTCTTAGTACTTCCTGTAAAGTGATGCAACCAGAAGCAGGTCAGAGCTTGTCTTTTGTTCAGAAAGACATTATGGTGTTCGGGAGAGTTCAGATTTTTTCAAGTGAATTAAAGAAACCAAATATGTTGGGGCACTGACCCTTCTGTCAGACAGACCATAATGGATGAAGCCATCATCAATCATCCATTGGTTTGTTGATTCCCATTTTGAAGCCTCCAGTTTGGCATTTTGGCCGTCACCATCTTAGATTTTTGGAGCCAGAGTTGATCGTATTTGAACGAGGTGCTTGATCTGACCCTAACGCTAGCGGCTAGCTTGGTTAGCATGGTGCATTTACAGCATAAGATGGTGCCTATTCAGTCCAATGAAATTGCTCTTCTGGCGCTTATAGACCAAAAAAGTCCATGCGGCCCACTGAATATGCGCAGTCGTCTTTCTTCCACTGGCCACGCCTGCGAGTTCCCGCTCAGCTTATAGACTTTACATTGTGATGTCACGATCGCTCTTCTCAGCTCGAGGAAAGTTTTTAGAAAAATAAAACCTCCATGAATCAAAAATTCATAATAGAAAGAGTCATAATTGACCTTGTTTGCAGTGCGAGGTGTCCTGATAACAGTTTTACAGATGTTTCTTTAATAAAGGTGGTCTGGGAAATGTTTTTTGGGCTGCAGGGCATTTATTTCACTGCAATACAATGAGTAGCCACTGGGAAAATATGGTAGCAAGGTGGAGCGGCTTTCCTGTGGGCCGTGATAATGCTGATGCTAATTTTGGCTAGCGAAAAAAAAGGTTTCAGTAAGTCAATAAGATGGTTCAAAAAAATGACTTATAACACCAATAAATATAAGATTCAGCTAAGATTAAGATTCATACACAGACTGTATAAAACAATGGACATAAGCACTGTGATGTCTCCCATTGGCTTGTGGACTCTCATTTTTTAATACTCCAGTTTGGCATTTTGGCCTGAGCCATCTTGGATTTTTGGAGCTAGAAGTGAATGTTTTTGGATGGGAGGGTGAAGCTTACCTAATGCTAGCTGCTGCCTCGGTCAGCATGGTGCATTTACAGCTATAGTTAACTGATAATGCTAATGCTAATTTTGACTAGCAAAAAACAGGCAGGTGACCCAAACAATGTCTGAAACTGAAATGATGTAACAAATCATAAGGAAAAATAGCATTTGTTTAGTTATAAAGCCTCAAAGATCTGAAACGTACCCACAGAAGATACAGTATAACATTTGTCCAACATATGACCACCTGAAAAACATTTTAGTTCTACATTTACTTTACTAAACACTGTATAAATTTAAAGGATGTAGCCGCTGTTATGTCATTGATCAGTTTGTGGTATCCCGTTTCAAAGCCTCGAGTTTGGCTTTTTATCCCATCGCCGTCTTGGATTTTTGGAGCCAGACGTGACCATATTTGGACAAAAGGGTGGAGTGGAGATAACTCTAATGCTACCTGCTACCTTGGTTAGCATTGTTCATTTATAACTATGGTTTACAATGATAGTGCTAATGCTCGTGCTAATTTCAACAGCAAAAAACACTCTTAAAGATATTCAACCAAAATGTACTAACGGAAAATCCGACTCCTTAGAGGGTCTTTTATTTCAACCAAAAGCTTAACAAGAATTTTAACAACTAACCTGAACTGAAAACACACTGAAATAGTGACAGCTACGGCTACACCTGGGAGGTCGGTCCTACGTCCCGTAAGATTGTAAAGCCGAACCCTGTTCTTTTTTCCTTGACGTAACCACGTGTGTTTGTTGTCGAAGGAAAAAGGTGGTGTTGTACTGATGTAGTGCTTTTATTTTGAAAGAGACTGTATACAAACTGTACATTTCCTGTGAAAACAGAAGTGTATTTTGAAAACAGACAATGCATGTAACAGGCTGAAGTTGACGTGGCGTCCCAGAACGTCAACAACCAACACACCCAGGGTACCTTGGACGTCATATGTGGACGTGGAGAGTCCATGACCAAACATGGACATGTCACGAGGTCGTAGGGAGGATGTGTTGGCTAATCTGGGGTTAGATCGTTGTCACATAACCTTACCAACGTAGTCAGTATGGTAGTGACTTGTCAGAGGACGCCACCCATCTGTCACTTGAGGTGGCCACGCCCTTAATTATGCATAACGTTAAGCCTTAACATTTAAACAGGTGAGTAATATAAAAATTCAGCCTCTGTACAGTTTTACCAGGCTGTAAACATGTTTATTTCAGCTGTAAAGTCAGGCATTTTAACATGGAGGTCAATGGGGACTGACTCACTCTTGGAGCCAGCCTCTAGTGGACATTTGAGGAACTGCAGTTTTTGTCACTTCATATTTTTATGCAGCAGATTGCTGCTTGAGGCCGACCTCTGGAGAGAGTTCAGCTGTGGGTTAACTGTGATCGCTGCTGTACAGTGACACTTTCTGTGATTTGGTTAAAGCTCTTGATCATAAAATCGATCAGATAACTGGACGCTGTTCAAAGATATTGTGAGTTTTTAATAAACCGGTCATAGTTCACATCTCTCTCTGTTTTCATGTTTGACTTCAGTGGCGTTGCTGCAGCTGCTTTGACTCACGGTGCGTTGGTGCTCATGTTTGTTCTGTGTTGTGAAACATTTTAAAATAGTGTAAGATAACTTTGATATATGTCCATTAAGATTAATGCAGGAACTGTGACTGTCACGCAGCATTTAGCATGACGTCATTATACGGACTGACTTCCCCTCAGCACCCCCGACTCTGACTGACTTCCAGCGTCCCCGCTCGGCTCCTCCACATTTCCTCCTCTCCATCTACCACAAAACAGATGGCTTCACCCCATCCCCATTTTTAATCTATATCTCCTCTCTGTGCACCCGAGGTTATGACCAAAATTGAAATCATATTCATACATTCGAAGACGCCGGGAGACTTGAATGGCTGTACCATGATGTGGTCCTTATTGAGCAGAATTTGTAGTTGCATTTTGGCCTCATCCTGAATAAAAATGAGCAGGAACAGATTGAGAATATACTGTTAACATGCTGCCTCAGAGTTGATTCTAGCGGAGATATTTTCAGCCGGTGGCAGATGGATTGCCGTGCTGAGACTGGACAGTGTATTATTCACCACCGCAGCTCTCTAGAGAGCGTTGCTGTCTATTGTATATGCTGCTGAGCTGGATTACAGCAACAAGATCACAACAATATGCTCATTGTCCACCATGCGGGGATATAATCTGAAGGATTACTCTCTGATGAAACTGGCTGCGGCCTCTCTGGATGATGCAGAGTGATACGGGAGATTTTAGACAAGCCTTGGCCGGGAGCATCCTTTTATGAGATTCTCTGATCTCTCAGTTTTATTTCAATTGTCCTCTCCTCTTTGTTGCCTGCACACGACGCCGGACGTCTCCCACAGCTGCCTCTCCAAAAGAAATGGGCAAACACACACGCGAGCAGCGAGCTCGCCGCCATCTGCTGCGGCGAACGAGCGAGGATGCCGCTGTCGAGTTAGTTGTGAATTGGAAACAGCAGCTGAGAGGACACACTGTGCCCTGACCACACAGAGTGGCACCGCTGCTGCCCGGCTGCCTGGCACTACAGGCTCCATCTGACACACTGATGAGTTCACACACGATGGAAGACTGTGGGCGACAAACACGGACATGATTTCAAACCTATTATTAATCCAGATCTTGACTCACCGGGTTCTAGAGGGAACTGTTGTCCAGAGATTGAGCTGTGGAGTCACAAACATACAGATTTAAAGCATTTAAATGTTTGCAGCGAACATTCTGCGTCGCTACATGACTATATAAGGCCTGTTGCTTCTTTTCTTTCTCTTTTGGTGAATGGAAAAAGTGACCCGAGCTCTTTGTGAGCAGGTTATATGTTTTGGAAAGGCCTTACAAGCGTTCTATGAGAAAATGTGCACTTAAATAACAGAAGAAAAGAGGAATAGGTATCAAGCAGGCAGAGACACTGAGCATACAAAAAAGAACCCAAACAAACACCCTGGGAGCCCAACATTCAGCCGCCGCCAAGAAGTGCCTGGCGGAGAGGGCTGCCTTTGAAAAGAGCACCTGCACGCTATAAGAGTCCCCGAAACAAAAACCCCAGCCTCAACAACTCTTTACAGCGCTGACAGTCGCTGGTTTGCTTGTGAGCAAGTTTGTGTTCGTGGACAGAATCTCCATCTAGGCCACTTGATGTCCGCTTATTTGCAATTTGTCACCTGGCTTGTTTACTTTTCTTCCCGCTCATTTAGAACTCACCTTTGTCCTGACGGGCTCATTAGCAGCGGCCTCGTTCCAGGAAGAAACCACCAGGTTGAAGCCCCCACATTTCTGAACCGAGCGACACAGCTCAGGCGCCGCACTTTAAATGAGGCTTGGCCCCGTTTCTCCCGGGGAAGCTGCGGAGAGAGGAGCCAACAATGTGTTTTCACTTTTTATGTATTTTCATAAGTCATCTAGTTGGCCATTAAAGTTGATATTTTTCACAAGAAATTGCATCTTTTCCAAAAAAGAAACATGCTTGCGCTAAAATTAAATTCCCCCTCTGTGGGAATACTCGGCAGGCTGAGAGTTTCACCGACATGCTCGCAACACATTTCATGCAGCAGCAGGTTTGTACGGAACATAATTTTAAAGTTGCACATGTTTCCACACCTTTGAGCTGCTGCCTCTTCTGGGTCTGAGATTCCTCATAGACAGACTTTAAATACAGTGAATGGACATGGAACAATATGTCTATGTAGTGTGAGTGCATGGAGGGACCGTGACACTGTTCGCCCCTGTGCTGCGACATGTTGCTAGTTTTTCCAATATTTTTCCACACTGCAGTGTGACAGTAGTATTCTGGAATAAAATGTTAGCTAATGTTGGCTAATTTTCCAGGTCATGTTCAAATTACAAAACTTGATTTCTTGTGTTTTTGTGTTAAAAAAAATTGCATTTACACTCAGTGACACAACTTTTGTCTTCAGTTTAACCATTTAACAAATCAAGAGGAAATACATAACAGAGTAACGGTGAGAGAAAAATATGACATGATTAAAGGAAAAACTAAATAAAGTTTTTAAAGCCAAATTAACCCTTTGAAACATGGATAGACATCACTTTTCTTGTGCTGCTTTCAGACGCCTCTCATGTCCAACACAACCATGTTAGGTGCAAACTTGCTAACGTAACGCAGGCTTCTCTCGCCTGTCTCATCTATAAACTTACTAGTTACTGAATTAACTTTCAGAGGGCTGTGGGTGAAGGAAGAGCACAGGGACAGCTCCTCTGGGTAACTTGATCCACTTTGATGTCCAGAAAAGAACGTAGGACAACTGAACATCGACAACAATAGTGGCATCTCACATCTTATATATGTCACTCCATCAAACCTAATCCTGACTCTCATTACCTGCACATACGGTGTGCGATATTAAATAGTTTCAAATTCACAAAAAGAGCTAAATAAAATATGTTAATGATATATGAATGTAGTTGAAATTAAATTATGTAGATGCAAAGTAATGAACAGAGGAAATTTACTGGATAGGTCCTCATGAAAATAAACATTATTCTGGTTTTGTCTTATTTTCAGATGTTTTTCAGAGTTTAAAAAGACATCTCACCTGATCTGTTCCTGGTAATCTTTGGTTATTCTGAGATGACAAAAAGGTTTTCTAAACACCATCAACAAGGATTAATGTAGGGCATGGTGGCAGCCAAAAAATAATTCATGATTTTTTATCATTCAAACTGTTTCAAGTCTGAAACACAGAAAACTTAGGATGTTTTTTCTAGACTACCTGGTGAAAACCTGAACTTATTTTAAGATTTCATCTTTAATCTGTTTTAATCCACTGATTATTAAGTACTTGCAAAAGGTGTCTGAAAGCAGCACAACAAAAGTGATGTCGCTCCAGGTTTTAAAGGGTTAACTGTAGCATTTTGTTCACTTAAAAAAGTTTTGTTCAGTGTTTAGTTGTATTAATAGACCCTGTAAGGAGTCAGAGGTTCAGTTTTTGGGGTAAGTTAATTTTGTTGTAATGGTTTAAGCCTGTTTTTTTTTTTTTTCTTAATTAACATTAGCATTGTCACAGTTAAACAGCTGTAAATGTGTTATGCTAACCAAGCTCAGCTCTACCCTTGTGTCCAAATATGGTCACTTCTGGCTCCTAAAATCCAAGATGGTGCCAAAATGCCAAACTTCAAAACAGGGCTCCACAAACCAGTGGGTGACATCACAGTGGCTCTGCACAGGGTATGTTCAGGGTTCCTACAGCTCAGGGTGAGTTAGATTTAAGACGTTTAAAGACTTTTTTAAATGCCACCTGGAATAAAATTCAAGACAAATTTTACAATAATAAAAACTGAAGAAAAAGAAAACACAAACCAACATCAGATACTCAGGGTCCAGGACAGTTTCACCCAAACGTTTGTTGTAACATAAACGTGATGTTTTTATCCATCCAGGTGAGGCTGATGCCAAACTCGAGGCTTCAGAACGGGAGTCCACAAGCCAGTGGTGACGTCACGGTGGCTACATCCTTTTTTTTAATACAGTGCAGTGGGGGAGAGGGGCTGAGCCTTGTATTTCCCTGGGTTATTAATTATTTATTTGAACTATCTCCTTGACTTGGGGAAAAAAATCTCACAAAACACTGCTCCTAATATCTAAAGTCAATATATTTGTGGCAAACTTAAGAAAATGAAAACAAAAAAAAAGGATTTTTAGAAGCAAAATAAAGCTTCTAAATTAATTGTAATTACTGCTTGAAGTGAAGTTACATTTTTATTACATTACAATGTATTTTTTTAAATTTCTTTTTGCAATAAATCTCACAAGGGAAGTCGGACATAAATCATGGAAGTTAGAAAAAAAAAGTGAAATAAACGACCCTCCTTTTAACCAAAAGACAAAAAAGACAACCCTCCCCCTTTTCTCGCCCCCAATAACTTTCACACGGTCCCTAATCCATCCATCTGTGTATATATGCACGTTCTTGCACATTTAATACCGTATATATTTTCCAGAGATGTCGTACCTGAAGTTAATGAATTCCCTTTAATTTGATGTGTCTCCACTTTTAATTTCTTCCAGGTAGTTAAGGGTGTGTGCCAGCACACGATGGGGAGGGTGTCAGACTGATCTGATTGGTGGGAAAGGGAGACGGAGGGAGAGGGAGAGATGGATGAATCGGGACTGTAGCGAGAGGAGGGGACGGTCTGAGAGCAGACAGAGAGGGAGGTAAAACTGAAAGCAGATGGCAGAGCTGGCACCTGTCTTACACTAAAATCTGTTTGGAGCCGTTTTCCACATGTCTTAAAAAAAAAAAAAAAAAAAGCCAATTCTGCATATTATGCCAAAAAAAGACACTCTCAGGTTTTAACCCTTTGTGACCATGCCCTCCCTGAGCTTTTCACTCATAATAGGATGCCCCGCTCTGAACAGGAGGAGATACAAAACCCCTCTCAAATCCTTCCACTCTGTCTCACCCGGGCCTTGTAAGCAAACAGAGGGGGCATTCAGAACAGGAGAGAGTCTCATTTAAAGCGTTAATCTGTGGGCCACATGCTGCACAACAGCAGAGGACCAACCGAGCACCACAGTAACAGACCTGACAACACACACACACACACACACACTCAGAGCAGCCAGGCTAAACGTGGCATGTATTTGGCAACTGAGGAAGTCTGTTCCAGGTGGCTGCATATATAAGTTGCGATCAGTTTGAACCCTCTTAGGTACCGCACTGCTACTTTCACATGTTTGAGCCTGTTTACTGCTAATCACAAGAACTTCACGTGAGCGCCAGAAAACTTTTGTGAAACTCACCATAGTTTGGGAGATTTTAGAATATATCTTCCTTTGATCCCACACAGAAAATCAACATGCAAAGACGTCAGACTTGTATTTTGTGTAAATGTGTGTCTGTCAAAGTTGTGTAGTTACAGTGCTGCTGAAATGCAGACGGCTTTGAGAAGACTGCGACGGCAGTTTAAAAGTTTACGAGTCAATGATTTTTACAATGTGAACAAAGTAAAACTAGTCGAGGCCTGCAGTACAGAATAAAATTTAAATGTAAAAGAAAAAAAAAAACAGGGGCACCAAAAACAACTCTGTCATTGTTTTTCCAGCAGAGACAGTGTCACAAAAAGCAGTTGTTTTCTACTGAGATATTGCTGCATTTACAGAAGAAATAGTGCCACAAAAAGGATTTTTTTATCAGTGTATCAATGCTTTTCCAGCAGCTTTTTAGCTACAAAAAAGGCAGGTGTTTTTTAGCTACCCATCGCTTTTTTTCCAGCGGGGATAATGCCACAAAAAGCACTTGATTTTATGGGGACATCAGTGCATTTCCAGCGGATTTTTAGCCACCAAAAGTGGGTGTTTTTAGCTGCCTGTCGCTGTTTTTCCACCGGTGATTGTGCCACCAAAAATAGTTGTTTTTTAGAGAGATATTGCAGCGTTTCCAGTGGGGATAGTGGCCGTGAAAAGCAGTTGATTTTATGGAGACATCAGTGCACTTCCAGTAGTTTTTTAGCCAAAACTACTTAACTACTTAACTTCCCATCACTGTTTTTCCAGCTGGTACAGTGACATGAAAAGCGGTTGTCTTCTACCAAGACATCACTTCGTTTCAAGTTGGGATAGTGCCACGACACTGGTTGTTTTTTACTGAGACATTGCTGCATTTCTAGGAAGGATAGTGCCATGAAAAGAGGTTGTTTTCTACCAAGACATTGCTTAGTTTCTAGCCAAGATAGCTCCAAAAAGGTGGGTTTTTTTGTTTTTGTGTTTGATTTGTTTTTTTGTTTTAACCAAGATACTGCTGTTGTGCCAGAAAAAGTGGTTGTTTTTTTACCTAGACATTGGTGTGTTTCAAGCAGCTTTTAGCCATTATTTTAAGCCAAAACATCTTTTCCTAACCATAACCAAGTGGTTTCTGTGTCTAAACATAACCAAACGTTAACCACAGCGTCTTAGAAATTAAAGTTTAATCATATCCACTACCTTAACAACACACAAACGTAACGTATCTGTGGTTTGCAGAAATGTATAATGCTAACATTTATTCTGGGGATTTGTTTGGGATGTATCATGAAGTCTTTTCTCACCACGAAGAAATGATCAGGCAACTGAGTTTAAGGGACTAGAACAATCAATGGATCACAAATTTACTAATGCTAACTCAGTCACTTCATACATCAGATTGTATGACACAATATAAGATGGAGTCCAGATACATAGGAAATATTCTCAGGCCTGCTCTTTGAAAGAAGGACCTGTTTTTATGTTCTTATATTTCATTTCAGTGAACTGGTGTCAGATGTAAATATCTAGATGTTACTTTAATTAATGACACATAACATGACACAGCAGATGGGTAGATAGTTGCATGAACAACAGAACACACAGTCACTGTAACAGGTGACACATGCAGACACTGGAAACACTAAAGTTGGGGTTTGAGTTATGAGGAGACGTGATGGTGTTAACTAAGGGTTAACTCTGAGTGGCAGTGGTGTGTGTGTGTGTGTGTGTGTGTGTGTGTGTAATACCCCTTTACTTGTAACTGCAGCTGATTCGGTGGCAAACAAATAAATGTATGAAGTAACTGTGAATCAAGAGTTTTAACTAATGACATGAATTCATAGTGACGTCATCATCTCCTAACGGTGACCAACAGGAAGTCGGGATGCGTCCATTCATGCATTAAATCATCATGAGTCACAGAGTCATGTGTTAATCATACATTAGTTAAGCATGTGTTTTAAAGTGTTGCCACAGATGCTTTCAAGCTTCGTTAGTGATCGCAGTTCTCCAGACGCACCAGCAGAGTGTGCCAGAGGACCCACGTCTCTCTGTAACACCGTCTGCTCTTTATTGCATGTGCAGCTCACAACTCTGCACACACACACACACACACACACACACGGAGGCCTTAACTCCAACACAAAGGTTGCAGTGAGCCAGAGAGCGTACACCTGTCAAAGATTGTTGTCACCCACGCCTTTCAACTCCCACCAAAACTTTTATAAACTGAAAATAGCTCCTTTCCTTCCCTCCTCTCGCTCCTTTTTTTCTTTCCAAGGGAACCACAAATTGTGTCCAGATTTTCACACATAGTAACTTAGTGTTTTTAGGCTATTTGGAACTGAAACAATTACAAACAAACCTGTATTATACCCTCTCTCCGCTAATGGAGCTGACTAGAAAAGACAAGAAAATTAAACGTTTCTGTTTTCCCCCTCAGGTTATTTTAAATTGCGGGTTCATTTTCTAATTATGGCGGCCATTCTTTAAGCATGCAGTGGCTGCTCCGCAGTAATGAAAATGTGCACACACACACACACACACACACACACGAGGGCAAAGAAACAAAACACACTCCAGATTATTCCTGATTTGCTAACCTTTGACAGCACTTTGCTTTTGTGTTTGGGGATGATAAATCAGGATCTGAGGAACAATTATGGGATCTTTCGCTTTCTTTGCAGCGTGCTAACACACTTTCAGGTTCGGCGGGAAACTGTGTGTGTGCGCGCGCGTGTGTGTGTAGTAATGTGAGACAGATAGAGAAGCAGGTAGGAAAGAAATCAGACTGAAAAAGTTGATGTTTCTGTGGCTCTGCAGGCTGGCACTGCCCCGTGCAAGATTTGAGCTTCTCACTAGCGCTGGTGGTGCCCAGAGGTTGTTGCCATGCAACTCAATGTGGCACACACACACACACACACACATGCACACATGCACACACACAAGCACCAACAATGGTCTGCTTTATGAGGTGCCCACTGATGCCATGGTAACCTCCTCGTTCTGGGCAAGACGGGCAGAGCGGTGTGCCAAAAAAATGCCATGGTTCCTTTTTTTCCCTTTCTCAAACCACGTTGCCCAGAAACCTTTTGAAACTTAATAAGTGAAACCAGTGGGCAGACAAATTACGACGGGAGTGTGTGAGGGAGAGCGGGGGAGAGGGTCAGCTTTGGAGTTTCAGTGTATCCTGTCTCTCAAGCATATATTTAACCTTGAGTGGAAAAATGACGCTGGAGGATCAGAGACGCGCAGGAGGCTGCGCAACTTCATCAGAGCTGAAGTTTCTCTAACAACATGCAGCAGGTCTGAGAGTGAGAGTGCGTGTAGGTAAATGTGGTGACAAACTTTTCTGAGTGGCGCACTTCATTAGAGATGATCAGTGGCTGCTGAGTGTGAGCTCTTGACCCGCGGTGTGGAATCTGGTGCAGTTACATAACGGCAGCCGGAGCCGGGGACAAAAGGGCTCCGAAGAGTGCTGCTCTGTTGGCAGGAATATTTCAGGTGAAGCAGCTCTGATGGAAAATTAAGAGTCCGCTGGCTGTGTACGTGCGCTAAAGTAAGCACCTCGGTGTGTGCGAGTGGGTCCGTGAGGGACTGTGAGTGGGGTCGCTCGATCCATTTCCATATTACCGGGGGTCATCTAGGCATGGCGCCCAGTCCCTGTGCTTTTAGGCCCCGCTGAGGCCTGGCGAGATTAAAAACAGGGCTGAATCATGACTGGAAGGTAGCGATGGGTGGAGGAGGAGGAGGAGGAGGAGGAGGCGGAGAGGTGGGGTCACACAATAGAGCCCCGTCTAGTGCTTTTAAATTCCCTTAAAATAGGGATCCATGCCAAGCGCGGCCCGTCGAGCAGGCTATGGCGCAATAACTGGCCCTGTAATTGCCACTCGCGGCCCCCTCCCCTCTTCACCACGGTCACCCACCACGCATGTAAAACACAGAGACGCAGCGCAGCGCGCACGGCACCGTCACCTCTGGGAATACACGCGATGTTAATGGCGCTCTCCTTCACAAGCTGTCAATGCCTGTTAATGAACCCATACATAAACATACAGGTCTGCGTGTCTGTCTGCACTCAGACGGCGAGGTGGAGAGACAGACAGCTCCGAGAGACAAACGGAGACAGGAATGAAAGCAAAGAGACAGATAAATAAAGACAGCATCACATGCTGGCGCGCGGACAGGCGGAGACAGGCGCACTGATCAAATAGATACAATGCTTCAGATAAAATCTGCCGTTCCATTGGATTGAGCACAGAACTCAAACAAAAGGCCAAACCCAATCCTGCTCTCAGACGTTTCTTTTTATTTTCTATAATAGGCATGACTAAATAAAATCCACAATAATGCTGTCCTCATGTGAAATGACTAACTGTTTATACCACAGAAGAAAATGACTTTCGTTTGTTTTTATTATGTTCATCAGCAACAGATTTCCCTCTGCTTCGAAGAGAAACATTGTGCTCGCTGATGTGAGCGGCTCTGAAAACTATTTGTCGGAGGGGTTTTTCTTTTTTATCAAACGGAGAGTAAACAGTCTGTTTTTAGCGCAGGTGGCCGCAGTAAGAGATGGCTCCAGTCTCAACCAAAACACAACACACGTTCAGTGCAGAGCATGGCAACCAAAGAGGAGGTGTTTAACTCTCTCTCTGGTTTTCTTTTTCTGACATGTCTGTGACAAAAACATCGAAGATAAGATTTACTTAATTGTCCTTGGAGGGAAATTTTGCTTGGGCAGTGGTGCCACACCCAACTGCAATCAACTGAATGCATAGTCAAACATGACAGCACAGTGCCTCACCTCAGACATTATAAATACACACAACTTAATCTAATTAATTAAATACTCTGTGATTAATTCATCTAAATTCATCACATACATCAACTCTTGCTGTGAAAGTATTTAAAAAATTTCAATTCAAATGAATTTTGGCAGATGTGATGTAGTAAAACTGCTGGATTTTGGACACAGTTGTCCCCCTGTCCTCCTCCACCCAAACTGGTCTGCAGTCCATTTTGTTAAGGGAGTTAATGAGTCGCTAACAGGTAGACTAATGCAGGATTTACACTGTAGGCTGACGCCATAGCCTGATGTGGAAACAAAGCTTTTATTTACTTTAATTTCACAGATAAGAAACAATAAATTGTGAAGACAATAAAGCCTCCACAAAAATAGCATTTTAAGTCTTGTGTGTGATTTATCCTGGCTTCATATGAGCAGAGGAAATCTCTGCTAGTCGCTAGGCTAATTTATACAATGTAAAATGCCATAGGCTTGTGCTAATAACGTTAGCATGTTGTATTTGTTGTTTTGTCAGTGAACCTTGTGAGCTGTAATGGAGCTGAATTTTGTAACGTTACCTTTGTTAAATGTTGCTGTTGTCCCTGGCTTATATGAGTAGAGGAAAAAGTCTGCTAGCAGCTTGGCTAATTTATACAATGTAAAATGCCATAGGCTTGTGCTAATAACATTAGCATGTTGTATTTGTTTGGAAAACGTGTTTAGTATAAGACAGTTGTTTTGTCAGTGAACCTTGTGAGCTGTAATGGAGCTGAATTTTCTAACGTTACCTTTGTTAAATGTTGCTGTTGTCCCTGGCTTCATGTGAGAAGAGGAAGAGATCGCTAGCCACTAGGCTAATTTATACAATGTAAAATGCCATAGGCTTGTGCTAATAACATTAGCATGTTGTATTTGTGGGAAATGTTTTAGGAAAAAAGAACAGCGTTTAGCTTTACAATGTTACAGGAAGCTGTTCCAGGTGAAAGTCTGTGTTTGTTGGACCAACCCACCCTACTCGCCTTTTCACTGCCTCAACTTTAGTTCCTGTTCTGCCGCATTTTCCCCTGAAACTACAATGGCGACCGGCCGCGGATCATACTAGCGTTAAGGACGGCTTTTTTTGTCAGTGTCTGACACTGCAAGTCAGTGACCAAGCGCTGGGTTTCGACGACTTCAGAGTGCGACCAGGTTGCATATATTTAAAGGTGGCAATCGCTCATAAAGGCCAATGCTCCACCCAACACACTGTTGGGAGGCCTACTCTCTCTTTGGGCCCCCCACTTCACAGGCCCCAGGGCAACCACACTGCCTGCACTGTCTATATTTACGCCCCTGGTCCCAGGTGTGTGGTTAAGTATAAAACAGTTTATTTCAATGCCTGAATGTTGTTGTGCAAAATCAAAATGACAAACATGTGTTCAGTGTTTTGTAACTCTCTGTCAGGGGTCACTGTTCAATCTAAAACTGTTCAAAAATGTTCAACGCATGAACGTGGCTGTGCAAAAGCAAAGTTGCACATAATGCACCTAAAAGTCTTGTCATTTGGTCATTTGTATAAGTCTAGATTAATTTTCCCTGCTCCGTAGTTAAAGCTACAAATGTGCTTTATGTCTGTAGGAACAGTCTGTGACATCTGACTGTCCTGTGAGAAATGCTGTGATAATACTAAAGTCCCAGTGTCCTTCATTGAGTACAGCCTCTTAGCTCGTTACTGTTGCTAACACTGGTCATATGTGTGCATCATCTCAAACTACAAATGTTACTAAACAAGTGTCAATCACTACATTTGATCAGGTTTTGGACCTTGTCCACTTTTGTGTCGGGATCAGCTGCAGACCGACTTGGCAGAGATGGCTGCCATTTTGTTTTTGCATGGATTAGTGTGTTGTGCTCTTATTACCACTAGATAGCACAAAAAAGTGTCCATGAACGAAGACAACAGGTCAAAGTTAGGAAAAATGAAGTGGAAAGTGTCGCAAATCCAGAATGCGATGTCCTTATATGAGGATGCAGGGTCACAGGAGGACATGTAGGCATCATAAAATGGAGGAGTAGGTCATAAAAACCATAAAACCACAATAAATAAAACATAAAACAAACTGCAATAGTTTGTATTATGAGCGTGATTTAACCTGCTTTCTAGTTGAGTAGTTTTATAGATGAGGGGAAGCTTGATGTGTTTGCTTTTACATTCACTGGCTCTGTGACGTCCACCTGAAGGTGACAGTCTGCATTCAGAATACTGATCTGAGACAGGTCCACCTTTCAGCGTGTCATATTGCAGGTGTCTTTATTTATTTACCTCTTTTACTTTTTCAGAAGTTTTGTTGTTGTTCTGTGTTTTCATTGTGTTTACACTATATTTACTGTGCTGTATCACAAACTGCTCCTTTGTTGACATCAAAGTTTTTGGTGTCATCGCCCCAACGTTCCCCCAAAAATGTTCTTTTTGATCCAATTTCTATAGACACTGACATTTTCTGTAATAATTCACAGGAACCTTTGGTTTCATTCGCCCTTAACCACATATATTTGACATTATTTACACAACTAAACAATTTTACATTCACATATAAAGTGTTATCTATATTTTTTTATTCCAGAAAAATGCTGATAAACAGAAGTCTGAGCTGAGCCCTGAATGTCCTCAAATCCTTTAAGTTAATAAGTCAGTTAATTTAAATAAAAAGAATGTCAGAGAAAGATGAGTAATGGGCCTTTTATTGTTTGATGTTTCGTCATTTTATCTGATGAATATTATTAATGTCAGCCTCCTGTCATTTTCAGAAGTGGCCTCTGGGCAAAGCAGGTCGAGTATCACTGCACTATAATATTTGCAAGTTTAAATTCAGTGATAATTTATTTGTATCGCACCTTTCAACACTCAGGATTCAAAGGGCTTTACATAGAACATAACAAACATTAATACGAGGTGTAAAATGTGTCATGGAAAGACAGATAATCTCAATGAAATACAAAATTAAAGAAATAAGACGACATAGAATAAACAGATTAAACAGTAGAATAAAGATTACAGTGTGATATGTGAATAAATGGTCCTGAGTTTAGCTTCATAAAAGGACGTGGCAAACTGAGAAACCTCGGTTTACCACTGTAAACTCAACCACGGTAACTGAGAGTCGGAGCAGAAGTTTTCTGGGAGTTTGTTTCTCATATGTGGCGCATAAAAACTGTGTTTAGTTTGGACTTGTGGGACTGAAATCAGACCTGAGCGAGGTCATGTGAGAGCTGCAGGTCAGAAATGTACTGAAACTGTTCAGCACTCTAAAAACTGACAGCTGTATTTTAAAATTAATTCTTTGACAAACATCAGAGCAGTGATGAGATCCACGTCCGCTGAGTTTGTTCTGGTCTTAATGTGGCTGTTCAAATTTAGATTTAACTCCCTGATGACAGCTACAGCTTTAATAAACCTACAGATCGATTGATACTGTTCATACTTATACCCAACCTGCCTCATTACAAGCACATGGAGCTGCTTCCTTCTTTACTGCTGTCAGCGCATTGGTCACGTGATCGCAGCCTTTCAAAATATGTGGGATATTTGGGTACATTGCTTTTCATCGGGAAACATATGAAAAATTTGTGAGAACAGTCTGAATTCATCTTAATTATTTATCTCCAAATGATGAAAACACTGTTCATTTATTGTTTGCAAAAACTGCCAGCTCTAATCTGGTGATTCTGACCCACTGATGGAACAGCAGCCCTGTCACCAGAATAAAATTTGGCATCATACGTTTCTGCAAACCACAGATAAATTACATTTGTATATTATTATGTAGCAGATTCGTTGAAACATTTCACTTTAACAACACTGTGGTTAACGTGTGTTGAGGTTTAGGCACCAGAAACACTTGGTTATGGTTCAGAAAAGATCATGTTTTGGGGGCACAATCCCCGCTGAAAACAATGATGTCTCAGTAAAATACAAGTAGTTTTCATTTCACTATTCCGGCAGGAAACGCAGTGATGGTTCAGTAAAAAACAATTGCTTTTCATGACACGATCCTGACAGGACATGCAGCAAAAAAAGAGAGGTTTTAAGGCCAATATCCCAGCAAGACAGGCAGACACATCTCAGTGAAAACAATCACTTTTCATGGCACAGTCATGGCAGGCTGCAGCGAAGTCTCGGTAAAAAAAAAAAAAAAAATAACACACACAAAAAAAAGGTTTTAAGGCCAGTATCCCAACAGAAATGCAGCAATGTCTCAGTAAAATACAACTGCTTTTCGAGGCACAATCCCGGCAGGAAACTCAGCAGTGTCTCAGTAAAAAACATAAAAAACAAACACTTCTTATTTCACTATTCTGGAAGGAAATGCAGCGATGTCTCAATAAAAAAAACAAAGCTTTTTGTTGCACCATCCTGGGTTGAAATCACAGATGGGTTTGTTTGGTGACTAAAATGCTGCGATGACCTGCTGAAAAACAACAGGTTTAATTGTGTGTTGGTCTTGAACGGTGGTCTGCATCTTGGCAGGTGTCACACCATCCACCATCCCCTCCACCTCCAGCTCAGCTCATAAACTACATCACTTTAGAAATGATATGATGTGTATGAACTGTACAAATGTCATGTATCAGTGGTTTGTAGAAACATTCAGTGTCAACATTTTCTTCTGTAGACTGGGCTGAACCAGTGCAGGCTCCAGTGACCTGAGTGTCTAAGGGTTAAACAGATGTATTTTCTACAGTATAATAATTGAAATGATGTAAGCGAACACAAACACTGAGAGAAATAAGAAGTCGATGAAGAGCTTCACATAACGAGCTTTGTTTTCAGATGGAAGCCCTTCAGTAACCTGGCTCACACATCTGAGCTTGGCCCGCGGCCTCCTGGAGGACAGATATCAGCACGGAGCACAGCCGTCGGACATTATTGCTTTTGACTGACTCATAAAATTGTTAGAAATACACAAACTGTGAAGATATGACCGTACCACACACGTGCAAGTGGCTCCATGTGTGCAAACACTCGCGCTGGAGCCGGGGTGTTTGGTGCAGAGTCGGTGGCTCGGTGAGTCTGCTCATGGCAGCGGGAGCAGTTGGACCGGCGAAGCGAGAGGCACAGCTGCTTGGAGAGGGCTCCGTGGCATTTCTGTGTCTGTGTCCCCTCTCCCTCCAAACACACACACACACACACACACACACACACACACACACACACACACACACACACACACACACACACACCAGAGCATACATACAGTATATACCCACACATACACACACCCTCTCTATCACTCACACCGCAGCAGCATCCTGGTAACAGATAGCTCCTGATTGGTGACTCCATCCGTGTTTCATTGACTGTGTTTTATATATTTATATATTTATCAGCAGTCCCAGGAAGAGGATTCTGGCGTGGGAGAGGCAGCGTGGCAGTGTGTGGAATGGCGTGGGAGAGGCAGAGTGACCCCGGGCTCAGGTGGCAGCTGTGTTATGACTTCTCTGCCAGGTCATGGTGGATGGTAGGATGGATGCTCCCCGTCTCTCCCTCATTCTGTACCGATCGATCCGTCTGTCACTGTCCTGTCTCTGTCGCGTCTCTTCTGCTCTCAGTCACAACCCATCTTGTTTTTGGATGAAATATCCCTCCGCTGCAGAATGTGACATAATGTTTACATGTCGTGCACGCTGCATGTTTCCACACTGTGCATCTGAAGTCGTCAGTCACTTGCTGAGTGTCTGTTCAAGGTGTTTGGTGCCTAAGGCCAAAGAGGAGCCGGCTGTGCGGTCATTAGATCACGATGCAGTCGTCTGAAGATCATTTTGTGCACTTACTTCACTTTGTGTCACTTTGAATGATGCTGATTTTTATTATTTGGCAAATTTCTTCAAGCTGTAACAGTAACGGAGAGACTTCCCCAAAAATGCACTTAGTTTTTCCTCCTAAATTCTAATCACAGGATAATTTGGGTGATTGACTCCATCAAAGATATCTGGGGCTTCTCCCAGAGGACGGGGGTTTTTAATTAAAACCTGTTTTTGCCACTGGAGGGAATGATTCAGAATTTATTAAGGCCATGATACACTTTTGGGGCAACATAGATGTGTGATTTTTTCCTCATGACCAGAACTATTTTAAACCTGACTTGATGTTTTTCTGCCATTACTCCAAACCTGAACGTAGGTTCAGATGTTTTTATGAGCTATATAATCACTTTTTGACTTGAACTCATCTCGCTTGTATGAAAGGGGAACGCTGGTATTTTTTAACCTGGACGTTTTTTTCTTTCTTTGTTTCTTTTCCACCAAAATGAGCCCATTTATGCAGGTTTTTAAAACACTTGTTGAAAATAGGCGATAGACTCCATTCCCATTGTCCGTAGACCAGAGCTGTGTACACGGCTCTGCAGCAGACAAGTGCCTTCTTGTTCTTTACCCTGGTATGTCACATTCAACATCACTGATGGGCTAAAAACAGGTTAGTAAACAGTAAAAAGCAGCATGGAGGCCAGTCAAATGTAACGGTGGATACTTCTTTTTTTCTATTTGGTTCAGTCTCTGTCTTTAACATGGTATGGATTAATGTTGGATGATGTTCGAGCGCTGCTCGGGCAGAGACGGACAGTATTCAGACAGAGGTCAAGACTGCTGCAGTGTCATTTGACCCAGGAGTGAATGCCGATTGTAACCTTTACCATGAATTACAAAAGTCAGATGTTAACAGATGTAGATCTCTTTTACCCTTTTTTAAGTAAACAGTATGACATTTTTTGGTCGGTGCGGCTTCGCTGGATTCTCCACAATCCTCCACAGACATTAGCTAGCGCTAGCTAACAAGTCCTGTTGTCTTGTTTTAGACAATGGAGGAAGATGATGCGAGTGGTGCGTTCAGGAGCGCACTCTGACACAAACTGGAGCGTTGATAAATTGGGAGCGCTGTCTGAATGTAGCGTTGGGTTATCCAGAGCAGCGCACTCTCAGAGTGGCAGAGCGCACTCTGGACACTCTGTCTGTGGAGACGGAGCAGCAGAGCGCCGAGCGGAGTGAATGTGTGATTAACTTAAGCGTTGGTTCATTCATGTAGAAATATAAGGCTCCGTTTCTTCCACCAACAGGGCTCTCATTTTAGTGTAGAGCGTCAGACTGAATTTACCAACGCACCATGTCAGGTCACTCACTCTCCGGGACCGCCAGTGTTACTGGAAGAAGTAAACACTGACCAACGGGACCAGACTGGCCGACCCGTATGCTCTCACTCAGTGGATGGATGATGTCACAGGAAGCCAATCTTGTTTGTTTTGCTATGGAAGCTAACGTTAGCTAATGTGCTAAAAAGTTAGCGTTCCAGAGAAATCCAATCTTCCTCTTAATAGCTCCCCAGTTTCTGATGAGGTGGACATGATAACCCTTAATACACATAACGTTCTTCATCCCTACAACAGGAAATACTTTGTCCCTAACCTGATATGAAGTGTGCGCTGCACATGTGAGCATTTTTGATGATGGCCTCCGTCCAGTCCTTTGGTCTGATCACATTTAACCATAGTTGTCTTTGTTTTTGTTGACGGGCAGTGGCGGCTGGTTTTGAGCCATGACTCCTTCTATTCTGGCTCCCAATAACACAACAAGACCACATTTGAAGACTCCTATGTAGCCTACAGCCCTGTGGGGGAGAGGCAGCTTCACCTCCAGGTGATACAATGACGTCATCGTGTAATCGGCCCTAAAAGGGTCTATCAATGGGTTTTTGTCTGGTGAGAAAGGGGCCCCAGGTTACTTGTGGGAACAACAATTATTGTTTGAAGTTGCCAGAATTTGTCGGGGAAAACATGGTGGAACAACAATGAACGTTAAGGCAGTGGAAGTCTGAGAAGGGCAGGTGGGAGGGTCCGACAACCACCGATTTTCACCCAGGAGGCCAGTGAACACTTTCTGTAAGATTGTAAAGCCAAACCCTGTTCTTTTTTCCTAAACCCAACCACGTGCGTTTGTTGTCGAAAGAAAAATACTCATTGTACTGACAAAGTGCTTTTATTTTGAAAGAGACTATATGCAAACTGTACATTTCCTGTGAAAACAGAAGTGTATTTTAAATAAAACAGACAATGCATGTACCTTGGACGTCATATGTGGACGTGGAAAGTCCATGAACAAATGGTTGATATGTGACGAGGTCGGAGTGGGAATGTGTCGGTTTTTACAAATATCTAACCACGTGTTTTTGTTGCCTACGCTTAAGTAAACCTAAAAACTAAGTGTTTTACATGTGTTGTAAGTTATTTTGAAAAGACACAGCAAATATAACAACAATAAATTGACCCGCAGTCCCGGAACGTCCAAGACTGTCACAGGAGGGTGCGTAGCAGGTTACATTTTGACGTGTAGAGCCACGAACCGAGTGTTAGTATATGACGAGTTGGGATGGGAACGTGTTGAGAGTTTGCTTGCTCAGTGTACGTTAGGAAGAAGTGTCCGTCTCACCAGAGTGAAGTCTCGTTCAACATCTCATGAGAGTTAGAGCACCAGTAATCGTTTGTTGTGTCGGAGTACAGAAAACGTGTCTTACTCTTATCTAACTGCTTTTCAGTGTCATGGCTGAATATTCAGCTGATTTTGACAATGTGAAAAAGTCGAGATATTTCAGAGTGAGACTTCTCCTTTAGTGAGACTTGGACACTAAACAGACTGGATCAAGTTGAAAGGTAAAGAAAAATATTTCATGTCTGTGTAAGGATCCTTTTCCTAATGTTGTAAGGCAGTTATAATTATGATCTTAGTCTGTCAGTGGCAAAACAAACACTTGTAATAGCCGTACATTGATGGTGTGAACATACCCTGAGTGGTTACATCGCAGCCGGTTTTGCGGCTGTCAGCTGCAGCGCTCTCATTCAACACTGGACCAGTTTCAGAACTTGTTGTTCCCATTAGTCGCTAGGACACAAAAACATGTGAAAATGGGGTCCAGGTTGAAAAAATACCGGAGTTCCCCTTCAGCTGTGAAAAGCGACTGCTGTAGCTGCCGTCTTCTTTTGACCTTCAGCTTTTCAGTGACACAAACATCCACAGTTTGGATCAGATCAGAGAGCTAATTTATTCCAGATTCCACATATTGACAACATCAATCACTCCCATCTCTTGGTAGCAGTCGCTTTATTATTTCCCCTCATGTGGCGTTTGGTGTTGATCACAGAGGCGTCTCGAGGCCTGACACAGTTTGTAAACCCGAGGGTTCCTCTCAGCGCCAGCCTGCTGCGCTCGCTGCTATGTAGGGCAGAGCTGGACCCTCTGCCGGGGTGGGGATGAGGAGGAGGAGGAGGGGGTGACAGAGATGGGGGAGGGAGAGGGGGAGTAACGGAGGGATGGCAGCCAGCACTGGGGCCCCATGCAGGGATGCAGGAGATGGAGAGCAGGGGGGAGGGGTGGAGGGGTTACAGGGTGCTACAGGGGGCAGAGAGAGGGGCACAGGCTGGGCACGGCTGGCAAAGGAGCAGTCCCTCCGTCTGTGGACATGCAGCGTCTCAGCTCAGCGATACACAAAGCCGGGGGGAGGTCGGGCAGGTTTCACTGGGATTATTATCAGCAGAATTTTAATTTTCTACAGACACAGCTCATTAAATTCCGAAAATTTATTATTTTTTATTTCTTTTTTTCCAGTTTTGCTCCTAATAAAATAACTGAATTTGTTCTGAGACAAAAACAAAGATGCAGTGGGACGAAAACCTGTTTCATCAGGCTGTAGATACAACCAGTCATTAAAAAAAGTGTTTAGCATTGTACCTTTCTGCAAATTCGTCACATTTGTACATTATTATGTCATGGATAACTTTAATTTATCAACACTTAAAGTTAAAGTGGTTATGTTTAAGCACCAAAAATATGGTAATAGTTTGGAAAAGGTCATGTTTTGGCTAAAATACCTGCTTTTGGTGCACAATTTTAGCTTGAAAAGCAGCAATGTCTCCGACAAAAACACATAAATGTATCTGTGGTTTGCGGAAACATACAACTGGTTGCCGCATTTTTAAAGTTGCCATTTAAAATAAACTGATTTAAAAGGCTACTCCTGCAATTTAGAATTTTACATTCATTAAATTGTAGTGACTTATTTGAGACAGGGGCCGGTTGCACCAACACATCCTCACTGTGACCTCGTCACATGTCCACGTTTGCTCATGGACTTTCCACGTCCACATATGACGTCCAAGGTACCCTGGGTGTGTTGGTTGTTGACGTTCTGGGACGCCGTGTCAACTTCAGTCTGTTACATGCATTGTCTGTTTTCAAAACACACTTCTGTTTTCACAGGGTTTGGCTTTACAATCTTACGGACACGAACACTGCTCTTCCACGTGAAGGTCGATGTTTGTTGATTTTCCTTAAAGTCCGACTTAAGGTTTCCTTGAAAAAAAATCGGTTGCACAAAAGCCTTCTCCTTAAAATGTTTACTTAAGGATTTTTAACCTCTGCATGTACTATGAATTTACATATATGTATATATATTTTCTACCTGTTAGCAGTGCAGGACTCTGACACAGTTCATGAGCTGGCTTTGTCATCTGGAGATGGAGGGCAGGTGCATGGCGTGTCACCAAGGCAGAACACCTGCCAACCTGCAGAACACTAAACCGGTTGTTTTTTAGTGAGTTGTCACAATATTTCCAGCTGTTTTTTAGCAACCATACATGGTTGTTTTTTAAAGAGCTGTCGCTGTGTTTCCTGCCGGGATAGTGCCATTGCCAACTGGTTTGCATTTAGCAAGTTGTTGCTGTGTCTCCAGCAGCTCTGTAGGCACCAAATGTGGGAGTTTTTTAGCGTCACGTCGATGTTTTTCCAGTGGGTATGATGCCACAAAAAGCAGGTTGTTTTTCACCCAGACATTGCTGAGTTTCCTGCTGAGGTAGTGCCACCAAAATCAGGTATTTTAAGCCAAATCCTAATTTTTTCCTGACCATAACTAAGTGTTTTTGTGCCTTAACCTAACCACACATTAACAACAGCTTTGTTGAAACGCGAAGTTTCAATGTACCTGCTACATAATTATATACAAATGTGATGTAGCGCTGGTTTGCCGAAATGTATAATGACGTCATTTTGCCTCGCAATTGGATTGTAGCGTCACTATGACACTGTCAGGGTCATTTTTCCAGACTTTAGACAGCTCCCTCCAGAGCCACAGCAGACATTATACAACTGTTTTGTTTTTTTCCCCTTGAAACTGAAATTCAGGTGTAAAATTGGTGGAATGCCCCTTTAACTTACAGCTCCTGATGAAAATTAATGTGAACTAATGTTTTTCATAAAAATAGCTCATATTTTGTTGTCGTATTGTTGATCATTTTCTCATCATAATCAGTAAAGTATACCCACCTTGTTAATCTCCCTCCTCATCACCTGCTGCTGACCGCTCGTACACAGCGTGAGCAGCTTCACCACATTTTCACTCTGTGAATAAATTCTCAGATTGTTCCATTTAAAGGATTTTAACTGCTCTGATGAGATGACAATATTTCACAGGAAGAAAAAGAGAAACCTCAGAGAGAAATGTTTTAGTGTAACAGATGTTTTTTCCTTCGTCCCTGTAATCATGTTGTGAGCAGGGCCGCAGCCGCTGAGGACAGCGTGGTCATGTCCTCGGTGGTATTTCTGGGAATGTGGAGAGTTCAGAGATGAAGAGGGAGTTTGCAGTTTGTGATAACACACACACACACACACACACGTTACACACGCTGGATTTTTAAAGCTGAGTCTGATACGTTTTTAGGGATCTTAAAATTTAGGCACAGAAAAATCTACTTGGCAGTTTGAAGAAAAATTTAGAGCCATATAAAATGTAAAAGCCACTTGAGCACATATTAATATTTGGTATGAATTTCTGTGTTGATATGACCTATCATACGGGTTCTGTATATTTTGAGTAGAGTATGGTGTTGAACTATACTAAAGTTTTGTTAATATTTACTTTATTTAACTGTTAAAATACAGGTGTGAGTTATTTACGTCAGGTATTTTGCCGTAAAGCAGTTTGGTTTAAAACATTGTATGTTTTGGGGAAAAGATGACGTACAGGTTGTGTTGTTTTGCATCGTAATAAGTTTTTGACCAGGTTCTGCAGGGTTAAAGTGTAGTAATTGGGAATACGAGGAGTGTACGAGATGTCATTTAGGAAGGACAAGGCCTGTTGTTTTGTTTCCTTTTTTGTATTCTCAATAAATCTCGTTCGCTGCCTCACTGTGGATTTTCAGAAAAGAAAAAGAAACACGAGTCAAAACCGAAACACCTCACAAACTAAGTGGCCTAGGAACCGTGGTCATGTTGAAACAACGAGAAAATAAAACCCTGTGGTTTAATTATTAAATAGAGTTAGTATTTTTTAAATACCTTGAAAATTGTTTGGTTAGTTGCTTGTCAAAAGTTTCTGGTGCAGGTGGAATCCTGTTTTGAACTCATTGACCTCTGTATGTCTAAATTCCTGGGGACGACGCTTCCTGTGAGCGCTCATTTATCTTGAGGACAAAGACTTCTTTTTTTTAGCACAAGCATTAAAGTCAGGTGTGATGTATGTCCATCGTCTCGTCGTTGCCGTTGTCTCTTTACAGGTTTTTGTCTCTTATCTTCAGATGCCCCCTCCTCCTTCCTCCCTCCGTCTCTGTCTCACTCTCCCATCTTTTTTCAATCTGTCTCCCTCTCCGTCCCCAGACAGACCCTCCCATCGGTGCCCATTTCCCTCCGTCTGGCTCGTCCCCTTCCTTTTCACCCAGATGACCCCGCCACCGCCCCGTTCCTTCTGTCTGTCTGGCTCTGCTTTGCCCAGATGCCCCCCAACCACTGCCCGCTCCATACCGTCCTCACCCCGTCTCTACATATATCTGTCTCCTCTCTCAGTCTGTCCCCCCCTCTGTCTCTGTACCTCTGTCCTCTTTATCTGTCTCTAACAGCATCTTTTGCTTGCTTCTCCCTCGGTCTCTCTTTTCCTCGTATGCTCCCGCTGCACAGATGCCTGGCTTGGTTTGCAACAGCTGTCTCGCCATGTGCCACTACCAAGTGTTGCCTTCGACTGCAGGGCCGAGTTGGGGGGTGGTGGGCGGTGGGTGGCGGGTGGTGGTTTGGGGGTGGAGGGCGCAGAGTGGATTAGTCATGAATATTCATGTTCCCTTGTATGTCGTACCAAACAGAAAATGGCACCACAGAGGAGACTCCACCCATCATGAAAAAAAGGGGGGAGGTTGGGTGAGGACGGAGGGAGGAAGGAAGGGAAGGAGGAAACAGAGAGGAGGAAGGATAGGGAGAGTGATGGAAGAGTATGGGAAATGGAGGCAGACGGAGGGAGGGGAGGGGGGGCAGACTGAATGGCAGGGATCCATAAAATGATACCCCCCCCCCTTTAGAGGTGTGAAAGAGGGAGCGCGATGAGAGGCGGGCGAAGGGAGGAAGTGGTAGAGGAAAAAAGGGGAGCGGGGAAATTTAGGAAACGAGATGGGAACATTTTGTACTTTGAGAGCTTTGGTTGAAATCTCACGCTGTAATCGAAAGTCTCTAAAAACACTGGAAAGATGCTTAACAATAACTGAGGCTACATCCAAACTAATATCTTCTAAAATAATAATTCCTACATTAAAGCGTAGCGTCCACAATACCCCAAAGTCTTCAGAGACCAATAGAAAGACTTTTGAAAATGCTGTGGACCCTGTTTTAATTCGAAAAGTCCGGCATTGCAGGCGGAAACAAAGACACTTGAAAAAAAAAGGATGTAGAGACCCACGTATGATTACTAAATTGGATCATATCAGCCTTACTTATTTGCTCTGCAACCATTCCCAATCCGTGTTTTCAGCCGCTTTTCAGCAACAGTTTCACCTCGTCGTCTGTCCAAGCAAAGAAATCTCTGAGGTCTCATTTATAAACATTGCATACGCACAAAACGAGGCCTGAAAGAGGCGTACGCCACCTCCCACGCAAAAGTTGTGATCTATAAAAAGAAACTTTGACCCATGCTTACGAACATTTTGGAGACAGGAAATTGGCGACACAGGTGGTGAGGTGGAAGCCTGGTTGTAGAAACTGACACCATTTTTTTTCGCTTTTGTCTGTACGTACATTTCTACTATGGATCCTACAAACTGTTTTATAAATGAAACCCCTGGTTTTACTTTTCACGCTCATCGTAGTATTTTCTGCAACTAAGCAACATATCCTCATAAAACGGTTCTTAAGATATCAAATGAATTACAGCCCCAAGAATGCTGTTACGTATTTAATATAAACTTACGTAGGTCAGGTTTAGGACAAGAAACATGGTGACAACCTACCTTAAAATGACTCAAAGTTCACACAGCTCTGAACACCACTTGGTTGGCATCACTTGGTCAGTGACTTCCGCCGGTAAGACACTTACGAAAAAGCCATCCTTTTACATCTGCTGTTATTATTTAATGGCGCCTGGCAGTGTCTGGAGGAACAACGAAAAAAATAACGAAAGTTAAGGCAGTAAAAGTTCGAGTAAGACGGGTGAGAGGGGTGGCGGATGGTCCAACAACCTCGGGGGCCGGTTTTCGCTTTCCACATGATTGTAAAGCCAAACCCTGATCTTTCTTCCTAAACCCAACCACGTGTGTTTGTTGTTGAAGGAAAAAAAACGTCAGTTCACGGTGTTGTGCCAACGTTGTGCTTTTATTTTGAAAGAGACTGTATACAAACTGTACATTTCCTGTGAAAACAGAAGTGTATTTTGAAAACAGACAATGCATGTAACAGGCTGAAGTTGACACGGCGTCCCAGAACGTCAACAACCAACACACCCAGGGTACCTTGGACGTCGTATGTTAACGTAAAAGGTCCATGACCAAACGACGTCCATGATGAGGTCGGAGTGAGAATGTGTTATTATGTCAGTGTTTCTAAAGCGACGTAGTCCTGATTACACTATATAAGTTGGGTTTTTTATCTGGAGTTGGAGGGGATGGTGGACAGATTGAAAGCTGAAAACTATGTGAGACGACTGCTGAGCTGCAGACTTCTGTTTGAGACCAATAAACAACAAAACCAGGAGTTTTTTAGCAAGATGTCACTGCATTTCCAGCTGGGATTGTTCCGCCCAAACCTGGGTATTTTAAGCCAAAACCTGACCTTTGCCTTAACATAACGATGTGGTTTTTGGGCCTAAACATAACCACATGTTAACCACAGCGTTGTTGAAACGTAAACCATGAATATTTTACATTTGTGCATTGTTATGTAGCAGATAGATTAAAACTTTCTGTTCCTGTGGTTATGTGTGGTTAGATTTTGACACAAAAACCACCTGGCTATGTTCAGGAAGAGATCAGATTTTGGCATAAAATACCCAGTTTTGGAGGCACAACTCCTGCTGGGACCACAGCCCTGTCTTGGTAGAAAACAACTGCTTGTCGTTGCACAACCCCCGCTGGAAACACGGTGACAGTTTGCTAAAAAAGCAACCAGTTTTGTTGTTTGTTGAGCTTGAATAGTGGTGTACAGCTTGGCAGGTGTCTCAAAGGCATCCTTTATCCCCTGATGAGACAGTCAGCTCATATACTGAGTCACTTTAGAAATGTTTAGGGCTGCTCCCTAATAGTTGACAAGATTTTATTGATCGCTTAGGCGCAGAAAAAAAAAAAACTGAAAACGGGAAACTCTATCAGGAGCTGCACTTTGTCAAAATACATCCAAACCTACATGACTGGACCATGTGGGACTTTAATTTGAAAGGACAGACACAGGAAGTGTCCACGCTCAGCAGTCAGACAGGAGTCAGGTTAATCTCCAGGGCTGGTACCTGCAGTTATTCCACAGGCTAGTTAATAACATGTGGGGCAGGAAATCCAAAGTGTGGGATCATTTTGAGAAGGCGAAGGACCAACCCAAGGTGATATGTAAACTCATCTTCATTGGTCCACTACAAACATGACGTATCATGTGAAACATGGAAGTAGCTACATGCCCATTAGCCCACAGCGTCATTAACAGGCGGCTCGCTCAGTGTGTGACGTGCACTTGGAGATAAAATATAGGCCTATATTAATGAAGGTTCATTAGTACGGTTTGTATTTCTCTGTAATGTAGCACAGTGTTAACAATGTTACTGAGACTATTCTTTCTCACACCTTCAACTCAAACCACCAAAATATATCATTTCATCATTACATTCATATCACAAACATGAGGGACACTAGTCCACTGATGGACCCTGATGAGGACTGTTGGTCCACTAGGAAAACTCTTAGTCGGGGGGCAGCCCTGGAAATGTTGATGTGATTTGAGTGTACAAATGAAACATATCTGTGGTTGCAGAAATGTACAGTGCAGACATTTCCCTCTGGCAACTGGGCTCAGACAGTCACTTGGATTCATCCTCTGGGGACCAGGAATGTCCAACATTTCATGGCAGTCCATCTAGTAGTTGTTGAGATATTTCTGTCTGGACCAAAGTGGCGGACGGACGGACAGACTGACTGACAGAGCCATCATCCCCAGAGCCTCGCCGCAAGCACGGCTAAAAATGACCAAAGACAGAGACACAAAGAGAAGTGCAGACACACACTGCAGATCTGAGAAAGCAATAACTGGAGGTGTGAGGAATGATACACACTGAGCAGAGTAAATGCATGAATGATGAAGTGTGACTATGGGGAGATCCTGGATGAGCGGAGGATGAAGAGCAGGAACAAGAGAGGGACGGATAGGCAGGGAGAAAGACGGGGAACGAGGAGATAGCAGATAGGAGATAGACAGCAGGGGTGAGGGGCAGCAGATCTGAGCGGACCGAAGCTCTGGTGGCTCTCCGTCTCTCTTTCATGGAGAGCCAGGAAAAGAGATTATAGCAGCCCGCTTTTCTCCTATGGGGTGGGAGTGGAGGGGGGTGTGGGTGGTGGGGGGAACCATACTCTTCCCTTTACCACCTCCCACTCGTTTCCCTCCCCCCCTGCAGACGATGACACTCTCTGGTAGTACCGGCTGGACCCAAACCAGAACAAATCATATCGCTGAGCTCCACTCTGCCGGGGAGGAGTGTGTGCTCCAAACAAATGGTGCAATTTGATATAGATTTTACAAAAGAGGGAGATTTTTTTTTTGAAAGTTTGGAGCTTTGTAATGCATCACAACCAGTTTGCTTTTTGAAGGAGAGCTGCGCGGTTTTACAGCTCAACACTCGACCCCGCTCGCTGCCTCCTTTTACTTCCTGGGTGCTTCTGAAGAGCTGCGATTCGTTGAGGCAACTCGAGGATGTCTGTGTGTGTGTGTGTGTGTGTGTGTCATCCTTCCAAGCGCTTATTCTGCACTTGAGCAAACACCTTTCTCACACTCACCCAGCCACCACTGCACACACACACACACCAGTCCACAATACACAATAATGCACCCGGCTCTCTCTTCTTTTCTCATAAACACAACACATACAAACAGCGAGTTAATCAGACCTATAAACCCTCCTTGCCGGTAGAAGATAAGCGCTGTGCTGGTAGCCCTGCCCTCCTGAGAGCAGCACTCCTCTAGCGGTGCCGTGGAGCCGCCTGATAAGGCAGGGGAGTGTGGGATACCCTCAGAGATCCACACACATTCACACACACATTCACACACACACACAGCTCAGCATCAGTTAGCCAGGTCTTCTGCAGAGCCAATCAGCAGCTCGCAGGGCCCGAGGCTCCACCAATCATCCCGCTCCATCAGGTGTTGTCGATCTCAGCGCTCAGCCTGCAGGTGGATGTGTCTGCATGTGTGTGTTTGCAGCCACATCTTATGCTAATACAACAGAGTGCATGTGAGGAAATTGTGCGCGAGATCTATTTTTCTGCCCGGTGATAAAATAAAGTCTGGTTTCCTCGTCATCGAGACCAAATTTAGAAAGCAATTGTTCCTCCTACCTATAAGATCTGTTATCAAAAACCCAATCAATCAAAAAAAAACTTTGTTCTCCAGCGAGTAAACACTTTTATATTTGAAGTAAGTGACTTTAAATCTAATCCTGCTTAACAGCGTCTCGACACCTTGATGTACAAACGCACTTTCTCAGGGGTCTTTTGGTAATTAAGCACGGCTTCTAATTAAGCTTCAACCTGTATTTCAAAGACCCTCTGGGATTCAGTTACCTTCTCAGATGAATCAGTCTATATGCTGCAAGATATGGAAATAATACTGCGTTTCAACATCACAAGTTATTTGAAAAGTTGCAAAGGAATCTATAGAAGGATCCATTTTAATATCAAAGGCTCAGAGTGTCTCCAGAGCTCTGAAAAAAAGATTTGAACAGAGTGAGATAAATTTATAATTAACTGTGTCACTGATCCAACAAACACCGACGCACAGAACTTATAGAGTTAAATATAATCTAGTTAACGTTCAGCTTTAACACAATTTAACAGACTGTGAAATGATCAGATTTTGCTCTTAGCTTTTAACATCTTTGTTAAAATGTGGCAGCTCCTGTTTGATTTATTTATTCCTCTTTTATTTTCTTAAATCTCTGCTCACACACACACACACACACACACACACACACACACACACACACACACACACACACAGGTCCAGCACAGGCATCTGAATATATAAAGTCAAGCTCTCAAAGCTTTCTTTCTCCAGACTTTGATCGACTGGAATCTTTGTCTTTGTGTTTTGTTCTGCTCCTCAGCGTTTCACCGTGAGGGCAGTGACCGGCGCAGCCTTCAGGGGTGAAACATAAAAGTAGCAAAGGCCTTTTATTTTGATTAAATTAGAGACATTTTCACCATGAATTAATGCACAGAAAGGCACAGACAGATGCATGAAAATTCAGTGTTTGATGCTTAAGATTTCCTGGGGAGGGACCCCAAACACACCATTTCATTACCTGAGTGTGTCTCTAATGTTGAAACAAACCTGCGTCCTTTCATCAGCCATAAAGTCAACCTCATCTTACTGTCTTTGCATTTTGGGAACTTGCAGAATTCTTTTCAGAGGAGCTTTATTTTCAGTGGTGAAATATTTTCATGAAGTACTGCACTTGTTTACAATTTTGAGGTCCTTGTACTTTATTTACGTGTTTCCATTTTGAGCTACTTTACACTTTTCACTGCCCTACATTTATCTGACAGCTGGAGTCACACTGACAGTTGAGATTTTACACACAAACAGCCAGTCATAAAAACAGTGTGTTGTTATTGATCAGTCTGTCCATATAGTTAAAATAATCTCCCCCTTAAACAGATAACATAAAAATGCATTTTAATGCATCATTCTTTATCATCTTTTTTGTTTGTTTGTTTGTTTGTTAACACATGTCCAAAAAATACAAATGAGTGCATAAACAACAGGGTTAATCACTCAGATGATGAACCTTATCTCAGCATGGCACATCTGTAGTAATGGGAACTTACTTATTTTCAATACCTATTTATTAAACGCTGCACTTATCGACAATTTTGAGGCACTTGTTTGTTGTTGTTATCATTTTATTTTCATTTATCTATTCAGTCAAATCTGAACAAACCGACAGTATTGTTATTGTAACTCAACATATCCACAGACACCACAGCGGAACAACTAAACACCAAAACATTACAGGGTAGCAGACCCATGACCTCTTAAAGCTTCCAGCTTCGTCGCTGACCCCAGCTAACATGTTCATAATGAACAATTTTTAACATAGATTCCCTCCATTTTTCAAATTCTAGACCTGATGTACTTTTCCAGAATCTGAGGGTCACCTGAGCAGCTCTGACGTCCCCTACAGTCATCACAACAAGGTCATGTTTTGATACACGTGGCAGCTCTGTTTGGTCACAGCCTCTGTGACTGAGGCACCATCGTACCCAACCACCTCCCTATGTGATCCACAACATTTTCCGAAAATGGGTTAACCAGATTACTCTCCCACATTTCATGTAGAAATGTTCCTGTTTCTGTCCGTCATCTCCCACATAGATTATGATCAGCCAGCAGACCCGTCCTGTGGAGTTTAGACACAGTAAAGTAAAACATATGACTTCATTTATACTGAGCAGACCTCGTACTTTATTTACGTGTTTCCATTTTGAGACACTTTTTATTCTGCAACATTTATGTGACAGTTTAGTAACTCTGAAAACTATGATTTTACAAACTGTGTTGTTACTGATTATAATTATCTGCACCTCGAACAGATGACACTAAAATGCACTTTAATGCAACATTATTAATTATTTTGTTTGTTTGTTTGTTTACATGTGTCCAAAAAAATGCAAAGTAGATGGAGAGGTGCAAAAAAAAAACCCTCAGAGGAGCCTGACTGAGGTTACTCCAGGGTTAATCCTTTAGATGATAATGAAAAATATCTCAAGTGAACCTCATGTCAACGTCTCAGCATGATACCTGAAACTCACAGGAACTTATTAAGTACATTTTTTTATTAAGTAATGCTCTGACAGTTTTAATAACTTTAAAAACTCTGATTTTACACATAAAATATGCAGCCAGCCATAAAAAATGACATGCTGTTATTGATTTAACTATCCATACAGTTAAATGATCTCCACCTTCAACCCAAGAACACTAAAATGCACTTTAATGCATAATAATTAGTACATAAACAACAGCCTCAGAGGGACCTGATCAGGGCTCTAACATGGTTTATCCTAGTGTACCTTATCTTAGGATCTCAGCAGGTTACTTCTGTAGTCATGGAAACTTACAGTAGGACTTTATTTTCCTTGGTTGAATGTAACAAAGTATATTTTTTATTTTAAGTACTGCACTTGTTTACAATTTTGAAGCACTTGTAGTTTATTTACGTGTTCCCATTTTGAGCTACTTTACACTTTTCACTGCCCTACATTTATCTGACAGCTGGAAATGATCATTTCCTGATACAAAATATGCAGCCAGACATAAAAAATGACATGTTGTTACTGATCAAACTACACATACAGTTAAACAGATCTCCACCTTTAACCAAAAAAACACTAAAATGCACTTTAATACACTTTTATTAAATAATATTTGTTTGTTTACATGTCAAAATTAGTACATAAACAACAGAAATGTGATGAAGAGGTGCAAAAACAACCTTCAGAGGGACCTGATCAGGGCTCCTCCAATGTTTACCTGTCTCAGCAGGATACTTTCATAGTCGTGGAAACTTACAGTAGGACTTTATTTTCAGTACATTTTCATGAAGTACTCCACTTGTTTACAATTTTGAAGTACTTGTAGTTTATTGACGTGTTTCCATTTTGAGCTACTTTACACTTTTCACTGCCCTACATTTATCTGACAGCTGGAGTCACACTGACAGTTTCACATTCAAAATATGCAGCCAGCCATAAAAACAGTGTGTTGTTACTGATTCAACTAATTAAAATGATCTCCACCTTAATCAGAGAACATTAAAATGTACTTTAATGCACCGTTATTAATTATCTTTTGTCTGTTTGTTTGTTTACACACGTCCAAAAAATGCACAGGAGAGAGACCTGACCGAGGTTAATCCATCAGATAATAATGTAAAATATCACATGAACCTCACGTCACCGTCTCAGCATGAGAACTTATTAGGTACATTTTTTATTAAGCACTGCACTTTTTACTGCCCTACGTAATTTCATTCTTATGTGCACTGCTGACAGTTTGGATTTAAATGAAGATGAAGTCTATCTATCAATCTGGCAGTTTTAGTAACTTTGAAAACTCTGATTTTGCACAAAAATATACAGCCAGCCATAAAAAACAACATGTTGTTATTGGTTAATGCATCCATAGAGTTAAACAGAGCTCCACCTTCAACCAGAAAACACTAAAATTTTTATATACGTGTGTTAAAAATAAAAACAAATTAAACAACAGAAATGTGATGAAGAGGTGCAAAAAAACCCAGAGGGACCTGATCAGGGCTCCTCCAGGGTTAATGCATCAGATAATAAAGAAAATATTACAAATGGGTACCTCTGTAGTGATAGGAACTTACAGTGGGGTTTTATTTTCAGTGGCAGAATGTAAATACATTTTTAATGAAGCACTGCACTTGTTTACAATTTTAAGTACTTGTACTTTATTTACATGTTTCCATTTTGAGCTGCTTTACACTTTTCACTGCCCTACATTTATCTGACAGCTGGAGTTACACTAAACATTACAGTTTTACATTCCAAATATGCAGCCAGACATAAAAACTACATGTTGTTACTGATTAAACTATAAAAATGTCCTCCACCTGAAACAAAGAACATTAAAATGCACTGCAAATGGAAAAGTTTTTCCCTGATCCACTGTGACTGTCCGAGGACAGAGACATGTCGTCTGCTGTGAAGCCTCGGAGCCAAATTAAGATCTGTGATTTTGAGCTTTATCAGTAAAATTAAAATGAAATTGAAATGATTATTGAGGCTTTGTGATCGGGACAGAATGAACTCTGACTTGCCTTCGTCCATGAAATGTGCCATATTCTAAATATGCCTTGGAGTCTGCTGCCTGATGAGTACTTTTACTTTTGATATGACATGAAGCACCTCTTGCTGATAATATCTGGGGATTTTTACTGAAGTGAAATTATTTTTCAGAATCAGAAATCTTTTATTGCAGAGCAGCTTTGCACTGAGAAGGACTTTGGTGGTTTGCTGCATAAAAATAAACAAAGTGCAAAAATATAAAGACTACACATGAAATAGAATATTAATAGTATGTGTAAAAATATATGAAGTTATTAAAGTTTATAAAGGTGTGCAAATTATTGCAGGGGATGTAAAAGCTCACAGTGTCAGTACAAGTTCAGGATCTTGTATTTTTACTTGTAATGGAGTATTTTTGCAACTTAACAGACCTCAACACTTTCCTACCACTTCTTATTTTACTTATTTACTTTATCTGTATTTTCTAACTTGATTTTTTTATCCTTTTAATTATTATCACAACAGTCTGACAGTATCAGGGGCATGCAGAGTGTTTCCACACCAAGTTTCTGTGAACTTTATGCACCTGATGTTTCTCTTGTTTGCTGCTGGCGGTGAATTTACATCATTTTTAAGTCTTGAAGTCTAGTATCCTCTAACCTGATGGTCATTTTCTCCAGCCTGTCACTGATGTATAAACTCCATGTGAGGATCTCAGCAGCTCTTTGCTCTCAGTCAGTGAGTGCAGGCCTGCAGCAGCAGCAGCAGCAGCAGCCACACGGCTCCAGCCCGCCTCTAACCACCGTGGCACCTCTTGGAAGTTGGCGCAGGTCAAATGCGTCTTAATTCAAACCAAAAAGAAACGAGAGAATGGCCGCGAGTCGGGCCGGTTCCACTGGCCGTGCCAAGGTCAGCATTCCTCGACAGGCCGTTGCCTAGTGGAACTTTTGTTTCACAGTCTGTGTAAACCTCCAGGGAGAGACGGTATATAGGAGAGACCAAAGAAAGGAGTTTGCAAATGAGCGCAAGCTGCTGTTTGGGCGAATATAGGCTGCACGGGCGCAGCAGACGGTATGGAGAGGTATAGACGCCCAGCACAGTGCAGCCTGGAGGGGAGTCCTCAGTGTGGGGTTGTAGATTTAGACTGAAAAACATGGAGGTATTAATGATATCAGACCAGTGGCTGGTCAGTTTGTCCCCGTTTACAGGCGGCAGGAGCGGGTTTAGAGGATTTGGAGATGCTGTTTTGACGCATGGCCTCGTTCAGGGTCACTGATTTGACACCTTGATCTTCACTCTATTAAATGTGTCTGTAGATTGTTGGTCCGTTCAAAACATTACAGCCAAATTCACGTTGAATAAATCAGAATGAATCAAACTTTAACTCATTTCCAAAATATATTTTCCAGATAAGATAAGCGGATATGAAAATTTCCGAGCATTTAAACGCTTCTAAGCAGATTTAATACAAAGCAGTGATGCGTTCAGGTGCTAAACAAAGAAGAAGTTCAAAGAAAAAGAGCCAGAAATGTTGAGGTCAAACATTAGGTCACGACCCAAATAAAACGACGCAACTGTCTGAGAAAGTTTGCACCAGAAAAATAAGATATTTGTTGATATTACAAACGCTTTAATTCACATTTTAACCTTCATTTCGCATCGTGCAACATTCACCAACCTGCGTGTTTAAACTGAGATCACACTGCTGTTAAAAGACTAAACAATATAAAATAAGAACGTCTTGCTCACGCGCTCATTTCCAAAAAAATCAGACGCACTTTAACGTGTGACTGTGACTGTGCAGGCCCAGAGACAGTTTATGGAAAAACAGAGTTTAAGAGTTTGTGTGTGCTGCAGGCCGCTCACATCAGGAGGCCACACACACTCACACACACTCACATTCAGCAGCCTCAATAATTTATCAGACGGGTTTGGAAAAGCTTCACGACTGAAATATGGCAGAATTTTTAGCCTTAAATTTCCTGCCTGACAATTAAAAATATAATAAAATAAATCAGATGTGTCCTGATGCTTCTGCAGCCTTTGTACAAATTTTAAAATCCCCCAAAATAAGCTCTGACATCACCACATTTATCCCCACTGTCACACAGACTAATTCTGTTCAGCCTGTTTTAAATACAAATAAAATACCTGAGGCCCAAACTAATTAACTGTCGTGTAATTGTTTGTTTTTTAATCATTATTATGAGTTTAAAATCGTTTCAAAACTCTCAAGAGTCGCATATTTTGTTATATTGTTATTTATTTTAAATGAATTGACTTAAACATGTTTTAAAATTAATATGGAGTCTGGTGAGCTGAATTAAAAGCCTGAAACTAGTCTGATAAATTTAATTACGCATTAATTTACACTTAAAATAAGAGTGATCTGTGGCTGCTTGTTTACAGATATGTTTGTCTGAAAATGCAAAATTAGATCTCCTGTTATTGACAAAATGATTTAAACTCTTTCTGTTTTGCTCCAACATTTAAAATATATATTTTGTTATTCCAAAGTGAATGTAAAAGTCATTTCAGGAGTGACTTGAGGCTCCATGTTGAGGATCTGCTCCTCTCACTCAGCTGCTTGTCTCTTTAAGGAACAACTCTGACTCCATCCGCTTTTTATTTGTCTGTTTGCAAAGTGATAAAGTTGAACCAATACAGAGTAAATTGGCGGCAGGTGGAATCCATTTTGACAGCGCTCATCGTTTTATTGCGTGACGTCCGCAGTTGCGCACTTCCGTGAAGTGCTTCGTTTGCCATAAAAGGTCAAAACGCTACTTTGGTAATTTATTCCTGTCTCCTGAAGGCGTGTCTGCTGAAATTCCATCTGAATATCCGGGAGATGATTTGATATTTGTGGTGAATAAATATTGTTTTGCTGCAGCAGCACCTGCTCTTCACCTGAGCAGAGGTGTGACTGTGGCTGAGGCTGGCCTGCAGCTTGGAGAGGTGTCTGTGCGTAAAGGTGTCACAAATCTCTAAAATCAGGCTGCTGAAACTTCCCATATATTTCCCGCCGCAGGCATGACACATAATAGAGCTGTCCAGTAATTTGCCCTGAGATTTAAATCACCCTGGATGGCTCCGAGCCGCCTCCTAAAACTAAAATATAAAAAGTGAAATGATGTTTGAATTTCAGGTTGTTGGAGGTCATATTTTACAACCCGTTCAGCTGACCACACGTGTCTCGTTGCATTCAGGCTGAATATAAAGTTTACAGCTTCCTCTCTTCTTGTGTTTCACACAGTCCGAAAAATATTTGGGTTTATCCTAACCTTGCGCCGCGGCTGCCTCCCCCGCCGCTCCCTAACCTCCGCTCCCTCCCGCCCTCTCCGTCGGCCCCGAGCTGCCCCTACACTTTTGCCGGTGAGAGCTACTAATCCCCTGCGTCCATGGTTTACTCTGAGCCCGTATTTAATTCCTCTAAACCCCCAGCTGCCGCCCTGGTTACTCACTGAACACGACAGACTGCGAGCCGCTCTGGTTATTAATAATTCACCAGCCCTCCGCTCCGCTTCTCCGGCCGCGGCCGCAGGACACCGCACGTCCCCGCCGGTGCGTGCGTGCTGTGTTTTCACATGTTTCTTTAATTGTGGCAGCTCGGTGTGTCACACGGGCTCACATCACCTCCGTGTCGCTGTGTGCAGCCTATAGGCAGCCCCGGCTGGCCACCAAAAGTCCCGCTACTCTCATCAACTCTGATGCCTCTGATGTTGCGACGTCCGCGCGGCCACATGGCGAGTTTGGTTGCCGCTCTCTCCGCAACTTTCTCCGGACACTGAGGAACAGGTGGGGGTGGGGGGGGAGAGGAAGCACCGAGGAGGAACATTTTCACATCAGCGAAGCCGGAGCATGCACGAGGGGGAAAGCGCGCGGCGTCGTCCCCTCATGCAGGAGCAACAGCTGATTTGGTGAGCGCGTAAGCAGAGAGTGCGAGCTACTTACTGTCGGTGCACAGCCAGACTCCTGCTCTGTCACTCGGGGCTCAGACGGTGACTGTGTCGGTGGCGCAGAGCGCGGCGGCTCGGTGGACATTACGGTACCGGGACAGGCTGGAGAGAGGGACACAGAGCAGCGCGCGCTGACAGACGCTTTTCATGGAAATATCACGAGCTGAGAGCGAACACAAACACCTTGCATGAAGAAGTCGGGAAGCAGAAGACTTGGATTATACAGCTCTGTCCTCCTGTGGACTGAGAGGAGTTGACTGCAAATTACCAACCAAAAAAAAAAATGTTTACCGGGCAGCAGGCCGTGTATTAGGGCTCTTTTGCTTCCGGTATAAGGCCCAGCTGAACAAGAAACCGAGCAGTTTTCTCTCCCACACACTTTTTTTTTGGAAGCCGAACTTTTGAGAGTGGAAAATGGGTCTTTGAGAGTGTTGGCACATTTCCCTACACCACAATGGTACGTGCTATGTAAACCAATAATTTGCTCATTTCTGCAGTCAGCTTTCAGATTCATTGTAGTTGTTCATAGATTTAATGATACACAGAGAGAACTTTAGTGGGCTGAGTTCTAATTCTTGTGTGTGTTACTGTTTACTTGTAATGGGTAACAGTCACCAAAGAGTGTGCCAAGTCCTCCCACCTACCTGTGTGTGTGTTTTCTGTCACAGTTATTATGGTATTATTTTAAATTAGGAGAGTTTGTCTTGCTGAAATGTTGCATGCATGTTTAAAGTCATGTTGCTGTTAGGAAAATATAATACACCTTATTTTAATAGTTGCGCAACATGTTGCCAAAATTTGTTTCCAACCTTCTGGCCAAATCAGTGTCCAGCCCTCTCAGTTCAGCGCCCGGTGCCCACCGCCTTCTGCCGTTTCATCCACATGGAGAACATGACTCCCCTCATTGCAGCGCTCTCTGATGTGGGCCCGTCTGTGGACTATTTTTAGCCACGTATATGATACGCGTTATCGCATATCCCGCATTGTAGCAGCTAATCAAGAGGCGTCATATAAAAGGTTACACGGTGACACGTGAAGAGCCCCCAGAGCTCGAGTCCCACCTCAAGACAAAGTTTAGCAGAGTTTTGGAAACTTGGCTGTAAGAGGATGGAACTTTTTCTCTGCGCCAACATTCAATTATGTGCCTTTTTGATTTGTGCGTAATTACGCACAGCGGTTTAGACCAGTTCCTTCATTACGCAGGTGATTTATTTGGGCAATTCTGAGAAGTCCCGTGACATCACAAAGCGCAAAGTTTGTGCTGACTGACCCGGGAATCTGCTCACTCTTTTATTCAACATCTGAGATTTTTATTTGTGGTTTCCCTTTAATTTGAAGTTCTTTTCACAAGAAAAACTATTATTGTTTCCCGCTTGATCCCTATTTGCCCATAACAGCATATTTGTTTAAATTGGCAAATGCATTCCCTGTGAGGTTGTGAAAACACACATTTGAATTCAGTGCTTGTAGGTTTCAGAATCCGTAATAAGAAGTCTGTTTTATACAGAATTATGATATATAGCTCACACATCCCTGACCCTCAGATAGATCCTGTTTTTGGCACGAAATGAGTCAAGTCAGGCAATAGTTAGGGGAACCTCCCACATACAACCTTGAAGCTGCTTAGATACCAGGAAGGGATCTTATTTGCACATGAATATGGAAGATTATTAGTATGAATAATTATTTGTTTACGAGCATCCTCGCTGACATGGCAGCTGCCCAAGAAGCTCATCAGTAAAAATGATACAGAATTCAGGACAGGCCTCGCATGGGATTATCTCGACTTGTTATTCTCCTACTTATAGCTGCAACTCACCTCTTTTTTTTTTAAGGGAAGGATATAGTGTGAATTTGTGCCAAGTATTTCAGTTGCATGTTAGTTTAGTGAGAATGCACTGGAGGCATCTGTCAATCAGTGTCAGTTAGCTTCCCTCCCTGAGGCTGTTGCTCCGTCTTTGACACACAAATAAACACTCTGACTCCACCTCTCTGTGGAGACGACCACTGACACGACAGGTTACTGGTGTTCCTCAGGGATGCACGGTTTTTATCAGCCGATACCGATATTAACAAAAGATTGCCTACTTCTCATGGCCAATGAGAAAACTGATGGTTTCACATTTTTGTATTTTAAAAAGAAGTTTATAACCTGCAGTTAATGCACACCTGAAGGCAAGAGAAGCTGAGATGAACTGAGCAAACGTGGATGATTTAATATTCCACAGCTCCGACCGAACCAAATCTGACATCACCACTAAAACTAGGGCTGGAAAGCCTTTAATGTCACTGCACAGGGATACAACAAAATTAGATGTGACACTCAGGTGATGCATTCCAACAAAGAACAAACAAACACAAGACACAGGACCTTCAGTGAGGATAAAAATGCAATAAATAAATAAATATAAAAGTATTAAAGTGCAGCAGAGTGCTTTGTGGATGGCAGGACGGCTGTAGTAAACATTATTTGATTTTTGTTTTATTTAGTGTGCTGCAGGCTGCGGGACACAAACTGTGAGTCTGGTGTCTGTTAACAGAAACAAAAACACAGTTCTGACTCTTCAAATGGTCATTTAGGTTTTTTTTTATCTTTAGTAAAGTACATCAAAAAACTTCACAGATATTGTGGCTTTTATAGAGTGTCCGAGAATTCTGATTAAATGCTTCGACATAATCTGTCAAATCAGACGTGTCAACGTATTACTAGTCCCTCAATACAACATTAAAGACTTTGTGTCAGGGTTCCCACACATTTATACTCATGAATTTTTAAAACTTCTCCAGAACTTTTCAATTATATTTCCCCCATTTACATGACCTTATTTAAGGAGTTTAAAATGGATAGGCCTGTACTGCCAACACATCCTCACTGTGACCTCGTCACATGTCCACGTTTGGTCATGGACTTTCCACGTCCACATATGACGTCCAAGGTACCCTGGGTGGGTTGGTTGTTGACGTTCTGGGACGCCGTGTCAACTTCAGCCTGTTACATGCATTGTCTGTTTTCAAAATACACTTCAGTTTTCACAGGAAATGTACAGTTTGCATACAGTCTCTTTCAAAATAAAAGCACTATGTCAGTAAAACACCCCAAATTGACGTGGTTGGGTTTAGGAAAAAAAAACAGGGTTTGGCCTCATAATCTTACAGGAAGTGAACTCAGGCCTCCTTAAAGTCAGTTTTTGTTGCACCCATACACCACTGCTCCCACCTGCCCTACTCGCACTTCTGCCACCTTAACTTTCGATGTTTTCCCACCACATTCCCCCGTGACGCTGCCAGGCGCCATTAAACAATAATGGTGGCCGGCCTCGTATCATGCCGACGATGGCTTTTATCGTTGGTGTCTGATGCCTGAAGTCACTGCAGTACAGCCATACATTATTCAACATGCACTTCCTGTGCATCCGTTGCAGGTTGTTCTCACAGACTGTTCACACGTTTTCCTACGAAAAGTAGTGCACCCAAATTTGTACATTTTTCAATTCGTATTTTGAAAGGCTGCGATCACGTGACCAATGCGCTGATGACAGTAAACAAGGAAGCAAGGTCGCAGGTTGGGTCACAAAAAAGTGGACTTTGAGTCATTTTAAGTTACGTCACAGTAACTTTTATTGCCTAAACCTAACCTCTGTAACTTTACGTTAATTACCTAACTGTACATTTAGGACATAATGCCATTCATGGGGCACTAATTCGTAGGACATCATATGAACCGTTCTATTAGGATACGTTGTCTGTGGACAATCAAAGTGCTCGTGTTGCTAACTTTACTCGTTCTTTGAACATTCCTGCCGCCAACATGCTATGCCCAGTGCCAACGTACCAGATCGGCACATACAGGAACTTTGCAAACTTTTCTATCTGAGTAAGTATAGCTGCAGCTGGAGCAGCTACGTGACCCGCCCTCTAGCTACATGACTCACCCACGTTAACCTACACGTTAGCCCACAGTCAGCTCATTCAGATAGCGGTCGAGTTGATGGGCTTGTCTCGTACTGGTTTGCAGGGGCGTGTTGTGTACGCTACAAACAGACTGTGTCTGCAGCTGTCTCTTTTCACCCTCTAAAAGGAGGCGTGGCCTTGGTGATGACACAATGCCGGTTGGGTCTGTGTGTATCATGAGACAATAGTGACGTTTCAAAGGTCACGCAGTGCAGTAATACGAGGAACGTATTTCATATAATGTTGCGTAAAACAACATGTTTTGGGATTTTTTACAGTAGCTAAAACAATGTGCTGTGTTTTCAAAACTTTTCCAAAACAATCTGTTAATTCCAAACCAACTCCAGGTAATTTCAAGTAATTTCATGACCGTGTGAACCCTGTTGTGGTCACCATACGTTGATTCATTTGTGACAGCAGCAACAATATCAACACTGACCTGCCCAATTTTGAACTTTTTTTTTTTTGACGATTTAAAATGGGTAAATTCTCATTTTATTTTCACTCAGCTGCTCCTTGATCTCCTCGCTCTCCTTCTTTGTTTATCGTGAGACTGTAGCCCCCCCCCCGACAGTCCGCCTAAACAGGTCAATGGGTCTAACGACGTCCCACGGTGAATATTACCTGACGGTTATTGATGGGTTTGTTGACAGAGTTCTAGTTGTTGGTGTTGTTTGTTGGGACTGTTTACCAGCTTGGCAATTGGACGTTAGCTCAAGCTAATCAGGTCAACATTGAACCTACCATTCACCAGGAAGCCAGGGACCGCAGAGTCAGTCCGTCAGTGCTGTGCCTAACCAGTGTAATGGCAGATACAGAAGGGATCAGACCCTCGGCACAGTCATGGTGTGAAAATCGTCCACACTGGTGACAACATGTCTGGCTCTCTAGTTAGCATGCTGCGCTTTCTGTTCCGCTCTTCTTCTTCTTGGTGTTGATTGGCGGTGTCGATGAAGTCAATGAAAGCAGTTTGGCTTTATATTATTGGCTCTATTTATCAGCTATAATTTTATTACCCGAATAATAAATAATAATATAAATTTCACATTACCGGGCCGATGGTATCCGAGTATGTATCCCTGATTTTCCTAAATATGTTGGAAAGCAAAAAGGAAATGTGACCCATCATCATGAAGCTGGAAACATGACACATGTTTGGTCCCAGAGTCATAGTTTACATATTTATTAGACCTTCACGATAAGAATATTAGTCATGTTTTAAATATATTAAAGTCTCTGATGGTCAGCATGTGTGTGACGTACAGTACAAGAGCATAAGAAACAAATACAGTAATCACTGAGTGCTGTGTAAATAGTTGGGGTAATTGTATCCCGCACTGTTTGTGTGTGTGTGTGTGTGTGTGTGTGTGTGCGCAGCTCGCCACATGACGATCAGACAAGCGGTTTTCCAGTCTTGTGTGATCTCCCTCTTGGCTGTCGCTGCCAGTGATGTCATCCCTCACTGTATACAGAATATTATGCTATTATGTTTGTCCAGGCCTTGACATTTCCCTGGAAAAATAAATAAGGCTTCAAGCGGGCCATGAGAGCTTATGTGGTGTGTAAGCTTGTGCCGTAGTTTAAAGATGGAAACTCTGATATACGCTCAAACAGCGTAAATATTAGGATAGTGAGCTCAGATTGGTTTGTCAGGTTGATTGGTTTTTAAGCTGTTGTAGCTATTGTAGCGTGATTTAGCCGAGTGGCTGCGGAGGACACATGGAGAGGCGCAGTCATGTGACGGGGTCTTTGATGTGAAATTCATGTTGCGTTCATTTAATAAAAAGAAAAAGTGTCACTTTTGTCAAAGACTCGAAGAGTCGTGGGCCTAAATTGTTTGCATGTGTCTTTTTAAAGATGTAACATGCACCTTTTTCACTGTGAAATGTCCAAAAACAACAAGACCAAAGTTTTATATTTTGTTGAGCTGTGTACTTAATGTCATCCCAGACTTTTACAACAATGTTCAAACCCATAGATTTTTCCAGATCCAGTTTTAAGCCACAAGTTTTATGGTACAGTTTTTAGATCTTGGTCGTTTTTAACTATAAGTTTTAACCGGATGAAGGATTGTAGTCATCATGTCTGAATCTAAAGTTATCAGAGAAACAAGCTGAGCAAACGTTAGCTGCAGCTTAACTCCAGTCCCTGCTGTGCCAAACCATATTGAAGAAACGCTGATTTTTAGCGTGAAATTGCTTTATTCAGTGTTTTTACCAGTTTTAATCACCTGGTCTGTTTGTTTTGGAGAGGAGGAGACGTCTGTGGATAATTCGTCTCACAGTGAAAACCTCCTGAATGTCTGGATCTTAAGTTATCAGAGAAACAAGCAGAGCAAATGCTATGCTGCTTTCAGCCCTGTGGTGTCTCCTTTGGTCTGAATCAGGGACTCATGTTGTTCCAAAGTTGTATAATAGCCTAGAGTTGGTTTGTGTTCTCACGGCAGCATTTACAAGCGGACCAGATCAAATGCCTTGTGTGAGAAAGCTGCTCTTGATTGGTCAGAATTTCCATGTGGGAAAAATCCAGGAAGTAAAGCAAACGTTGAAGAAGAGTACACTGTCAAGATAAATGTGACACTTTCTAATGTCACAATGGAGGGACAACTACGCAGGTTGATTTTAGCGCTGCTCATCGTGGACTATATTGCTGTCATTGTTCATTTGAGTCAAAGCATACAGTTTGAAAACGAGGCGCGGCTCCAACTAGAAAACAATGTTTTGATGCATTGGATGTGCTGAATGTGCATATTAAGGCAGTACAGGAGGAGGCGCACATTAATAATCCTCCAGGACTGTAACATGCTCATGTTTAACCCAAACAATGTGTCATGTGACTGCAGTTGGTTCAGATCCAGGTCGGAACACGTTCTCACCACAAACCAACCGCACCAGAGTTCCTTTGGAACCAGACTGAGACCACCTCTTCAAGAAGGTCTCGATCACGTTGTTTTGGTGTGTTCACACCTGAGTGTGATTGCTGTGTTCACACCTGCCCAAACGAACCTCACTGAGGGGGAAAACAAAGTTGAGTTTTATTGAATCGAACCAAACGGGGCAGGTGTAAAGGCACCTTTAGTGGCAGCTCAGCTCTAGCCTCTGCTGTGCTGAATGACATTGAAGAACCACAAATTTTTAGCGTGAAAGTGCTTTATTCTGTGTTTTTACAGGTTCATATCATTTGGTCCATTTGTTTTGGAGAGGAAGAGACGTCTTTGGATAATGCGTCTCACAGTAAAAACCTCCTTAACATCTGGATCTTAAGTTATCAGAGAAAAAGATGAAAACAGATTAGCAGATGCTAGGTTAGGCTAGCGGCCCATCTCCAACACTGATTTGTAAACTGTTTTTTTTCCAGTGTTTCAACCAGTTTAAATCACCGTGTCTGTTTGTTGTGGAGAGAAAGAGACCTCTGTGGATAATTCGGCTCCCAGTAAAAACTGCCTGAACAATGAACACTGAAGGAATCTGAAGCGGCAGAAAGTCATAGAAAATCCCATACTGCATGTTTTCATGGCAAAAACAGACTTAAAGGGGCAGTCCTGTGATTTAGTGTCGCACTTTGCATAAAGTTGGGCTTATGAGAGACAGTTTAAAAAACAAATGGTCAAAATCGAAGCAGCAGAGGTCGAAATATCAAGTCAAGCTTCACAAAAGCTGGATCCTACAGTTCCCATAATTCAGCTCAACAGCATCAGTCATTAAATCCTTCCTGCTTGCTGAAGGCAGTTCCAGTTACTGTTAAGTTTTTGCCCTGTCCCCCCGAAAATCAGCTCCTCAAAAACACACTCAAGATATGGCTACACGCGCTCAGAAACACTGGTGAAATACAGTTAGTGGATGGATTCATTTAGAAATAGGCCTATTAGTTGCTTGTTTTGACGTAACTGCTGTGGTCATAAAGTAGAGCATGGACTTAATTAGTAAAGGTATTTTACCAGCTGTAATATTATTAGTGTTTTAAGTTAGTATGGCAAACATACACACTTCAAAGATGAACGGTTCTCAAGATATGTGATGGACACATACACATCAGAGAGTCCTTGCTTTAGAGTTAGATCTCTGTGTTCATATGTGTAGTTGTACTCTCTGTGATGAATGAATTGACCTTTTATAAGTGTATAAGAACAGTGAAATGCCCCTTTAATGTTCAGGTTAATGAGTGTAAGATGTCTTTAATGAATATTTTTTATAAATCATCATGAGCACACTTGAAAATGAAGACAAACACTTTATGATTTACAAGGTCCAGGCAAACAAAAACATAAAAGTTAATAGGCAGCTTAAAACTGTTCTTGATTTTATTTGTCAATATTCCATGTCGGGCTTCTTCAGAGTCACCTTGAAACATTTGTAAAATAAAGTATCAATTAAAACAGACTCTCACAGGGAAGAAAGTTGAGTGATACCTCTTCTAATGGAGCATTAACTCTTGAAAAGATAGAGGGGCATTTTAAATCAAAAGTACTGAGATGAATGTGTTAGTGGAGAGCACTCTGTGCCAACAACGTGCCTTTTGCAGCCTGTTGTCATGATACAACCAAATCATCAGAATAAATGTTGGTACTGTACATTTATATGCTACATTCGCACATTACGTAGAGGTACATTTAAAGTTTACATTTCTTTACATTTGAACATTGCTGTGGTTAACATGGGGTTATATTTAGGCACAAAAACCACTTGGTTATAGTTAGGAAAAGATCATGTTTTGGCTTTAAATGCCTGGTTTTTGAGGCACAATCTCGGCAGGAAAGACAGCCTTGGGTGGCTAAAAAACACCAATGTTTGGGTGCTAAAAATCCGCTAGAAATGCAGTGATGACTTACTTAAAAGCACCCACATTTGGAGGCCAAAAAGTCACTTGAAAAACAGTCACAGGTTGCTCAAAAAGCCCCATGTCTGAACGCTAAAAGCAGTTGGAATGATGTCCACAGGTTGCTGAACAGCACCCACATTTTGGAGCTAAAAAGCAGCTGGAAAAACAAAGATGGGGTGCTAAAAGACACCCATATTTGGGGCTAAAATGCTGCTATAAAAACACCCATGGGTTGATAAAGGACACCCACATTTGAGGGCTAAAAATCCGCTTGAAAAACAGCCACAAGTTGTTAAAAAAGCCCCATGATTGGATGCTGAAAAGCAGCTGGAATTATGTCCACAGGGTGCCAAACAATACTCACATTTGGGGGCTAAAAAGCTGCTGGAAAAACAGCCATGGGTTGCCAAAAAGCATCCATGTTTGGGGGCTAAAAATCCGCTGGAAAAACAGCCATGGGTTGCCAAAAAGCACCCATGTTTGAGAGCTAAATAGTCAATAAAACAACAGCCAAGGGTTGCTTGGAGACACCAGTGTTTAGGTGCTAACAAGCAGCTAGAAATGCAGCAATGACTTGCTAAAAAGCACCAACGTTTAAAGGCTAAAAAGTCACTGGAAAAACAGCCACATTTAAAAAAAAAAAAAAAAAAAAAAAACATGTCCATAATAATGTCCATAGGTTGCTCTTGGGGGTTGTTGTCTAAAATCTGCTGGAAAACAGCCATGGGTTACTAAAGAGCACCCATGTTTTGGGCCAAAAAGAAGCTGGAAAAACAGCCATGGGTCACTAAAAACAGTCACGGTGTGGGGCTAAAAAGCTGCAGGAAAAACAGCAACGGGTAGCTAGAAGACAACCACGTTTGGGTGTTAAGAATCCACTAACTACGCTACAAAGCACCAATGCTTGTTGGGGGGCCAAAAAGCAGCTGGAAGAACAGTCATGGGTCATTAAAAGACACCTACGTTTGGGTGCTAACAAGCAGCTGGAAACAGCGATGACTTGCGAAAAAGCACCTACAATTAAAGGCTAAAAAGTGACTGGACAGCCACTGGATGCTAAAAAACACTCACTCACTAAAAAGCAGCTGGAAAAACATCCATGACTTGCTAAAAAACTGTGGCACTGTGGTCTGCAGCGTGACAGGATGTCATGCCATCCATCATCCCCTCCACCTCCAGATGACAAAGTCAGCTCATTTACTACTTTAGAAATGTTGATGTGAGACATGTAATGAATTTGTGGTCTGCTGAAATGTACAATGCCAACATTTTCTTTTGGTGACTGGGCTGACTGACTTGTGTAAGCGAGTACTGAAAATGTATAAAAGTGAAAAGACGCACAGAGGAGTGAGTAATCTCACCTGTTCCCGGTGCAGTTTTACAGTTTTCTTTAAACAAGTGAATATATGTTGAGAGCAGACGCATGAGGTCTGAGGATAATTTGACTTCAGATCAGATTAGTTTGCTTTGGAAGCAACTCGATTTCTTTGACTCGTGTCAAGGAACCTACGACGCCGAGACTTTGACATGGATATTTTTTGCAGCGTCTCATCAAGCTCAGGCTGATCACATTACGCTCCTAACTCTTCCATCTCATTTCTAACCCTGCCTCAATTACTTTATCAAGACTTAACCCTCACATTAATTGGTTTCACAAGACACCCCAGACTGCACACCAGCTGTGTAACCGAGTAATTTGAATCTACTTAATTTGGGAAGGTGTTGGTATCTTCTGCCTTCTGAGTTTAATTTGGAAAAAAAAAAATCACAACAACAATACATGTATTTTCTCTCTTCGCTCTCGTCTTTAGGGCCTTAATGAGGAATTAGAGCCAATAGCATTATTCATTAAACAGAGCTTGCCAGCTATTTATCACTGTAACAATATTAGCATATTTGTTTAAATTTTCAACACTTTTTTTCCAGCATTCGTAACCAGGTTTAGCATTTTTAATAATCTGGCATCGAATGCATCGTACCAAATTGAATGCTGAAAAAGAACCAGTGGCAAGCCCCAGAAACATACTAAAAATCCTTTATAAACACACACACACACACACACACACACACACACACACACACACATACACGCGCGCACTCCTCTAATTACCGCCTCCCCTGCTCCCTGTCTTGTTCCTCACCTCCTGAGATGCAGGTGTAAAATATCACATTTTTCCAGCATTTCTCCCTGAGGTGGCGCTGGCTTGGACTCACACAACGTAAATTTCCCCTTTCATATTCCCCCACACATTTTTTTCTACAAACAAGTTCCCCCTCCCATCCCTCCCTCGCTTTGATGTGCCTGCCACATCTGCACAGGTTTGTTAGCTCGTTACCAGGTGAAGAATGAGGATACAATTAAGGCTGAATGAAGCGGGGCTGGGTGGGACGTCAGTTATGTTCTGCAGGAGAAGAGAAGAAAAGTCTCTGATGCTCCAGAACTCACAGAGTCGATGCTGCGGGTGAAAAGGACGCCGCGGCGGTTGTTAATCACTGAATGTGAGGATACCTGCATCACATGATTTGTTGCGTGTCTGGAAACATGGTGGTTTCTGTGTGTCAGTGTGGGAGAGACAGGGGAGGGTGGGCCATCGACACATTCTCACTCTGACCTCGTCATATATTGACGTTTGGTCATGGACTTTCCGGTACAAGGAACCCTGGGTGTGTTGGTTGTTGACGTTCTGGGACGCCATGTCAACTTCAGCCTGTTCTCAAACTACACTCAAATGTACAGTTAACATACAGTCTCTTTCAAAATAAAAGCACTACATCGGCACAACACTATGAAGTGACTTTATTTTTTTCCTTCAACAACAAACACGTGGTTGGGTTGAGGAAAAAAGAGTTTGGCTTTAGAATCTTACAGGAAGTCGGTGGTTGTTGGACCCATCCACCACCACTCCCACCTGACCCACTCTGACTTTCGCCCCTTAACTTTTGTTGTTGTCCCACTAATGTCCCCAGACGCTGTCGAGCGCCCAGCCACGTATCATGCTGACATGAAAGGACAGCTTTTTCATCGGTGTCTGACACTGGAAGTCACTACCCAAGCGCTATTCGACGACTTTGGAGTGAGACAAGAATGAATTTGGTCACAAACGCGATGAGAGCTGTGAGAACGAACCAAAACAGTCAAATTTAGGGCCAGAAAATAAATATAAAGAGCTGAAAGACGCTGTAAAGCTCCGTAGAGCAGAGGGGACCATTGTGAAGTCAGAGGATGACTCTCTGTGGGTTCAACTTTTTTACATTACACATAATTTTATCCATTGTTCATATTGAAATATTGATTACAGCCGCTTCAAAGGCATTTTAGTGTTTTAATAGAAGTCAGCTGTCTCAAAAATACCTTAAATACCTTTGGTGATGTGACCTGTGGCTGAATAACAGGTGGGAAAAAAAGAGAAACATTTTCCTATTAAGGCTTGTGTTAGGAACATACAGAGTTCTGACGTCACTAATGGGGCAGACATGAGATTAATATCTCTTCAGCACAGAAAGCACTGAGGAGAATTTCCCGTATCAGTGAACGATCTCTTTAAAACATCAGACATTCAAACGTTCACAGAGAAAACAACTGCTCTGTTCTTTGGCCTGGGCGCTGAAGTTTCCTCATCCCTCTTTTCCACTGTGTTTGCAGTCATAAAGACATTGTCTGCGCTCTCCATTGATAAAATCTGACAACCATTTCAGTGTTGTGTTACACTGCGTCTCGGTCACCAGAAAAAGTCCCAGACATCAAATGATTTCTTGAGCTTTTTAAGTGTTAATTACACGAGGCTCTGCTCCTATTCTAGCTCTAGGCCGGCCATATGGATTGGGCATATGCTGCATATATATATAGAAAAACACATATATATAATTGATACCATGCTCCATAAAAACTGAGGGGGGGAAAGGGAAAAAGGGGCCAGTGCTGCAGGGAGCTACATCAAACAATCAGCCTCAAACAAACGATACAGAGATATGGACACAGATATGCTTCATTCATTAATACACCCACGATTTTATCACTGCAATAAATATTGGTATTGTATGTTTCTGCAAACCATGGACACGTTACATTTGTACGTTATTCTGTAGTGGGCACATTGAACCTTTACATGTCAACAACACTGTGGTTAATAAGTGGTCATGGTCAGGAAAAGATCATGATTTAGCTTAAAATATCCAGTTCTGGTAGCTAAAAGCTGCTCAAAATGCAGCAACATCTCAGTTAAGAAATTTTGGTAACATTTGGTATTTTCTGTGGCATCTGCACTGTAATGCAGCAACATTTTGTTAAAAAACAACCTCTTTTCACTGCATTATCACAGCTGAAAGGAGCCGTGATAAGGAAAAAACAACCACTTTTTTCTTTTTTTAACAAAACATTGCTGCCTTTCAAACTACTGCTGTGTTTCCTGCTGAGACAGTGCCACGAGAATTGTTTTTTCAGCGAAAATCACTGCATTTCCAGCCGTGACAATGCAACGAAAAGCGCTTGTTTTTTTACTGAGACATCACAACATTACGGGCTGAAACAGTGCTACAAAAACCTCTTTACACTGCATTATCCCACCTGGAAACACAAAAACAATTGCTTTTGGCGGCGCTGTCTCAGCAGGAAACACAGCTGTATCTTTGGGTGGCAACATCTTGGTAACATCTTGGTAAAAAAAACCCCACTTCTTTCCATGAAACTATCCTACCAGGAAATGCAGTGATGTCTCGGTACGAAACAACAGCTCCCATGGCACCTTGCTGCCAGGAAACGTAGCATTGTCATAGTGAAAAATACACACTTTTAGTGGTACTATCCTGGCTGGAAATGCAGTGATGTCGGTAAAAAACACTTAACATGGCATCATCACAGTCGAAAACGTAGCAACGATAAGGCAAAAAACACAACCGCTTTATTATTGCACCTGGAAAGCAGAACTTAAGCTAAAAATACATCGCTTTTGGTGGCGCTAACAGGTAAAAATGCAGCAATGTCTCGATAAAAAACAACAGCCTTTTGTGGCACTGGTGTGGCAAGAAACACAACAACGTCTTGGTACAAAACAAACACTGCCATGGCACTATCCTGACAGGAATCGCAGCGTTGTCTCAGTAAAAAACAAGCACTTTTCATTGCATTAGTACAGCTGGAAAGACAGTGATTTTAACTAAAAAACAACTTCTTTTAATAGCACTGTTTGACCTGTAAACAAAGCCATGTCTCGTTACAACACAGCTGCTTTTTGTGGCACTATCCTGGCACAAAAGGTAGCAATGGCTCTGTAAAAAACCATCACTTTTGGTGGTGATGGGTAGCTTAAAAACACCTACACTTGGTGAGTAAAAAATAGCTGAAAATGCAGCCAGTCACTTTTTGTGGCACCATCCTGGCAGGAAACGTAGCGATGTCTCAGTAAAAAACAGGCACTTTTTGTTGCATTATCTGGCTGGGAAGGCAACGATTTTCACCTAGAAAAAAAAAACGCTTCTGACGGCCCTGTCTCGCCTGCAAACAAAGCTTTGTCTCTTTAAAACACAACTGCTCTTCATGGCACTGTCCTGGCAGAAACTGCAGCCGTGGCTCGCTAAAAAACAACTGGTTTTGTTGTTTGTTGGACTTGAACAGCAGTCTGCAGCTTGACAGGTGTAGGTGACACGGCATCCACCCTCACCTCCACCTCCTCATGACAAATCACTTCACATACCACTTTACTTCAGAGATGTTGATACGATAAAACAAATGTAACCGATCCGTGTTTTGCAGAGACGCACAGTGCCAACATTTCCCTCCTCTGACTGAGCTGGTTTTTATCCTCTCATTTATTATTATTCAGCCGCTTCCAGTCTGAACTCCATTGTCGGTGCAGCACAAATCATTTTTCAGCTCTAAGTGACTAAAAATCTGTCAGAAAGAGGCCACTAGAAGCACCAGCGCTCCTTGTTCGGAGCTACTCTGTGATTATCAGCAGAGTAAAATACATCCTTCAGCTGGACCGGGCAGTTTAAGAGCTTACCAGAAAGCCCAGGGAGCTTGACAAGGGCACCATTTAGCGGGACAAATGGTTTCAAATGGTTTTCCTCCAGTGTTTCCCCACATATTAATGATGACAGGCCAGAGGTTGGATGCCGAGGCCGAACGCCACGAGGAGTGTTTTCTTAGTCACTTGCATGACTTGAATTCGAACTTTTTTTGTAGCCGAGTGAACGCTTCACGTGGCCCTCGCCTAAACGAGAGCGGCTATGTTAAACAAAACCAATGTTAATCTCATGTTAATCAATCCGCCTGCTGGAGCTTTTTCGCCGCAGAGATGGAGTGAAATCACACACACACACACACACACACACACACACACACACACACACACACACACACACACACACAGATGCCCTTCCTGTGTTACAGTAAAAGGGAAAGGGAAAAGACTCGAGCTGTAACCTCTCATTCTGAAGGATATGAATAGCCTGTGTCTCCAGCCGCAGCTCGGTTAGCCCGAGTCTGGGACTTATTATAGTGCCGTGTGTTTATGCATGTGTCTGCGCATGTATTTCTCCAAGTGCAATCCCGTGTCAGCGTGTGCGTATTTGTGTGCATATGTAAATGCTTAAGTAACCTAATGTCTGTTTGAATTCCCAAAAAGATTGTTTACCTCACATGCCAGTTTAAATAGTATAACTTTACATTCTGTAGCTGGCTACGAGCAATGTTTGTTCCTGTTTTGGGTCCGTGTTTGTTTCTGCTTAAGGTATGTTTAGAAACGAGAACGTAAAGTTCTGGAAAATAGGATTATTTTTTCTCCTCTATCCAGCAACTAAACTTAAAGCTCCTGGTCTTAAACTTTCCTCCCCAAACTCACCGAGTTATTTTCATGAACCTCGCAATTTTTAGCCCTCGCCTAACAGGTTTAGTTGATATCCAAAACAGACATTCAAATTTAGCCTGGCGAAAACCAATTTGTACCAGTTTGGACTAAAAAGTAATAGCCACGGGCCAGCTAACCAGGCAGAACTCCCATCCCTGATCCAGATCCTCAGTCTGTGGTTCCCTCCCATCCGTGTTGTCTGGCCCGGCTGCCTCAATTGACAGCAGAGCTGCAATGGATGCTCATTCAGAGCCCAAGTCTCTGCTGGCGCGTCCCACGGCATACAAATGAACTGCGCTGAATGGAAACAAACACTTAGAATAAATACTTTAGCTGCATCTATCAGTGAATGCAGCGCAGTGTGGCCAAAGGCTCGTGTTTGTGTGTGTGAGAGTAGACGTATGGCCTCTGCATGTGCGAGTCTGGGCCGAATGTGTGTAGTATGTGAGCGTGCGTACATGTGTGTGTGTGTGTGTTTGTGTGTGTGTATGTGTGAATGATTTGTGCTGAATCAGTGCGCGCTGACAGAAAAGTGACCATGCAGGTGAAATAGCAGGGACAGGAAATGCCATTGTGTTGGAGTATTGTGTGCGAGCGCGGCAGCTAAACACTTTGCTCCCCATTCAAGTGGTGGTGACTGGCAGGGCCGGGCCGCGGGCCTGCGCAGCATATGGGTCCAGGCAGGCAGCACACACCACACCGGGAACTGTGGGTCTGAGTGTGTGTGTGTGTGAGGGCTGGGCGGTTATGGCCAAGAATGTCACCAGGATGAAAATGTTCATATCAGGCGATATCAGTAATTATCAGGATGAATTTCAAATCAAGCTGATTTTTGCTCCTGAGTGAAATTTGAAGAAACCAGATGGTTTAAATTCTTTATTGTCAGAACATGACAAACATTTCAGAAATCTGAAAACAATTAGAATCAAAATAATGTCAATAAATGAAACAATAAATAGACAAAGAAATCTTAAGTGTGGTCAGCAGCAGGTCAAACTCTTTGCTCAGACAGTAGGTGCGTTTCCATCCTCTTTTTATGTGCATCTTCAATTTGGGCAGGTGCAATAAGCGAAGGCCTTTTTGGTTGATAAACTTGCTTTGGTTTGTCACAGCTTTAAACATAAAGACTTATCATTGTTAATATGTTTTTCTTGTGTGTATTTGAGTTGTACAAGTTGGAAAATGAGCAAAATAAACCACAAATTTAACTGTAAACACCAAAAATTAGCAACAAAAAAAAAATTCTTAGTTCTTCAAAACTGTATTTTCATTGTCTGTGTGTGCCCCATGATTATAGATCTGTTGTTTTCCTTTGTTCGTGGTTTGACAGCACTCTCTTTTATTTACATCATCTCGTTGCATTCTTTTCTTCTGCACTGACATCTGACCACAGAATTGGCGCAATAACTAACTAGAAAATAACTCCAAATATTAGCACAGCAGTTATAGATGGAAAAGCATGCACATCTTCTTTTACATATTTTCTTAAAATTTTGTTAAAATTGGCGACACATTTGGATGGACATGGAATTACTGTAAACAAATAAAAAGACAAAAGAAGAATCTAAATAGTGGTCCATATTTTTCTGCACAAGTATTAAACACACAGTGTGTGATTTCTGTTATTTCTCAGTTGAAAAGATAAGAAGAGACAGACTCTGATGGAGTGAAGCAGCATGAGATCATGATTGCTGATGAAAATCTATCCGACATGACTCGACAAAGAAACATATTAAAGTTTTTGTCACGTCACATTTAGTTATGTCGTTTCATTTTATTTGACTTTGATTTGATTTCACTTTATTGCCAGGAAACAAATCTTGAATTCATCTTGCGTATCAGGACGTCAACTGTTTCACATAAATACCCAAACAACAGAGCCGAACCACAGATGCTACAAATCAGATCAGACATTACGAAAAGTGGATGCTGTGAAACAAACTAATCATTACCTATTTACATTCAGTATTTGACCCACTGAGGCTACTTAGAAGCTGCACTTTTAATTAATTTAATAGGTTGACAGGTTGAGGAACAAAAGAGTTCCTCAGTCAGTTCGTTCAGGCCTGTGGGACTCTAAATCTTCTGTGTGGTGGCTAAAGCTAATTTTCTTCAGTTGATGTCCAAGAGGTGTCGGACGTAACATTACCAACCAGAGACGACATTCTTTAAGTACACGCAGTTTTAAAACTTGACTTAAGTGTTTGACCCACAGTCTTTGAGCAGATACGTAGCAGTGTAATGAGACAGCAGCAACTCATGATAGCTAACGTAACGTTAACTTGCCATCTTACCATCAGCACTGGATAAGTCAATTAGCTACTGTAGCTAACAACACTTGGTGAATTCAATAGTGGGGTAGCACTGCACTGTTATCTGTGATCAAAACAATTATACTAAACATGACTTGGCATGTGTTGAATGTTGGTGACTGCGTTAGCTTGGTGACGGTAACATGGATGTGTAAAGAGAACTGGATACAGCAGTGCAGTCGGGGCCTCGTTCATTCCTGTGAAAGTTGCTCAGTTGCACACGAAGCCGAAAAAGTTCAACTTCTGGGTGTAAAATTACCGAGATCTTCTGTATCATTGGGCCCATAGAGCAGACGCACTAGAGCAGTGGTTCCCAACTGGTGGGTCGCGGTCCAAAAGTGGGTCACAGGTTCATTCTGGATGGACTTGTGTGACTTGCTAACGAATCAACTTTGTAAAAACAGACTTAATTTTGAAGTACAGTGAATCTCCAGCACAGAGCTTTTATTTTGAAGAGCTGTTTCCTGCTGTAGAGTGAGTGAATAACAAACAGCTACTTGACAGAGACAGGAAACTAACTTGAGACATAGTATGACACTGACAATTTTAAACTGTGTGGACCTTGAACCAATGACTAAAAAGACATTTAGACCCGGTGGCTGCACCAGTTGGAAACCACTGCTCTAGAGCCTTCGCCAGGTGAGCGACTTATTTCCAATTTCACCCTCCGTTAACTTGATGTGACATAAAATAATTTAATCATGTAGCTATTTTAGATTTTTCGAATGTTATCAGACCGACTGGATCACACTGCAATCATGAAACGAGTCATTTTACAGAGGTTGTGACACCCACAAAAAAAGTTTTGTGGATTGGCAGGTGTCTCTTAAACAGTGTAAGTCTACAGGGAAAACTCTTTTTGGGTCACATATCATCACGTGACAGACCCGTAGTTTGTAGTTGCTTGGTTTGACCACTACAATAATAGGCTTCAAAGTCCGGCGCACTTCCTGGGGGCCTGCTAACGAGACATTAGCCTGCTACTGTAGCTAACGTTATGAGTTTAATTCAATCGTAGGATAGACCAGTGTTATCTGTGTTCACAACAATCACACTAAAAACATCTAACTATTTATTTAATTGATCTCTGTGACAGTAAGCCTTGGTGGCTAGTCTCATCTTCTTCCTCTTCTTCTGTTCGATGGCGGGTGGCAACTAGCGTTTAAGGTGCATCAGCGCCCCCCTCTTCTGATGTATGTGTAGTTTAATATTTAAAACATGTATAAAGATAATTACCATTTCATCGCCCAGACGCAGAGTGTGTACAATACAAGAATGAAAACTTGTAGTTATCTGGTGGTGGGACTTGAGGACAGTATTTAAGAAGCAGCAGGATGAGCTGCGTTCACAGCCTCTCAGCTTTTCTCTGTGCTTTAATTCCCTGAACATAAAGACGGAGTCAACTAATGAATAAATGACTGTTGTGTTACATTTCAGGCAACCGAAACCTTTCTGTTGAACGAAGAACCCTCCAGAGGTCCTGGGATGCCTGAATGCTTTGTAGTATCAGATTCATACAGGGTATGCATCTATTATTATTATTATTATTATTATTATTATTATTATTATTTCATGTGTTGTATTAAATGTGTTATTTGAGTCATTACTCATTACTCTGACTGACAGTCTGTTTTCATGCTCTTGGTAATTGCACCACAATCATAATGTCATTCACAGCTCCCTCTACTCAGCTGCAAACCATTACAATCATTATTTCCACACGCACATTTAAGAAAAAAAAGGAATGGGGGGGGGGGCTTTGCAACTTCACCGAAGCGCCCTTGCCTCATGGGAGTGAAAATTATGACGATAATGTGCAGCATGCCTGGTTGTATGAAAGCAGAAAGGGATAGAAAGTTAGAGAAAGGGAGCAGAGAAAAATCCTCGTGGTGGATTTACAGCGATGGACGCAGTGATATAGAGTGGTAATAAAAACAAAGGAGAGGAGAGGTGGAGGGGGGGAGGAGAGCAGGAGGGTGTGTGGATGACTGAAAATGTGATTGTTAATGAGGTGGGAGCCGGTTTTCTAGGCTACAGTCTTTGTTTCCCAGAGTTAAGACTTACGCCAAGTCTCACACAGAATCTGGGTTGCTACAGTGTATCGTGTGTCTCGGGGTGCAGAAATGAACCATTATGGCTGTAATTGAGTAGCGCGGCTGGTGGAGGAGAGAGTTTTGGAGAGGGGGAGGAGCGTCGCTGGAGCTGGATTGGATTCCAGGGGCAGCGAGTTCAAGAACATCCACAGGAGGGTGTCCACCTCCAACTTCTCCCCAGGAGGTCTGCTGCTGCTGCTGCTGCTGCTGGGGGCTCTGCTTTGTGCGACGTGCATCACGGCTCCGTTCGTTCTCTCTTTGTCTCTGTGCGTGCGGACTCAGTTTTACATGTCAGGGTTTTTCAAAGGATGACAGCGTAATCGCTTTCAAAAAACTCAAGATATGAACTTGACACCCTGTTTTGGAAGTCATACCATCCTAAAGTTAGCCCAGTTCAACTCTATCAGTGGAATATATTGGCAGACATTGAATATAATATAATCCGTATGTTTTCTTTAGTATATAACCACCTGAAAATAAGAATCATATTTTTGTTTCCTTAGAATGAGCCGCTAATATCTACATAGGGAGCAGGTCCTCGTCTACAGCGATTGCCATGTTGGACCGCCATGTTTCTACAGTAGCTGAGAATGGACAAACCTACACTGGCTCTGAATAGGGATGTTCAGTTTTGTGTTTTTGCATCGGCCACCGTAGTAAGAACCCTCACTGTGAAAAGCAGCGTAGGAAATACACACATTTTTTAGCGTCAAAACTGCTTTACTCAGTGTTTTAACCGGTTTAAATCACCTGGTCTGTTTGTTTTGGAGAGGAAGAGTCCTCTGTGGATGATTCAGGTCCCGATAAAAACCCTCTGAACGTCTGGATCTAAAGTTGTAAGAGAATAAAACGTGAGCACACATTAGCAGGTGCTGGACTAGCGGCCCGTTTGTGACAAGCTGAGCAGTGTCTGAGATAGACCTGGTTACAGTGTTGGAGGCGGGGCCCCGTTCATTCTTGTAAAAGTTGCGTTGTGGTGCATGAAGCCAAAAACGTTCAACTTCCGTGTGTGAAACTACCCGCATCTTCCGCATCATTGCGCCCACAGAGCAGTCGCTCTAGAGCCTTCACCGACTAAGTAGCTAACTTCTGTTTTAGCGCTCCACTACCTTGAATTAGAGTAAAATATTTTATTCGTGTGGCTCCTCTAGACTTTCAAAATGTTATCGCACTGAATGTGTGTGTACATATCACGGGGGTTTGGAAGCTCAAAAAATGTTCTGTGGATATAAAGGCGTCTCTTTCCCAGTGTAAGTCTATGGGGAAAAGTCTTTTTGGGTCAAACTCAGTCTCACTCTGAAGTCATCAAAAACTGGAATATTGATCCCTGGTGTCAGACACCAATAACAAAAGCCGCCCTTTCACGTCGGCATAACATACAGCGGGCACACATTAGCAGATGCTGGGCTCATGGCCCCTCTGTGATGAGTCAAACAGTGCTGAGAAACACTGATTTGTAATGTGTAACTTCTTTATTCAGTGTTCCTACTGATTTAAATCACCTGGGGGCAGTCGCACAAAGCACCTTAAGTTTGCTCCTCAAGTATTACACTTAAGGTTTGGTTTTTCCTTAGCTGAGGAATTACTTAAGTGTGTTACTTAAGTGTGTTGCACAGAATCTCTTAAAAAGTTCTTACAAATTAGCGCTCTACAAATGACGTTGTGTCCTGAAAGTAAAGTTAAATAATTAATGTAAAGTTATGGACGTTAGATTTAGGTAAACAAAGTCACGGAGGTTAGTTTTAGTAAAAGAAACATGTTGACGATGTACCTTGAAATGACTCAGAGTTCACAGAGTTTTGAACACCGGTCTTCAGAGTAAAGTCCTGTGTTTTGTGACTCATCCACCGCCTCAACCTGCCTCCTTATTTATGTATTAACGTGTTTATTTGACAACGCCAAATGCACAAGATGTTGCTTCATATGAAAAATTCAAAGTAGATGCAATGCATACAGGTTTCTAGTCATGGCTAATTTGCAGCCTCTGTCCCTGGTCAGGCTTTTAGGCTTTTTACTGAACTGCTCAGGACCGCTTCTTTCTTTACTGCCATTAGCGCCTTGGTCACGTGATCGAAGCCTTCCAAAATATGGGTTATGCACAAATTACTGGCCCATCATTACGTTGGATATGTACGAATTTTGGCGCGTAACATTTCGTAGGAAAACATATGAACACTGCACGAGAACAGCCTGAGCAGCGTAGAAGAAACACTGATTCACAACGTCTGTTTTTTTGTTTCCTGTGGATAATTCAGCTCCCTATAAAAACCTCCTGAACAATAAACACTGAAGAAGTTTCAGCTGGTTGAAATCAGCAATCCTCACCACTAGACGCCACCTCCAAATCTTCGTAAATCTTTCTTATGGTTCCTTCAAACCTTTTTTGACTGCGACTCCTTCAAACGGAGACATGTCGACTTGCGTTTTTGTCGCGTAGTTGTGAGTTATGAGCAAATTTCTTTCTCAGATTGTTTAATTGGAAAGACTTGGGGAGAACAGTGAGTGTCTGGTATTTCACAAGAATTTAAAAAATCTCTTTCTTATCAAGTCATCTGAAAAACCTCAGTGACAAAATCCACATGTACGGAGAGATTTTTTCCGTAGATATCAACTTGTTTTGAGAAATATCTGACTTGAGAGAAGACAAAACAAGACATGTTACTGGATGATGAAAGATAAAGCCTGATTTTAGGAAACACTTGAAACAGAGAGACAAACTTTTGTGTATCACTTGAATCTACTGACAACGTTTTGGTCCTCACACGTTGTCCCAGTCTGGAACCCACAACAGCAGAGTTCATACAAACAAACAGCAGCGAACATACTGTCGAGAGCAAAGGTTTAATTTCAGCATTGAGGGACACATATGAAACAGAAAGTTTGGGGGTCATCTGCCAGAAAATGTTCAGAATCAAACACTTAGTTTCTCTCTGGTGAGTCTTATGCACCAGTTTGTGCCCTTATTGCATCAGTTAATTGTGTAAATGTCTAAATTTGTCCTCTGATATTTTAACGTTTTAATTTTGGGGGGACAAACCCACATGTTGTAAATATTAAGGGGGACGTGTCCCCTGCGTCCCTGCCCTGAAATCCACGCCGGTGCATACTTCACACAGACTATAGAGGCTCTCCGAGGACGCCAGCAGCACTTTCTGGTATGCATACAAATTAAAGTCAATGAGCTCTTCAAATATAAAAACAAACGTGATAGCGAGCTCCTCCAATTGCAAACAGACTTGGTAAATTTACCAATATTATAGAAAGCAGGAACACATCACACAATAAGGCCCTCGGGGGACGTTAGATGGGAACATTTATTTTTAGCCTACAGCGTTCAAAGGGTAAAAAAATACACTAAAGGCAATTTAGAAGTAGAAAAAAACCTAATAATCCGCCAGAAGACAAGAAAACAAAGATTTGCAACCAGAAAATAAGTTATACACAATACTGGAATTTCTAACTTTGATACAGAACCCTGAATATATTGAAACCATTTCCAACAGCACAGGGAAAAACTGACACAAAGGCCATACATTTAAAACTTTTGTTAAAAGATAAATACAACAAGGCTTTAAGTCGTCACTGTTTTGCACGTCTGTGTAGTTCTTATGCAGCTTTTTTTGTCTCTCTGCGGCCATTTTGTAACAACCTGCTACGACCATCCTGATGACGTGAGCTCAATATTCTGTTTCACTCTCTCTATCAGTCTGGATTTGGTGCCGCCCCAAACACTTTCAGTGGGCAGGAGTACTCGCCTCCTTCAGCCAATCAGCGTAACAAAACACCGGGGTACATTGTGTTCTTCAACAGCTGAGCTAGTTGTTGAATCAAGCTTTTGCGGCAAAAATGTGTTTTCCTTCGTGAAACTCACGAGGTCATACTCTTGTTTTGTAATTGTTGTTACTGACTCTATTTCTGCAACAGCTTCACTTATTGCTGTGTTTGCTAACGTTAGAGTCAGCGTTAGTCGCCTGCATTTTACGTCATCAGCTACAGTCCGTGATTGGCTGCTTTCGTTGCCAGCTACTGATTGGTCCTGACTAGATTTTAATTTCTGGAAAGTGTTTGGGATGACATCGAGTCCAGACTGATACAGAGAGCTCACGTCATCCGGATGATCTCAGCTAACTTTGCGTTTTGAAGTTGTTTCATGTCTCTTTGATGTTGGTTTGTGTCATTGAGTTGTTTTGCTGTTCCTTCACATCCGTTTGAGGTCTTTTTGTGTCTCCTTGTGGTTGTTCTATGTGTCTTTGTAGTTGTTGTCTGTCTCTGTTAAGTAATTGTGTGTAAGCTTGTTATTGCTTGGTGTCTCTGTGTAATTGTTTTGTGTTGTTGTTTTGTTGTTTTGCCCATCTTTGTAGTCAATTTGTGTCTCTTTGCAGTTCCTTTGCATCTGTTTGTGGTCGTTTCGTGTCTCTTTTAGGTTGTTTTATGTATCCTTGTGGTTGTTTTGTGTCTCTCTGTACTCCTTTTGTGTCATTGTTTTGTTATTTTTGTACCCAATTTGGTTGTCTTTGTAGTTCCTTTGCAGCCACTTGTGGCTGTTTTGTGTCTCTTTGTAGTCGTTTTGTTGTTTTGTTGGTTTTCATAGTCAGTTTGTGTCTTTTTGCAGTCCCTTTACATCCGTTTGTGGTCATTCTGTGTATCCTTCAGGTCATTTTGTGTCTCCTTGTCGTTGTTTTGTGTCTCTTTGTCAGTTTGTGTCTCTTACAGGTTGTTTTGTGTCTCCTTGTGGTTGTCTTGTGTCTTTTTGTAGTTGTTTTGTGTCTTGTTTTGATGTTTTGCTTGTTTTGTTCTCAATTCATGTCTCTTTGAGATCATTTGTGTCTGTCTGTAGTGGTTTTTGTTGTTATTTTGTGTCTCTTCCTGGTCGACATATATATTAATTTTGCATGTGAAGTCCAGGGGGGGCCCCTGACACTTTGGGCCCCTGGACCTGTGCCCAGTAGGCCTGTTCAGTAATCCACCCATGTATAACATGACAACGACAGCTTCCCTGTACTTAACTTCTGTAACCTTTGCTCTCTACTTTACCACTGAAATCATTTCAGATATTCAGAACTGATATGTCTCGATTAATTAACTTTTTTTTTAATCTTATTTATTTGTTTTTTAAAGACATGAGACTTTTAAAGTTGACTAACATGCAGAGATGAGCTGGTAAGAAAGAACCTGTTCCAGTGATTTTTTTGACCCTCTGACTGACCCCTCCGGTTGGGATCCACTAACGTGCGCTGTGTGTAAACTGTGGGCCTCAGACAGCAGCCAGGTGTGGCGTCGTCGCTGTGTGTGATCGTTTCAGGCAGATTTGCGGTTTTACTGTCATCCTTGAACAACCTGTTTTGCAGAAGCTTCCCCGAAGTCTTCAACCCGAGAATAAATGACACATCAATTTCTGTGATCGTCTATTAGCTGTGTTTTGAATGCAACTGTACGACAGCTCAGAGCTGATGGGTGAAGTCATTACAGCGCTGGCCGCTCTGCAGCAGTGGTAAATATGTATATTCGGAGCGTGTGAAAAAGCAGAGCCGCAGCAGACCCACCAACCGTAGCATATGGCTCTACCATGTGTTACTTAATGAGAGATTTACTCACACAGACCACTAAATGTGTGGCTCATTTAAGGAGCCACGGCAGAGGAGTGTTTGCGTGTGTTGCATGCAAGTCGACTCTATAAAGGAGGAGGGGGGGGGGGGGGTCGATCCCCGTCTAACCGCTCGCTGTAACCTTTTGCACTCGCTGTGCTTTTAATGACTCCTCTGCAGAACAAGAGAACAAAGAATATCTCTTAAATGTTGCAGTGAAGTCGGTACACCTGCCTGAAGAGAAACCAAAAAGGTGTGTGTGTTATCTGGGTGTGTTTCGTATTAGTCATGTATCATATTCTCAGGGAGGAATGCTGGTATTCTAACCTCGTGAGGCCAGGAGGCTGCAGTTTAGTGGCGAACATACACTCCTGACCACACACTTTTCTCCCTCCCCGCCTGCGTCTCTGGCTCGCCTATCTGGCCGTGTGCAGTAATTGGCCACACAGCGCCCGGATCCCTTTGTTTCGCCTGCAGAGGCTTGCGGTAGACGTGCACAAGCAGTAGGCCTCATAAATCTGTGGGACTCCAGTGTCAGGCCCAAAATTTCAGCTCTTTACAATGACTTCACTCTCAGCCAAATTCCCACCGTACCACACTCAGGACCAACTCCAAGAAACTTTATTTTTAATGTGATATGTGCATCGCTCAGAGACAGGCTCCTCACACACCCCGATTTAGCTCAGTTTGATCAGAGGCTGTGATTGCATGTCGTCTTCACTGTTTGCTAGTTTTTCGGCTTCGCTGTTTGGCTTGGACTCACTTCACTGGTTTATAAACTGCAGTTGTGGCTCCAGACTGGGTCAAATATGGTTCAGTAAATAAATAGTCTTAACTTTACAGCCTGTGATGAGATAATGCGTCGATTCAAACGCCTGCAAATGAATTTAAGTATATAATCCAGTGCAAACTTTAGCTTTTAATGCATGAGACTTAAGAGCTGAAATCCTCCCATCAGGAGCTGCAACAGAATATTTGATTCATGTGTTTGTACTCACATAACCCTGCACGGCTTATCCTGTTATATACATTATTAACAGAGTCAAATCAGAGACGCTCGTGTGTCCGTGTCGCTCACATCATGAGCTGCAAAAAGTTTCCACAGGTCTCACTAATATATATTAAAGGGCATAGGGCAGATCAAACAGGCAGGGGCGTAGCACCAAATTCTGGACCCTGTGCACACACAGTGTCTGTGGGCCCCCCGTCCTCCCTCTTTTTATCCATGTCTCTCTTGCTGTTTGAATATTTTTTGTTTTACAAAGTCAGAGGCTTTCTTTCCATCTCTGTTCTATTTTTTTTATTTATTTTACAAACATCCCCGAACAAGTGCACAGACAGTAAAGACAAGATAAATCATGATAGTAATAACGACTGGGGAGAAAATATTATTAATAATGATAAAATCAAGAAATAAAAAGAGTAAAGGTCGGTGGAAATGGTTCATTTCTTCATAGAGTCAGATGTAAGCAGGCGAGGTGGACGGTCAGAGATCCTTTAGAGGCTCTCATGTTCTCAGGAAGACTTCCCCCTTATTTTTAATATGTACTTACGTTGTTCCAGTTGGAGTGTATCGTTCAATATTTGTTTGAGCAAATTAAATGTTGGGGGTCTTTATATATGACATTATGCCGAAACGTCAGATGGAATCCTCATCACCGTAACAGTCACATCGTGCACCTCTTTCCAAAAACGTTTTAGTTTTCTGTCCCTTTTTCTTTCTCCAAAGCAACTTGAGCTGCGTTAAGAAGCACATCCTAGTGCAGGGGCGGACCAAACCATTATGCGCCTCTAATGGGGTGAGGGGGGGCCTCAGAAATCTTCTTTTGTTTTTTAATACTTAAAGTTCACTTAAAGTCCATGAAATTCTTTATTCAGACAATTTTGATTTAGTTACAGCACTAATAACTTATAAACTAATAAACAACTGCAAACAAAACCACACTTTTCATCTCAGGCTTTTTTGGGGGGGGGGGGGCACCAAGTAATCTGTTCCACTCCCCCCAACTACGATGCCTCTGAACATGGGGGATTTGGGAGTCCCCTACCTTTTTGAGCAAATTTTCAGCATCAAATTCTTGAGTTCCTGCGTTCTGGTGGATTTTTGCAGCAATTTATGTTGTAAATGTCTTAAATTTGTCATAAAACTCCTCTGCTCTCAGAGCTCATACAGACTAACAGCAGCACTCAGAGGCTACTGTCAAGGGTGTGGGTTTATTTTCAACGGGGGGGGGGGTACATATGAAACGGGGGGGGCTGGGGAAATTTTATCCATTGTTCACTTAATTTCCTGCATTCTGGTGAATTCTCTGCAGTAATTTGGGGTTAAAATTATTTAATGTCGTCCTAAAAGTCCTCTGCTACTGTAATGTTTTTACTGGGGGCACAAAGACACATGCTTTAAATGCCACCTGCACCCCCCCACCAGAGATCGACACCTATGGACAGTATATTATTCCTTTTTTGCTTGCGGCAGCTTTACCAAAAATCTACTCTGACGATGCGTTTGTGTTTCCCTCAGTCTCACAACAGCGTAACGACATGGCCCATGACATTAGTGAAGTCAAATTAGTGTCCATGTCGCTCAGATATGAAGCTACAAAAAGTTTCCACATGTCTCACTGTATACACAGAATATAGAGGGGCGTCATTTAAACACCTCCGCCAGAAAATTTGGAGCATCAAACTCTTAATTTTCTGCGTTCTGGTGAATTTTTTTGCACCAATTTGTGCATTTTCTGAATCAGTTTATGGTGTAAATATTTGTAATTTTGTAAAAATTAAAGTCCTCTGCTACTTTTATGTTTTTAATGCACATGTTCTAAATAGCGCCCCCCCCTCCCAAAAAATCGACACCTATGCACAAGATATATGCTCATTCCTTAATGTGCCCTGCAGCTGTTTGACCACAGATCTATTCTGATTCTGAACAGTGTAACTACACAAAACACTCGCTGACCGACTCATCTGCCCTCTGATTGTTGTTTCTGTCACCATAGCATGAACTGATGGGTCACTAAATCAAGCATCAAACGCTTCATTTTCTGCTTTCTGGTGATTTTTTTGGGCGCCATTTTTGCGCCTTTTCTGCATCAATTTATGATGCAAATGTTTTTAATTTTCCATAAAAGTCCTGTTGTTCTAAATGTTGAGGGCGACGTGTCCTTTGCGTCCCCTCCAAACCTCTACCTATGGACAGTGTCCTTTTATGCCTCACCACTCAGATCTATTCTGACGATGCGTTTACATGTTTCCTTCAGTGCAGTGTAACTACACAAAACACTCACTGAGCGACTCATCTGCCCTCTGATTATTATTTCCATGACCATAACAAGGACTGACGGGTCAGTAAACACAAACGTAGAAAATTTTGAGTATCAAACACTTGATTTTCTGCATCAATATTTGATGCAAATGCCTTTGACGTTGCCATAAAAGTCCTCTACTACTTCTCTATTTTTATTTTGTGCTCATACACAAATGCACATGTTCTAAAAAATGAGGAGGACATGTCCATTCTGTCCCCTCCAAATCTCCACCTATGGACGGTATCCTTTTATGCCTCACCACTCAGATCTATTCTGATAATGTGTTTATGTGTTTCCTTCAATGCAACAACAGTGTAACTACACAAAACACTCACTGAGCGACTCACTCGTCTCCTGATTCTTCTACTGTCATTAACATAACATGGAGTGACGGGTCAATAAACACAAAAGCAGAAAATTTTGAGTATGAAACACTTGATTTTCTGCATTCTGGTGAATTTTTGCAGCTTTTTTGCATCAATTTATGGTCTTTAATTTTCCATAAAAGTCCTCTGCTATTGCCATGGAGGGACAAATGCTCCTGTTCAGAATATTGAAGGGGACGTGCCCCTTTGCGTCCCCTCCAGATCTCTACCTATGGACGGTATCCTTCTCTGCCCTGCAGCTGAAGTATTCTGATGATGCGTTTACGTGTTTCCTTGCATGAAACACGCACTGACCGACTCATCTGCCCTCTGATTATTATTTCCATGACCATAACACGGACTGACGGGTCAGTAAACGCAGCTAAAGCAGAACATGCCCGTGTCACAGGCGCAGGGCGAAGCAGCCTGCAGGCTGTGCGCAGCGCCTCGCACCGCCACCGAAGATTAACCTAAAGATTTATCTCATTTAAAAGAGTGAAAAAGTGGCGCCAGCAGCGGCTCTGACGGATCTGTGCGCGAAAACAAAAAAAGCAAAATGCCGCCTTTGAGGAGAAATTCGTTAGAAAGAGGAGAGCGATAAAAGTGGTGCAGGAGGAGAGGGGAGGGAGACAAAGTTTTTTCCCTGAAAGTTTGTGCAAGCTTTCACTTTCTAGGCGGGGTTACTGTAAGCTGCAGCAGCATGGAGTGAGAGAAACAGGACGGCGAGCGATTGCAATGCAGCACTATACCGAGCTTCCATCCAACTTAAATAAGCTCTCCAATTCTGCTTTCTAAAAATAACCATGTACTCCCCGTACTGCTTGACACAGGTAAACTGTCTTATCTTCTTCCATTGTTTGGGGGGGTGGGGGGAGCGCGTAGTGGGGACGCCGGGTATTTTAACGCGCTGCCTGTGTGTGTTATTTTACATGTGTTTATTTGTTGTGTCTCAAACTCCACCTCAACTCTGCGCCGCTCGTCCCGTCTCCGAGCGCGCTTCTGCCGCAGGAAACTTTCTCTTCGCACATGGTTTTGGAGAGAAAATGGCGCTTCTCCCGAAATGTATTTCATATAAAAAAGAAGGAGGGGAGGCAGCAGGAGGAGGGGAAAGCAGAGCGCAGGGACAGACAGACACGATGTGGACCGGAGGTTCATATCACCGCTCTCAGAGATTTTTCCAAGTGTTCGAGGCTCCGCGCAGTTTTTGGCCGCTGAGAGGAGTCGCAGGAGAGCAGGGCGCACACCGCCGCCTTTAGGGCTGCTTTCATGTGGAGCTGAGACCCGGGCAGAGGAGAGGCGCTGGAGCTGCTGTGTGTGCGTGCGTGTGCGTGCACGTGCGCGCGCGCGTGTGTTAATTATAAAGTGCGAAGAGCAGCGCAGACATCTTCTCTGATAGTGTTTTTGTGGGGCTTCGCTGCACTGTTTTGCAAAGGGGTTTTTTTTGCACTTGAATGCAACACGTGCTCACATGCAGTGATTTTAGATTTCAGCCTGTCTGCTGCTCACATTTTACATTTTTCCCACATGAGCTGGCAGCAGTTGCTTTTCCAGTTAGACACACTTTACTAAATAAATGCCACAGTTTTTTTTATGAGTAGCTTTAATTTGCTTCCTGCTGCAGGTCAGTCTGCAGCTCACCTCTCTCAAGCTTTTCATTTGAAAAAGTGCTGCCAGGTTTCAGAAATCAATCATCACATTTAGCACAGTTTGTCGTTTGGCTGTCTGAGACTTTGTTGCTGTTGTTGTTGAGGAGGAAATGTCAGTAAAATGTCCCTGAGATGATCCTGGAGTCGCTGTTTGAACTTGTTTTTTCACTGTGGTGAGATGAGTCTTTTCAGGTGTGAGGCATCTGTAATAACTCATGCTTTGCAGCCATATTTGAACTCTTTATTTTCTCAGCTCAGTCGTGTTAAAACCTCAATTTTTAATCAGTAATTTCAGTGTGAAAAAACAAAGTTTAGAGAGCGAGCGGGAGGAATTTAATGCTTCTTGCAGAACTTTTTTTAAAGTGAGTTTTTGCTCTGCAGCCGTGCAGCTATTAGATTTCAAAACTCTCACACTTTGAATCTTTATCTTTGATAAACTGTCGTGAACCCTCTAAATAAACCCCCAAATTTAACTATTTCCCTCCAGCACCTCCAAACAAAGCCTCTTTTTAAAAATTTTTCCTGCTCTTGAAGGTTTTGCAGGTTTGACTGAAGCCAACCGGTGGCAGCGACCTGCCCACGTTCCACAGCTGCTGGAAGTCTTTACTCTTATAAAGCAGACTTGTTTATCCCTCATTGGCTTCGTCTGACAGTGGACTGCCAGGGCCTGTTTGAAGTGTAATTCAACCCTGATTTTTACAGTGGTTTTATTAAAAAGAGTTTTCCCCTCTGACGGCTGCTACCAGAGGCTGCATGAGAGGATGTTCTCGGCTGCTCTCGTGCGGGCACAAGTCGTGTCTGGTTCCCATTTGAAAACATCACCAGCGAGGATCATAACGTCGTCCTCTCGCTGACACCAGACGGGCAGAGGAGATTTTTTATTATTTTCCCTTAATTCCTTATTTTATTGAAGAAGCTATGATGGGCTGCTCAGTGTGTTGACTTTAGACTCAGAGGGTGGGTCCAACTCAGACAGAAAATAGAAACAGATTGGTGAAATATGCTGATAGCGTCCCACATGTTGCCTATACATGAGCGTGTAGAACATACTCACTTGTATTTCTGGTTTTATTTTAATAATAAAGCATCTCTGAGCTGTGAGGCGTCCGGCCTGCTTCTCCACACAGGCCTTCAGAGACGATGACTTTATCTGTAATTGATAAAAATTCTCTCACATCAGATAATCTCTGAACAAAAGGAGCTTTTATTTAGCTACATAAATTTCCCTCAGTTAGAACTAATTGACAACAGGAGCTCTCACACACACACACACACTCTGTAACACAGCACACATGTTGCACATGATGGCAACTCACAGTGTGCCATTGGCCCGGCACGGATCACTCCTCATATGTTTCCTTTTTGTCATTTTTAAAATTTTCTACCTTATGTGTGTGTTGAAAAGAGAACTTTCCCTCTCCGTGCAGACACCAACACACACACACCAACACACACACTCTCTCACACACACACACACACACACACACACACATTCCCTTGCAGCTCCGTCTGCAGACGGAGAGGCACATTTTGTTTATTTAATTGCTGTTAATAATTAAAAATTCGAGCTTGGACCTCGGGTATGGCAACAATTGTAAACAATCGAATGAATTATTAACTGTGATAAAAGCCTTGCTGGAGAGCAGCAGCGTGCTGGGATGTGACGGACGGTGCGTAATGGAGCTCTGAGAAGAGAGGAGTGTGTGTGTGTGCGTGTGTGTGTGTGAGAGAGACTTCTGGTGTGTTTTTCATGTTGGTCGAATTTAGGGATAAAAAATCACATCTATATTTCGGACTTTTTTTTGTTTTTAATTTCTCTTAAAGGTTTGTCCAGAGGAGTGGGAGCCGGCTCATGTTTTTAATTTCCCATCCATATTTTAAAAAAACACACATTTAAAGCATATCTTAAAATTTCCTGACATCATCTTTTCTTGCAATTTCCAACTAATTTTATCTGATTTTTTTGTCCGTTGTTGTTTCTCCAACGTGTCCGTTCCCTTGCAGGCCACAATGACGCAGCACAAAATCTGCAACCTTAAATTACAGCCTGCATTTTTTTGTCTTGGAGGTTGGGGGGGTTCATTGCATTTTTAAATGTGTGCAGTAGTGTTAATATGCAGCTCGTGATGTTTTTAATCTCAGACTGTTTTCACTGGTGCGACATTTTAACTTATTCCTTCCCTCTGCCCCCCTCTGCCCGCCTGGACGCTGACCCCTGCTCTCCTCGCCTCTTAACACCCTCTCAACACTAAAGTATTACCCTACTCACCTTCTAAACAATGCCTTAGTGGTAAGTCCTATTTAGTCCCTATTTATTCCGCATTAGGTGTCTGTGTTTTTGCATATTCCATCTTGAGAAAATGTTTTTCCTTTTTCCTTTTTTGTGGTGCTCCTGCAGGGCCGCTCACGCTGACCTGCAGCTGCAGACAGTTGTTACAGGCCCGTGCAGGAAGGAGATTATTTCGCACACACTCCATGGAAAGTTGCATTTTCTACTCTGTGTGTTTTTCTGCCCTATTTTTGGCGACATGCTTCAGCCAGGCGACTTTTTTTGTTGTTGCAAAGCTGCAGCGCAGATACATAAAAAAAAAAAAACTGTGCGCAGCTCCGAGCGCGATGTGTGTGAATGTGTGCGGAGGAAAATATCAGCCCGGAGTTCTGGAGCACATGTATCACATTACAAATATTACTTCCAAGCTTTATATTTGAATTTTTAAAAATGTAATGCATGCATTTTAAAATACCAGCCTTCATTTTGAAATGTCTCCTCTGATTTTTTGAAGTGCACCTCTCCTGCAGGCCTCGCGTCCTCCTCCTGCAGCTGTCTGCAAAAGTGTAGGTTAATTATCGGACAGTTCATTTTCGATTTCTTTAGGGACTGTTCTTTATTTATTAGAGAGGGTTGTGGCTGCTGTGTGACTTGTTTTTTTTTTTTTATTTCTCTTTATCTTGACCCTCCCTTAAGCTTCAAATATTTTCTCTTGAGCCTCCCTGAATGACTGGAGGAAAAGCACGACCCCTCCTCCACCATAAAGAGGCCCTAACAATCTTGTTTACTAAATATTTTTTTACTAAATTCAACGAGCAAACATCACAGGATTGAGCGTTATTGAGAGTTATCACCAAATTTTTCTTAAACAAAATGCAAATCTTAATTATTACAGAAGTTTTTACAGTTGTTAACACGTGTGATTTTGGTGATTTAAAAAAAACCTTTCCTTCCAAACTTGCAAGCAGGTTTTGGAGTTTGAAATAAATACAAAATACAACCATTTAAAGTTGTATGCCCCTCCCCTAAACCAAAAAATATATGCACATAAGTCCCTCCCCAGTGCTTAAAAAATTATTGAACATGCCTCCCCCTCCCTCCTCATTAATAACGAACAGTCCCGTAAAGAACTCTGTGACAGTGAATGTGACAAATGTTTTTCGTGCTCTTGTTTTCTCTGTCCGTCAGAAGTCACCTCTGCTTTGAGGTCACCGTCTCGGCGCACATGACTTATTGCTTTTCTCCTCCCAGTCCGAAGCGTTCCTTTATCAGCTGCTATGTGTTGCTCCAGGAGGATGTATTATATTTTTCTTACGTCACCGGCAGCCGTTATCAGCCGCTATCAGAGAGCAGTGTTTTCAGTGAAAATATCAAAGCATGAGCTCGTTTGTTTTATGTGAAAATCTGATTAAATGAATGTAATCAATATCTGCACTCTGAAGCATTAACTTTACATTTACACGTATTTGATGAGGTGGCCCTTACACCGCCCCCCCACGCCCCCACGCCCCCCTACATCCCCTCTGTCTCTTCCCAAGGCCTGCAAAATGAGTTGGAACAGCTGTTGGGAGGATTAAAATCTGATGGAACCGCAGTCTGAATAAACAGAAAACGTTGGATTTTTCACAATTAAAGACACATGCACATGTAGCCATGCATGCATGTGCACGGACATGCAAACGTGCACCTAAAACCTTTTGGTGTCTTCATGCCAATTAGGCCCTGTGAGTGGTTATCGCTGGATTAGCCGGGTTTGCCAGTTTCCAGGCGACTGTGTCTCACCTTTATCCTTTAACAAAATCCGTTTCAAGCCAAACGCTCGCTGCGGTGTCGAGCTCCAGAGTCACATCGCAGTGAGTTAAGAATTGGTCACACTGCCTGTATTACATTTCTCAGATATTGAATTATGGTATCACTGTGGGTTTTGGTTCAGTTGCACACTAGTTTAATTGTCTTAATTCTATATATACAGTGGCGGTGATGCCAAACAGCAGAGAGAAGTTTAGTTTGTGGATAAAAGTGACCCTGCAGCCAGTAAAGCACTCTGCTTTTGGACACCAGACAGAAGAATGAACTCATAGCACACTTGATTGACAGGTAGGGCTGATCTATTGTGCTCTCTTGTAACTGAGTTGTGTGTGCGCGCGGTGCACGTGTAAGGAGGGAAGACAGGCAGGGAGTACGGGGTGAAATCGGAGTCGCTGATTGGCCGCGCTGCTGTTTTGTGCTGTGCAGGCAGCGCCGGATCTTTTCCCCTCATCACGGGACACCAGGAGGTCATGATGCCAGACACTTGCCTGGGACACCGTGTTCCTTTTACTTATTCATTCTTACCATGCGGCCAGTTACAGGCCAATCCACCACAAACACCGTCGACATTAAAATACACTCGAGTGTTTTACACGTCAAACATTTGGTGCTTTTCTTTATTTTTTGTATGATAAAAAAAAATATTTATTTCTCATTGATTATAAACATACACATATTTGTGTTTAGTATCATCAGTGTATTTCTTTTAGTAATTTATCTCGTGTCCAAAGAATCCAGGATGATCTTTCCTTTAAACCAACCCAAACATTGGCATTGTACCTCTCCGTAAACCAGGTTATCATGTAGCAGATACGCTGAAGCTTAACATTTCTTTAGGTTTTATCAGCACTGTGGTTATCGTGGTTAGGTTTAGGCACAAAAACCACTTGGTTATGGTTCTGAAAAGGTCATGTTTGGGCTTAAGAAAACCTGGTTTTGGTGGCACAATCACGGCAGGAAACGCAGCAATGTCTTGGTAAAAATTAACCACTTTTCATGACCACTTCCTGGCTGGACGCCTGCAGTGATGTGTCAGAAAAAACCAACCGCTTTTTGTGGCACTTTCCCGTCTGGAAATGCAGCGACGTCTTAGTAAAAAACAACTGCTTTTTGTGGGACTTTCACAGTTAGAAACACAGCGATGTCTTTGTCAAAAAACACTGCTTATAGTGGCTGGAAATGCAGCTATATCTCAGTTAAAAAACAACATTTTTTAGTGGCATTATCACAATTGAAAAATGCAGTAATGATCAGTAAAAAACAAACATTTTTCATGGCAATTGTCTGGCTGGAAATGCAGCCATTTCTAAGTAGAAGAACAACTGCTTTTTGTGGCACTCTTCCTGTTAGAAACACAGCAATGTCTTGCTGAAAAACAACTGTTTTAATGGCACTATCCTGGTTGGAAATGCAGCTATGTCTTGCTAAAAACAACCACTTTCCATGGCATTATCCCGACTGGAAATGCAGTGATGTCTCAGTAAAAAACAACCACTGTTTCAGCGCAAAATGCAGCAATGTTACCGTAAAAATTAACTGCTTTTCATAACAATTTCCTGGCTGCAAATGCAGCAATGTGTCAGTAAAAAGCAAAAGCTTTTTGTGGCACTTTCCTGATTAAAAACACAGTGATGTCTTGGTAAAAAACAACTGCTTTTAGTAACACTATCCTGGCTGGAAATGCAGCTTTATCTTGGTATAAAACAACCTTTTTTAAGTGGCATTATCACGGCTGGAAACAGTAAAAAGTAAAAAACAACCCCTTTTCCATGGCACTTCTGCAGCTGGGAATGCAGTGATGTCTCAGTAAAAGTAACTTCTTTATGTGGAACGTTTCCAGCTAGAAATGCAGTGAATTTTCAGTAAAAAACAACTACTTTTTGTGGGACTTTTCCAGTTAGAAACACAGCGGTGTCTTAGTAAAAAACAACTTATTTTAGTTGCACCTTCCTAGCTGGAAATGCAGCAATGTCTCAGTAAACAACAACTGCTTTTCAGGGCAATTTCCCAGCTAAAAACACAGTTATGTTTTTCATAAAAAAACAACCGCTCAAGGTGGCGTCTTTGTGTATCCTCCTTCCATCGGCGCCAGCAGCCTAAAACAAGGAGGCCGCCCTGCTGAGACGTCCCAGAGCTTCAGATGTGGGCATTTTGTTATCTCTGCAGCTTCAAAATTGGTAGCATGTTGTGGATTATTTGCATTCTAAGCATATAACTGTGAGGCTTGTGAAGGTTTCTGTGATTAATGTGTTTGTCAGTGATATAAATTTTCTGTGTTTATTGTCAGCTGGTGACTGGGGGCCACCGTGCGTCAGCAGGAGTGAATTTACAGCAATTTTTGCAAAGAAATTCAGAGCTCTCTTTGGTGGCGGAGACAAAGACGAGATGAGCTGGGCGCATTTTGGCAGCGGGCGATATAGATTTGAATTAAGTAGCATGTAGTTTTTATCTGGAGCTGCATGCAGAGAGAGGCAGAACCAACTGTGTCTCATTCAATATCAGCACAGCTGTCCCAGCATCCGTGGAGAATGGATTCCTACTGCTATTGCCATGGGAGGCTCCAGCCAAGAAGAATGGGAGGATATCCAGTGTGTGTGTGCGCTTGTGTTTTAAAAGGAAGGAGTGAGAGGAGAGAGTAATACGCTGCTGTGTGTGTGTGTGTGTGTGTGTGTGTGTGTGTATACTCGTCTGTCTCTGTGTGTGTGATTTTTGCATGTGTGTGTCATGTTGTCTCCACCCGCCTCACTTTTCCTTCGCTCATGTCACCTCTGGCATGGATTAGTCTTTGGCACAACCCTGGCAGTGCCCGCGGCCCCACTGCGGTTCTGTGGTCGCCGATATGTTGTGCTGTTGCCATGGCTACTGAACACACACACACACACGGGTGCTAAATTACATAATTGAGCTAGAATATACAGAGGAACACAAAATACTTATATGAGAGCAGAGAGAGGTAGAGAGGCAGGGGGGGAGACAGAGTGTATGAATCCAGAAAGACAAAGTGCGCCTTCACCACGAGCAGCAAACTGAAATGCATTTGGTGAATATTTGAGAGCTTTGTCATAGCTGAGCTTCAGACATCAGTACAGCATGTTCTTTCCTCCGATTTTGAGTCATAACTCTAAATAACAGAGCCGCCATTATGTGGGTATTTGGAGCGTTGTGACAACCGATCTGACAGGGCAGTTGAGGGTAAGGTGTTTGTGGTGACACACAAGTGGTGTTTGTGTCTGTGTGTGAACGACGGAGGGACAAATCTACAGTGTTTGTATGAGAGAGGGTGTGGCACCTCACTGTAGGTTTACACAGATACACCATGAGGCACTTTCTCTCTCTGCCCTCCTCCTCCTCTTCCTCCTCCTCCTCCTCCTCCTCCTGAGCCTCAGTTTGTTTTGATCTTATATCTGTGAGAGTATCAGCGATACGTCACATCTCTGTCACACTTGACGAACACAGGAGTGGGCTTAGAGAGCAAAAACTTTGAATTTCAAAGTGCCATATCGTTTAGGACTGTTATCATGCTTTAAAGACCCCCTCCAGATGTGTTAGACATATACACATAAAATGCTTTGATTATATTTCGTGCCTGACATATTTTTTTTCTACAAAACGTTCAATAACTTTCTTGAAAAATCTTAAAATTACACCACCTCTCATGAATTTGCATTTAGTGAAGGCATGACCAGCCCCACTCTGCCTTACTCCGCCACCAATTGGCTCACCCTGACATTTGTCATGGATCTATTAAGAGACCTGGATACAGCGTTAAAAGCAGGACCCCGTTTATTCCTATGAAAGTGCTCAGTGGTGCATGAAGCCAAAAAAAGCTGTTTCCGTGATACAAAATTACTACGGCTGCCCCCTGATAGTCGACCAGAAAGGTTATTAGTCGGCAAGATTGTATTGGTCATTTAGTCGCAAAAAAACAAACAAACAAACGTGAAGCTGCACCTTGTCAAAATAAATCCAAACCTATATGACTGGACCATGTGTGAATTTAATTTGAAAGGACAGACACAGGAAGTGTCCACGCTCAGCAGTCAGACAGGAGTCAGGTTAATCTCCAGGGCTGGTACCTGCGGTTATTCCACAGGCTAGTTAATAACATGTGTGGGATCATTTTGAGAAGGTGAAGGACCAACCCAAGGTGATATGTAAACTCATCTTCATTGGTCCACTACAAACATGACGTATCATGTGAAACATGGAAGTAGCTACATGCCCATTAGCCCACAGCGTCATTAACAGGCGGCTCGCTCAGTGTGTGACGTGCACTTGGAGATAAAATATAGGCCTATATTAATGAAGGTTCATTAGTACGGTTTGTATTTCTCTGTAATGTAGCACAGTGTTAACAATGTTACTGAGACTATTCTTTCTCACACCTTCAACTCAAACCACCAAAATATATCATTTCATCATTACATTCATATCACAGACATGAGGGACACTAGTCCACTGATGGACCCTGATGAGGACTGTTGGTCCACTAGGAAAATTCATAGTTGGGGGCAGCCCTAGAAATTACCCAGATATTTGGCACTGCTTCCACATAACTGGGCCCATAAGCATGCTAGAGACTTCTGCTGGTCAAGCTGACAACTTCTGGTTTAGCACTCTGCTAACATGAATGGGGATGAAATAATTTACGCTAGCGGCTTTTCTACGCTTTACAAATATTATCGGATTTAATGGATTAAATCCAGATAGTGGAACAAATCATTTCACAGAGGTTGCGATGCTCAAAGAAATGTATCCACAGATTTACAGACGTCTCTTTCCCAATGTAAGTCAATCTGAAAAAGTCTTTTTGGGCCCAGTGGCATCACAGAGTTGCAATTCCTCTGTTTGGCCACTACAAAAATTGACTTCAAAGCCCGGGTTACTTCCCTGCGGTGTCTGGCCCTGTAATAAGTTTACTGTGCCAGACCCGTGAGCTGAGTCGACCCGTGCATCGAACACATCCTCACTCCGACCTCGTCACACATTAACGTTTGGTCATGGACTGTCCACGTCCACATATGACGTCCAAGGTACCCTGGGAGTGTTGGTTGTTGACATTCTAGGATGCCGTGTCAAGTTCTGCCTGTTACATGCATTGTCTTCTTTCAAGATAAACTTCTGTTTTCACAGGAAATTTAACGTTTACATAGTCTCTTTAAAAATAAACACGCTATGTCGGTTCAACACTGCGAATTGACGTTTTTTTGGTTGGGTTTAGGAAAAAAGAACAGGGTTTGGCTTTAGAATCTTACGGGACGTGGACACCGTTCTCTCGGGTGAAAGTTTGTGTTTGTTAGACCCATCCACCACCCCTCCTGCCCGCCCCACTCGGACATTCGCTGCCTTAACTGTCGTCCTTGTTCCACCACATTTCCCCTTGACACCACTGGCCGCCATTAAACTAAAACGGCAACCGGCTGCGTATCATCCCAATGTTAAAGGACACCTTTTATTGTTGGTTTCTGACGCTGCAGATCACTGCCCAAGCGCTGGATTTCGATGACTTCGGAGTGAGACCAGGGTTGAATATCACTAATAACAACCTACTTCCTGTTTGCTGTGTTGTTAGTCATTTCCAGTAAATATCACCATGTAAAATATGTCTTTTCTATTTGAAAAGTACAAATGTCAGAAGACAACAAGTACGTACTAATGTCTAAAGTGGTTGTGGCGTGTTCAAGAGCAACTTTTTGGCCAAGGCACAGACAACAAGAGGCAATGCAACAGTCGGCTTTTGTCGCCACGAGTCCTCTGATGTCAGTTTGGTGTATCTTGGCCTTAACCGCAACCAACCCACCAAACAAAGGCAACGAGTAGCCAACCAGAGGGAGAGTAGGGTCGGTCATGCTTTCACCATTTGAGGAAATGCAAATTCGTCTTCCCCCATATTGCATACTGAACTATGATTGACTAAACTAGCTGTGATGTCACAAAATCTTGCTGGTGCCTTAAACGGTGACCGTCGGCGAGCACAGAGACATTTTCCACTTGCAGCAGATGGATGTGAAAACCAGCTTTAAAACTCTGCACATACATCATTGTGCACCCAAACATCCAGGAGAAGTGACAGTGAGCAAAACACATTTTCGACTGAAGTGGCATTTAAAAAAAAAAAAAAAAAAAAAGTGGAATGATGGATCCGCAGAGAAAGCTCTGCTGTGTTGATCTGATATTATCTCTTACATATTAATTCCTGACTGCAAAATTAAAATGAGAATCAGTGGTTTATTGTCACCACAGCTCCCAGTGCGAGTCCAGTAGCAAAAACTGTCACTGCTATAAAAGATTTCAGTCAATAAAATCATGTTGCAGGTTGTAAAATGAATAATTGTCGTATATTTCGCAGTGTTTAGTTAGTTTTGTTCCGTGTCTAGTGCTGCAGAAGACAGACTGAGAAATGTCTCTGAGTGTGCTTTGTTCTTGCATTGAATAGATTTGAACTAATGCCAGTATCAACACACAGAGCGAACGTTGACAGTAATTCATTCCCTGCTCTTTCTTTTTAATCAACAAGTAATGTTTCCGTAAAGACAAGCTGCACGATATTGAATTTCCCAGATCTTTTTTTCCTTTTGCTCCACGAGGAGAAACGTAAAGGCTGAAACTTGTGACCGGAGCGTGGAAAGCCTTTGTATCAGCCAGTCGCAGGTCAACAGAAATAGATAGAGAGTTGTTGTTGCGGATCATTGGCGGTCCACTCAAGGTCACTTCAGTGTGGGCAATCTGGGCATGTTGTTTGGCCTGTCCTGCCTGTCTGTCTGACCTACATCTCACTGCACTGGCTAAATATATACAGTAGACCCCTCATTACAAAGATCCCAGATTAATCTGGATGAAATCTGAGCACCGTTTCACTCTCTGTTTGACTGCAGCCTTCTCTTCACAAACTTCCCCAGGCTGACTTTCCATCTCAGTCGGTCTCAGACGTACACTCACTATCCAACAACAAAAGAAGACAGATGCAGGCATTCACACAACATGGCACACACACACACACACACACACACACTCTGTGAATAAGACAAGAGCCACAATAGGTCTCACCATTCAGAAACAAATCCTCTGTACATTTGGAGTATTCGCTGTGTCTGTTTGAACTGGAGCCTAAATATGTATATGAGCTATACTCTGTGGTGCCTCGTGCATAACACACCTGCACATACTTAATCACACGAGGCACAGGTGTGCATTCTTTCAGATAAAAAAAAGAAATCACACCCAGTACTACTGCGTTACAACATGAGAGGATGTGTGTATGTGGTTAGGTTCCTACGACTTGGAGAGGAAGAAGCTGAACATTTCAACCACGTATCCATTACTTTAAGCTGCGTCTGTAAGACTGTAAACAAAAAATAACGACACTGACACTTAGTGTAAGTTGATGAGTACGCTACATAAAGTTCAATGTAAGTTTATCTTTGACAGAACCTTTAAAAACCATAAAACAGTTTGGTATTAAACAGTTATCTTTTTACTTTTAGCTAACTATCTGAATCATGTATCAATTAGCCAACATTTAGCTAAATTACCTATAACCCTAAGGATCATCCATTATTTAATGCTAACTATTTTAACTCTTTATCCATTACTTTTAGCTAACGATTTCAACAGATTTTCTATTAAGCTACTTTTAGCTAACTATTTCAATCTCTTATCCATTAGCTTACTTTTAGCTACCTATTGCAGTCACTTATCCATTAGCTTACTTTTAGCTAACTATTTTAATCTCTTATCCATTAGCTTACTTTTAGCTAACTATTTCAATCTCTTATCCATTAGCTTACTTTTAGCTACATATTTTAATCTCTTATCCATTAGCTTACTTTTAGCTAACTATTTTAATCTCTTATCCATTAGCTTACTTTTAGCTAACTATTTCAATCTCTTATCCATTAGCTTACTTTTAGCTACATATTTTAATCTCTTATCCATTAGCTTACTTTTAGCTACCTATTTTAATCTCTTATCCATTAGCTTACTTTTAGCTACCTATTTCAATCTCTTATCCATTAGCCCCACTTTTAGCTACCTATTTTAATCTCTTATCCATTAGCTGACTTTTAGCTAACTATTTCAATCTCTTATCCATTAGCTTACTTTTAGCTACCTATTTCAATCACTTATCCATTATCTTACTTTTAGCTAACTATTATAATCTCTTATCCATTAGCTTACTTTTAGCTACATATTTTAATCTCTTATCCATTAGCTTACTTTTAGCTAACTATTTTAATCTCTTATCCATTAGCTTACTTTTAGCTACCTATTTTAATCTCTTATCCATTAGCTGACTTTTAGCTAACTATTTCAATCTCTTATCCATTAGCTTACTTTTAGCTACCTATTTCAATCACTTATCCATTATCTTACTTTTAGCTAACTATTATAATCTCTTATCCATTAGCTTACTTTTAGCTACATATTTTAATCTCTTATCCATTAGCTTACTTTTAGCTACATATTTTAATCTCTTATCCATTAGCTTACTTTTAGCTACCTATTTTAATCTCTTATCCATTAGCCCTACTTTTAGCTACCTATTGCAGTCACTTATCCATTAGCTTACTTTTAGCTAACTATTTCAATCACTTATCCATTAGCTTACTTTTAGCTAACTATTTTAATCACTCATCCATTAGCCCTACTTTTAGCTAACTATTTCAGTGGATCATCTATTACGTTTAGCAGTTTTAGCAGTACTTTTAACAGTTTCAACAGATTTTCAATAAGCTAATTTTAGCCAACTATGTCATCACTTATCCATTAGCCCTACTTTTAGCTTCTTTTTTTAAACTTTTAACTTACTTTAAACTATTTTAATGGATCATCCATTACTTTTAGCTAACAATTTTAACAGATTTTCCATTAAGCTACTTTAAGCTATTTCAATCACTTATCCTTAGCTTAGCTAAACAATGTACTGTTCATCCATTACTTTTAGCTAACCCTTTCAATTGTTTCACTGTCAGTTAACTGTTTCAACCGTTTTACTTTTAGCCAACTATTTAATTTATCCATTACTTTTAGCTATTTTAACTGTTTATATGTTACTTTTAGCTAACCATTTCAGTCACTTATCCATTAGCCTACTTTTAGCTGACTCTTTCAACTGTTTTACTTTTAGCTATTTATTTTTGTCATTTATCCATAACTTTAAGATTAAGTTTAACTCTTTATCCATTACTTTTAGCTGTTTCAATCACGTATCTATTAACGTGCCTTTAGCTTATTATTTTAAATTGTTTATCCATTACTTTTAGCCAATTGTTTCAACCCTTTTAGCTATTTCAACCACTTATCTGTTATTTTTAGATAACCGTTTCAGCTATTTACATATCTGTCGGTGTTAGCTATCTGTTCAGACTTATCTGCTGTCTTTCTAACTAGTTCACAACACTCAGTAGGTGGACATATTTATTTTATTTAAATCATAATGTGTAGCCTGCTGACTGCTGCAGTTGTATCTCTGAGGCCTGAGTCCTGCTGTTTGGGAGTCAGTGATACATGAACCCAGCACCACACACATCCAGCGGTTCATCTTTGTCCTTCCTGTGTTCCCTCCATCCGTCCTTTTATTACCGTGCAAAACAAACATGTCTGCACACCTGGTGAAGCCTGGAGGGGCAATTACAATCATTTGGACACAGAGGACAAAGACTTCATCAGGCCCGCAGTTAATTGGGAAACGGCGGCAGTGTCGGGGATCGTTCACTCGTCAAGGGGTGACATCACGCGGTGACGCCACTGGATGATGTCATAGCGCTCATCATCTTTTCACCGCTCCTTTGGCTTCCCTTTAAGTAGAGCGGGGATAAAGAGGCATTGATTGGCTCGTTGATTGTACCTCAAATTTCCCGAGGCTTTCTTTCATCATCACGCTACATTACCTCATGCTGTAGCAGAGGCGCAGCGGGTCCAAGCAGACTCCTGGATATGTTGATCCAGTGCAGGAGATGAAAACAGTGACCACGCAGGAGCGTAATCCACGTCGGCTATTTAGCAGATAAGATTATGAGCCCAGCAGTGATTGTATCCATGACTTGAGATCTGCTTTTATTCTCTGTCTCCGGGAACGTGGCTCAAACGCTGGGCTTAATAGGCATTTATTGGGTTAATGTTGGAGGGAAAATCTTTTCCTGTCTTGGGGGTGGGTGGAGGAACGTTGACGCTTGGAGGCTTATGAACCTGCAAGTCAAACAGTAATGAAAACAGTTGTGACCTGATTTCAAGAGCGGGGGAAAAAGAGTGGATGGGGAAGGAGGATTTTTTAGTGATAGACAAAGAATCACAGACAACAACATGTTAGCGAGACAAAGCTGCTTTTATTCCCTTCTTCTTCTTCTTCTTTTTTTTTTTTCTTTGTCTTCTCTTGCTCTCTTGTGTTGCCTCTCATTTCTTCCTGTTACCTTCCCTCTCTGTTTCTGTCTGTGTATCTAATTCGGCCACCCCTGTCCGGCAAGGAATAGCTGTCACCCCAGGGAACAAAGGGCTCGAGCTCGCTCTTCGGAGCAGGAAGTTGGCACGGGGCCAAGGGTGGAAAATCTATACTTGGTTGCATAATATAACATATCTTTACCTCAGATGAACTCTGAGGAGGCCTGGCAGCTGCGAGCAAACAGAGCTGGAGGGCGGGAGTTTGTGTGTTATTAACCGACTCTGTTTGTGTGGAAGTGTCTGTGTATGTGTTTGGTATGAGTGCGCTGCTCTGTGCTGCATGTGACTCGTGTTTGCCGCCGCCGCCACCGCTGCTGCTGCTGCAGGCCCGAGGCTGTTCGAGACCCCCTCGACAGTCGAGCAGAGTACAGTAGAGTCAAATAGACCCTTGTTGAGGGAAAAAAAAAAAGGATCAGATCAGAGTAGAGTTGAGGAGAGGAGGCCGAGGCCAAGCAGGGCTCAGGGTTAGACTCAAACACAACTCTGTGGCTTCTCCTTTTGGCCCAGGCAGCCAGTAACTACTATCCCGACTACAGCTGCAGCGTACTCTGTGATATAAACTTTCTGCTCTGTTTAGGCTCAGAGAAATAGCTGCAGGATTAGTGTGCGTTACATGGAAAGTTGTATATTTGACTGGAAAATTCGGCACAGGATGAGGATTTCATGTCACTGCTAAAATATAAAACACAGATGGGCCAGATTCTGCGAGTTCACGGAGCGGGACTGCTCCTCAAACACTCTTTACGACTAAATTCAACTCGCCGCTCTCCTGTTATTAAGACGTCTACACGGCCTCTGAGTAAAGCTCTTATAGGAGCGCTTGTTGTGATGTGATCGCCTGCAACCGTAATGGAGAAACAGTGTGCGCCGCTCCTCTTTTGTGGCTGCACGTCGTAGCGGCAGCGGCGGACCCGGAGGCTGTCTGACGTGTCAAGCTGCTGTCAGTCTCCTCAGCACGCACGACGTCTTGAGAAAAGGCCCCGTGAAACTCAAACTGGGCTCATTATGGTCATCATCTGGAATAAAGCGCAATCATCTCCGCCACCTGTGGCAGGCTGCGGTGGAGAAACAGACTCTTGTAGGCCTTGTGGACCTGTCTGCTCAGAGTTTGCACACTCTGTCCGTCCTGTTATTCCTCTGCCTTGTTTTTCCTCTCCATCTGCACACCTGAATAAAAGTATTTCCAAGCTAGAGTTAGGACTCATATGGGGACCACAAATTGACCGTATATTGCAGCCAGGCTGTGGAGATTTATGATGAAAGTGAACAGGGATGGTGTGGGCGGTGTGCAGAGGTGCATATTATGGTGCCTTTTTTTGTTTTTTTAATACTTGGAGGAGCTGAGGACCTTGAGAGCGCTGTAGAGGAGTGAAGCAACAGCAGAATATTTTTTCCTTCCAGCGGACAGAAAGACTATAGACGAGGAAAAAAAAGAGACGGGGAAGAAGAAGAAGAGAGGGAAATGGGCGGGAATGAAAGAGGCCATAGTCTGTGTATTGTAAATACAGTAGACTGGGGAGCACTCCGTGTCCTTCTATTTTTTCTAGCAGCATGATTTGTTTGATTTACTCTCTATCAATCAGCGGAGGATGTATTTAAACGAACTTGAAGTATATTTGAGAAAGCCTCTTTATAGCTGTGGCTGTTTGTATTCTCCTTTTACTTTCCTTGGAAGCAGACCGTGATTAAAACAGACGATATAGGCGTATTGTGTTTCCTGGGGGATTGGAAGGAATGCAAATGCATCATAACCATATTATACTAGTTAGGAGCGGTGTGCGTTGCCAAGCCTCTGGATACAGGAGAGAGTAGACGCAGTTACACTGAAGGGAACCGAGTCGCACAAAGAGCCAGAATCCCACAACTGCAACAACACGAGAGGACATCTGACACTGTTGGACTATATTTGACATTTCATAGGATACACACAGTACCGGAGCCTTCGCTGCGTAAAAAGCCAGATTTTGCTCTCTGTGAAAAACTTTAACAGAGGAAACCCCAGAAAAACTTTTGCCTTCTCTTTCTCTCTCTATGTGTGTGTGTGTGTGTGTGTCCGAGCGCCGCAGAATCCGTTTGGCATTTTTTGTTGTGAGGGAAGCATGTTGCTGGTGGGACTTTGGCCTGCACAATCCCTCCTCTGTTAAAACAATGCGGCAGTTGTCCTCCCTAACCTAATTACTCCCTCCCGGGGGAGAAAGGCAACAGCACCAAATCCCATAGTTAGGAGCTCTGATCTGGGCCCTGCTGTAAGAAAAGGCCTCATTCATTTCCCTCCCTCCTTCCACCACACACACACACACACACACACACACACACACACACACACACACACACACACTTTCTATTTTTCTCTGCGATCAGGTTTGTCCCAACAGAAGCTAATTACGCTCTAATTTATCCTGATATTTCTCTTGATATTTGTTTTTCTTGACGTTACATTTTATTGTTGATGCTGAGGACGTAACTGCATCTAAAGTTTGGATAAAACAGCCTCACACAGTTTATATAATCACCAAACAATCGATCCAGGGCACCCGGTGTGGCTCACCTGGTAAAACATGCAGCATTAAACTCAGTCCTCACCACCGAGGCCTTTTGCTGCACCTCATCCTCTGTCTTTTCTTCTCCTTTCCTACTTCTCCACAGCTTCCTCCTTCATATGAAGGCAAAATGCCCCAAAAAATAATCTTAAAAAAACAACAGTTGACCCAGTTTGGGTCAGTACAGCACCGACACAGCACTGGGTTTACTTTACCCACTCCTGTTGTGTTGTTTTGACCCAACGTTAAGCCCTTTTGCACAAGACAAGTTTAACCTTTAGACCTCTAGTCATTTCTAATAATGATGGAGGTCGTCTGTATCTCAGCCCTTAGCAAATCCACCATGTTTGTAATTTTTCAAGTCAAAGTTCTGCACCATATTACCTTCCATATTTCACCAAACACAGAGGTCATGTGACAAAATTAGTCCTGAGCAAATCTAAGTAATTTTGGGTTGTGTTTTACGTTGCTCTCGTCACTCAGGAAGTGGATGTTACGCAGAGCTTTGACGTCATATTCAGGGGATAATGTCGCCATACGAAGCACAGATATGTGTGCGTGTGTGTGTGTGTGTGTGTGTGTGTGTGTGTGTGTGTGTGTGTGTTCTAAATCACACAAGGTCCCCAAGTAATAGTAGTGTGAAAAAGACCTCTCATAATTCGTAATAATCACCAAGGTCGTCTGTGATCTTAATCCAATGCAAATCTGCCACGTCCAAAATTTGATCCACCATATTTCACCAAACACAGAGGTCATGTGACAGTATTAATGTCAGTCATTTGGGGTTGTGTTTAGGTTTTTTTGTTTTATCTGAGTTTTTTTTTCCTGCATCTCTCCAGAATTATGGAGGCTGCGTTATGAATGACAGTTTTGCTGATATTTTTGGTGCAGATTCAGGAGGCTCATCTCGCTACACACACCAGTTAAACTGAGCGTCTCTGTCCTTGCTGCAGCAGCAGGTTTGTTTCCAAGCTCCAGCCCTTTGCTGCATGTCACCTTTACACCATATTTGTCCTTTCAAATAAAGGCAAAAAGCCTCAAAAATTATCTTAAAAAAAGCTGTCACGAATGTATTGTAAGCTGTACAAATGATGTGCAGATGAGGTATAAAATTAAAATTGTGACACTGAAGTGCAAAAAAACAACTGAAAATTAACAACCATAAATAACCTGTAGCTGAGTAATATATAAAATATAATACTACTACAGGGTTGTGTTGGTGCTGTATGAACCCAGACTGGGTCGATTCTGACACAGTGTTAGTGTTAAACTAAAATATGCTTATAATACATAACACTAACGCTGGGTCAAAACATCAGTTGGTGTCATATTGACAGACGCTGGGTCATTTTTTAACCCGGGGATTTTTAGTGTACAAACTGGCTTTTCTCCTGAATTATGGAGGCTGCGTTGGAAATGAAAGTTCTGACATCATTTTGGTGCAAATTCAGGAGGCCTCTCTCACCACACATCACATGTCCAAAGCCTGTTTTCCTTCTTAGCAGCAGTCGCTCTCGTCACTCAGGAAGTGGATGTTACGCAGAGCCTTGGCGTCATACTCAGGGGATAACGTCGGTAAATTCAAGTGAAATACAGACTTGGCTTCTCCTGTGCAAATGTGCCATGGTAATAGTGATAGTAGTGCGAAGAAAGAGTTGGACTAGTATGACTGGGGTCGTCTGTGATGTTAGTCAAGTGCAAATCTGCCATGTCCAAAGTTTGTGAAGAAAAAATTCCCAGCATGTTTTGCCAAACACAGAATCTGTGTGATAATATTCGTCCAGTGCAGCTCAGGATCTCTTTGATTTGGGGTCGTATTTAGGTTTTAGTTTTCTCTGCGCCTCTGTCCTTGTCGAGAGTTACAGAGTCTGCGTTGGTGATTATAATTAAAGTTATGACATCATTCTGGGTGCAAATTCAGGATTATCATCTCGCTACATGGTAGAGAAATAACAGTATGAATTTTATTTCATGATTATAGTGACCAAAAATTATCACGGTTATTATCTGTATCATCACTGTATCAATAAAAGGGCTGAAAATATCGAATGTCCAAGTCCTGACACACACTCTGGAATAATGTCAGTGTTTGCTTAGGAAGCACAAATATAATTCGCAGCTACAAATTAAAATAATAACGTATATGAAAGCAGCTACCCTAAAGAAGTCTGAGGACAGGGACCAGGAGCATCACTGTGTTTACCTGCAGCGCGTCGGCTCTGCAAACAAGAGCAAAACAATCCCACGTTGCTGCGCCTGCGTCTGTGAGACTATCGCTAACTTTAGTTAATGCTGGTTGGTGTAAAGCACAGTAATTTTACACAGTTTTAGTAACAATTCTTGAAACCAGTGATACTAACAGTTGGAAATTTTACCAAGGTTTATCGTAAAACTGGAAATGGTTTCATCCCAGCTACACACCATGGACAACCACCACACACTGCTATTAAACTGAGCATCTTTCCACATATCCAATGACTGTTTTTCTTCTTAACAGCTGTTCAGGAAGCAGACGACGTTACGAGGATAATGCCGGTGAATTAAAAAAAAATACAGACTTTGCTCATCCTGTGCAAATGTGTCGAATAAAACATGGTCAGGATGTAATGTCTTAATCACATGAGGTCACCTGGTGACACTGGTCCCCTACGAACAGGGCTTTAGTTTTATTTTTTATATCACTGTTGGGATATTTTCCCAAACTAAAGCTCTATTTGCACGTGACTGGTGTCACCAGGGGACCTCGTGATATAGAAATCACCCCCACGTCTGTGTTTCGTGTGGCGCTCTCACACGGGATGAGCAGTCTGCATTTCACTCAAATTTACTGACATTATCCCGCAGATAAGATGCACACAGTCGTTTGTAATTCCACTCTACACAACACAGAGAATCTAAACAGCACTTCTCGCTGTGATGTACAGTGTAAACCTCGTTTTTCTTTTAAATGTGGGTTGAACAAACACGATTCTGCGACACACTGTCACGCCATCCATCTTATCATGTTTCTATGAGCAGGTCTCCATGCTCTGTGGCGAGATGAGCCTCCTGCACCCAAAATGCTGTCAGAAGTTTCATTAATAATGGCCAACATGGAGCACCCACTAGCTCACCTAGCAGGGTCGATGCTCCATTGTACGAAGGCTTTGTCCGTGCTGCAGCAGCCGTGGGTTTGAGTCCATACCACAGCATTTTGCTGCATTTCATCGCCCCTCCCTCTGGAGCCGTCCTGTCTGATAAAGACAAAAACACTGGAAAAAAATCTTTAAAATGCCAACACAGCCTCCTTGATTCACGATTCTGCCTCTTCCATGCAGAACGGTGCAGAGAAAACAAAAAACCTAATCCCAATTTTATTTAGTTATCTAATTATTTAACCCATATTTAACCAGGCCAGTCCTGTTGAGATCAACGATCTCTTGTACAAGGGGACCTGGCCAAGACAGCTGCACACGAAATGTTACAGCCAGACAACCACACAATAACAAACATTAAACATATACAGTAATATGTAGAAATATAAAACACCTACGCACAATGACAAGAACCAACCGAGTCATTTGTCCTTGTGCTTATAAGAGATTTAAACCCCACTACCTCAAGTCACAGACGTAGCAATTTAGCAAAATATGGTAGGAAATTTGCAGTGGAATTTTCACTTGACAAATTACAGACATGTCAGATTCATACAGGGTTAACATCACAGACGACTTCTGCACTCACAAATTACCCAAGGTGCCCAGGTAACACTAGTCCTGTTCAAATATCTCTTAAAATCTGGTTATTCTGACTCATTGTTTGACGCAACAAGCTCAAATTTTACCTTAAAACTGTCACAAATATCAGCACCCATTAGCTTTGTGGGTACAGCAGCTGCCACATGTACAAAGGCCTCGTCCTTAGTGCAGCGGCTGCAGCTTCGATTCCAACCTACGGCCCTTTGCTGCAGGTCGTCCCCTCCCTCACGTCATGTCTAGACCATTAGACAAAGGCAAAAAACCCCCCCAAAAATACCCTTTAAAACTGTACAAATGGTGTGCATATGACATTTAAAACTGCAAACAGTGACATGCAAGTACAAAAAGACAAGTGCATATATATCACATCGTTAATATATAAAAATATAACAGTAATACTGAGCTGTGGGGCGATTTTGACAGGGTGTTAGTGTCATTTTTTTATGTTACTGTTGAGTCATTGACCCAAACTGAGATGTGCTTATAGTAAATAACACTAACGCCGGGTCAAAACAACAGTTGGTGTCATGTTGACCTGCGCTGGGTCATTTTTTAACCCAGGGTAAGACAACCAAAATACAACTTGAGCTCTGCGCTATGATCCGCAGGTGTAGATTCAGGGGGGACAAAGGGGACACGTCCCCTTCGATATTTAGAATATGTGCGTCTGTCCCCTGCAATAAAGACGTTAAAACAGCAGAGGACTTTTAGTTGGATGAAATTAAAGACATTTCCACCATAAATTGGTGCATAAAAATTCACCAGAGTGCAGGAAATTAAGTGTTTGATGCTTAATTTCCTGCACTCTGGTGAATTTGTCCGGCCGTCCCCTAGGAAACCCCCTGCTTCACATGTCTCCCCCTCAGTGTTGAAACCAAAGCTACACCCTGGTGATGATCTAATTCATGTTTGACACAAGCTGGTCCTGCTGATGCTGCGTTCATTACTGTAATCAGACTAATTCGTAGGAAATTACTTTAAACGTTCAAACTGATTCCAGCTTTTACATCTTCGCGCCTTTGTCTCGCTTTGCTCAGCCTCCCTGACCCGACCTCTCGTCTTTCACCGCCGCCGCCGTCACTCGCTGGCACCTCGCGGGGTTTTGAAAACTTTATTACTGTAACTTCAGACGAGGAAGTCGGCGTAGGAAGAGGGGGAAAGGGATGTGTGTGTGTCGTGTAGTGGCACTCAGCGAGAAGAGGAAAGGGTGTTAAAGTCTTAATTCTCCCTCAACCAACCTGTTTGGTTTTGTTTATTTGCCTATCCTCGCTCAGGAAGATTAGAGCAGCCATTGTGTGCAGGCTTGAGAAATAAAGCTCGGAGTTTATATTTGGAGATTGTTGCGGTGCTGCGTTGTTGGTGTAGACTGTCAGGGTTTAGACGTCTTTGTTTGTTTATCTGGAAAAAGAAAATTTGTCGCCACTGAGACTGAGATCATATAGTGCAGCGTTAAATATATATATATGTATGAGTGAACATTTATTTCTGTGTGACGTTTGTGACGGTTATATTGACTTCAGTGTTGGAAGAATGAGTGTAGCAGACCGCATGTCCTGGTGCACTCGGGGCATATAAGGAGACAGTAGTGTTTGTGTATATGTGTGTGTGTGTCTGGTCGTGCAGTGTTTGTCTTAGGCCGAGCTCCTTTCCTGTGGCGTGTGTGTGTGGGCCTGGACGTGTCCAGCTTGTGTGGACCCTGCGCCCTGTTTGTGCGGCTCGACGCTCGCCCCACGGCAGAAGCGGAAGCTCTGCTTTAACAGCATTAGCAGGGCTCTTCCTTCAGCCTGCGGCCCGCTCTGTTAACCCTCTCACTGTCCTCCCCGTCTCCTCTTACACTCTCATATCTTTTGTTTTAACACTTTATAGACGGGAGTTTTTCGACTCTGAGCTCTCTGTCGTGTTAACTCTTCAGGTCCTCGCAGTCTTTCTCCATTTACCTCTAATTTATTAGCCTCTCCTGTTTATTCAGCCCCTGTGCCAACTTGTGAAACCCGCCTGTCAGAGGCGGCAGGATTGACTTTCTCTTCAGTCACATTATTAACTCCTTCGTTACCATTTAAGCCAGCAGCAAGTTTATTAACCCCTCATTAGGCCTTTGTCACGGAAGCACCCATTTTAAAATTCTGGGCTGATGTTTATGAATGTTTATTCTGTTATTGTTGTTATTTATTCCCCCTTTTGTGCCAGGAAAACAAAGAAATCTTCATTATAAAAAACTGTTTTAAAGTCAATCAGCTCTTTATTACACTAATAAAGAATGAGCTTAAATTTAATCCTACACATTTATGAAACAACCTTTAAAATAACCTTCTTTATCTGGTATAAAATAAATTATAACTGCCTCTCTATTATCTGTTTTACAATCTCTCCCTCTAACCCTTTATTATAAAAAAGTAACTGGACTGTTTTAGAGTAATTAAACCTGTCATTACGCTGGTTTTTAACGAGCACAAATTCAATCATACACATTTATAAAACCACCTTTAATATAACCTTTAAACATCTTTAAAAATAAAGTAAAATAACTGCTTTAAAGGCATTTGTATTAAATATAATATATCATTATTGCCGCTCAAATATCTGTTTTATTGCTGTGAAAACATCAACAAATTTCTCGCCAAAAACTCAATTTTACATGATTACATTGAACACATCATGAGAACATAATTAGGCCAGTGGTTTCCAGCTGATGGGTCGTGGATCCACTCCGAATGGACCGCAAGTGACTCGCAAATGTGTCGTTTGTTAAAAACACACTTTATTTTGAAGTACAGTGAATTTCTGGCACAGAGCTTTTATTTTGAAGTGCCGTTTCCTGCCATAAAGTGAGTGACTAACGGACAGCTACTCGACAGAGACAGCTAACTAGCTCAACGACATGTCCAAGTATGACGCTGAATGTATTAAACTGTGACTTTGAGCTAATGAGTAAAGAGTTGGGATGGAGCTTGAACGCATCATAACATAACTCCGTTAGCTGCTAACTGCTAACAGTTAACGTTAACTAGCTCTCCTTCTGCTGATGTCAGCACAGATTTGTTGTTTACAATGTGGCATTATTAGGAAATAATCAAGGTTCCCTGATGGTCGACAATGAGTTTACTGCGTCCTTTCATCCCCAGCAGCGTCCCAGGGACGATCTGTCCTTCCCAAACATGTTTTCCATGTTTCCAGGTATTTGTCTGGAGCTCCGCTTTTTATCCTGCGCAAACACAACACAACAGAAAAACATTGGCCACCGCCATCAATGAATGTCATCTTATTTGCTTCTGTTAGTAATCCCTGAAAACTGATGGTACTTAAAGGGAGCGCCCGTCATTAAATGTTGGGGATTTATCGACCACGTCGGTGATATTCTCCTCGTTGGCCGCCATCAGCCAGTGATGTTCTACTGTTGTGTCTCAGGCTAAACAGCAGCGCTCCAGAATAACGGCGTCCCGCCGTCCAGGGGACAGTAGATCGTCCCTGGGATGCCGTCAGGACAAAAGGACGCAGTAAACTCACCATCCGAGGATGCACCTTAATGCTACACTGTGAACAACCAATCTGTGTTGACATTAGCATTAGCAGAGCTAGTTAACGTTAGCTGTTAAATGTTACCAGCTAGTTAATGTTAGCTGTTAGCAGCTAGTTAATGTAAGGTGTGAGCTGTTAGCAGCTAGTCAACGTGAGCTGTTAGCTGTTAGCAGCTAGTTAATGTAAGGTGTGAGCTGTTAGCAGCTAGTTAATGTTAGGTGTTAGCCTTCTAACAACTAATTAATTGTAGCTGTTAGCAGCCAGTCAATGCTAGGTGTTAGCTGTTAGCAGCTAGTTAATGTAGGTGTTAGCTGTTTGCAGCTAGTAATTGTTTGGTGTTTGCAGCTAGTTAATGTTAGGTTTTAGCTGTTAGCAGCTAGTTAATGTATGTTGTTAGCTGTTTGCTGCTAGTTCATGTTAGGTGTTAGCAGTTAGTTAGTGTAGGTGTTAGCTGTTTGCAGCTAGTTAATGTTAGCTGTTAGCTGTTAGCAGCCAGTCAATGCTAGGTGTTAGCTGTTCGCAGCTAGTTAATGTGAGCTGTTAGCAGCTATTTAATGTTAGCTGTTAGCAGCCAGTGGCCAACTAACAGCTAATGGAGGTTGCACTGAGGTACATTATGATGCGTTCAAGCTACATTTTAGTAAAAATAACTATTGGACGAAGGTAGCCTAAACCAGTGGTTCCCAACTGGTCCAGATTTCTCCTTAGTTGTTAGTTCAAGGTCTACACAGATAAATACATTCAGCGTCATACTAGCGGTTAGCCATGTCGTCAAGCTAATTTGCTGTCTCTGTTGTGTAGCTGTCTGTTAGTCACTCACTTTAGAGCAGGAAACAGCACAAGCTCTGTGCTGGAAATTCACTGTACTTAAAAATAAAGTGTGTTTTTAACAAACTTGACACGTTCACGAGTCACTTGCGGTCCATTCGGAATTGACCTTCGACCCACCAGTTGAGAACAACTGCTCTAAATTATAATGTTCTCATGATGTGTTCAATGTAATCTCATAAAATGTTTTTGGCAAGAAACTTGTGTTTGAAGGAGAAATTGTTGAAGTTTTCACAGCAAAATAAAGCAGATATTAGAGAGGTAATAATGATATATTATCAGATCAAGGTTATTTTAAAGTTTGTTTTGTGAATGTGTGGGATTAAATTCAACGTTAGTGTAACGAAGGGCTGAATTACTTTTAAACGGCTTTATATAATGAAGATTTCTTTGTTTCCCTGGAACAAAAGGGGGAATCAATAACAACAAAAACAAAATAAACAACAAAAAAAGCCATCTGTGTCAGCTGTTAGCAAATTTGTTATCTTAAACATTAGCTTTGGTGTATCAATTGGTGCGTCTCTGATAAATATGTTTCTGAACATGGTCTGAAGGATGTAAAAATGTAAAAAGCAGGAACTAATTGCAGGAAATTCTCCCTCTTTTCTTTCCCTCTCGCTCCTCTCGCTCTTTGTCTTTATTCTATTATTTTTGCCAGGAGATGTCCTTCTTTATCAGGGCTCGTACAGACACATACAACCACACCTCTGTCAAATATTCGCCCCTGGTTGGTGCTTTTTGCCCGCGGAGGGCACCGAACAAAGTCGAGGCCTGCAGGCTGCGCACTGAGCTCCATTCAAGAGCCATACAGGCAGGACCTGAGATCACCAGGGTTTAATTAATAACTTATGGCGACGGCTTAGGCTCAGTTACTTGGCTAATTTAAATGGAAACGTATAAAGATAAAAACGGATATATAGACAGGAGGCCGTGAGGGGGGGGGGGGGCGCGCAGACGCGGAGGGTGAGACAGTGGGGGTTGTGAGTTAGGGATTGCGGCAATGCATTTGCATAAAGGGCAGGGCAGCATGCCCAATGGTGGAAAAGGTTGGCATCACGCCTTTCAGACTGGCAGAGAGGGAAGACTGGAGAGAGAGACAGAGAGGGAGAGGGGGGTATAGTCAATAGTGCATCCCTTGTTCAGAAAGAGGAGGTCCCTCGCTGTTGGCAGGAGAGCAGGCTAAATCTCTAGTTTGATTGTGTGCTAGATTGCCCCTTTATTTGTCTGATTGCAAAGCGTTCAACACTGCATTAGTAGTGGGCTTTACTTTCCTGGAGCCTTTATGCAGGAGGGAGTTTTTCTGTCTTGGCCTGGCCCGTGATTGTGGCTACACATATGTCTCAGAGTTTATACTGTGTGCAATCAGCAGCACTTTTCGGGGGAAGTTTCGGACCTGTCTGTTCTGTCGAATCCACGCCGGCCTCCACCTTTTCATCCGCGAGCATCCAGCTAAGGTTAACGGGCGTGTTGATTTAGCTCGATGATGATGATTCAAATGTGTTCTCAGCAATTTACAATTTGTACAGGGCGCATAGACAAACACAGGCCTGAAGACAACTGCAGGGAGGCAGCCAGTGTGTGTGTGTGTGTGTGTGTGTGTGTGTGTGTGTGTGTGTGTGTCTCAGAGCCTCAGCACTGCTGTTCCCCTCATGCCGGCTGTGGTTGTGGTGATGTCATGGTAGTAGGGAGTGAAAGGGGCGATTATTCAGCGTGGGCCTGTTATTTCTGGCCCCTGGGTCCATAAGCACTGTATATAGAGTCTTGGCCACCCGCGGTCATAATGACCACGAAGAGTGTGATGCCTGCAAACGCATCGTGACCACAGACCTTGATAACCCCTTCATTTCAACTCTGTGGACGCTAATTAGGAGTGGAGATGTGAGGTCGCCGTACAGACATTAGCATAAGTAAAGGGATTTTTTTTTAGTGTCACACTGAACAGTTTTAATTAGAACATGGACTCTAATTTATTCAAATAATTAGTTGGAAAAAACTGGGATTTGTTAATAATAATACTAATAATAATTATTTTTTTAATTTTATTTTACCTTTATTTATTATTTAACCAAATAAGTCAATTTAGTACCAAGTAAACACACAAGATAGATAAAAAATAAATGTTAAAAAAAATCAGGTATTCAATTGAAAATTATTTTTTGTTTTCTTAAACTTTACTTTACCTTTATTTAACCAGATTAGTCAATTTAGCAGAAAATAAACAAACAAGATAAATAGAAAAATAAATGTAAAAAACAATCTGGTATTTAATTAAAAAATATTATTATCAATAATAATAATTTATTTGACCTCTATTTAACCAGATAAGTCAATTTTGTACCAAATGAATTAACAAAATAAATTTAAAAAATAAAAATAAATTAAAAAAAAATCAGGTATTCAATTTAAAATCTTTTTTTTTCTTAGATTTTATTTTACCTTTATTTAACTAGTCAAGTCAGTTTAGTACCAAATAAACAAACAAAATAAATAAAAATAATTAGGTATTCCATTAATTACTACATTTAATTTTTTCTTAAACGTTGTTTTACCTTTATTTAACCAGATAAAGGGGATTGAGAGCCAAATAAACAAACAAAATAAATACTACTTACTAACTACTAATACTAAATACTTATTTATTTGAAAGAAAACAAAAATAATAAATGTATAATTTGCGTAATGATGCACAGCCAAACATTGTTCTGCTTACAATCACAATTTTCCAAATATACTAAATCAGGCTGTAATTTTGGGAAATTTTCTACAACATGATGCACAGGACATGAAGAATATTTTTCAAAATAGTTGCTTTCAAAACAGTAATAAATTGAAGACAAAGCAAAATGTACTTAAGAACGAAAGTAAAGGAACTACACAGTCTTCCCTGTGACTGATATTATTATTATATATGACATTATTAGTCTGTTAACACTGATGCATGAACCAATCAGTCAGCAGAATTTTAATGTTGCAGCTGCTCCAAAGTGCAAAAGGTCACCAGATACATCTGTCAGATGATTAATGTGAGAGGAAACAAGAAAAAAAAGATGATTTCTGACATAAAAATTTCTCCAATCGTTGCTTTTATTTGTGACATTTTGAAATAATTTGACCTTGTTAGAGGTTTTAAATAAAACCATCTGAGTAGTTTGGAGAGGAAGTCTCTGTTTATTTGGTGCAACTGTTAATAAGACATCTGAAACATGACAAATTACCTCCTAATCTCCAACTGTATATTGTTTTTCATGAGCTCATCATATGTTTTTTTTATTCAAAATATTCACCTGCAGCATGTCTGTTAACTGTGAGACAAATGTAGTGGAGGAAAAGTACAATATTTCCCTTTGAAATGTTGTGAAGCATAAAATGGAGGTGCACGAGTAAAGAACAGGTACCTTAAAATTGTACTTAAGCACAGTACTTGAGTAAATGAGGAGCTTTCCTCTGCTGGTTGTTTCATACAGCTTCAGTGAGGAGCTGCAGAGCGATAATACAGAACGTCCTGTGTGGAATAAAGGGAAGTTTCTAACTTGAGGGTAATTAAGGAAAACTAAGGGTAACAGAGGCTAATTAGACAGACAGTTGTTTCAGGAGTAAATCAAAACTAGGTTGAGGTCAGAAAGATAATGTATCATGAACAACATATAATCTGACAACTAAAAGCTTGAAGTCGTGTTTATTCAGTGTTTGCTCTCTCCTGTAAATCATTGTGGCCGACTCGACCCAGACGTCAGTGGACGGTGCAGACACAACAGGATTACTGTACTCATTAACCACACCAGGGGTCAGCACGCCGCTCTTTAGCCCGTCTCCAGTGGCTTCAAAAAGTCATATGGAAATTAATAACAGTTTTTTTTTAACCATTTTAGTTTCAATCTGTCATTGTTGTGGGTTTAAATTGAGTTTTACATTCTCAAATTGTGAAATGTGCAGCTCATACACCAAAAAACAACATTTTAATATTTTGTCAACTAACGCCCCGTCTGCATGTGTACAGATATTTTTTAAGGTGCAGATTAAAAAAATGTAGGGCTGCCCCTTGAAAGTCGAGCAGTGATTTTTATTTTTTTTAATTTGTTTTTTGTACTTTGACGTGTACTTCTTGGGACATTTTGGTCCCCAGAATTTGCTGCAGAGTGAGCGCTCTTGACCTTACACTACAGACAGCCGTGGACGCAGTGGCGTACGTTAGTTAGGACAGGCCCTGTGTACGATATTATGACGACCTTAGCGCCAGATTTTGCACTGAAACAGCTACTGTATATTTTATATTATCGTCACATGGTCAAATATAGACTTGACGTTGGACAATATCAACATACATATTAACAATCATCACTGGAAATCTGTATATGACAGAAATACCAAATAAAATAAGAAAAATGTGTCATTAAATGGATTTTTAAAATAGTTTATGTATAATTAACATATAGTTTGTTATAGACTTTTATTGTTTCACATAAGAATAATAAAGAAACATTGGTGGAGATGGGTTTACCTTCTTGAGGGCAGATATAGGAGCTACATAGCTTTTGTATTTTAACGTGCGCTCGTCTTTGAACGCAGGCGTATTTCTGAGGTGGCAAGTTGAATCACTTGCAAGGGCCCGCCCTCCTCATGGGCCCCAGTGCACTGTCTATATTTACGCCCCTGTGTGGACGTAAGGCAGCACAGAGGAGGAACAGCTTTCAACCGTAATGCTCCGACATTATCTTCTGTCCTTTGCTTGGAAGTGGTGAAATCACAGCTCACAGATACTCAGTACGACTTTGATATCTAGTGTCGGCAAATAATGTTGCACATTTCTGATCCGATGTTAGCGCCGTTAGCTTGCTTGCTATATTACGTGAATGCCTCTGTCACAGTAAAACTTTATAGTAGAAAAAAAAAACAACAAACTGTTGAATATTCGTATTAAACTGCCGAATCTGAACCGGTTACTGTGTCTCTATGTGGTCGTGAAAAACCGAGCATTTGGGAAACTGTGACATCATCCTCTCAACTGGTGCCATGTTGCTTTGTGTAATGAGCATACGCCAGAAACAACAACAGCAAAAGCGGACAGGTTGCTAACGTTTTGTTAGCACTGCACTGATGACTCTACACTTAAACTTAGTATTGCTGCACCACTTTATCTCCACCTCAGCATTCATGGTACACCAGAAAGGACAGTTTTGGATCAGGCCCGGTCGAACCAGCAGATGGCGAGACACTTTCTAGAGTGTCAACAAACGTTAGCATGTCCAGAGCATTGCACGCATGTTGAAGGAGCTCCTTCATCCTTAAATTGAATGTGAATCATCAGTGATGAGATCTCCTGTCTGTGTTTTGAGAAGAGCAACGTTAGCGTGTACGCTAACGTTGTGATGACGGAGACTGCTGACGATAGCTAACACCACCAAGCATTTGAAGTCGTTTTTGCGTTCTAGTGTGGACCAACACATCCTCACTGTGACCTCATCACATGTCCACGTTTGGTCATGGACTCTCCACGTCCACATATGACGTCCAAGGTACCCTGGGTGTGTTGGTTGTTGATGTTCTGGGACGCCGTGTCAACTTCAGCCTGTTACATGCATTGTCTGTTTTCAAAATACACTTCTGTTTTCAGAGGAAATGTACAGTTTGTATACAGTCTCTTTCAAAATAAAAGCACTACGTCGGTACAACACCACAAATTGATGCTTCAGCAACTAACACACGTGGTTGGGTTTAGGAAAAAAGAACGAGGTTTGACCTTATAATCTTACGGGATGTGGATACCAGCCTCCTGGGTGAAAGTTGGTGGATGTTGGACCCATCCATCACCACTCCCGCCAGCCCTACTCGGACTTTCGCAGCCTTAACTTTCGTTCTTGTCCTGCCATGTTTTTCTCCAGCGCTGCAGAGCACCATTAAAGTATAACGGTGACCGGCTACATATCATGCCGACGTTAAAGGACGGCTTTTATCGTCAGTGTCTGACGCTGCTAATCACTGCCCAAGTACCAAATTTTGACAACTTCTGAGTGAGACAGTGCTCTGTGGACAGAGACATTTTGTACAACAGAGCAAAAATGTATAAAAAATATCTGTATGTGTGTAGACAAGTCCTAAAATCTGCATGGTATGTCTACGGCTTTGCACCTTATCCTCAAAATTTTGCCAACCTCACAAGCGGTGGCTCGTCTTGAGCCTCCTTAGCGAGGCTAGCTCTGGACTCCAAATCCAAAAAGGAAAAGTCTCGTGAGAAAACAGGGAATTTAAAGTTGTGTAGACAGTAGGGTGTTAGGGATATACTGGTTTTAAGGTATATTGTGATATAAAAGTTGAAGGTTATCACACCGTGTACATTGGCTTATCTATGATATTGAAAAACAAAATACAACTGGACAGAGCATCTCTGCTTAATTTCAGTTATTTTCTAAGGGGACTTTTTACACAAACTGGTTTCAGTTTTCAGTGATAGTAATAAAACGTTAGTTTAACCAAAAATAACCCTTGTGTTTTCACTCCTGTAAGGATCATTCTGACTGATAATAACATAAATTCCACAGTATTTTCTGAGACAGGGATCATAACGTGAAAATTTCATAGTGTTGTAACCCTAGTGGAAAGATTCGTTTGCTCTAACCACCAACGTTGCAAAGTTAACGTACCAAATAGTCATAAATAGCGCCCCTGCAGAGTCGCCACCTGGCGAGCGCTCATTAAGACCCATTTATAATGTTGAAAGGCTAATTCAGACTCAATAGGCTGTGTTACTTTAATTATAAGGCTCAAATATGTTTTGCAACTCTTTACGGACATTTTTTGGGGGCTCTTATGATAGTAAAGGTTGCCGACTCCTGAACTCCACAAAGCTCAAACCTTCCAGGAGCAAGTGTTCATGTTCCAGTCACTGCAACCAACAGATCTGAGTATTAGTTGTGGTGAAGGTGTGAGACAATCCGGAGGACGTTTCAAACCACCTTTGGTACAGCAACACCGGTTTACCTTCAAACAGGGCGACGAGCGGTGGCAGCGTCGTGCTCGAGTGCTCGGCTCGTCTCGGGTTTGAAAACACAATCGTGTTGTTTCAGCTCACTTTCTTCTCGCAGCAGTGTGTGAAGGGCTGACTTTGGCATTTCACACTCATCTCTTTGAAAAGAGGAGCAAAGCCCTACAGCTTTGTTAAGCGGCAAGTTAACACATGAACCTGGAGATCCTTTTCATTTCACGCCGTGTTGAAATTCTAATTCCAAATGCAAAAGGATCTTTTCATTAGAGGGGTTATGGTGTAACATCCCTCTGCTTTGAGCCTATTGATGAATCAACGTGCTTGTAATTCTCTGTGATGTGTGTCAGCCACGTCTCGGATCAAAGATAATGTGGGATACAGTGAAGGCTAGCAGGCTTATATACTGTTCTCATGATATGATATCTCACTTCTAGCATCATAAAATGTTTCTGACGTGCTCATCAAAAATAAATCACCTTCCGTCAAACCAGAATAGGAATGCAGGATCAAAGAGAATGAATCTGCTAAATGCATTTCTTTGTTGCAGGCCAGGCGCGTCGTGTTTACCGATTACAGAGCGGGTTTTTACCAGGGTAGAAAATTAACACCTGCCACCAGCCAAATGCTGCTAAAAGCTGGCTGTGGTTTGTAAGTTCGTCTCCTCTACCAGCCACTTTGGCAGCCTCGTTATTTGGATCTTGGTTGATTGAAATTGTGGAAATCGCCTGGTGTATTTTTTGGTTTAACTGGTTATATTTAAAGAGAAAGACAACAAAAAAAGGACCCAACATCTTGGTCCAGTCAGTAGTATCACCAGTCTGCACTGGCAGCAGTGTGAGCAGCAGTAGTCTGTTGGCTGGCACAGTGAGAAAACACTCAGTCATGGCGGTTGTGGTGCTGAGTCGGCCTGCCCGGGCACGGCCAGCCGCTCACGTGCAGTAGTGAGACGCAGGGCGGTTCCTTCATCCAACTGCACATTCTTTCTAGACGTCGGGGTTGAGTGTTTGTGCACGCATGGGTGCAAAAACAGGTAATGCGTGTCACGAGGCATGACAGGGGAAGGCATCGACTTCAGAGGTGATGCACCAGCGTGACATCCGCAGTATCATGATGCATGTCTATAAGCAGCACGATCACCACATGCCAGCGCGTTCCTCCGCCCCTCCCCCACCCCGCTCATCAATACTGTCATCTGCATCCAAGAAGATCTGCACGTCTCGACATGCGTCGCACCTCCTCGAGTAGGAGCAGATATTGTTTTATTAAATCTCTATCACAAAAACAAAATAGCCTCGAGTGATCTCCTTTTATAGATTCTTCTTTTATATCTCAGCACACAAACCCCTCAGTGTTCCTCATGTGAATTCGTGCCTCTTTGAATCTGAAGTGCAAGAGTAATCCAGACTGATGAAACCTCCATTTCCCAAAATATTGCTGTGTAGTTGCAGAGGGGGGATAAACCAGGAGCTCCAGAGCCAGAGGTCGGAAGGGCCCAGTTGGTTTTGCTGTGCAGCCAGGCAGCGGAGCCCCTTTGTGGGACTGGAATGTGCCGTGCGTGCCTCTTCCTCAGCTGGTCCCACCACCCCCCTACACACCCCCCCACGCGGCCCACCCTGGGCACGTTAGCACGCAGCCACCGCAAATTGCTTGCAGATTTTTCACACATAGTAACGTGCTGGTTTGTAAACTCGGAGAAGTGCAACCAACGCGAGGCGCCGAGCTCCGCGGAGCTTTACGCATCACTTGCTCCCCACAGTGACACAGAGTGTGGCGTGTTGTGATGTACTTTTTCCCCTGTCTTTAAAATGTAATCCTGTGCCCCCCCCATCCTCTGCCTGTTTCTAATGATTAACAGGGATGATTACTGTGTGTGATAACAATGCAGGGTCATGCAGCAGGCACTGAGGCTTGTTCTGATTAGAGAATAAAACCACAGCGAGCCAAAGACGACATGCTTTCTGTAGCATCAGGAAACACTTTGGTTAGTTTTGGATGAAACCAGAGAACACACCTGCCGTCCTCTGATACATGAACCCCCCCAAATGTCTGTTTCATAAGGTCGAAACTTAACTTTTAAACCAACACGAGGCCAGTTTGAATCAAACGTCCACACCTGGATGAATCCAAATCAGACTTCACTC